>CM057456.1:833875000-835075000 GCA_016271365.2 Neoceratodus forsteri | reverse complement strand
TGTGTCCTCTTGTCCTGCTATTTTTCTTATATTTAAACATGTTAGACTCTTTCACCTTGTTTATGCCCTTAAGGTGTTTGACTGCCTCGATCATATCACCTCTCTCCTCCTTTGCTCAAGGGTATACATATTGAGCTCCGTTAATCTGTCCTCATATGTCTTCTGATGCAGTCCCTGCACCATTTTGGTTGCCCTTCTCTGGACTGCCTCAATTTGGTTAATGTCTCTGTGAAGGTGTGGCCTCCAATACTGCACGCAGTACTCCAGATGGGGCCTAACCAGTGTCTTGTAAAGAGGGATTATTACCTCCCTCTTACGACTTGTGATACCCCTACTAATACACCCTAACATCCCCCTAGCCTTACCTACTGCTTTAGAGGTCTGCTTGATGATTTTAGGTCATCAGTGATGATGATGCCCAAGTCTCTTTCTTCCTTTGTGACTGCTAGCAACTCCTCCCAGTCTATAGGTGGCTTCAGGGTTTCTCTTCCCTATGTGCATGATTTTGCACTTCTTTGCATTAAATCCCAGTTGCCACTCTTCTGACCATTCTGCTAGTTTATCCAGATCTCTTCTCATTCTGCCCACCCCATCTGGATCATCTACTCTGTTGCAGATCTTGGTGTCATCTGCAAACAGACAAGCCTTACCCTCTCATTTTTTTGAATCTGCAAGGTCACTAATGAAGATGTTGAAGAGGACTGGCCCCAGGACTGATCCCTGAGGTACCCCACTTGTGACTTGCATCTCTTCTGACTGTATACCATTTACCACCACTCTCTGTTTTCTGCCCGTCAACCAGTTTGCCACCCAGTTGACCAACTTCTGACCCACCCCGTGCCTACCCAGCTTATTTATCAATCTTCTATGTGGAACAGTGTCAAAAGCTTTGCTGAAGTCAAGGTAGGCGACATCAACTGCTCCCCCTTGGTCCACCACTCTGGTTACCCAGTCAAAGAAATCTATGAGATTAGTTTGACAGGACCTTCCCTTGTAAACCCATGCTGTCTTGGATCCTGTGCCCCATGGATTCCAGGTGTTGCACTATCCTTTCCTTAAGGAGTGCCTCCATAATCTTGCCCACTACTGAGGTAAGACTGACCGGTCTGTAGTTCCCCGCCTCCTCCCTGCTACCACTCTTGTGGAGCGGGATCACATGAGCCCTTCTCCAGTCTTCTGGGACCTCTCCTGTGCTCAGAGACTCACTAAACAATTCTGCTAATGGCTCTGCTAGTTCCACCCTTAGCTCCTTAAGTACCCTGGGATGTATGCCATCAGGTCCCATTGCCTTATCCACCCTGAGCTTAGCAAGCTCTTGTAGGACCCTTTCTTTTGTGAAGGGAGTAGTGCTCACCTCCCTCCCCCCTGTGTCCATGATGCTGAGCTGTGGGCCCTGTCCTACCTTCTCTTCAGTAAATACTGAGCAAAAGTATCTATTTAGGATAGATGCCTTTACAGGGTCCTCCTCCTCACATGCTCCCTTTTCTCCATTAAGCTTAGCAATACCCCCTCTGGACTTTCTCCTTTCACTAATGTATCTATAGAAATTTTCAATATTTGCACTCCAATGACTTCCAAATACCTAAACAGCACATAGAAGCAAGCAACATTCGGCATTGAAAAATGCTTGTTTATAGAGCTGTAGAGCTCCTTCAAATGCCTCTTGTAACATTGCATTTTCCTGTTTGAGAGCATGGTATGAGTCAGAAAATGCAGCCTCCGTTACATATTTCTCTTGTTTCACATTTTTAATCTTGCTTTTTAACATAGCATGTTCATTGAAGTGCCATTCACAATCGTCCTTGTAAACAGAACGGACTTTCTTTTCTGCACAGTATTCAGATTTTACCCTTCTAATACCATCCTGTAGCTTAGACACCTCATTTGACTAAAATCTCAATTTATGGTGCAAAGCAGCAATGACATCATTTATACATTCAAGTTTATTCTGTAACTTACCCCCCTCATTGGATTTAGATTCCAGTTTTTGACACAAAGCAGAAGTACAATTTTCTACCAACAAAGCATTCCTTCTTCACTGGGAAGACAGAATTTCTAAAGCATCTAGCTTATGATCAGTAGTCATGGCCATCTTTCTCTGGAGATGTCACATTTTCTGTATTTAATTAAAGTTCAAAGCTTATCGGTTTTACTTTTGAATCTTGCAGTAAAACAAACATATGCACTGGATACCGAGGTCCGCTCTATGGATTAAACTGTGTGCCCAGATCTACCTGGTGTGATCCCCAATCTGTTTGCTGGATATCCTTATGGCATACTGATTTGGTTATGGTCAAATAGATACTGCTCACAAGAGCCATTTGCTATTTTGCTGGGTTCTATACTTGTTGGCAGTAATACAGCCAGAAGCCTGAGATATCACAATAAAGTTTATTCCAGATTATACGTAATACAGCATGTCTGCTGAGAGTTAGACAATCTCCAGCTGCATCATGATACAAAACAAAACTCTGAGAAAAACACACAATCTTATACTGCTGATAAGCAAAGCCCGTTACTAGGTTACAGAACCTTCCAAGAGGGTAGATGGCAAATCCGTTGTTTCTTCTGATGCATAGTTGTGGACAGTTGCACATATGTAAATAGTGCTGACCTCGGTAATGTTAGAACAATAGAACAGTCATATATACATACACAATAATGCTAACTATGGCAGTGTACCTAATGGCAGTAGGTGGTGCTCTAACACCACCACATAATCATGCTGGCTACCAGTGGCATGGCACATGATATCCTGGCTAATGCCAGTTCTGAGACTTGCGTCATGGACACTGATAAGGATTGTGAAGGCCAGTTCTGTGTTACAATACAGAGATACTTAACTTGCACAAAAATAAAGTTGTGTTAGCTGTATAATTAGAATTGCATCATGTGGTCTGTACAAATACTATAGCGCCTGTTAGAATACATATGTTATAGAAACAGATAATACTATACTACATTCTACTTTGCTAATCCTACATATTACAAATAGATATGTGCGTGTACCATCTGCTGCAGAGGTAGGTCCAGGTCAACAGTAGCCAGCACACCCCAAAGGCCAGAGACAAACTCTGGCACGGCATAGCTACCAAACTGGAAAGGCTGTCGAGGATCAAGGGGAACTCCCAACAGCTGAAACATAGCTGGAATGATTTGACCCTCTGGGAGGCAAACACTCTGCAGCACCTCAGGGACATGGCACAGGAGGTCAACATCACCATGTGAGGTGATCAGCAGCAGCAGATAGGTAAGCAGTGCCACACATATATGCATATACTGTATAGTTGTCATTGTCACATACGTTGTGTGATGTGTACCAGCCTACATTTTTACCTTCACTGTCCGCACAGATGTGCAGTCCAGCACAACCAACAGTACCCAAGATGGGGAAAACTCCAGGGATGCAGTAGTGATCATGGAAAAGGATACACCAGGGTCGAGGCATCAGGGTAAGCATCATGTACACTGTACATACACATTGCAGGATCCTGTGCAGTGCTGACTACATGTCACGTTATGTAGCCTGTTGGTGGGATACAAAAGAAGTATCCCACAGTAGCAGCAACTCCACACTGCCCACATTGCCAGTGCACTCAGACATGGTGTGCATGGTCCCATGCACCACCAGCAACAGCCATGTTGTTCCATGTATGCACATGCCACAGGGAGCCAACATACTGTGCTGTCTCATACTCAGGGTGTAGGACAGCGCACAGGGATAGGGATGGCAAGTGACAAAGTGCAGGGGAGACAGACTTGTAGGACAGCCCCCAGTGTGCTGTCTATGTCACATGAGCAATGGCCAGAGATTAAGTCGGAGTAATACAGAACTGCTACACTGCACTGTATAGTCTAGGTGTCATATGGTGGAGTGCTGTAGATGAGGATGGAGCCAATGGTTGCTAGGGGTATACTGACATTGGTAGGTCACTGACTGTGGGAGAGGCAGCAGAAGTCAGAGGTCTGGGGGTTGTGAGGTGATGGTGAATGGCACATGGGCATGAATGGGGAATCACAAACATGTGGCCTAGGGCCTGTGGCCTGGGGCCTGACCTGTGCAAAATGTACAAAAGCAACATTGTGGACAGCAGATGTAACAGGGTGCCACACACCAGGCATGAAAGTGGACCCCGTGTATGGGAAACGCGTAATGTAGGATCAGTGCAATGGCCGATACAACAGACAGGTGTCCCAGGGTGTAACAGTGGACTGTGACTGGTGACTGGGCATGGTGATGCACATAATGTACATGACCTCTGGGGAGACAGTACCACATGGCAGAGGGGCAATGCAGCTGTCAGGCTGAGGCAGTAGACCTTGGTGGTATGGTCAATGTCAGTACACAGAGGCATGCTACCACTACACAGTGTATTGTATGGCTGAAGGGCTGCTGGGCTGCATTGGGAGGGGTACGTAGAGCAACATAGAGTGGTACCACAACTTTATAGTGAATGTGGGTGGTGGGCCACTTCCCAGGGTACTGTGGCTGGTGCTGTACTGCACAGACCACCTATGTGACAGAGAGCCATGCAAAGGTGCATGGACAACCAACATGGCAGCTGCTGGGCAAACAGTGCAGGTCCTCTGGGGACAACACCATATGTCACAAAACAGGTACACACCGCTGACCACTCCTGGGGGGGTCAACATAGGGACAGTGTGGTTGTGACAGATAGGAGGGCAGTGACCAGGGAGGGAATATGTGTGCCTATGCAATGGGTGGTGGCTGTGACAATACAGTTGCACACTGACAGGCGGGACCTGCACAAGGGCTATGAAATGGAATATCATATCAGCACAAAGGGGTCATGGGCACATGGGCCAGTACACTAGCCACCGTGCAGTACACTGACACAGATCATGATATCCAGCATGGGTGGGACAGACTGATGGGTATGATGGCCATCCCAGGGTGATGGTGTGAAGGAGGGACTGAGGTCGACAGAGAGTAGCATCCCCTATGGGCCATAGGCAATGCATGACAGTAGGGTGCTATAGGCAGCCTTTTGGGGACCTAGGTTATGAACTGCTCTGCATGTCATGTGCCCATGTATGTGCAATATTCCTTGTCAATGTCCCTTGTTCTGTGTAGGGTAGGGCTCTCTGTATGTTTTGCCCCACCAGCCTGGCCCCCATATCACCCCCTACCCTGAAATTGTATGCATGCATGTGCCACATACCCCTACTATGGCAATATCCAGTATGCAGCTCCAGTCAATGTCCAGGGCTCCCACATGTCCGACTGTGACCATCGCCCCACTGGGGACTGCCATGCCATATGGTGGCGATGGCAACCTGGCCCCATGCCATGTACAAGGTGCATACTTGTAGCTGTGCAGGTACCTCACATATGCTGCACATCCCCTGTGCCAACACCCCCAGCCATCTATGTAGGATAGTATCATGTCAGCCCATCATAGTACAGTGGGCAATACCCCTCAGGTTGCTCTTCATGGGCAATGCACATGTGGCTGGATGGGCATGGGTGGCAACCCCCCAGCTCCACCTTGGGTACTTGCTCCACAGATAGCCAGGCAGTACTGGCCACATGCATGGCCTGCCTGCACATGAGGAGTCCACCACTCACAGTGATCTAACATTGGCAGTGCCCTCACCCCCTTTCATGCCACAGGTACCATCTACTGGGTAATGCTTTGTCCCTCCCCCATTTTGCAGGTGACACTGTCCCTGTTGCCCTGGGTGACGAAATACAGCAGTCTAATGTGGCACCTGGGATGAACACAGAACAACACACATCTGTCTGCTCCCATGGGGGCCCAGCATCCTACATAGCCACAGTGCTATGTCTGCATGATGGAGGTATGTGCCAGTATTGTCCGTGACATCACTGTACATCCCCTGACAATGCAGCACCCCAAAGCTACTGTCAGAATGGTGCCCCTTCCTGGCACCCCACCAGTCCTACACCCTCGGTCCTCTTGTTGGCTGGTGCACCTTCTCCAGCCAGTCCCCTGGCACCATCCACTCCAGAGTGTATGTGTGTCATCGCCCCCACCCCACTGTTCCACATTTCCTACCCATATCCAAGCCACCTGTGGTTGGGTCCTGCTCCCTGCTTGCTGTGGGCCCCACCAGGGCATTACACTGGCCATTTCTAGACATCTGTGTTGCCACAACACTGTCATGGTGTGACAAGCGCTGTGTAGCTGCGGCAGTGTAGATGGGGCAGTAGATGTGACCTACCTGGATTTCAGCAAGGCCTTTGATACTGTGCCACATAGAAGGCTGTTAAACAAGTTAGGAAACATGGGAGTAGGGAAGATGATGATAAAGTAGGTGGAAAATTGGCTAGATAGCAGAATGCAGAGGGTGGTGGTAAATGGCTGTTACTCTGCAGAGGAAAAGGTGACTAGTGGGGTTCCACAGGGATCTGTGCTGGGACCAGTCCTCTTCAATATCTTTATCAGCGACATTACAGAGGACCTAAAAGGAAAATTTGCCTGTTCACTAATGATACAAAGCTCTGCAACAGGGTAGACACGCCAGAGGGTGTGGAGAGAATGAGGAGAGATCTGCAGAAGCTTGCGGACTGGTCAAAGGATTGGCAGTTGAGATTTAATGCAAAAAAGTGCAAGATAATGCACATGGGGTACAAAAACCCAGGAACAACATTTCAGCTGGGAGGGGTTATAGAATGCTCCAAGCAGGAAAGGGACCTAGGGGTCACCATCTCTGATGACCTCAAGGTAGGGATTCAATGCAACAAGGTGGCAGGAAAAGTAAATAGGATGCTGGGAAGCATAGGCAGGGATATCACCAGCAGGAAAAGGGAGGTCATAATCAAGGCCCTGAGTTTTCCGTGATTCCGCAGCCATGGTCACCCATGGAATTAACTGTGGAATTTGCACCTGCCCATGGAATTCGAGGCTGTATGCGGAATTCACAGCCGATTGCAGAATTTTCAGTGGCAGGCTGCGGAAGTTACAGTTGATTGTGGAACTTGCCAAGCCTTAATGCAATCTCCCAGCTTCTCTAGCACTTCTCTGTCCCTTGTGTCATTCATTCTCAGTGTCCACCAACCCTCTACAGCCCTACCAGCCAGGATGTAATGTAGGCCCCCCACTGCGGCATCCTACATAATCAAATTCCCCAAAGTGCTGCATTATTTTTTCTATTGTTGAATGTTGATGTTAGCTCTGTCGGGCCCGCAGTAATTAAACTATTTTTTCCTCATCTTCTGGCCTATTATTACCTTGTTTTTTGTCTGGTTATAGTGATTTTTGTCTCAGTCACCATGTCAGTCACTTCTGCGATGGAGAAGCAACCTCAGGAGGAGATCTTAAAGACAGACCAGACTCACTGGAACAGTTATAGGCCCTGGCCCTAGAACCAAAGAAGCCATGTTATAGCTCTTCCCCATCTCCTCAGGCACCAAGCTCTGTCTCCGAACTGATCTCCAAAAATTATTGGAGAAGAAATAATCACGGCACACCTCACCCATTCACATCAAAATAAAAGCCTCAACACCAGTAGCTTAACCATTGGAAAGTCATTTATTTTACCAGAAATGCATACACTGTAGTGGCCCACAGGCCCACGCCAGGAAGAACAGACAGCTACAAACTCCTCTAGGGAGGAGTTTGTAGCTGTCTGTTCTTCCTGGCGTGGGCCTATGTGGGCCACTATATGCACTTTCTGGTAAAATAAATTACTTTCAAATGGTTAAGCTGTTGGGTCTCTGACTCTGAAGCACATCTTTCATCGGTCAAGGACCGACAGAACCACATGGAGCTTGAGACAGTGGTGCTGCAGTGGATGGCAGTATGACTCATGGATAAGCTGGATGATTTGGAGGGCCAGAATCAGAGGAAAAAGTTAGTGTTTGTTGGGGTTACCTGAAGCTGAAGAGTGTCCTAACCCTACTGGGTTCCTGAAGAAATTCTGTACTAAGAATCCTGGTCCCACTCACAACGGTCCTAACTATATTATTGAGCGTGACCACCAGACTGTATGCCCAAAGCCGGTTCTTGGGAAAATACATAGGTCTCTTATTTTTCATTTGCTGAACTGCTCAGATCAGGACCACATCCTTTGGGCAGCATGTCAGGTCCAAACCTTGCAATGGGAAGGATGGCACTTACTTTTGGTTCATCAACAATGGGCAGAATACAAAGCGTTACAGTAAAAACTCTGGGTGGTACAAATAAGGCACCAAATGGCACCAAATGTTATACCCAGCCCGTCTGGAAGTTATATCATCTACTTGTATCCGTTGTTTTTATTCACCTGTGCAAGCGGCAAAGGAGCTCCCTCAAATTTTTCCAAACCTGTTTGTGGCAAAGTGACTGGAGTCTTACTGATGGAGTTGCTCCACTTTTTGCATGAAGTTTGATGCGGGAGCAGTATAGTTTGTGCTAGGTTCCTAATCTTCCATGAGAGACTGCTTATCAATATTCTATGGGAAGAGTTTGGACTGGCAGTTTGTTTGGACTGTTTTAGTTCTGGGGGCAGCTGTTTTCTTGATAGTTGAGGTGGGATACTCAAAGCAGTTGCACATGGTGCAACTGAGTTGTGCCAGCGCAAGTGCAGAAATGCACCAAGGAGCGATATTCAGCGGGAGCCATTGCGCCACGCAAGTCACAGTGCACCAATGTGCAACCCTAATGAATGTATGCACAAGTGCAGCAGGCATAGCCATGAATAAGCAGCGTAATGTGATATTCAACAGCAAGCTAATGGCACAAGTGTGGAGCAACAGGGACTTGTGCAGAGCAAACTTGAGCCTACAAAAAGAGGGAGCAAGCAAGGGATGGAGGCTTGCGCCACAGGGGAGCTTCAGAGAGGGTAAGCAAGTGGGCAAGCTGGACAGCAGGAGGGGTGCAACACAGAGACAGAGGTGGCCAGGGAGTGCAACAGAGTGTGGGACTGGGCGTGTGACAGTGATTGAGGCTGCGTGTGTGAGCGTGTGTGTGCATGTGAGACAGGTGCGGAGGCAACATCCGCAGCATGTGTCTGCAAAACCCTGCACAGGAGGGGCAGCATACATGCCCAGACCAGTGGGAGGCAGAGGATATAGCCAACAGCCTGCCAGATGGGAACCCCGAACACAGGTGTGCACCCAGCACAGGGGCACACCCAGCAGCACACAGCCAGGGGTGCCTGGGGAGACAGCCGCCTGGGGGGGAAGGACAGCCCAGGCCATGGCAGTGCCATCTTCCAGATGGAGGCAATAATGAGGGGTGTAAGGAGGCAGGAGGCGGAGCAGCGCAGCCATGGAAGGGCCCGTTGGCAGTATGCCTGGACCAGGTGGTACCGTGGTCGCACCACCTTTGAACAGTACAATGATACAGAGATTATTGGCCGGTACCACCTAAACTGGACAATTCTGAGGTGGCTCTGTGAGCTGTGCAGTGATGAGATGCAGGCACCCACAAGACAGAGCCATGCTCTGTCAGTGGAGACCAAAGTCACGACACCAGATGGTGTGGCTGGGAAGGCTGGGGGGTGCAGCAACACAGTCCACCATGCTAACCACACATCTCTACACACAGGTGACAGCAGCTACCCACTCTGGCCCTGGCTGCTTACCCCATACCAGCGCCCATCGACCCTAGTGCAGGAGTGATACAATGAGGCACATGTCAGCACATGAAATATCATTGAGCGTGTGTTCGGGCTGCTGAAGGCATGGTTCCATTGCCTGGACAGGTCTGGAGGTGCCCTACAGTACAGTCCCTCAAAGGCCTGTGGGCTATTCCTGGCCTGCTGTATACTACACAATATGGCCACCAACTGTGGGATAGCTGTCAAGATCGAAGAGGGGAACAACAGTGGGGACAATGCGGCTGCCGGGCCAGGTGGTGGTGAGCAGCCCCCCCCAGGCGAAGGGAACCCCAGCTGAACAGGATGGCCCAGCAGCACTGGGACACAACAGCAGAGGAGCACTATGGTGCATGCAGGTAGGTGAACATGACCACATGCACGACCCAGGGACTATGGAACAGCATACAGGCATGCAAGGGTGGGTCCTGTGACAGTAACGGCTGGAGGGGAGTGTGGACAGGCATTGGACTGCACTCCATGGAAGCACTCAGCACAGCACTGCACACCCCACCCACACACCCCCACAGCCCCCCGCATACACACACACACGCATATGCACACAGGTACCAACATGTGCATGCCCAGAGGCTGCCACCAGGTGTGTATCAGATGCCGAACACCGGTGCACAGTAGCAGCTGGCATTGTGCTGGCATCATCATGCACACGCCACAGTGGCCAGCAGCCGGGTGGGTGTGCACAAGGCCTGTGTGCAGTGTCAACCATGGATGCCACATCCCTGGAATGCACATGCCACACCAATGTGCACACAGGGCAGCAGCAGACAGTGGATGGGGAGGTGGGCATTTCAGGACCACCGCGTAGTCGCACGGCCACCACGGACATGTGGACGGCTCCGCTGAGACCACGCAGCAGACACAGGCTGTGCGACGGCCACAGGGGGTGTCAGTGATGGTCCCCTAGGGGTGTTACTGCTGGAATGTGAACGGTTCCTCACAGGTGTCTGCAGGTTCCCAAACATGCCCACTCCAGACGTGCCTGGAATTCCCACAGCGGATCCCAGCATCGACACAGAGGGGGTCGCTTGATGCCGTGACTGAATGGTGGACACTGCACTCCGCTGGGTCTGCGGTGGATGGCCATGCACCAAGGTAGCCAGTGGTGCTAGGTCGGCCATGACCGCAGCGGTAAGCCGATCCAGGGCTGTGGTTGTGTCCTTCTGCATATGTGTGTTCTCAGCTAGGAGCTGATCAATGTCCCTGTCACACACCCTGCAGCCTGGTGCAGCTCTGCATGGAGTGCCTACACCCCTGCCACGACCAGCACCTGTTGCTCCATGGAGACCCATAGCAGATGGGTGTGCTCGGTCAAGGGGTCAGTGCCCTGGGTTGGCATGGGCGTTGCGCCGACCCACAGGTGGTGCTCAACCCCACAGCCCAGCCCCCCTGCGCTGGTGGGTGCTGCACAGCGGGGCCCTCCTGGGTCTGCTCATTCAGCGGTGCACCATCGGTGGGCACTGCACCAGGCCCCCCTTCAACACCATCCAACTGCTGCAGCTTCCCCTCTGGCCACTGTGCGCCGAGCAGTGCCAGTGCAGCTGCACTACTATCACCACCCCCAACAGCCGGTGCTGCACCGTTGGTGCCCACGGCATCACCGGGGGTGGAGGCTGGTGGGTGGACAACCGCCACCAGGGCACCGTCTGCGCGGCCATGGTGGATGTGTGGTGTGGGTGCCTCCCCCTAAATGGCAACACCGCTGTCCAGGATGATGGTCTCGTCGTCATCGGTCCCGGACCCCACCCCGATCTGTGTCTCAGCATACTGGACGCCATGGCTGGCATCATGCTGAAACACCACCAGGGCCTCGTCCACAACCATGCCACAGGCATTCGGATGGACAGTGGAGTTGTGCTGCATGCGGTCCTGCCCCTGGACACCAGTGGAGGTGGATGGACAGTCTACCAGGTCCAGGACCACCCCCATGGTGGACACCCCACCCCTGTCACTGCATGCAGGTGCTCAGGAGCTGAAAGAGAACACGGTTGCATTAGTCCTGCTGGCACACACCCCTGCCCCCCCTGCCCCAGGTGCTGCTGTACCTACCATGCAGTGATGGGCTGCCTCCTGTCTGGAAGTCGCCACCAGGAACCCCCTCAATGGCACTGCGCTGCATGGTAGCCACCACCAACTCCTCCTGCGGCATCAGCTGTGGCATGTCTGGCTGTCCACCGCCCATGGCAGCACATGTGGCCCAGATGGCAGCCACCTTCTCCTTTATCTGCCTCTGGTCTGTGCTGACTTTCTTCTTGCACTCCTGCACAGTCCTTTGATGGATGCTCTGCTGGTTCACAGCTCTGGCCACACCCTCCCATGCTGTTGACTGGGCCTGTGGAGTGCCTGTCGAGCCACTCAGGAAAGGCTCCTGGTCCAGGTAAGCCTCGAATAGGGCATCGGTCTTTGGCCTCGTGAAGTTGGGCCTGCACTTCCATGCAGGCCCACGCTCCTCAGCCTCCTCTTGTTCTGACATGCTTTGTCCTGTGGCAATAGACATGTGGTCATTGATGGCTACAACCCACACCACCCTCCCAATCCACTGTCCTGACAGCCCCACAGCCTGGTATCTTACCTCTGAAGGATGCAATACCGGTCTAAATCCTGTGCAGTCCCGCGGTGCCTTTATAGTGCATCACATGCAAGTGAGGGGATGCACAACTATAATGAGATGCAAATACCTCTGATGCACCGTGGATATTCTGATTAGCTAATCTGCATATGCCGGCTGAATATCGCGATTTTGCACATGTTGCAATGGTGCTGCACATGCTCAAGTCGTGGTGCAACATTGCGACGTGTGCAATAGGCCCAGCAGTATGCATGCATGCAGTGCTGGCATGTATGCCACCAGCGCAGCCTATGCACACTGCGCAATATGCATTACAGCACCCTGCCACTATTGGGCATGTGGTGCTCATGCGCTGTATGGTCTATGGTGCCCGGGCGCTATTGGCCTGTGAACCATGGTGCCCACATGCCCCTATTGTGCACCATACATGGTGGGCACAATCACGCTGTCGCACACGATGCACATGCTGACCCTTGACCCATGGTTGCCCTTTGACCCTCTTGGTGCCCTGCAGCACATGCCAGTGCTACATCGGCCATATCATGCATCTCCGAGGCTGCATGATTGGTGATGGCAGTGCATCTCCATGCGAGACGCACATCCCCAGTACGTGTGGCTCGTGTGCTACTGGGTGCTATTTTGGATATCCTACTGTGATATAGCCATGCCATGCTGCAGCAGTGCCAGGGCACCTAACTAGTCGCAGGTGGAACTGGTCAACCTTGTGGCCCTTGTGAAGCCACATGCAGGCAGTCTGTTTGGCCAGGTGCCCCTGAATCAGCCATGGATGGAGGTGTGGCAGGAGGTTGCTGATGGGTTGGAGGAGGTCGCAGGATCACAGCGCAGCAGTGAGCAATGCCACCACCACTATGGGGACCTGCAGCAGAGGGACTTTGAGAGGCTATGGGCACTACTGGCAATCATCTGGAGGGGTGCCGTGCCATGGTCAGGTAAGTGCGCTACGCCCATGTCCGTGCTCAACCAGTGTTCTGGGGCAAACAGGGTGGCACCCCATGCTGCGGGGGGGGCTGGGTCTGCGCAGTCTGTTGGCCGCTGCTGCTGCCCTGGGCCAGGGAGCATCCTGTGCTGGGGGGGCATGTGGTGTTGCCAGGTACTGATGTGTCTTTCTCCATGTTTCCTTCCTAGGCCCTGAGGATAGAAGGAGGGCCTGACTGGCTGGTGCTGTGGGTGTGCCAGGGTGGGCCAATGCAGGGGCTCAGGTGCAGGCTGCAGGCCACGTGCCGCATGGGTGGTGCTGTCGGACAGATGCAGGGTGCACTGCAACATGCAGGTAGGCACTGTTACATGGTACGATGTTGTGCAGGGTGGGCAGTGGGGGTGGAGGTGGGCCATGGCCCCCTGTGCGCATGGCCATTCCAGCTGTGCACCACCCACAGTGAGCATTGCACTGTGCCGTGGCTATCACACATGTGTGTGGCTGCTGCAGGTGGGCTGTGGGTTCGCCCGAATTCCAGCTGTGCCACTGCCATCCTGCCGCTTAGCCATGTCGCCTGGCTGCCATGGTTGTGGTGAGTGGCACATGGGTGGTGTTGGTGTGCAGTGTTCTGCATGGCTGTGGATTGTCGGGTTGGTGGCACATGTGGGCGCACATGCTGCAGGTGGCTGTGTGCCATCTCAGGTGCGCATGTCACTGCTGTCCGCTGAGCACGGTAGGTGGGCTACAGTCATCTGGACATGCATCCATACCATGTTCCCTCCTTTGTCCTAGGTGTCCATCACCCTGATGTCAACACCAGGCTCCTGCAGCAGATCCTTCGAGTCACCACTGCCATGCTCCAGGTGGCACAGCTGCTGCAATGGGCACTGCACAGGCCACAGTGCAGACATTGTCGTCAGGCACCGGTAGGGTGAGGACAGCTGTAGGACCCGTTGGCATGCTACTGTTACCCTTTCCTGTCCCCCCTTCCTTGCCCTCCCTTGTCCCCTTGTATAGCCATGTCTCCTGTCCCCCAGCCTCCCTTCCCTGGCCTCCCAGTTTGTATGTGGCCTCCCCATTCCTTGTTCCCTGTCCCCTGTTACCTGTTAATATGTATATAGTTGTTTTATGCCTGTTTTAATACACTTTTATACAGTTAGCCATCTGTGTCCATGTCTGCTTTGTGGCTGGCGTGTGGAGCCATGCTGCAGTGGTGTGTATGGTGGCTGTGCGATATGACTGGGGTGGACTGGGGGTTGTACCTGGTGGTGTCCACCCATTGGATGGTGGCTGTGCCCTGGGGCAGCCATGGGCTCTCTGTTTGTGTTACGTGGCATGTGCATTGTGTGCTGTTTGCCTGTGTGTTGCCAGCTGTGGTCCCGGTGGCATGTCACATGCCTTCCTGTGGGGGGTTGCCGGTGGCTGTTTGCCAGTGGCCATTGATGCCACCCTGCCTCCATGCACCACTGTGGTGTGCATGGTCCAGGGCCTGCTGCCGCCACCCCATGCACACTGGGTGGTGTTCTGTTGTGTGCCAGCCATGCCTCACTCCTGGCACCCTCTGCACCCTGGTAGTAGTACATCCCGCCCCAGTGGCATGCTCCTTGCTGTGCCTGTTGCTCTGTATCCTGGCACATGCACCTCTGCCCCTTGCGCATCCCTCGTTGCACTATGGCGCATGGTGGCTTGCTCCCTGGTGCAGCCCTGGTTGCACTATGGCACATCAATGCTATATGCAGCCATGTTGCACTGTGCAACCTTTGACTATCGAGTTCGGTGCGCCATGGCACACCAGATTTGCACTGCACTGCTCTTGCTCCTGCCTCTGGTGTATTTCTGAATATCCCACCCTTGGGGTTCATGCACATCAGAACTCACTGGGATGGCTCCCCTTCATCAGTTATTAGCTACAGTATCTTGAGCAGGTGATATTTTGCCTTTTTTGTTTCTTTTTCAATGACATGCTTAGAGTGTGAGAATAAATAAATACTGAACTGTGCTCACTTGGTGGAGGGAAATTTGTGAATTATTAGAAAGAAATGCTGTCTCGGGGACCACGTGATGCAGCGCGCCGAGTAACAGCTCATCCACTCAGCTCCTGCTGCCTGGGGAACTTAACAGCCCTCCTACTAACTCTTTCCACATCAAAATATTACTGGTGGGGGGCTGAACACACACCGAAACACTGCAGAAGAGATCGACTGAAAAATGGAAGTGGAAATGCGTGCGGCAACCCCGAGACACACACCTCCGGTCTCACCAGAAAAACAAAGTAAGCGGCCTAAGGCCCAACAAAGCCACAGGGGGAAATTATCACTTACCAGCCCAATCCCTGTGAGAGAATCCGGGGATTCACCACTAACACTCGAGAGGTTCCTGGCCAAGTTTTCCCCTTTCAGAGAAGATGTCAAGACTCTCATGGCAGAAGTAAAAATGATGAACACGGCACTAGAGGATCTTACCATCCGGATCTCCGATAATGAAGCTCGTACGGTGTCACTGGAAACAAGATCAGATGTTTTCAAGCAGGAAATGGTTGAAAGCCGACACAGGATTAAAAAGCTAGAGGTGAAACTAGAGGATTTAGAAGGGAGAAGCCGCAGAAATAATATCATCATTATTGGTATCCCTGAAAGAGAGGATGGTACTGATACCATCTGCTTTACACAAAAAGTGTTGGAGAAATTGGCCGGTCCATAGCCTTTCGGCAAAATTTATATGATTGAACGTGCACATAGAGCCCTAAGACCCATGCCTTCAACTGGAGCCTTACCCCACCCGATCATCATCAGATTCCTTAATTACCAAGAGAAATACCATGTCATGGAGAAGATAAAAGAACTAAAAGAAATTAAATGGGAGAATGCAAAAATCAGACTAACTCAAGATCTCCCAGCCTCTGTTAGACAGCGATGCTCTCTATTCCATCCAATTGTCTCTAAATTGATTGCCGGGGGGATAAAGTTCAAAATGAGTTACCCGGCTAGGCTGCAAATACTGCTTGGGGGCTCCTGGGCCGTCTTTGAAGAAGTGGATGTTGTGAATGCGACCCTCCAAAAATCCCTGCCTGATTTATTTGGGAACCAGTGAATTCTCCTATGTAGGAAGTCGGCAATAGTGTTCCCCACTGATGACCCTTTTCATTTCAGCTAACAGGCTGACTAACCAGCAGTCGAGGTATTGTATGGCTGCCGTTACTTTAATTTCGGGACCTGAGTTGGAGGATCCCTATTTATATGAGGCGGATCTATGGCTGATTAAGGCAGCATTACTCTTTTGTCTATAAGTTTGTTATGAAGGACAGGTTCGTTTTTGGATTCCGTACTGCCACCTTGAATATTGACTTGTAATTGCCTCGGAACACCGCTAGAGGGCCCCTTCAGATTGTATTGAACTGGGTGTTTGCACCGGGCGAGAACAGATCATTTGGATTCCACGGTTTTTTTTTTTGTTTTTTTCCTTTTACAGGTCTCCGATCGTGATGTATTTCCACATGACGTGCTTATGGAGGACAGTACTCTGATCTGGAATGGCAGATGTATGCTGACTGTTTAGTTTTTAGTATAATAGGTTTGCGGGCTGAGCCACTAATGGCAATATAGTTATAGAAACTATGCAAAAGACTAGTATGGATCCAGGGGTTCAAAAAAAGGGAAGGAAAAAGGGGAAAGAAAAGGAAAAAAAAAAAGGAAAAATATCTTTCTTTTTTTTGTTGTTGCGAGGGGCAATGTTATTAAGGGAGCTCAAGCTGAATATGCTTTTCCAAGGGAAAGTAAGCTCCTGGGTTAAATACGGGGGTTTCTCTCTGTGAATTTATCTTTCCTCATCTCTTAAAAAATTCTCGTGTTGATCTATCTTTTCTTTTCTCCTGGCTCACTTTGGATCCAGGCAGCAGAGCAGAATGGCGGGAATAGTAGTGAAAGTGGCTCTGCATTCTGTGGGACTAACAGAAGGGGGTTATTACTGGGCTGTTCTTACAGCAATGTGTTTTCCTGTTGCATTGAGGGGTGGGAAGGAGGGTGGGTGGGGTTACCGAGAGTAAGGGAGGGTGGGGGTGGGGCGTAACACAAGGTACTCACTTTTCACCAGTTTCCTGACTGGTTCTGTTTCCACACGCCTGTTATAGCAAAACTGAGAATCAAAACTTGATGGCTACTCCGTTAAAGGTTATTACCTGGAACATTAAAGGGGTCAGAGCTAAAACTAAACAATATATGATAATTAAGCACTTAAACTTAGTCCAAGCTGAGGTTATGCTTTTGCAAGAATCATATTTTCTAGATGTTGAAGCCACCAGACTTCGGAGACAACAGGTAGGGCAGGTTTTTGCAGCAGAAGGCTCTACAAATAGTGGTGGCACCATGATTTTGTTGCACAGAAAGCTTCCTTTTGTTGCATCGCGCACCATTAAAGACCCTAAGGGTAGATTTATTTTTGTATTAGGTAAGCTTTATGCAAGGGAGTTAATTCTGGGGAGTATTTATGGACCGAATTATGATTCCCCTAGTTTTTTTTTTTTTTTTTACACAAATTTTTACTATTCTGCTTCCCTACTTCGAAACCCCTATGATTCTGGGAGGGGATCTCAACCTAGTATTTGACCCAATGGTAGATAAATCAGGAGCCACACGAAAAGGTCTCTCCCCTGCGCAGCGTGCTCTCAGGAACTTAATAGATCAGTTGGGTTTATGTGACATTTGGAGAGTTTTACACCTGGTGGTCAGGGAGTACACCTTCTTTTCCCCAGTCCACAGGACCTCGTCCAGAATAGATTACTTGCTCATCTCCAAGGCCCATATTCCACAGGTAATAGATTCCTCGATAAGGTCCAGCCCCCTGTATGATCACTCTTTTGTATTTTGTCAACTAACTATTGAGCCTATATGTAAGGGCAGGGTTAGATGAAACTAAATGACCAACTTATTAAAGACCCAGATATAGCCAGTAAAATTCAGGCCCATATAGACCAATTTATTCAACATAATCAGGGCACAACCCAAAGACCGGATTTCCTTTGGTGTGCTTTCAAAGCCTACCTAAGGGGCATACTCATAGGGTTAGCTTCACATAAGAAAAAAGACAGGGAGCAGAAATCCTCTCATTTGTTAATGCAGATAAGAGACATTGAAAAAGATTTGTCACCTTTAACCCCAGAACATACACTTCAAAGGCTCACTCAGCTAAGAACAGCCTACCTGGAGATTCTCCGAGATCAGGCGGAATATGCCATTATAAAAACACAGGCATCTTTTTCCGACCAGGGGGAAAAAGCAGGGCAGCTCTTGGCTAGTAGAATAAAACAGATGGAATCTTCCAGGTATATTGCCTCCATCAGGTCCCACGAGGATGGTCTTCTGAAGACCTCCCTGAAGGGCATAGTTCGGGAGTTCCTCATTTATTACACTGATCTCTATGGCCCAAGGGTGGATCCCCCAAACGTTAAGCAAATAGATGAATTTCTCAATGAAACCCCCCTTCCGAGTCTGACGGAGGACCAACAAAATGCACTTATTGTACCTATTACGAGGGAGGAAATTTTGAATGTCATAGGTACATTACCCCTAAACAAAACCCCAGGAATAGATGGCTTTCAGTCTACTTTTACAGCAGGTTCAAAATGTCCCCGCCCTTACTGCTCCCTTATTTCACTACATACTCGGAGCTGTAGTAGACTCTCCATCTTTGAAGCACTAATTGTGCTTATTCCTAAACTGGGCAAGGAACCCAAGATGTCGAATTATCGTCCCATCTCCCTGTTGAACCAAGATGTCAAGATCCTGACCAAATTAATTGCTGGTCATTAATCTGATCCTCCCGTCCATTATAGGTCCCGAACAGGTAGGATTCATGAAGGTAGATTAGCCTCGGATCACCTTCGACCCTGGCGCATGTCTTCTCAGCGTCCAGGGATGCTCCATATCCAGCTGCCTAATCTCCCTGGATGCTGAGAAGGCATTCGATAGAGTTGGCAATATTTATTTCAAGCCCTAGAGGCCTTCAAATTCCCTAATGTTTTCCGGTCCTGGATCGAATCCCTGTATCACTCTCCCACGGCCAGAATCTCGGGAAATGGGGTGATTTCGGAATCCTTCACCCTCTACTCTGGTACCAGACAAGGTTGCCCCCTTTCCCCCTTATTATTCAATATATATCTTGAACCCCTGATCTGCCGATTGCAAATCTGCCCAGACATACAAGGAATCCTGATTTTTCCATGTGAGGTTAAGATTTCTGCTTGTGCAGATGACCTTCTCCTCCAGGTTGCCAACCCTGTTTCGTCTATCCCCCCTATGTTAGAGATTATTAATTCCTTTAGTGCAGTCTCTAACTATAAGTTAAACGTGAACAAAACCATTGTAGTCCCTCTCAATCATAAACTTCTTAGAGCAGACATCTTAGATTTAGGTTTGGCTTGGAAACAAGACTCCCTGCGATACCTGTATTGAATTAACTAGACTCCCGGCGATAGTATCAAGTTGAACCTGAACTCCTTATACAGGTGGTTAAGCAGGATCTAAGCCGGTGGGCCTCTCTACCAATATCTATTTGGGGCAGAGTAAATCTACTCAAAATGAATGTATTTCCACGACTCTTCTACCCCCTCTCGATGCTAAATATTTGGTTACCGCTTTCCTGGTTTAAAAAGGTAAATAGCATATTCTCAGATTTTATTTGGGCACATAAGTCCCCTAGAATTGCATTTCATAAATTAACTGCACCCAAGTCAAGAGGTGGTTTACGGGTGCCTCACCTAGGGCTCTACTTCTGGGCTAGTCACCTAAATAAATACTATAGGTGGACGCTACCTAATCCATCGGGATATACCCCGCTCTGGCTAATAATAGAAAATACTTTGATCAGTTCCTGCAGTTTAGCACCCCAAACACTGTTACATATGAGAATCAATTTCCTCCCCACCAGATTAAAAATACTCCTATTGCATTATCACTGAAGGTGCACTCTCAAATGTGTTGGTTCCTTCAATACGAGAACCAGAAAGATGTAAATCAAAGCCTAGTTGGAAACCCTAACTTTAAGATAGGCAAGAAGTGTATTCCCCCCAATTGGTTTCCAGTTGAATGGTGCCACACTTTCCTCGTTAATAGGAGATGACAACACGTGGCTATCCTCTCAAAGTACAATACACAAGTACAAGATTCCTGCTAAACATTTCTTTAGAGTCACTCAACTGAGACACTTATTGATCAAAGAATTGGGGTTGAAACCACCAGTGGTTGTAGACTCTCTTTTTCTCCTGGAGCTGGCTCAATGGGTGGGACACCAGAAAGCAGTTTCCAAGATTTTCAGTCAGTTGTTCGACAGGGAAACCCGGATTATTATGGCCCCACAGGTTACTGGTCCTCCTATTTCCCTAATTACGTTGTCAGCTGGAGTAACCTATGGTCTAACTGCCATAAATTTATAACGCAGGTTAGACTCAGGATGACACAAATGTTCATCCTCTAGAATGCATATTTCTCTACTGAGAAAATGTTTAAATTTGGACTTACTTCTTCTCCCCAATGTGTGAGATGTACTAATCAGGATGGTTCTCTGCTCCATATTCTTTGGACATGTTCCAAAATTAAGCCCCTTTGGACCAGTATTCGTAATAAACTGGATCCCATACTGGGACTGGATGAACTATTTACACCCGAAATCTGTATTTTAGGGGACTTTTCGAATATTAGGTTTCCAAATAAAAAATATTACATGGCCCTGATATCATTATCACTGAAGAAACTCATTTTAAAACATTAGACGGATCAGTCTGAAATTAAGTATGGAGAATGGCTAGCTGAGTTTCTTGCAAATCTCAGAACAGAAAAAGTTATTGCTAGTCTCAACAATAAACTGAACAGGTTCAAGAAAGTGTGGGACCCCCTCCATACCTTACTCGCAATTCAATGTACTGCAGATTGAGGTCTTCTTTCTTGTTACTGTATCAGTATTACTTGTTATGTACTGTAAGATATAAATTGTAGTGAAAAGGTTCTCTATTGTATTTGTACCTTGGGGGAGGGTGAGGTAATTTTGGGGGGAGGGAACTGGGTGGGTGGCAGGTCCGAACCAATGTAAACCATGTATGTATGACTTATACTTATTCTGGAAGATAGGCCTTGTATGGTAAAATCTCAATAAATTTTAAATTGAAAAAAAAAAGAAAGAAATACCATCTCAAGCACAAAGAACATCAGTAAATGCCATAAAGGCAGGGCTAGCATCAACATGAGATCTCTCTCTCTCTCTCCATGAATAAAAGATGCACAACCAGCAGCCCTGTAGCATGTCAGAGCCCAGGAACAGCCAGGGGTGCTTCATTTTCAATTAATTTTTTTCCACACCCAAATGCCGGTACCGGGACACTGGAGAACCCTGTCTGTGCTTACATAACTTTAACTTGTGTCCATATAGCACTAAGCACAACATTAAATAACTAAATTAATTAGTAAATACAGAGCTGCTCAACTTGCTTCAATCCCAAGTTCGGTCTATATTATCTGACAAATAAATACATTAATTAATGACTTAAAATAAATACCAAACTATGGAGTGAAATTGTTGATCTTGGGGGGACAAAAAGAGCTAACAGAGGAAATAAATACAATTTGCCTTCACCATGGGGAACAGTTCATTATTTACACTGTATTTATGTGCTTGGGAGGGAACTTGGAATTAATGGCTGAGCCTGTCAGCCCCTCAGTGGCTCTCCAGTGGGCAAGATGTTTTCTTTGAAAACAGAACATTAGTTTAAGAACAAAAAAATAACAAAAAGCTGAGGTACTTGCAAGATGTTTTTTTAATGTATCAAAATAAAAAATTGCTCCTCATTCAGGACAAAATGCAACTATCACCCACCTTCCTATCAGGGACCAACCCAGGTGGCTGTCCGTGACATGGGCAGAAATGGACTAAAAATTACAGTACTGCCCAAATACCTCTGCTTTTTGTTAATTATTTTTGTTTCATTGATTTTTTTTTTTTTTGCAAAGAAA
The DNA here is from genome assembly GCA_016271365.2 of Neoceratodus forsteri. NCBI lineage: Eukaryota > Metazoa > Chordata > Ceratodontiformes > Ceratodontidae > Neoceratodus > Neoceratodus forsteri. The sequence continues at coordinate 835,052,916 of CM057456.1, read as the reverse complement.
TCAGGTCACAAAAAACATCTCACACACTGGAGTTGCCAAGCTCCCTTCCTAGCTCAAAGAATATTAATAAATAAATACAAACCCTTACAGAAATAATTATATGAAATGTTTTCATGCTGCACACATAAAACTACCCAAGTGATATGTGTGCTACAAGTATGATGTAAATGTTAAACCGGAACCGATTGCATGCATGTGGCATGCGTGCAGCAAGCAAGTGTGGAAACCATGATTTTTATGTTAAATTGAGAAAGACAGCATGCATGCAAAAAGCAAGTGGTCACTGCACACATAAAAGTTAAATGACTTGCACAGGATCATATTACACAAGGGGGGGACTGATGAGATTCAAACTGAGGTCTTCAAACCACCAAGTCTCTTGCCTTGCAGTTCAGTGTCTTTACTCACTAAGTCATACTGTCTGCACACATATGGTTTGCTTGTACTTCAATACATACTGTGTCTACATCTGCACGCATGCGGCATGCTTGTAGCCACTGTTAAGCTTTTCAGTTTTCTTTTCTTGCACACACACTGTAGCGGGTATGGCCATGCCGCTACAGACAACCCACCAAGTATAGATATAACTAAAACGTCTCTTACTTGAGTACTAGGTAGCCAGAGACAGAAGTTTTTACAAGATGATGCCCATGGGTCAGAGTGCTGTGGCGTATCCCATTGAAATGAATGGGGGTATTTTTTTATTACTATTTTATACATTATGATGGTGAGTTGGAGAATAATGAAGCCCACTGCTCTACTAATAAGGCCCTTGTTAGTCGAGCGGTGGCCTTCATTAATCTGCAAGTCTCCATCAATGATGTATAAAATAGTAATAAAAAAATACCCCCATTCATTTCAATGGTGCATACCCCTGCAGTCTCCTTTGCCCTTTGTCATAATGTGCCTGAGTGTGGGGACGTGGCAATCAGCTTCACTGGGGGGGGGGATAAGCCTGGCTATAGTGGGGCTCCAATATTCTGTGCATACCATACCACTCAACTGTCTGTGAATGCAAGGGACAGCTCCAGAATGTCTGTAACATCTCTAAAAGGTGCAACTTATTTGGTTTGACTGAAAAGTGATATGGTAGAACCAGCCATCACAGATCCCCAATGTCAGCTCACCAACTGAACCAATCCAACCTGGGTTTTTTCCTTCTTGCTTGGTTGCTGCTGCCGCACTACACTGATCAAGGCCTATGAAGACCACCTACACCGCTGTCACCACTGCTGCTAAGCCTAGCTTGCTGCCATGGGGGTCTGTGCTGTTTTTTTTTGTAAGGCAAGCCTAGTAGAGTAAGTAGGTAGCCTAGTCTTGAGTTAACGTTTGGCTCACCCTCTGCCCCTTCAACCACCAGAGGACACGGAGACTCATTAAGAGTAGACCAAAAAAAATATGCTGCCACAACACTGCAATTGAGAGTTCAGTCCTCACTAACTCCTCCAAGCTGTACTGTGCAGTCTGTCTAATCTGTGGTGGGAAAGACAATGTCACACTTGCAAGACTCATGCGCTCTTTCTTGGCTGGAACTCATCCACATCATATGTGATTGTGCCACTGCTAATAGCTGAAGACAGTGGACAACACAATACAGACACAGTCGAGTCTGGAGAGTACCTGCAGTGTAAGCACACACAAGCCAGGTGGGCACTTATCGTGCAAAAGATTAAATCCAAATTTAGTGTCATTATTGCCACACCATAAGAACAACCTAGGCACAAATACGTGTGGGGGGGCAACTGCCTCCCTCTGCTCCATTTAAATGGCACCCTGCTTAATGGTATAAATTCATTCTCAGGTGCTAATGCAATGGTTCCCACTGTGTTCTGAGGTACTGTATTTCTATGGTTCGTGATGTGTCCTGATCATCATGTGGGTTAGTGTCGACTCATTGTCCATCATTTTGAGTGTTCATGTCTCTCATTTCAGTGACAAAATGTGAGGTATGGTGCATGCTTCCAAGACCCTACTCAGCACGAGTGCTGAGCATGGCCACAGTGTATATGCTCAGTGCAGAATGACAAAGGGAAAGTAAGTGAGATGAAACAGTCATGAAGAAACATATTTGTAACACTAAATATGCATAAGGGATTTGCATGGTCCAAAACAAAAAGGATAGGCTTTACAGCACAGAGGCCCCTCTTCGTACATCTGGAATGGGGGATGTTTACTGGCTATATCCTAGGCATTTAATTCAGTAAGCAAACAATACTTTACAAATTAATGGCAATTTAATGACAGAAATCAGAAGCCATTAAACAACTTGCAAAAGGATCAGATTTAATGAGTTTACCTAATTTTTATGGGAATTCAAATAAAAATGTATTTTAATAACTCTAATTGCTAGCAGTAGTATCAGAAATAGAAACGGATGTATTTTTTAGATGAGATTTGTACCGGCTTAGATGCTGCACACATGGTAAGCGTGCAGCATGTGAACCTGATGTGATGTTTAAATGATGTTCACACCAGCTTAGCTGCTGCACTCATGTCAAACATGCAACATGCAAACCTGATGTAATTTTTATAAGATGTTCACACCAGCTTACCTGCTGCACACATGTCAAGCTTGCAGCAAGTGAACCTGATTTGCTTTTTAGACCAGGTTCGCTTAGGATCACTTTCTGTATGCGAACCACATGCAAACATTGCACAATTAAGCATGTGGCATGCATTCTGCATGTACACAGCACACCTATATTTCTGTAAGGGGATAAGCCCCTGAATCATGTTGAAGGGGCAACAGAACCTCCCTCCCTCCTTCTGCTAGTGATTTCCCTGCCTATACATAACAGCATCCTGTAAGCTCATCCTGCCACCCTGCTATGCTGATTTCCCACCTTGAGGTTGTTTGTCACCAGTATACCCAGATCCCTCTCCTGCTCCATTACCCTGACTCTCCCCCCCCCCAAGTGTGTACCCTGCCTTCGGGTTTCCATGCCCCAGGTACATGACTGCACACTTCTTGACCTTGAATTTAAGTTGCCAGGTCTCTGCTTACCCCTCCAGTGGTCCTGCCTCATGTCCTCAAGACCCTTTGTGGATTCCACTGTATTACAAATTTTCATATCATCTGCAAAGAGGACCACCCTTCCCTTCAGTTCTACTGCTACATTGCTTATGTATATATTAATTCTTTTTTACTCCATGGCTTACCAGTCCCCCACAAACTATGCCAGGGCTTAAATGAAATTAAAGAAGTGCTGCTTGTAGTGGTTCTCTGGCCAAGAGGTCAGATGTATTTTTAAAACAATTCAATCGGGCAACAATGTTGTTTACCCAAATATGTCCCGGGCAAGGAAGGAGGGGACCAGATTTCTTAATTTTGCAGCTGTGGTTGTTTCCAGCCCCATAGAGACATGGAGGCTTCTGTTAAAATGTAAGTATTGGCTCTCCAGTGTCCAATAAGCACTTGACTCTATGAGGAAAATGTCAACTATGGTAAAAAAAAGCATAAAAAAAAGGGTAAAAGTGTGCCGCAGAATTGCCACAGAAATAGATGTCTAGCACCGCAGAAGTTCTGTGGCAAACGGGAACCCTGCCACAGAACTTTGCTCCTAAGTGCTGCAGAAAAATTGGGGCCATGGTCATAATTCCATTATACATTAGTGAAGCAATACCTCAAATAAAGTGTCCCGTTCTGGAAACCTTACCTGCGTAAGGATATAGACAGGGTGGAAGCAGTTCAAAGCAGGGCGACCAAAATGGTGCAAAGATTACATCACAAACCCTATGAGGGCATGCTGAAAGACTTAAATATGTACTCTCTAGAAGAGAAAAGGCAGAGGGGGGATATGATCAAGACATATAAATACTGCACAGGGAGAAACAAGGTGCAGGAAAACACAATTTTTCAGAGAAAAAGATGCTCCAGGACTAGGGGACATGGGAGGAAACTGAAGGGAGGGAGGGAGGGAGCGAGGTTCAGAGGAAAAGCAAGGGAGTACTTTTTCACAGAGAGGGTGGTGGACAAATGCAACAGCCTGCCGGAAGAGGTGGTGGGAGTAGAAATGATTACAGGATTTAAGAATGCATAGGATTGGCATACGGGGATTCTGGTAGTTGGGTGGGGAAGGGATCCAAGTTCTAGGGAATCTTGAACAACCACTGTAAATTGTAGTGATGGGCAGACTAGGTGGGCCAAAGGCCTTTATCTGCTGACTGCATCTAGGTATCTAAGTACCTCATGTATATTTTGCCCATGTCTCATAGCATCTGCCATCCTCCCTCCCCTGGCAGTCATCCCACAGTTGAACCTGGCAATGAGCCATCGTCCTGTGTGCGTGGTCTGCCTGCCTACTGTGTACATCCAGTGTGAGATACTGATGGCTATGGGACAGCTGCCAGGCCTGTATATGTCCCTGTGGCATGTATGGCCTAGCCCAGGGTGGCAGTCAGGTGATACTATGTACTGTGACCTGTCTTGCAGACCTGCAAGTACAGGCTACCGTGCAACTATCACTGATGCTGTTCATGGTATGTTGCTGCAGGTGCTGGATGGAGTGATGGTGCAGGGCAGGCACAACTGTCAGCATGACTATATGCTCTGCAAAGGGCCATGCAGCACCAGAAGAGTCAGAAGAGGCATGCCAAAAGTGCACATAGTGCAGGATGGAGGAATCGCAGAAGGAGGTGTAAGGCGATATGGAGTGCCAACAGTCAGGCCCACAAAAGGACAGTGGTGCAGTGCTAGCACCCGGTAGGCCAGGCACAGGGCCTTGTGAAGATCCTGAGGCCATTGGTGCTGAGGTGCATGGAGCTGACGTGGGCGTGGCTGACATGGTGCTCATGGCCAATGACACTCCCGAGCTACAGTTGCCCCCCACCCAACCAGCCAGAGCCATCTGACCAGTGGACCATGGAAGTAGAGTCAGAAGAGGAAGCGGGAGAAGAGGTAGAAGAGGACATGCTGCCGCAACAATGGGACAGGCTGTACACCTTTATGCGTGTGATGCAACCACAGCCTCAGACAGTGGTGGACAATCTTTACCACCTGCAGGGCTCCCTGCAGGCTATTGTGGTACTGTGGCAACATTCTTGGATTTGTAAACACCCCTGGACCCATATCTCATATTCTTATGGCCATGTGATGTTGCACATGGGTTTTATATCTGTATAGTGTTCTGTGTTTGGGTTGTTGCTTCTGTTTATTTGATTGTATTATATCCTGTGTACATACTGTATATCTCTGTTTTAAAACTGCAGCTTTAATTACAAAATCTGGTTTTATCCTGTGGTCTTAATTTGAGGGCACCAACTAAACAAGGGTGGCTTTAAATGCAATCAGCTGTGTTTGGCAAACAGCTGATTGCTACTCTGCCCTCCTAACACACTGCAGAATGCCAAAAGAAAATACTAAAACCTGAAGTTTAAACTCAGGTTGCTAATAGAGCAGAAACTGAAGGGAATAGACTCATGGTACTTCCTCTAAGGACTGCTGAAAAACAAGTCTGGGAATGGAGAAAGAGCACTGCCAATCTGGAGGAGAAGATTTTTGAGGAGGGGTGCTCTGGTAACAACCGAAAGCACAGACATCTTGATGGTGCAGGTTGGCTCACCACATTCCCCACAGAAGAAGCAAACCTTGATACCTGGATTATCCAACAAAGGGAATGACACCTGTGTGTTACACATTAAACAATTGCACTGAAAGCTTCTTCCCTCATCATAAACCCAGACTTTGGAGCCAGCTGTGGCTGGGTTGACAGATTCCTCTCCAAGTGGGGGTTTACCATAAGGCAAAAAAACACTGTCGGACAAAAGCTGCCTAAAGACTGCATCCCAAAAAATAGATTTTTTTGCCTTTTGTGTCAAGCAAATATAATGATATAACCTACTACTGGCAAGTATTGGCAACATAGATGAAACCACCATCTAGGCTGACATGCCGGGGGAGAAAACCATTGAGCAGATCAGAGCCAAGTCAGTCCCCTTTTTAACCATCGGTCACAGAAAGCAGAGGCTGACATTCTGTTTGGCAGCTACGGCGGATGGAAGACTGCTGCCTCCTTTACTAGTTTTGAAAGGCATGAGGGTTGCAAAGCATCTGACTAATGTGACTGAAGTTGTTGCAATGTCCAGCAATGGCTGGATAAACACGGATATAACAAGCTTGTGGCTGCAGATCATGTGAGGCGGAATCATTTTTGGCAAAAGGCTGCGTGTGTGGGACACGTTATAATGTCATATTTGCACAGAAGCGAAGAACCTTGCAAAAAAAAAAAAAATACAATCAAGGCAGCAATTCCAGATGGAATGTATTAAATTACTCCAGCCCACAGATGTCTCTTGGAATGCGAGTACACAATAGCAGGGGAGGTACTAACAACAACAAAAATGGAAAGGGACCTGGGGGTAGTCATATCAGATGATCTAAAGGTGGGTAAGCAATGTGAGAAGTCAGTAAGGAGAGCCGGGGGATACTGGGATGCATAGGAAGGGGCATCACAAGTAGAAAAAGGGAAGTGGTTATCCTTCTGTACAGACAGTTGGTGAGACCCCATCTGAGTACTGTGTGCAGTTTGGAGACCTCATCTATGCAAGGACATAGACAGGATGGAAGCAGTCCAGAGGAGGGCAACTAAAATGGTGCAGGGTCTGCATCAGAAACCATATGAAGAGAGACTGAGAGAGCTTAATATGTATACACTTGATGAAAGGAGGGGCAGGGGGACATGATAGAAACGTTCAAGTACCTCAAGGGAATCAACAAAGTCCAGGAGGGTAGCATCTTTCAGAAAAAGAGATGTGTACAAACAAGGGGGCACAATTTAAAGATAGAGGGGGGACGGTTCAGGGGTAATGTGAGGAAATTTTTTTCACGGAGAGAGTGGTGGACACATGGAACCGCCTTCCTGGAGAGGCTGTGGGGTCTGAAACAGTGGAGGAATTCAAACATGCATGGGACAGACATAAGGCAATTATAGTGAGGGGGTGGCAGGAAGTAGGTTGTTGGTTAACTAAAATCTGCAGCTTATCCAGTAGGTAGGGAAATGGGTAGACTGGGTGGGCCAAGTGGTCCTTATCTACCGTCAAAGTCTATGTTTCTGTGTTTCTATGAATGCTATGACGAGTGGTTGGCCATGGGGAAAGGGAGCTAACACCACTGGTAACCCTCAGGCACCTGCACATCTGAAAATTATTCAGTGGGTCAAGCAAGCTTAGGCCACTGTGTCCAGAGATATCATCATTAACTCTTTTGATGTTTGCAGCATTACTTCAGTGGACCCAGAGAAAATAAACTGTTTTAAACCAGGTGGCAAGTGACTACAGTGAGGAGCTTCAGAGCCAACTTGAACTGAACACAGAAGGTACTGATACAAATTCTCAATCGGAACAGTTTGTAATGGGCAGTGAAAGTGACTCAGATGACGGTGAGTCAGACAGTGAATATGAACTTGATTAGCTGCCTGTATGAAAAGTTTTTGCTTGCAGTAAGACATGAAAATAATGTTTTTAGTTTGCGCTCTGAAATACCGTACCTCTTTTGTTAGCTTACATTATGAAAGGGTACTGGCTCACTGCCTTACCATATGCAATTAAATACAATTCTTAAGAGGACTGAATTAAAAATTAAGTTTTACATTTCATAACTTGTCTGTACTGCATCTGTGTGTGTTCTGAGGTGGGGGGGTTTGAAGGAGCGAGTGATGTTACAGTGATGTGACAGTTCAGATGCCGCCTAGCCACATAGGGAGAAATGGATCAGTGTCTCAAGTGTTTTTGTCTGCTGGCTTATAAACGAGGGTGGTTTTAAATACGAAAACTTTAAATTGGTGGGCCTTTAATTTGAGGGTGGCTAATAAACGAGGGCAGCTACAAAATGATGAAATATGGTATTTTAATTATTTTTCTGCTGTTGTTACTACTCATTCTCAGTGTTTGTTGTGCTTGCTTCCTGTTATGCCTGCTTCAAAACCTGTTACTGGTCCTGCTCAGTATGGTGTCCATGTCATTATTCCATTGTTGTACTGTATGTGATGGGTAGCCACCTGCACAGTCCACAAGGCTATGTGTGCTACAGGATGCACTGTAGGCCACTAGGGGCACTGCACCAAAGGGATGGCTGCATGCACCACAGTGCTGTGAAGGATGCCACATGTGTGCAGGCCTGGGGGGGCACATGCAACTGCTTTGCACTGCATCATGCAGCAACCCCATGCACTGTGCCACTGCATGGCACAGTGGTGCACATGTGTACAACCTGATATTGGCATGTGTGTGATCACATACACCAGAGATGGCTTGCCATGTCCTAGTTCTGTAACAGTACCTCTCCTTGAGCCCTTGGGTGTTGTTGTATGGCACACAAACTGTTTGCTGTACAATCCCAGTGGTGGTACATGTAGGCAGACAGAACCAGGGTCTGCTATCGCACCGTATCATGACATCGCACACATCACCTCTCTGTAGGGCCTGGTGCAGTGCATAATAATGCTGTCACATTTGTGAACATAGTCACCAACTCATGGCCACAACACAGTCGTGTACACATCCTTGTCGGGGACATGCCACTACACAGATGTGTGCTGTGCAGGGTGGGGGTGTACCAGTCCCACACAAAAGAGACACACATGTCCCAGTGCTGAGCTGTTTACTGTGAGTGTACACAGCTATGTTACAGAACCTGGCTTCTGATGTCATTGTGACTGGCCTCCTCCTACTACTCACAAGGCTCATTACCTGCTGTGATCTGAGGGACAGTACACAGTGCTTACATATCAGATGGCACAATGGTGCAAACATCATAAGAACACAGTGCATAATGTGAGAGATATCAATTGACCCATTACATTGATGGCAGAAAAGTGCCAATACCAAGGCTATACCCTAAGGCACCAGGAGTAGGTGCAGGAGTGAGCAACATGTACCCTTAGAAAGTGCTGGGTATGGTGGTGGGGCAGTGACAGGGGTGTGTGTGATGGTTACTTCAGAGATAGGTGATGTGGATAGAGCCCACCGTCTGCCCATGAAGATCTGTCAGCGAGGACTAACATGGGTCTGCAATTCACTATATGGAGCATGTTGGATACCCCAAAGTGTGGGAGTTGCAGAGGAGGGAAACAAAACCTTGCATGAAATGAGACTACACTACATCAGCTGCTCAAAGGCATTACAATCATTCCTTGTGTACTGTGCACAGTATGATATTGTTTCGGGGGGGGGGTGGTATTCTCATATGTGGAGATGGCTCATGATCTGTTCCATGCCCTGGGGGAGGCTACCAGGGGCACAGTCTGGTAACTAATACTGTTGGCCCTGTGTGCCATTCTTCTCCTGGGCTGTGATGGTGGGGGTCTTGTGGGTGTGTCATACCACATACTATGATGGCGGTCGCTCACACATGCTGTAGTGGGGTCAATCTGTGTTACCATGGTACTGCATGGCCTCCCACTTCCAACACACAGGTGTCATGGTGATAACAGGTAAAAGGAAAAGGACTTTAAGGCTGTCAGGGGGGGATGGGGGAATTGGGGCAGGCAGGCACAAAGCCATCATCTGTACTGGGAACTGGCACTGAATACTGCGGACTTTTGAGAATAGCACTTCATCACCCCAGCACTCCTGGCTCACTCTGGGAACATGCATATGTGCCTAGTGGTTGTTCCCCAATTACACAATATGTCTTCTGTTAGCACCCTTTGCAAACTGTGTGAGAGGCCTTTTGGCACCATGCAATTCTGCTTAAAGTTGGACCAGCATAACATTCTGTGGTGATTTGCATATGCAGCCCATGATGCTTTGCATTGTGGGGGCATGTGTGATTTTGTATTTTCTAGTACCATTAATGCCTTCTAATGCACTGCACAGCATATGTTGTCCATGACATTGTGTCTGTGGCTCAGGCTACCATGTGTCCAACAGGGAGCAGCTTGGTTGCTATGCTCAGCTTGCATGGCACATCATTTCATGGTGTACAGTCCTAGTGGTCTACTGAGCATCCAGTCCATCCTTCCTCTTTCTGCCATGCATCTAGGTTTGTGCCACCTGTGTATGTGGTATTTGTGGCTGACTGGTGGCTATTTCTGACCTGCTGTTGGTTGGGTCACATGCAATCCTCTGTGTGCCATGGACAATTGTCCTTTGCAGCCTCCATGTGGCTGGCCCGGTATTGCAAAGTTGTCGTGTCAGTTGCCATTCCTGACATGCTACTATCCTTAGCCTTCCTCGCCTTTCTCTGTGGGGTGAACCTATGGCTGCAGTGCGTTCCGTGGCAGTGGTGCCCGGGTTGGGGACATGTAGTGGCCATGGTGTTCCAACTGTTGGTGGGATGGGCCTGTAATGTGCTGGGGGCCTAGTCTGTGGTAGCATGGGGCTCCATAGCCTGGTTGGTGCTGACAGCTTGGCCTGTGGTGGCACTGGAATCTGGGGCCAGCTGTGTGCCGACAGCCTGGGTGCTGGAAAGACAGGGTACTGGAGACTGTTCACTACTGGGGACCTGGGTTGTGCAGCCAGTTCCATAGTGGAGATGTGGGTGCCACTTGGACTGGGAACTGGGACCTGCTGGGTACTGACAGCCTGAGTCATGCTGTCACTGGGTTCTAGAGACACGTGCATGGTGACGTCCTGGGTGCTGGTCGGACATGTTACTGGAACCTGTTGGGCGCTGATAGCCTGGTTCATGATGGCACTGGGTTATGGTGCCAGCTGAGAGCCTGGGGCCTAGGTAGTCATGGCCCTGGATACTGGTGCCTGCAGTGTGCAGATGGACTGGATTGTGGGAGCAACAGTGTGCTGGTGCTGTGGGATTCTAGTGGCCTGTGTCATCTGTGTGGTGTAGATTTCTGTGTGCTGTGGAGCACTTGGCAAGGTCTGCTATAATACTGATGGCTGAGGACAGTGTACCCATGTCTACTGACTGCACCATATCCATGCCTGCTGTGGTCATATCCATTGGGGCCACTGTATCCAAATCCAGTGGTGCTCCAGTACCCATAACAAATGGAGGGACTATCACTCTGGCCACTGTATGCATGTGTCAACTGTCCACTGTGCAGCTGACTGATGTGGGCAGTGTAGTACCCACTTCCTGGTTCAGTACTATCCTGGCTTCCATATACAGTGTGGCCATGGCTGTGCTGTCCTGTGACGCTGGTGTGTTGCTTGTGGCACATTGCCTGTGCGATGGTGTACAACGTACCGGTGATGGTAGTGATGACCATTTGTTTGCTCATCTTGTTGTGCAATACTATGCTCCAGCACTGTTGTCATGCACTCTAGTGCCTCTGTCTACCTCTGTGTGCTTACATGGATCCTGTGCAGTATGGTGGTGACATTTACGTGGTATGTACAACACTGGCATAGTCCGGTATGGATGGCATATTGTACCCCAGCAAAAGCTTCCTCCAAATGGTGCTGTCCTCCATGGTGACTTGTTTTCCTGTTATCTCCCTTCTCACTGCCTCCTTGGCTTCGAGTACATCCTAGCAATATTGGCCAAGGTTATCTTTCTGCATGGTTTCTGCTGTCACCTCCTCTGCAGGTTGCTGTGATGTCAACTCCTGCTGTTCCGACCATGTGGTGCTGAGGTCTTGGGCAATGTTGGTGTGGATTGTGTCTCTAATGCCTGTGTCCAGCCCCTCACTAGTGTCCTGTGTGCTCACTGTGCTGCCATCACTTTGGTGTCATGGTGTGTCACCTCTGGGCATTCATTATGGCCCCTGTTCTACGCTCCTGCCCATCCTCAGCCACCAGGGACCCAGTGCTGTTTGAGGCCTCTGTCTCCATTGCCTCCTCTCCAGAGTGGTGCTGTTGTTGAGAGGCACCCTCAGTGCTAGGTGGTGCAGTTCCTGACTGTTCACTGGTGGTATCTGTGGGGACACAACACATCCATTGTTACGTGATATGTTGCACAGCCATTTCATTATATCAGTGCTCCTTGTATGCAGTACATGTCATTGGCATTTTTTTGTGTACCACTTGTATGCTGGCTGCAGCCACTATCACATGGTGCAGGCTGTGGTGTACTTCAGCTGGTCTGCACTATTGCTTGGCAGGCCTGTCCTCCTGTCCTGTGTACAGTTTGATGCTTTGCATTTGTCTGCAATGGTGCCCTGTATGTACAGTACTAGGCTGTCAGGGTAACAGCATCATTATGTCCTGACTTCACCCACTCCCCAGCTGTGTTGCTCCTCTTTCATTGCATTCACCTGCTGACACAGTGTTATAGTGTGCATATGTATGCACTGCATTGTGACTACTAGTGCACAGGCGGCTGGCAGGGCTTGGGACCAGTGGGGTTGGGAGCAATGTCATCAACCTAGGGGGTGGCTTAGGCAGTGCTGGTAGTGCCAGGGACCCTGTTGTGTGACCTCCACATTGGACCTCTGGTGTCAGGTACACATGTTTAGACTGCACCGTGAGGTGGTGGGGGAACCCTGATAGTACCGGTGGCATGGCTTTCTGCAGGGTGGTATGTCAGGGATCCACAGGTTTGTACCTCCACCCTCCCCACACCCATTGAGTGTGTCCACTCACAACCAACAGCTGCTGTTAGCATTTCTACCCTGTGTGGAGTAACCCCTCCCCCAACACCTGACAGCAGCATCCTGTGCCTCCTTCATTGATACCCCCGACATCCAGGTCCTGCCATGTATATTGTGCTCTCTTACCTCAGGCTGCAGTCCATGACAGAGTACCCCATCCTCAACAGTCCTCAGGCCTGTCCATAGCACACTTTTGCTGACACACTTCAAGCCACAAGGTAGTGCTTGCTATGTGCTACCTTGTACTGCACATGCTGCGTGTTTCAGCAGCAGGATCTTGTTCCCACACCTGCTGTCAGTAGTACTGTTTATCTGGCAACATTCTCAGCATACACATATGCCCAGGCATGTTCCTACATTTCTGACCCACAATACAGGACTGTGGCATATGTCACAGTGCACACTTCCCATGCCATGGCTGCCATGGGGTCTTATGTGCCTTGGTACAACATTGTGCTGTGTACCTTCATACACATGTGCCTGCCACATCCTCATGCATCAACAGCATGACACTCGCCTGTACAGTTACCAGGTACCTTTGGTGGCAGTGTGTTGTATCAGATGCCCATGGCAGCCCTGTTTAGTGATATGAGTCACTACTTACAGCCATTATCTGCATCTGCGGTGTTCACTATGTGTAGCTTGGTACACTACACACATACCTTGTTGCCATGCCTCTTTGGCTGTCAGAAATTCATGTGGGGCCGACCTGTCAATGCAGCGGTTGGATTTCCGCTTGCGGCACTGGCGACCCAGGTTTGGGAATGGACCCGGGTTGCTGGAGGGCCAGCCAGGGGGATAAGGCTTGAGCATCTGAAGACTGCTCGCCTTCTCCCAGGGGGAGGGTGGGGATGCAGCTCGCTGTGTGCTGCTTCCTGGTGGAAGCTGGGAGTGCAGCAGTTTGGCGATCCCCGCTGACCGTAAGGGGCATAGTGGACACTGGTGTATGCCTTGATGTCTGTGGCACACCACGCCCTGGGGAGCAAATGGGAAAAACAGCTTCTCAGTCATCCGGATGATGGCTGCTGGCTTCTGCTGCTGCGAGTGCCCTAAGTCCCCAGAACCACCTCAGCAGCAGCCAGTGACTGAATTGTTAGTGCACTGGTTGTCTCTCCTGGTGCCTTCCCTCTCGGAGGAGAGGGACCCATCTGGTAAAGGGATACACTGGGCTACCCCTGGGGTTGCTGCAATATGAGGTGGGGGGGGATTGGGCGAGGGTGTCAGTGGGGTCCATGGCTGGCTGGAAGATGGGCCAGGAAGCATAAGAGAGGGGAGCAAAAAAAAAAAGGAATTTATGTGGTACTTTGCACGTATGATGACCCTGTTTGCCAGCACACAGCTGATGCATCATTGCAGGTGCGACATGCAGCCCTGTTATTTATGTTATTTCCATGTCTGCATGGGTCTGAAACTCCCACACTTGATTGTGGTAGAGTCTTGCCATCCTAGCTCCTCCTGCTGTGATGACTGCCAGATACATACTTGCAGAACTCTATAGCCTGAAGAGGTCCAGGTTACTGTCTCCCCTGATTGTGTGACTACTAAGGTGTGGCACCACATGCTTCTCCTAGCTGCTCACGGGCATCACTTGGCTTAGTTCACCTACAGTTGCAGTGGTACAGTGTCTGTTGTTTGCCATCTTCTCCCTTCACCTCCACCTGGTGTCATGGTACCTTTTCTGCAGTTTCCTTATTCTGTGCCTTAGAGGACCTACAGCGTTGACCTAGTGGCCACCTCATCCCAGGCCCGTTTCATATGGTGCCACAGCTGCTTGTCCTCACCTCTGGCTAGCAGCAAGTCAACTTGGGCATTCTTCTCCTGTATGAGGATGTCGATGTCTGCTGCTGTAAAGTTTTTTTGTGCTGGTGTTTGTCTGGCCTTGCTTCTGTCCTTCTTTCTGTCATTTCTTCTGCCATGTCTTGCACCACTTTTTTTGATGCAGCTTCTATCATTTTTATCCTATGCATCATATTTATATGCAGTGGATGTCTTGCATTATTTTAGGGGACTTTGCTGCATTGACCACTTTTCTTGCAAAATCTGGAGCACAGTATTTGATGCACCTGACTTTGATGCAATATGGCTGTCTTGCATTGGTCTAACGCCATTTGAAAATCTGACCTAGGGACTGCAGAGGACATCAACAACATGGACTACTAATACAGTAGAACTCCTGACTTTAGCTCTAAAGCATCATCAAATCCCAGGATACCTTGCTTGAACTAGGCCTTGACCTTTGCAAAGGAGTCAAGCAATTTTCCATACCAGACTAAAGTAACTGTATTTACATTTAAATCCTAATAAGATTAGAAGGGTGCAATAGAGGTAACCATTGTTCATGCCTACAAACTTCACTGGTACACAGAAAAAAGGCTAAGGCTTCTGTTTAAATGTTTCAGAAATATGCTATATCGATATGAGGCAGTAGATGGCGCCAAAACAATGTAGCATAAACAAAGGCATTAGCAATGTTATCTATAGGACTGTGGTCTTCAACACCTTCACTCCAATGTAAAAGGGCAACGTACCATCATTGCTCTGTAAAAAAAAAAAATATATATATATATAAGAAACAGACACACAATGCAGAATTCATATACTTTTCACACAAATCACAAGAAAACATACAGAATTGTTAGAAAAACAGGCACAAAGTGTTCCCATCGATATTGCTTATTACAAAAGACATGGCTGCTTGGAGGTCACATATCCTGCAAAAGGTCCAGTTTCTATTCCTTAAGATTTCACTGAAGACATTAGTAATTTATTGACTTTGCAAATGCCACATGTGGCCCAATGGTATTAAAAGTACCACATTTTGCAATTGGAAATCGGGGAGGAATGTGTATTTAAATTCCTTCATAAACTGTGGTCTTAAGGGAGTGGTTTACCTTTTAGCATGTAGTTGTGATGCTTTCAACATAGGACAGACCATGAGAAAGTTGAAGAAGAGGTTGACTGAACACTACAGAGTCATCAGAGCAGATAGTAAAGAATATGCGATGGCAAGGCATGTTAATGAACCAAGGGACAAAAGCTTACATGTGGTAAAAGCTATAGGGATTGAGAGAGTTTGGTGAAATCCAATGAGGGTGACTTTGAATGTCATCACAACACTAGGGAGCAGTATTGGATTATACCCTACGTGCACTGGAGTTTCCGGGTCTGAATGGCCACCTGTGCATTAGACTTTTCTTACTATGAAATGGTATCTTTTGTAGTATTTTTTGTTGAACAGCACAGCTTGATATGTTTTTTTGAGGCAATATAAATTTCCTAGTAAGAATTAAAGTGCATTAGCCTCTGAAGTTCATAATGACATCTCACTACAATGGCATTGTGCTGCTCTGTGGCACAAGGATTACCTGCTATGAGGAAGGTCAGTAAACTATTAATGTCTCCATTCAAATCTTAAACAGAAATTTGACATTTTGTATGATAAGTGACCTCCCATTAGGTGTGTCTTTTGTAATTAGCAATATTGTCAGGAACACATTATGTTCTACCTTTTTTAACAATTCTGTACATTGTCTTGTGCTTTATGTAGAAAGTATATGAATTCTGCATTGTGGGTATATTTCTAATTAATGTGTTTGCTGTTTTTACAGAATACTGTTGGCATTTTGATCCTGGATTTCAATCTTCCACCTTGGATTGATGGCACTGAAGTCTATGGTCCTATAGATAACTCTGTTACTACCTTTGTTTTTGCTGCATTACTTTGGTGCCATCTGCTGCCTCATATAGATATAACATCTCTCGGAAACCTATTTTCAAGGATTGACTATTTTTTTGTCAACGTTATTTAAATCATCAGAAAGTCAACATATTACAGATACAAACGTGCATTACTTGGTCAGAACATATCAGAGAGAATTCATCACCAGTTACTATCATCCAATACTTTGATGTCTGCTTCGATATATGTAGGTGTCAAGTTTACATATTTCAATTCATACCCATTTTGAACCATAATGCATTTGAATATATTGAAATAAAATGTTTACTTGTACTCCATATGTAACTAAATACCTTCGGTCCTATAAATTACCTTGAGTATCTCTCCCATATCAGAATTGAAAGTCTGATTTCTACTACTATTTGTGGGTATAACTATAGAAATGTGGTAATTCTAGTGGTGTGCAGAGTTGGTGAACTTCATTTTGTAGATTAATTTGCATATTCACCTAAATTCGTGAAGTTAATTCACCCTGTAAATTTCCAATATGCAGTATAGGGCTAACTTCACAAATGGTGAATTTGGTCACTTTACTATCAAAGTGGGGCCCACAGGTGGAATTTGCAATGTACCATGGGACTGGAGGTCACATGGTACTGAAATGAGCTGTATGCCAAGCAGAGGCTGTGTTTGGTGCAGTCTTATGGAGAAAGAGCTAGGCAGAAGTCTGTTCCTGCTTGTTTGATCTGAAAAACCTTTAAAAGTACTCCCAAAGTGGAACATGTTGAACCAGATTCCCCAGAAAAATATCTGGTGTGCTTCGTGCAGTTATATTTCCATAGCTTGTTTCTAGTTTTGATGATTTATTTGGTTTAAAGCAGTGGTTTTGTTTTGTGCATTGAACCAGTGCTGTGTGGGGGAAGGGAGCAGCCTATTTTAGCTAGCATGCAAGGCAGCCCTGTGTGCAGTAGTGTTTTTCGTTTTTCTCAAGTCTGTTTTCTAAATTATTTTTGTCCATAGTCTGTGATTTGTCATTTTATTTCTGTAGTACAGTTTTGTATGTTTAAATTAATTATTTTTGTCAGTCTGTTACAATATTGAAGTGAAGGTGTTCGAGTAGCTGGTTTAGAATTACCCCAGTCTTGTGTGTCTTGTAGTTAATCCCTGTCATAGTAAATGTTTTTTTTTTTTTAAACTTGTTTGTTTGGTGTTATTACTGTAGCTACTGTTAGCTCAGTAAACTGTTTTGCTGTAATTAAAATCACATCGTTAATCCCTGTGGTGAGGTATTGTATTGTCTGCTGCTTGCTGGTATTTACTTTAACTGTAGTGTTTAAAAATCTAAAAATATGTGAAATGGCTGGAAAAAGACACTCAAGTAAAGGGAGAGTTGCTGGCGATGCTGCCAAGACCTGTATAGGTTTTGCGGGTCAAAGGAGTGTTGCACCTAAAAAATCCTACCTCTGCAGCAGCTTCATCCTTATGCTCCAGGGCCAGTAGTACTATTTATTTGAAAATTGGTAACCAGGAGAGGCACACTAAGCCAAGGCTCATTTCTTGGTGCAACCCAGGAGGAAGGTAACAGGAAATACAAAAACAGCAACCATGATCAGTACAAAGTAAAGTGCAATCAGAATGCAATTTAACATGGTACAAGACATGTGCAAATAAACAGGAAACATAGCTAAGCAAGGCGCAAAGAGTGGCTCAGATGTGCTAATAAAAAGACCAGAGAAGGTGGAATGTTGGCAGTGCACTTGGACGGGTCTGTGGTGCAGCTTCGGGCCACCTGGCCCTAACACATGTAACATCCAAACCAAGCGAAAGCTGCACCCCAAAGAAGAAACAGCTCTGACCACAATTATATCAGCATCCAATTTTTATTAGCTGGTCCATCAAATGGTACCATTGTATTAACAGAGCAAAGAGTAGTAGTAGTAGTAGTGCCTTGGTGCTTCACTTGTATAAGTTTCATCAGCAGGTGGGCTATTGGAGTAATACCACCCCTTTTAAACCTATTATATATTGGTTTAACCAATTACATCAATTGTATGTGGTTTAGGCTTGATGTAGGATTCAAACCTATGATGCTCATGTTTGTTAATTACATAGTGCAATGTGAATTACAAAATGGTGGCACTGCAGATGTGGCATATGAAGGAACTTGATATAGGCTCAGGTAGAACCTCAGGAGGAGGCCCAACAACAAGGAAGGTAGGGACTCTGAAGAAGGGAGGGCCAGAGATGGGGCTGACAGGAGCAGTTGGGGTTGGGGAGGAGTTTTAGCTGGCTCCTAATGGAGCCAGGGAAGGAGAGATATTGAAACAGGAGGAGAGTGGATTCCAGAGAGAGGGAAGGCAATAGGAGAAGGCAGATTGCCTAATAGAGGAGTGAGGGAGGGGACGGGAGAAGGTGCGATGATCCATGGAGTGGAAGGAGTATGGGGCAGAGGATATGAGAGAGAGAAGTGAGGACAGGTAAGAGGGCAGGGATCCAAACCAGTATTTGAAGATGAAGGAGGCACAGTGGAACTGGTGATGTGACAGTAGAGAGAGGATGGATAGGTAAGAGGAGACTGAGCAGTGGTGAGTTCAAGAAGGGGTTTGGTAGCAAAGCATCAAAAGTCATTACAAAGGGTGTCCAGTCTGGCAAGGGACGAGGAGGGGGTTGTGCCATAGGCCACACCCCCAGAGTCGAAGGCTGGGAGCACCATTTTGGTAACAAGCTTCCAGCAGATTTGAGGAGACAGGCAGTCTTTGTTGTGGTACAAGATGTTGGGTTTGGGGCAGAGCTTGTCATGGATGTTATCAATTTGGGCAGAGAAGTCAAGCTTACTATCTAGCCTCACACCGAGATACTTGAAGGACAAAACCGCTTCAAGAGGGTACCTTCCAGGGTGGAGAAGACAGGGAGGAGGGGGAGAGCCTGTCAAATTCCTGGCTGGTAGCAAAGGTCATGGTTACTGTTTTTTTTAGTGTTGACCCAGAGCTGGTTGGAGTAGAACAAGTGCAGGACATTGTGGAAGTCTTGCTAGAGTCTGATTCCACCACTGCAGTTGAGTGTCCGGAGGTGAAGATAACTATGTCATCTGCATACATGTGAATATGGGAGTTAGCACAGGCAGAGGGGTGCTTGTTCAGGAAAATGGAGATGAGGATGGGTCCCAGGATGTGGCCCTGTGGGATCCCAGCCTGGATGGATAGTGGAGGTGACAGGATGCTTCCTATCTGTACTAACTGTTGATGGCCAGTGAGGCAGGAACAGAACCATTCAACAGTAGAAGCTGAGATTCTGGCAGAGCTCAGCTTGTCCAGGAGGACTGGGTAGGCCACTGAATCAAAGGCTTTGGCCAGATTGATGAAAATGGCCACTGTGATGTAGCCCCAAATAATCCCAGTGAGGATGGAGTCAGTAACATGCAGCAGGGAGAAAACAGTGGAATGGTGCTTCTGGAAACCAGACTGGAAAGGGGAGAGGAAGTTGGATGAGTAGATGAAGCCAGCAAGCCTAGAGTAGACAAGTTTCTCTTGCAACTTAGCAAGTAAGGGAGGAGGGAGTTAGGACAGGGAGGAGGGTGTTACCCCCTTTGTGGAGAAGAAGAACTGTGGCAGTCTTTTGAGACCGATGAACAGTGCAGAAACAGAAGGAGAGGTTAAGGAGGTGAGTGAGGTGGGAGGCAATGGCAGGAGCTGAAAGATGAAGTTTAGGATCCAGCCCGTCAGGGCTAGATTCAGACAGGTTGATGGAGGGAAGGGCAAGCAAGGTTTTCTGAGTACTGACAGAGGGAATAAAAACCAGGGAGCAGTGGGTCACAGAGCAGGGTAGAACAGGAAGAAGAGGAGAGGAGCTGGGTGGGAGAGAAACTAGTTCTAGTAATAGTACTGGTAGCAAAGGGGCAGTTGGCAGAAGTGGAGGTGTCATTAGTGTGGCCAAAGTTTTCTCTGCCACATCTGTGGCATCCATGCAGGTGAGTGCTGGGGGAGGTGGCAACAAGAGGGTCAGTCAAAGAGGTAGAAGAATCTCTGGCTCAGGCACAGTGGTCAAGGAGGAGGTTGTTGTTGTCCCCATAGCTGCTGAAGGTGGTGGTACTGAGCCTGATCTGGATGATAGGTGCCCTTTCCTAACGAGAGTGTTGAGCTTGATAATGAGTCAGCATCTGAGGAGGGAGATCTGAATGCTAAAAAGATGACATTTAGAAATGTTTCTCTCACTAAAGGTGATGAGAAGGAAAGACAGTGTGGAAAAAGTGAGAAGGAGGACAGCAGATCTCTGAAGGAGCAGGAAGTTATCAGCTTGGATGGGGGTGATGGTTTGGACCGCCTATGGGTTCCTAAAAAGAAAAAAAAATAAATGCTGTGCTGCTGAACCAGTGGTGCTGTACACACCAGTTATTTCATGGAATTACCGAAGCTTCTCCCAATCCTCCAATTGTTGTTCCTGTTAGCACTGTTGATCCCATTACACTGCATGAGTCACTCACTGTCGCAGTGTAGACATCATCACAAAAGCACCCATTGCAACCAGTCCACTGTCCAGTACCACTACCATGTAAAAAAATGTTACAAAATCCCTAGTTTATGATGTAAGCCCCCCCCCCATGCTCCCATTTTAGGAACCCTTTCTCCCTCCCACCCCCAGAGCTATGAATTTATTAGTGCTCTGGGGTCAATACCTGCTGGATGCCTCAAGGTGGCAGAAGATGGCAGGCAAGGCAAATTTTATTTTTCTAGGCGCCCAATCCTAGAGGCTCTGGCCGCCGTACACAACAACACAACTATACAATAAAACAATAAAAATATCAGCAATAAATTAACAGACCACATGATTAGATAAGTGAGGCCAAAGCTAAAAACAGTAGCTAGAATGGGCCATCCCAAAAATAAGATCTAGTATGCAGTCTCTGGGAAGGCCTGATTAAACAGGTATGTCTTGAGGTGGGCCTTGAATGCCTCCACCGAAGTGGTCTCCCGCACAGATGGTGGAAGCGAGTTCCATTGGATGGGGCCAGCGACACTAAACGCTCCATCGCCGGCAGTCTTCAGCCTCGTACTGGGAATTGGAAGGAGGCCCCTAGAAGAGGAGGAGTGGGGAGAGCGGACTGAGGCAGCGGGTGGGAGAGGGTCAGACAAGTATCCAGGGCCTATTCCAGTTAGGTAAAGTATATACTACAAGGCTGTAGACAGGAAGTTTTGGGGGCCCTTTCCAGCCCAGGCGTTAGGCCTGGGGCTGGAGGGCGGTGGCTGGAGAAGCAGAGTAGGCAGGCAGGAAGGGAGCTTGGCTATCTGGGTAAGCCTGTGGGGGGCAATCCCCTCCCCAAAAGTGGCAGATAGGGTCAGCCTCTGCAGCAACGTGGCGTCGAGGAGCTGGGAAGGAAGCTCTGTGGGGTGGATAGTCAGCCAGGTGCCTGCATCGTCAGGAGAAGGGAGGTGCAGGGTGTAGTAGGAGGCCAGGAGACCACGAGATCCCATGGAGTAGTTGCTTAGGCCAGCACGACTGAGGGGACAGTGGCAGTGTCCCCACAGGGGGGAGGACAGTGGCAGTGGCTCTCCCTTGAACCTGGAGTGGCAGGGTGGCCTGAGGGCAGAGGGAGCCAGGGGGCCCTTCACCCATTTCAGGGGACCAACGTAGAGGGGCAGGTCCTGGAGCACTGGCATTAAAGGGCCAGGTGAGTCACAGGTCTTAGGACAGGCCTTGGGGGGGTGGCCTCTGACAGGAGCTTACCGCAAGCCTAGAATGAGTTGACAGGCCAGGAACAGTGTACCCCCTTCCCCAAAAAATGGTCATCTGGGAGCACAGAAAGAAGTTGGAGTGCTATCTGTAGAGAAGGGCTGCTTGGAGGGGCCTGGGCAGTGTCAGGGCCCAGGGCTCTCCCATGGTAGGGCACCCCAATCAAGGTAACTCAGGTACTGGAGTAGGGCCAGGTTTGTAAAGACTAGAGTAGTGCAGAGAAAGGACTGAGCCATAAGTGAGGAAATTGGTGCCATGAGGTTTGGAGCACCAGCAGGTTTTGGTTCCATGTAAAGCAAGAAAGATTGAGTTACAGGGCCTGGGTCAGAGAGGAAAAAAATCCTGGTAGCCCTCGAGATTTCGGCCAAGGTCGAAAGCCAGGTGGGGAAAGCAGCACGCTTTCCCAGGCTGGAGGTAGGGCAGCTGACTATGGCTGTGCAAACTTCTAGAAGTTCTACCTCATAAACTTTATGGGTAGAACCTAAAAAAGTTCTACCAAGTTCTGCTTGGTTCTACCAGGTAGAACTATGTTCCACTTGGTTTATGTCAAAAGCACACTATTCAAGAGTGCTACCTTGTTCTAAGTGGTTCTACCAGGTAGAACCAGGTTCTACCTGGTCCAAGCCACACAGCACATCATAAATCCTTACCATCACCCATACCTATCCCATTCTTTGCCCCTCAGCTTACCAGAATGAAGTATTTGGAGGCACAACAAAGCAGCATTGTGTGCCACCTATCCTTGACCCCTTCTCCTCTGTGCTCCCGGGTAAGGAGGAAGAATTAACTTTCACCCTGAGTCCACCTGTCACTTCATTCTGGTTCCTGGAGTAGCTACTGAACTATTAAAAAATCCACTGGCTCAGTCTTCAGGGGGCACAGCTGTGTGTCCCTATCCTGCATTCCCCAAACTCTGTATGTCCAAACTAGGCTTGCTTGATGCTGCTCATCATGTGGGGGGAAGTAGAGTGCATTATCCAGCACAAAACTGCTGTTTACATATGCCATTCCATGAGTGAAGGACAGCAACGTAGACTGGGGCAAGATGTGCATAAGGGTGTCCAATTGCAAAGGTCTAACTGACACAAGTCTTGGCCCAAACACTGGACATTGTGCTTCTCCCCCCTCCCCACACACACACATAAAGGGGTACATTGGGATTTGGGCTAGTCTTCTGGTGTCCACAGGTTGGGGGGGGGGGCAAGCAGTGATGTGTTGCTGCAAACTTTTTAGCAACCCCTGAGCTCTCATCCACCCTCCACCTCGGCCCTCATCTGCCCTTCTCCCACCCACCTGTGGCCAGCAGAAACCTGCATTGTTGTCATGATATCAAGAGCAAAACAGCATTTGACATAAAATATACAGCTACTTAAAGTTCTAATAAAATATTAGACAGCATATAAACCTAAGTGCATTAATTTGGGTGCAAAAAGCATTCTTTGCTGAGCAAGCATCCTGAGAAAACCCATGTATATATAACTTAGTCATGCCTATAAGTCTGCTGGGGTGGGAGCGAGAGTGACTAACACCCCCAGCCTCTTTGACCCAGCACTAACCACTAGCTACTTAAGTCAGTCGTTACAGAAAGAACCTCAGAGGTGTCACTTACTGAAAGCTTGCATGAAGAGTGAAGGGGGGGTGGATTTTACATCATTGTGACTACATTCTGGTAACTCTTCCCCCTGCTGTTCTGACTGAGTCTGCTGTGGTCCTCACTCTCTACATCCACCACAGCCCAGCCTGACTACGTTAACAACAAATCAGAACCTGCCACTGCACTTAGAGCTGCACTGCCAACCAACATCCTGCAGTATCATAAAATATTCAATTACCATATTTACTGAGAGAGCAAAAATGGTGCTTTTGACACCAGTCTGACAGTGCCGTCTCCCACAACGCATCCATGGCTGTTGGGGAGAGTGCTGATTGGGAGGCTGTGGCCACCAAAGAAGGAGTAGAGTGCCGAAGAGCAGGAAGCAGGACGGTGGACTGTTGTGGTTGCACTGCAACGGGAATGAGCTGGTGCGTCTCTTTTTCTTTACCTGACCTCCCCACCAGCCTCACAGCACCACCTAGTGTCACTCACCAAAATGGGCCTCATGAAACAAAGGATTTTTTCAAATAAACAAAGTGAACCAAAGTCTGCACCAAACCACAAAAAGTGTGTGGGTGTTCTCACCCACGCAAACAGCTGCGGTTTGACCTTTTTGGAGTTAAGGTCGAACCAAACTTGCAACCCTAGAGTCGACCACTGCCAGAGTAGACAGAGATGGACGAGAATGGGTAACCCAGATTAGGAAAAGTGAGAGAGAGAGATTTGGCTTACCAGTGACAGTGAGCCAGGAGGCTGTGGGTTTTTCCAAATAGGGAGGTTTCTTTGGTAAATCATCCAAGAAGTTAGAGTGAAGAAGCCCTGCTTGTACTGCCTGTAAACCATTGATGCTGCTCAGAATGTCCAGCCTGGGTATGTTGTAAAAGGTTCAGATAGTCCCATGGAGCTGCTTCATTTATTTGTTGAAGGATGTGACCCTTGCATTGCTGGAATCATTTGGGGTGCAGCAGCTAAAATAAAGAAGCCAGTTGGGAAGAGACTTGTAATGATTCTTTCTTTAACTTGGAAGGGGGACAAATGAAATGGAAAGTCCCCTCCCTTGTGTCTAATTTATTTCATAAGTTGTAATTCCAGAGGGTGTCCATCTGGCTGCATCGGGTTCAAGGGGCTCTGGGGCTCAGAAGAGACAGAAGGTTGCAATTTAGAGGTCCTGATCTGGTGGGCAGAATTGGAGGTGAGATCGAGAGTGCACCTGGAAATGAAGTTGTTGAGAGGTAGGACAGATATTTTTCCGATCTTATTTGGGTGTGCACTGGCTCAGATGTTGCGCTTGTTGTTGTCCTCCCCCATGCCTCCTGGAACACCTGCAACAATAATTTATGCCCCTAGACAAGGAGGCTGGGGGGGGGGGGGTGTATGGAGTTTTGCATACTGGACCCAGCTGACAAAATAGTGGCTATCTGCCAGCTGTGTTAAGCTTGAGTTAGTCATGCAAAAAAGGGAACACACCTAGGCAATGTTGGCCAACACACACACACACACTTCAAGTCCAGGCACCTGTTTCGCTTGACTCAACACCAAAGGGAAGCCGGTACAGGGGACCTCTTCCTTATCATCTTCATTTGACAAGGAATTCCAAAGGGGCAGGGAAACAGTCCTAGTGGAGGCATGGTTGACTGAGGAGTAATACTACAGAAATGAGATGGAGTCTGTGGGATTGCTGATTGCCTAGTAGTGGTCATAGTAGCAGCAATGGGTTCAGTACTAGCACCCAGAGACACCAAAGCAGATCAACCCCAGTCCAGAACCTCCCCAAATTATTGTTTTAATTTGAGGATGGAAATGAGAAAGGAAAATGTGGGCGCACCAGGATTTGGAACACAGACCTCTGGTATGCTATTGCAGCACTCTAAGCATTAAGCTACACTGAGAGTAATGGTATTTCTAAATTGGTTTCTGGTTGCAGAATTGAGCAACACTAGGGAAAGGAATGCATGACTGTAAAATAGGAAGTTCTTCAGATACTTTACCCAGTGAGCTTGTAGCTTAATGGTTAGAGTGCGAGAACAGCATATCAGAGGTCTGTGGTTCAAATCCCAGTGTGCCTACATTTTCCTTTCTCATTTCCATCCTTGATTTAAAAAACTATATACCTTGTAGGGGTTAAACTGCACTGAGAGTAGTCGTATTTCTAACTTGTTTTAATTTGTGTAACATTTCTGAATTCCCCTGAGTCAAATGCTACCCTAGCAGCCATGCTGAGTCCAGCTGTTTGGTAGTCCAGCGCACTGAAAGGTGCAGCCTACACTGTATAGCATGTTTGAGCATCATATAAAATTCTCACCTAATCATGCTATTGCATGGGAACTGAATGCATCAACTGCTGAAATGCTGGCAACTGACCTACAGTACTATAGTTCTGTGTTTTTGAGAACATGGAATTCAGAAGGTTAATGGTGCATGCCTGTCCCAAATGGCAGATTCCCTAGTGAACATACTTCTCCACCCATGCCATTCTGGAACTTTATGGGACTGTGTCACACATGGAAATATATGCTCTGCTGCATTCAGCATCCACATACAGTACATACAGTACATCTTGGTATGAATATGTGAACCAGTGGTCCAACAGATGGTAGCTCCTACCTGCACATTATAGCCCACTTGGCACAGGTTCCTGGGGTGATATTTGACTCAATAAGGGAGGAGAAATTATATTAAGTCCAACTGCAGAGGCAGCAACACTCTGGCTATTTGCCAGCATGCCATGCTAGCAATGAAGAATGTAACGGGCTCACATACAGGCCATAAAATGTTAGAATTACTCCTGACTGAGACTGATGAGTGGCCAAACTGCCATTCCCTGAAAGCAGGTTTCACTGCGGAGTGATAATGGCTCGAATATAATGAAATGCATAAATGGGGGTGGTCTCAAGGTGTCATGCCTGGCATACTGTCTTAAAATAGTAGTGCAAGAGTTTCCATCATATCCTGAAATCAAGTCCATGTTATCTGTGGCCCATCACATCTGTGCTTAGTTTGCCAATTTAGGAAAGGCTCATGACCATTTCAGGCAGTTGCAGATCTGGAACAAACAGCCTCAGCACTGGATGATGAGGATGTCATCAACAGGTGGAACTCAACACTGTACATGATCAAGCACATGTATGGGCAGTATAAACCCATCTCAGAATATTTGCTGCTGAATACAAGTTATTACATTGTTGGAGTCTACGTATCTCTGACAACAGACCAGTGGCAAGTAATGGACGATAATGATTCTATGGCCATTTGAACATATAACACAGGACTGAGTGGTGTCACTGCCTGTATCAGACAAGCCCCCCCACTTCCATATGTGCTGAGGCAGGCACTGCTAAATGTATAGCAGGTGCTGGTTGCAGGTGGTGATACAGGAAGCTGTGCCTTAACGGAACAAATGCTCCATGTATTGGACTGCAGTACCCATATTTCCAGCATTCTGCAGATGTTGGTATTGACACCATGCTGGATCCATGATATAAATGGGGCCTGTCATTGGTCTAGACTGTGGGCATGATCAAGTCCAAAATTTAACAGATCAGGTAACAGGACAGGTACATGGGGCACAGATGCTAAAGTCACAGTTATGTATAGCATAACGTGAAAGTGATCAGACACTGGGCATTGCTACCACCTCACACTGTAAGAGGGCTGATAAAACCTGCAAGTCAACTGAGAAAACAACCACCACAAATCCATTTTGGGACATTTTGTCGCAGGTGGGAACTGAAGACATGAATGAAGAAGAGGAGCTGGCTGATGAGGCAGCAGGATTGTGGACAAAGCAATGCATAGTGGATGCCTATTTGGTGAACACCAAGCACCTTAGCAACACAGAAAAGCCCTTGCTGCACTGGATTAGCAACATCACTGACTGGCCAGCACTGACACCATAACAGTTAAATACTTGCGCTGTCTACTTTCTAGTGTCAGTCTTGAGTGGCTATTCAGTCCAGCAGGCACCATTGTGTGGGACAGGCATATGAATCTGTCCAATCGAAATATCTGAATGCTGACATTTATAAAAGTTCATGTGGAGCACATTCCACAGAACACAATAATGTCGGCATTCCTACTGTGTGAAGGTTTTGGTGTTGGTGAAGTTGAATATGAAGAGCCTGATGCTATCAGGATTGCAAACATTGCTTTCAGCTGAGGTACATGAAGCACCTATGGAAAAAGAGTTTCCATGTGACTATAGCTCAAGTATAGAGGATTCTCAGGGATGTTTCCTTGAAGATGATTATTGAATTATATATAAAAAAACATAATTATTGTGTTAATCCTTTCCTTTTCAGTTGAATACCTTTTCTTTATGATTTTATTCTGTTTTCCTGTCATCATATTTTCCCTAAGTTGCAATAATGCTGTTCAATAAATCCATCTCATTATATCCCTCCACCCTCTCCAATATTCTGCCAACAATAACATTAGCCCCCACCACATCCACAGAACACACCCTCCATACTTGAAAACCAACCAATTTTAAGCACCTTTGCCAGCCATGTGGACCGTGCACACCATTCAAAAATAAAGATACCACCTCCTCTTCATCTTCATTCATGCTTCTCTCCTCCAAATCCACCACCAATAATGGCTACCTATTTATCCACAGCACTGAGCCTCAAGACTGTGAAACCCTGACTATTAAACCATCCAAAATGCTGATGCCAGCCACGCAGACCATGCATCCTCCACCAATCTTAAGAACACAGCCTCCTCCTCCTCCACTTCCTCTGGCTTGCTTATCTACTCCACCAACTTGTGTGCCACGGTTGCCTCTACTGCATACATCCAGACTGAGAAACATGAACTTTTAATCCAGCCAAAATGAGTTGCCATGTGGACCTCTTGCCAGCCAGCCAGCCAACCAACCCTGAAGATGAGTCTCCAGCCAGACAGCACATGATGGCAACAAAACATGATGTCCATCAAGGCACAGGTTTGTCTGCTTTGATGGTGTTTCCTTTCTCTTATCTGCACACTCCTTATCCTCACTACTGGCAATGAGTCTATCCTCACTCTGGAGGGGCTTATACAGTACCTTGCCTGATAGACATTAACATTTGTTTCTTGCCTTTTGTCTCCCTGTCGCTGCAGGTTTGACTGTTCACACGGAAGTAGGGCTGGGCAAAATGTATCTTCTGCTGATGAAATTCTGGCAAGATTCTGATTTTATTTCCAAAGTATTTCATGACACTTCCACAAAATAATCATGACATTTTGCAAAAATTGCATTTTCAGATATTTCCATCTAGTTTTAAAAGTGTTTGTTCAAACTACACCATGCTTAGCAAGTTGACAGTACCTAGGCTTACACATAATTGTGCTCAGTTTTGTATTTCTATCTGCAAAGATGACTGAGATATAAGCCTCAAAACATTTGCACATTTTAAAATAACATTTTGCAGTTATAAAAACTGCAGCATTTTAAGCCCACTTAACTTTACCATAAAAAATTGCACGTTACCAATTTTGTCAGGTTCATTGACCCTAAATATTAGGCTTTCTAGCCACCCTCATAGCCCATCATCAGAGCATCATGTTAGGACTAATGACCTCAAGGCACACCAGACGCATGCTAGTCTGTGGATGGTGGGTGTGGGGTGGGGTGGTGGGGTTGGGTGGGAGAGAGGTGTATTAGGGGCTACATGTGTTGCTTCAACCCTAGCTGATGCATTAAAGAAGCTTTTTGTAATTTATTTCATTGCATTTTGAGATAGTATAATAGTCAAGGCCACTGTTTCTCGGTGCTTGGAAAAAGCAAATTCCGTTTTGACCATCCTGGATTCTGGGATTTTACCCGTGTTTGGGAATCCAATTTCTGGGATTTTTCCAGTAATCCAAAACTTAATATTATTTACTCATTTTAAGTAATGCATTTGTCTATCACAGTGTTTTATCATGTTTTTATGAGGATTTAAGCCACATCAGCAGAAAACAAGAACATTTAATCTCTTATTGAAAATAATTTTAAATTGTCCACAGTCAGGCTTCTCCGTTGGTTGGTCAGGATTTGTCCATGTGCAGAAAATGACTGCTCCACATCTGCACTAGAAACAGGGACCCAGATGGTCTGAAGGGCTACCTTTACCAGAGTTGGTACCAGTGAGGGCATAGAGATCCAGTACTGGTGAAGATCAAATTATTCGATCTCTGGTAGTTCCCACACATACCGCCATATGTAGATTTCCCAGTCTTTTAACTGTTCATTCATATTGTGTAACATGATCATTGGGATATAGGGCAAGTACAGTTGGAAGTCCTTATTGAGTTTGGGTAGGTTGAATGGACTGAGAATCCGACAGGCCATGAGAAATTGTACAGATGGGTCTGACTACAAGTGTTTTGTCAGTTTTTCCAAACTGACCTTGAAAGTATTTTTGAACAGTTTGATGTTCTCATCCCTTACTTTATTCCTCATTTTAGAGAGGTACAGCTCTGCCTTCTCATCAAAGCCATAATTTTTACTTGTGCCATCCTCAAAGTGGCTCTAAATTGACATTAGCATATCATATGTGAGTGTTGCAAGAGGTTTCTCCTTTGACTGCAAAAGTTCTATCGCAGCCATAATGTCACCCGAATTATCTGTAATGAATGCCAGTTGTGTTTGTAGCTCATTATACCATTCATCCAGTAATGCCCATAGATTGTTTATTGAGGTGACATCACTCAAATCTGCCCTGAAAAAGTCCCTCAGGTATTGCAAGTGTGTTGAATGGTATGCCACAGCTGCAAACCATGTGTTCCATCTAGTTAAAACAGGAACTGGTTTCAAAGCAATCATTTTCCCCAGAGCTTCCATATCCTCCAAAAATGTGATGAATTCTCGTTTGCATTTTGGTGATTGCTGAAAAGCATATTTTACCAACAAAACCAGTCCATCAACTTTTTTGAAATAGTGCAGCCATGTATCCCCAGCAAGGGACAAGACATGTGCCCAGCAACACACATGCACAACAGGGTTCCCAAGAACCCCACGAAGTGCGTCATTAAAACATTTAATCAAGTAATGAGCACTGTCGATGACAAAGGAAACTACATTCATAAAGTCAGTGTCACAACTCTGGAGAGTCTCCAAGACAGTTTGAGCCACTTTGGAATGGTTAACAGAGTCTAGTTCTGTGCTGTTTCTAAGATATGTCTTGCCCCCTTCTAACACAAAGACAACATTAAGAATGCACCATGACTGAGCATCTGTGCTCTCATCATATATCACAGACAGTGATTTCCCAGTCACAGTTGCTTTAAGGTCTTCATCAATTTGTTCTCTTACTTTGGGTAGATATAGCTGCCTCAGGGTGTCTGCTTTTGGCACTGTGCCACTCCCCTTCACATACTTGCACATCCATTCCCTCAGCTGTGGATGGTCCAGCTTCTCCAATGGGATATTTGCAGCCCCCCATGCCTTAATTGTGTCCATGACCATCTCATTTCTTACCTTGGATGATTCTGTTGCAGCTCTGAAACTACTGGTGAGGGTCACCTGTCTTGCTGGTCTTCCTTCGCTAGCAGCTAGTTCCTTATTCCTAGCATGTTTCTTGCTGAGCAGATGATCTTTGACTGTATCATTTCTGGTATGGTCCAGGACATGGTTGCAGTATGAATAGAAAAGTTTTCCTCCATCCTCATAGAGGCCTTTGGATTTAAACTGAAGGTCTCACTCCTTAGCTGAGGTGTAGCAGAGCTTGGCTTTCTAATACAATGGTGCAGCAGACATCATGCTGGAAGAAAGTATGAATACTGAAATCACAACCAAAAAAAAAATTATTAGTAGTGTATTACACTAATCTGCGTGATAAGATAAAAATTCAACAAAATGGGAGTCTCAGATCCCCTGGATAGAGCAGTTCATGATTTTTATCCTCTGGCTATGATGGCAGCAGCCTCCGCATAAAGCCCTCATCTTCCAGGTATGACAGCAGCGGCTTTCTGCGACTTCCATCCTCCAGGTATGATGGCAGCAGCAGCCTATGACTCCCATCCTCCTGGGATGGCAATAGTAGCCAGTGACCACCAATCACTAGATGAGATGCCAGCAACCATCTACAACTCCCATCCTCCAGGTATAATGGCAGCAGCAATCTACGGCTCCCATCCTCCAGGTATGAAGGCAGCAGCAATCAACGAATTGTATTCTCTGGGTATGACTCCCATCCTCCATGTAAGATGGCAGCAACAGCCTATGACTCCCATTCTCCTGGGATGGCAGTAGCAACCAGCGACCACCATTCACTAAGTGAGATGGCAGCAGCCGTCTACAACTACCATCCTCCAGGTACGATGGCAGCAGTACTCTACGACTCCCATCCTCCAGGTCTGAAAGCAGCATAATTCTATGAATTGCATTCTACAGGTACGATAGCAGCAGCATTGTATGACTCATCCTTCAGGTACAATGTTGCGGCAGCCTATGACTCCCATCCTCCAGGTACAATGGCAGCAGCAGCCTACAACTCCCATCCTCCTGGGATGGCAGTAGCAGCCAGCGACCACCATTCACTAAGTGAGATGGCAGCAGCTGTCTACAACTACCATCCTCCTGGTACAATGGCAGCAGTAATCTACGACTCCCATATTCCAGGTACAATGGCAGCAGCATTCTATGGCTCCCATCCTCCACGTGTGAAGGCAGCAGCAGTCTACAACTCCCATCCTCCAAGTACAATGGCAGCAGGATTCTACGACTTCCATCCTCCAGATGGGAAAGCAGCAGCAATGTTACAACTTCCAGATTTTCCCCAAGAGAAACAAAAACAGTTATTTATAGAACTCAATGTAACAGCAGATCTCGAGAGAATCTCTTGCAGTAGGTCACATCTTAGAAACTGCAGTACAACCACGAAACACCAGGACCACACAAACATTTTTGCTAGCAGTCCATCTGGAGACATGCACAGCAACACAGAGGAGATCAAGGTGATGACAACATTGCCATGCATGGCCCCAAATAGACTGCTAGCAAAAAGGTTTCCAAGTGAGCTTGACACCTGATGGTTGCAGTTCCTAAGGTGTAACCTGCTGCAAGAGATTCCCTTGGAGATGTACTGTTCCAGTAAGTTCTTACACAAGTGTTCTTTGTTTTTCTTTGGGGGGGGGGGTTCAAAAGCTCCCTGGATCCCCACTGTGACCCTCTCCTCCACATCTACCTACTACGCTTCTGAGACCAACCTAGGTGCAGTGATTTTTTTCTACAGTTTACTGCATGCAGAGGCACGTTTTTCTGCTGCTGAAAACAGGGACAACCCCTCCACATCCCCCCGCAACTGTGCCTAGCCATACCTGCCTACCATCTAATTTTGTAACAGAATCTGTGTGCAACATAAACACCCCTCACTAAACTAGTTCTTGGCACATACAAACCAACACAGCACTGCTGGACATACTCAGAGATGCAGCACTGCCAACTCTCACCCCCAAAAACAAGCCCCACACCCCACTTACTCTGGGTCACACACCGCCAAAACAGCCCCTTGGAATTGTTAAAGGACAGTGTGTGCAAACCATGCCATCTCCTATGAAGTCTAAGGGGCCGTGTTGCTTGATGTGTACCCTATATTAGTTTGGGGTGAGCTTGCTTTTCACATAGAATCATCAACACCCTTTAATAGCACAAAAGCATACCAATTCAAGCACCAAAACAGGTCCTGTGCAGTATGAAGCATCCTGCCTCCCCCCGCACACACATACACTGACCCCTTTGCTTTTTAACCCTGCTACACTGTCACCAAGTCACAGCACTTTACCACTGGCAGCAGGTTAAAAGCAGAAGGGTCGTGGGGTGGTGTGTGTGTGTGTGTGTGTGTGTGTGTGTGTGTGTGTGTGTGCTTTATTTTCCTGCATTTGCAACAAGCCAAAAAAGCTGAAATCCACAGTATTTTGATGGGGCGGGGGGGCCAAAATCCCAAAGCAACTTTGTGTGTCTTCTATGTGCCCCAGAGCTTGTAGAGTTAGGGCGTGTGTGTGTGTGTGTGTGTGTGACTGCAAGTAGCTTGCTGTGTGCCACAGAGTTATGTGGGGCAACATGGGCATGGTTGGGAGTTGCCACAGAGTCAGCACAGGTGCTTCTCTGCTGAAATATCAGAGTGTCTATGTGCTACGAATAAGCATGGCTAGTGGGGTTGGTGTCACAGGTGTTAAACGAAAGCAAAAAAAACAACATATTTATCAAGGCTTGTTTTGCCACCAGTGTTGCTCTGCAGATCTTGCAAGTATTGTTCACATTTGTCGTGCACGCCCACCAGCAACCGAGCCATTTTGCTGCTTTTGTTTTGCATATGTGACACTAACCCCACTATCCAGACTTATTTGTGTTACACAGTTGCCCCCCCCCCCCAATAACTCTGTGGCACACGGCAAACTAGTCACACACACACACACACACAGAAGGAGGTTAAGCACAAGAGGCAGCATTCATTTAATGCATAGACCAGGAGTGCACATATTTTTTGTCACAAGCACTTCAACAATACAATACTTAAGCACCACTCTGCAAAATGCATTTTGGACACCACCACCAACCATGGTAGAGAAGGCAGGGTTACATGGCAATATGGGCCTATTCCCAGCTTTTCCCCAGATGCAGTGAAACTAACATGCAGAAAATCATGTAAAGGTTTTGAACTTTCACCAAGCTGCCCTTTTACATGATTTTTGCATTATGTTGGCTTTGTTGCTGTACTAAAGTGGTAGGCAGGTTGGGCACAAGTCACATTTTCTACACTCTAAAACAGTTCATAGACAGGATATACCTGCACCTCTCTGGGGCACCTTGGGCCCCCACATACACATATTCTCTGGGGCAAACAAAGGGCAACAGAATACCCAGACCCACTACCTGCTCATTCTTTCCACCACCACACACATTCTCAGGACTGTGAGACCATGGTGGAGGCGATAGCTTGGGAGGGTGCTCGCTCCCATACATACAGAATGATTGACACTCTGGAGCACAGAATACTCAGACCCCCCCACTCTACTCAGGTCTCCCCCCCCAAAGGGTTCCCTGCTAGACAGACACACACACACACAAACACACACCACCTCCCCAACTACTCTGAGGCACACAGAAAGTACAGATATTGGGTGACCAAGGGTAGTAACAGTGCAGTAGGGGAATCCAATAATAAGGGAGGGTCTGGCAATGACTGGGAACCGGAGTGGAGGCATGTCTCAGCATGCCCCCATCTCACTGGTTCTCCTAGGGTGCCATTGCCAGACAGGGTGGGACCAAATAAGGAAAGGCCCCACAGGTTACACCTGTAGAAGGGCCTCAGCATCTGGTAAGCAAGGAAGGAGCCGGGGAATCAGGAACAAAGTGCATGCTCTCTCCCTGAAGGTTGGAGGAGAAGGGAGACTCCTCTACCTTAGCCAGGGGGGTAATCTGGAGGGCTAAATAATTGAGAAGAGCGGGGCAACTCATCTCTGCTTGCGACCCTGACCCTCCCATTGCTAGGGTGCATTTGAGGTCCCTGAAGAAAAGAGCAGCTGTGGTGCTAAGGAGTAAAGTAAACACTTTGAGGGCTTTGTTGGTATGCCCACATAAAGCAAACACAGTGCAGTACACCCTTTTGATAACTTGGGAAAGGGCACTACTTGGGTTTAAATTTCAAAGCAGCATAGGAACCACTTGCCCCCACCAGATGCAGCATTGCCAGCTCTAACTCCCAAAATGCCCATGCTAGTATGCAATGCCCACCTCCATACTGTGGCACAGAGCAAATTAGAGGATCCTTGTCCCCCTCTCACACACACACACACACAAACACATATGCTCTGGGGTACACAGAAGGCTAAAAATCTGCTTGGAGCTCCTCTGACTTGCCTCTCCTCCTGCAAAGTTTGATGGCTAATATGGGCTCACTTGCTTGCAGATTGCATGTGGTTATATTGTAGTAGGGCATTTTTAGCTCTTAATCTACTGGACAAAAAGACCTGAAATCACTTTTGAGGTATGAGCTATTGCTGGATAAGGAAGTTTGTTTTCAGATGTTCTGACCTTGCTAGTCCTGAGTGTCGTAGGTAGTAGTCTCTGAGAATTGGACAACAGACCCATGCTCCTCTGCATATCTCAGAAATACCCCTTTCTTGTTTTTGCCCCAAAGTTTCACCTCCTTATGACCAGGACACACTTTAAGCCCCCCCCCCCCCAGCATAAGAACATGCGAGAAACATATGTTTTCAACCCAGGCTTTCAACAAATGGACGTGTTTTTGAGATTTGCTCTCCACTGTGTAAACACTAAATTCTTCAGTGAGTCTCAAATCATGTGTACTGATTCATGCAAGAATTGGGATTTCCTTACAACACATTGCAACAGAAAGGTATGATTTCACTAAGGAACATGAAGCATACAGCCTATTTGATTCCTTTATTGCTACAGCAGCATGTCAACATGAAGCAGTGGCTCTTTGCCAGCTTGCTAGTACATCTGCTTTCTGAACATACGAATGTGCCAGCAGAAACAGACCACCAGGTCTTTCTAAGTCTGCTTGAGTGTGCAGCCAACACCCCTAGTTTGCAGCTGCCTCACCCCCCCTTGTCATCCACTGCCAGCCCCACCTCCCCACCCTCACTCTCCTCTGCATACCTCTCAACTGTCCCTGATTTTCAGGGACGTCCCTAATTTTGCCTCAAAATTTTACTCTATCTCTCCTAAAAATTGTGTTTCCGTGACCAAACAGCGGGGGTTATAAGCACATTTTACACTAAGCCCTTTATTCTACCAGCTTCCTGATTGGATATCTCCAATTTTGAGGAAGTGTCCCTGATTTTGGTCCTTTGCCCCTGATTTCTTTAAGCCTTGGCCCTGATTTATGAGGCAGAAGGTTGAGAGGTATGCTACCCTGTTCCCTGTCCCATGCCCTCTTGAAGCTGAACTACTAAATAATGCAAACTAAGCATTTCAAGGTGCCACCTATGTAAGTGCAACAGAGTATATTTTCTGAGTTTTGCTGTCTGCACTGAGATGCTACTAACCTCCCGAGTGTAACCCCAGCAGTTCAATCCCAAAAATAGCAATACTGTATTGAAAACAGAAAATAGTTGTATTGAACAGTACCTGAAATGTAACCGAAATGTAGGGTAGGGAAAGGGAAAGGTCACAATGCAGCTCTGAGTGTGTTTGTTGTGGAACGTGGCCATCTCAACAGCAGTACGGTCAATAGCCGGTGAATTCTACATTACAGTGCAGTATTTTAAAAATGTTTTTAGTATTAAATGAATGAAAAAGAAAATCTCAGGCGGTGTCTCCAGCTGCGGCATCTTTACTGTGCAGCAACTAGCATGGCTTCTTTTGGCATCCTCTGTAGCGTGGTCTCTCCTAGCATGGTTCCTACTCCTCCTTCCTCTTTCTTCTGGCTTCTGGGCAAACAGGGGATGAAGGCTGCTCGCATGCCTCCTCTTATACCACTGAAGTCCCGAACACTCATGCTAGCAGCATGAGATCCGTGAGTTACTGTGGGACATTTCAAATTCTCGCCAGCCAACAGAATTCCCTGATTCCATCTGTGATCATGGAATCATGGAGAAACAGTGGCCTTGATAATAGTATCTTTACTTTAAGCTGTTACAGTATATATTTTGGGTTGAAGTATATGGGGGTTTAAGACAACTTTTAGAACAAGACCTGTGGTTTTATAATTATTTTACCATGGGATTGCAGGGCCCTTCAGACCCTGTGCTCCCATCCCTCCACAAATGCAAATATGTATCTAGCTGTGGAAACACAGGGATTTCTGGCCCCTGTGCTTTCAACACATTATGTTACAAGCAGGTGTAGCAAAATTGCAACAAATAGTCATAACTGTGCCATCTTACACAATTTTTACCCCAAATGCTCAACATAACTTTCTTATCACCTCACCGCATGTACCCAGTACAGAAATTTTTCAAATCTCAGTTGAAATACAATTCTGTGCAACTGTAATGCCATTCTGTGCCACAGGTGCAGAAAAACATTTTCCACAGGATTTGAAAAATGACAGCTGTACTATCCATGAGTTGGTGTGAAAAATGGCAATACTTAAAATCTGGAGTGAAAATATGTTAAATATCCAAAGTTACACACGTGCATAGAAATATTCCAATGCCTGCACATAACTCAGGCATGTTTAAGTATTTTTGCAACAAATGTTCAACATGGCCTTTTGGAACCCCACCTCATGAACAGTGGCACTGTGATTTTGTTGCTCCATCCTGAAAGTTGATTTTGCACAGCGACTGCACCATTCTGTGCCACAGGTGTGCAAACATAATTTGGGCAGGATGTGAAAAATGACAGCTGTAATGTTCATGAGGAGGTGTGAAAAAATGGCAATGTTGGAAATCTGGAGTGAAAATATTAAAACTTGGTGAAGTGTGCATAGAAGCTGCACAATGCATGCTCATAACACTGTCATTTTGGGTATTTTTTGCACTGAATTTTCATCATGGTTGTTCTTGGGACCGTACCTCACGAACACTGACACTGTCATTTCGTTAATAGGTCCTGAAAGATGATTCCGTGCTGCGACGGTGAAATCACCTTTTGAGACTCAGCAAGAAAATGTCAGTGCCAGTGTTCATGAGATGGGGTCCCAAGAACCCTATGTTGAAAATCTGGGGTCAAAATTCCTAAAAATGGCTGAGATTTCAACATAAGCTGAAACCCCTGTTGACAGCCATTATACAGCACTTACCTTAATTCCTCAGTTTGCAGTTCAGCTTTGAAGAGCGCAGATGTCCCAGTCCAGAGAAGATAGCAGCTGCTGACCACGGAGGGTAAGTATGGGGTAAGGGGGAGGTGTGTGCACAGAAGGAGGGTTAGAATGGGGGAAGGGAATGGAGAGACGATGAGGGACTGTTTCTTTTTTCAGGGCAAAAAAATTCATCAGGGGACGGTTTTCTTTTTTTCTGAAACAAAAAAAAGACAACACATTCTGTGACACTGAGGGTGGGCTCCCCAGTGTCCCATACCACTGTGAGGATTGAGGGATAAAGGCCGACAGCCCCTGATGTTGGCAAATTCTAAAAACAATGTCTGCGGGGTTGGGGTTATCCAACACTGGGGGTGGGCATCCCGAAGTCAGAAAAATATAACTGTTTCGGCACACCGGGAGTGGCTTCCCAGTGTGCCACAGGAGTGAAGGGGAGCAGAATAAATGCAAACATGGGGACTGAGCACCTGATGTCAGCAGATTCTAATAGCAACAGGCTGTGGGTGGGGGTTATCCGACACCGGGGCTGGGCATCCCAGTGTTGGAAAAATGTAACTATTTTGGCACAGTGGATGTGTGCTCCCCGATGTGCAACAGGAGTGAAGGGAGGATAAATGCAGACATGGGTATTGGGCACTTCAGTGTTGGCTGACCTCCCTAGGGCAAGTTACAACATTTTGTGTTCTCCCCTTGCTAAGCGAGAAAACAAAATGGCAGTCAACTAACAGGGATTTACCTCACGAAAAGGGATTTTGTGAGATTCCCAAATCCCCTTTCACAATCCCTGCATGCCAGCCATTCATGATCAGGAATCCTTGACTGAAACTGTGCATCTGTCCCAAAGACTGAACTGAGCATGCTCAGAAACCAAAATGTTAGAATTTAATAACCTTGGAATGGATTAATATTTTTCACCAAAGCAATGCTGGATTGTTCCTTAGGATAACCTATTTCTACCCTGAAAAGTTCAGGCCAAAATTTCAAACAGTGTGCATGCAGCACAGTGTCAAACAATGACCCTGACATTTGTCAAAAAAAGTGAAAAATGCATTTTTGACAATTTGCTGCGCAAAACCTGCAAATCTATTCAAAATGCAACTTGGCAAATCAATAGAGCTGCCACACAAGATTGTGTATTCCAAATTTCATGCAAATCCATTGAACAGTTGTGAAGTTGTTAAGGTTCAGACTTTGGGGTTTAACATTAAACTGCCTACTTAACCCTAACTAAAGGGCGTGACCACACCCTTATAATATATATTTATTTTCCCCCCAGGGTATTTGAAAATTAGCTGTATTTAAGAAACCTGCCATTTCCCTTCTGAAGAAGAACTCTGTAGGTTCAAAAGCTTAAGGATTTTCTCTAAATCTCTTGGTTCAATAAAAGGTATCAAATCATGTATTTTATGCATCTTGTAAGACTTTTCCCAGAAAGTATGCATACAAATTTTCATTTGTCTAGCTCCAAAGGTGGCAAAGTTGTAAGCAGAGAAATATTTTAGAAATTGTCACATGACTAATAAGTTGCCCAATTTTGAGCCTGTATGACTTCTTCATCTCTCCTCCAAATGTCATGAAACCTGGCATCCTTTTAGGACCTATGTCAAACACAAAGTATACCAGGCTTCAGAGACCCTATGTTCAAAAGTTTTCCTGTGCCAACTGGGTTTTGCACAGAATGGCATTATTCAAAAGGTAAGGTTAACACAGGCAAACTCGGTTTACACCTGGGCAAAGAGCAGAGGGGAGTGCAATGTAAATGAAGGGATGGGGACCTGAATATTGATGCAGTCCAATATTCAGAGTATGGACTCTGTGCAAGGCAATTTTGTTGAGTCCCCTTACATGGTGAATATACTGCCAAGTCAAATCCCAACTTACTCCTGCACAACCCTAGCAGTTGGCGAGGTACTGCAGCCCCCCCCGCCACTTGTCATTGCCATTCCCATGAGACATAGTAGCCTTAACCCTGGTAGTCTAGTGGTCCCTCCCTGTTCTCTGATCACCATCCCGGTCATGTGAAAATCATTCCCTGGTAGTCTAGTGGTTCCTCCCCTGTTCTCTGATCTCCATCCTGATATTAAAAAATGTATTCCCTGGTAGTCTAGTGGTCCCCTCCTCCCTCCCCCAGTCACCGATCTCTGTCCTAATATTAAAAAACATCATTCCCTGGTAGTCCAGTGGTCCCTTCTCCATTCTGTGATTACCATCCCAATATTAAAATAAATTTTAAATTTACTTGGTATGGTGATCGATGACCCAGGGAGGGGGGAGACCACTAGACTATCAGGGAATAATTTTTATAATATCAGGATGGAGATCAGAGAACAGGGGAAGGTGAAGGACCATTGGACTACTAAGAAATCATTTATTTTAATATCGGAACAGCAATCCTTGACTGGAGGAGGGGGAGAGGGACCACTAAACTACCAAGGAAAGAATTTTTTAATATCAGGATGGCAACTGGGGAAGGGGGATGGGGAAGGACCACTAGACTACCAGAGAATTATTTATTTTCATTTTGGGATGGCGATTGCTGAATGGGGGAGAGGGGAGGGACCACTAGACTACCAGAGAATCATTTATTTTAATATTGGGATGGTGATCAGTGACTGGGAGAGAGGGGAGGGACAACTGGACTACCAGGGTAATGTTTTATTAAGACCGGGACGGTGATCGCTGAACAGGGAGGGGAGACAGTGTACTAGACTACCAGGGTAATGTTTTTTAAGACCAGGATTGCAATCAGTAAATGGGGAGGGACCACTAAACTATCAGGTTATGTGTGTTGTTTTTGCATGGGACGGCGATCTCTGGGTGGGGGGGGGTGCACCACTAGCACCAGCTGCAGATCCACTGAAAAGGGCAAACGGGGTGGTGACATGTAGTACAGCCTTGCTCCCTATGCTACTGGGCCCATAATGGGCATGCAAATCATCCCTCAGTGCCCTGCATACCCAATGACCTCATTAGCATAGATCCCATTGACTATGGGGATTTTTGCCCAGGTGAAAGCCATTGTGTTTCCCTATTGTGGGGGCCACGTTTGCTCAATGCTAGGTGGCCTAGTGCTGGGTCTTACTGGCTCTGTATTCAGTGGAATAGTGCAGATGCGCTATTCCACTAAATAAAGCAGTTTTGGTCACCTGTGCTATCACAAAACTAAGTGAACCATTTGCACTCAGTTTTGCCCATTTCTGAATATTGGGCCCCAGATTTCTAGCTGTGAGACTGTATGAGGTATGACCAATTAAAGAATTCTTGAAAATTCCACACAGTTGTGTGCAATTTTAGAAATTTTTTGAAATTTGTGAAGTTTCATGAAAACTGAGTGAAATCAGAATTTTTTAATTCACCCAGCCCTACATGAAAGACAGTCACAACTTAAGTCGCCTCTTTATCCACCACCCCTCTCTGCGATAACATCATGTCAGTACATGGCATGGCCATCATTATTGTGAAGGAAAATATCAATACTTAATTGTCTTATTCTTTTCCAGTTTTGTTTTAAGGTTTCCTTTCAGAGATACACAGTGACACAGTGATCAAGTCCAGCAAAGTAATTTCTCTTTTTCCTTCAGCGGTACAGTAAGACTGGGAATGGGCAATGAATATACTGTGCTACCACCACAGTGACCAGGATATTCTAAGTTATCGTTTTTTTTTTTGTAACTTGTCTTTTTATTTAAAAGATATTAATCATGATACAAAGTCTGTCAATTACAGGTACTGTAGATACATCTTCCGTTTTTAGGACAATGAGAAAGTAAGATTTAAAATCATCCTTATAATCATTACAATCTTCTTATATCATTTCCAGGTCATGTTAATTTATTTACCTTCCTCATGTCTAAATCATTCCTGACCCAATCCAATATTATCCTTGGAGTCCAGGGTTTTAATTTTCCTCGCTTTAACCTATTATCTTATTCTTTCTTTCTTTCTTTCCTTCTTTCTTTCTTTCTTTCTTTCTTTCTTTCTTTCTTTCTTTCTTTCTTTCTTTCTTTCTTTCTTTCTTTCGTCTCCCCCTTCCATTTCTCTGATCAGCCTCTGGATCTCCAGGATTCTCCCTTTTCTTTGTACCATGTCTACACATCTTATATTCGAACTTAAAGTTTATTAATAACTACCATTTTACCTAATACACTAAAATCAACTTTATAACCTTCAGCAGGA
The DNA here is from genome assembly GCA_016271365.2 of Neoceratodus forsteri. NCBI lineage: Eukaryota > Metazoa > Chordata > Ceratodontiformes > Ceratodontidae > Neoceratodus > Neoceratodus forsteri. The sequence goes on along the minus strand of CM057456.1, from coordinate 835,010,556 downwards.
TGTGTCCACGAGTTAATTCTCCCTTCCCCAATCAACCTTCGGAATACCCCCTGTCTTTCGACCATTGCTATTCACATCTTACTCTCCTTCCTTCTGTTTTATTATCTTGTTTTCTCCTATCTCAATCTCTCCTCCTCTCTGACCCTTTTCTACGTTAAGTATTGGTCCAATACCGGAGTTTGGGTTTTTTCTTGGATGTATTTGTAATAGGGTAGCCATCTAGCATTAAACCTTTCTGTCTTTAACTGGACTTTTGCTACTATGCCTTCTAACTGCTTGATTCTTTCCATATTATGTTCCCAAATGTCTACTGAGGGTGAGGTCAGTGTAAGCCACTTCTGCGTAATTGCTTTTGTTGCCGCCGCCACACAGATATAATATCTGTAATCTTTCCTTGTCAGATCTACTGGAGGGAGGCCCAAGACCAGATTCTCAAACTGAGGAAGTAGGTGCAGCTCAAACATTTTCATTATAATTTCTTTCAAGTGGGCCCAGTACTTGGCTAATATTGGACATCCCCAAAAGATATGGAAGAGCGAGCCCCCTCCCCCACAACCTCTCCAACATTTGTCTGAGTTCTGTCCACCATAGTGCTTGGTTATTGTTGGGACCTTACAAAATCTAATGCCCATTTTCCATCTAAATTCTCTCCAATTTTGTAGACTGATAGTTTTCTGTATACCCTCCCCCTCAAATCTTGCCGGTTGGATGTTATACCCCATCTCCTTTTCCCATTTTGCTTGTATATTTTCTGTATATACCCTGCCTTCTCCCTGGCACACTAGAGCATGCATTTGTGCTACTATCCCCTTTGTGTCTTTTAACATCATTCTGCTTTGTATCATAACTATCTCCTCTGTTAGGGGGCGAGCCACTTCTGCCACTCCTATCTCCCCCACTATCATATTTCTACACTGGAAAAATCTGAATAATTCCCTCTGTTGCAACTGGAATTCTTGTTGTAAACTCATAAAAGATTTCACCCCTTCCCCTTCCACCAAATGGGCCAGTGTTAATACACCCTTCCTAGCCCATCCTTCAAGGGGAAACAAAATCCTTCTTTCCCACTATAGTTGGTATGTATTCCAGCAGAATTTTCCGCCATATCAGTACTGGCATTTCCCACTTTTGTCTGATCTGGAGCCATACCCCAAGAGTTTGTCTAGTCCAGAAATTCCCTACCTCGGTCAAGTTTGCTTTTGTTATGGTCCACGGGAGATCCTGCACTGGTAGGTTTATATGGGCTCTCCTCTCCATCTCCACCCAATCCGGGGGTTCGTCCTGTATTAAGAGTTTCAAAAGCGGCATCATTTGGGCTGCATAATAGTATGTCCACAGGTGTGGCATACCCCCTTCCCCTTCCTTTTTAGGTATTGACAACATTTGTTTCTTAATCCAGTTTTTTTTCCCCGCCCAGATGAAGCTAGCTAACTCCTTCTCTAAATCCTTCCAATCCTTGCCTGGTATATCTATCGGGAGGGTACCAAAGAGGAACAACCAACGAGGCAGGATGTTCATCCTAATAGTGTCAATCTTCTGAGTAAACCCTAACGGTATTAGTTTCCATCTGTCCAGGTCTTTCCAAATCTGTGTTTTTAAGGCCCCATGGTTTATTTTATACAGATCCTTCATATCATATGGGATTTTAATTCCTAAATATCTTATTGGCTTTTTAGTGTACTTGAAGGGCGAATTTTCTTTTAAATCCTGATCCCACTCCCCTGAGATTAATTTTATTTCCGTTTCCTCCTGGTTTATTTTATATCCTGACATTTTGCCAAATTTTTGTATCAGGGTTAGAAGATGAGGCATGACCTGCTTTGAGTTAGACACATAGACTAATGCGTCATCTGCATAAAGTGATATTTTGTATAAGACCCCTTCTACCATTATACCAGTAATCTTAGGATGTCTCCTTATGGCTTGAGCCAGGGGCTCAATACTGATTGCGAACAGTAATGGAGACAGGGGGCAACCCTGTCTTGTCCCTCTTTGTATCTGGATCTGTGTAGATACCACCCCATTTACTTTCACCCTTGCCATTGGTCTATTATACAGTAACTTTATTCAGTTCAGGAATTCATCCCCCAGATCCATCTCCCTCAGAACAGCAATAAAAAACTGCCAATTCAGGTGATCGAACGCCTTTTTGGCATCCAGAAAAATGGCTAGTCCCTGGTCCTTAAATTCTCTCACCCCCGTGATGACATTCAGCAATCTCCGGATGTTATCTGCTAGATGCCTCCCCGGAATGAATCTTGTTTGATCTGTATGAATTAGCTTAGTGATTACTTTTTGTAACCTATTAGCCAGAATCTTGGTCAGGATTTTACAGTCCTGATTCAGGAGGGAGATGGGTCTGTAGGAGGTGCACCTATCCCTTGGTTTCTCCTCTTTTGGTATAACCGCTATAATTGCTGAGTACCATGTTGGCGGGAGGGCCTGTTCTTCCAAACAGTTGTTGAAAACTTCAGTCAAAATGGGGGCAACAGTTCCACAACATTTAGTGTATAATTCACTACTGAACATGTCTGGTCCAGGTGCTTTCCCCTGCTTCAGTTCCCTAATTACCTGGACTACTTCCTTCTGTGTAATTTTAGCTCCTAATCCTATCCTGTCTTCTCCACTTAGTTTTTGCAACTGAAGATCTTTAAGAAAATGATTTATCTCTTCCACTACCTGCTCTGGAATTATCGACTCCGTATATAGTGTCTGATAAAAATTCCTAAAGGTCTGTGCAATATCCACCAGTTTACTTCACCTCTCTCCTGTTTTCTCATCTATTATTATGTTTTTAATTGTACGGTTTGCTTCCTGTTGTTTCAACCTAAGTGCCAGTGTATGAGCTGCCCTATGCCCCACCTCTGAATACTTATATCCCAGCCATCTTATCCATCTCTCTGCCTGTTTTTCTTCATATTCATTTAATTTATTTCTAGCTAATTCCAGTTGTTTTAACCATTCCCCATCTTTTGGATCCTGTTTGTGTTCCATTTCCCTTTGTTGAACCTCTCGCAAGAGTCTTTCCTGAGTAAGACTAGCCAGTTTTGTATTCCTAGAGGCTACACTTATCAGTTCACCCCTAACTATTACTTTTGCTGTATCCCATCTGATTATAGGTTGGCAACCTTTATTCTCTTTTGCATAAAAAATTTCTTTAAATCTATCCTCTATCCTTTTAATTATGGACTTGTCTGTCAAAAGGGAGACATTCAGTCTCCAAATAGGGTGCCTCGCTTCTTGTTCCACCATCAGGACAATCTCATCTGGTGCATGGTCCGAGTTAGTGATCAAGTGTATTCAAGATCCAGAAGCCATATACATATATGCTTTTTGAAGGAGAAATAAGTCAATCCTAGAATATGACCTCTGAACCGTCGCATAGTAAGTATAATCCCGTGCCCTGGGGAAATGTGCTCGCCACACATCAACAAAATCTAAACTTCCTATTAAACACTTACGCCATTTAGTCGCTTCCCTGTTTGTCTGGGTACAACCTGAAGATCTATCCTGAAATGGACATGGCACACAGTTAAAATCCCCCCCCCCCACCAATACTCGTCCTTGAGGCAGTCTTATCAGTTTGTCTAAGGTTTCTTTAAAAAAACTACCCCCTTTAACATTCGGAGCATAAAGATTGACAACATGGAAAGGGACATCCAAAACAGTACCAGATATTCTGACATAACTCCCCTCTTTATCCGTGTCTGTCCGATTAACCACAAGAGGGCACCCGCTTTTCACCAGAATCGCCACTCCCGCCTTCCTCCCATCTCTACTCAGCGAGGCATACACCTCTCCCACCCATGACAGTCTTAATTTCAAACCCTCTACTTCCCTTAAATGTGTTTCTTGAATAAGAGTCACATCACATCCCATTCATTTCAATTCAGTTAAGATTTTCATTCGCTTGACCGGGGCATGTATTCCTTTAACATTGTATGTTATTATTTTAAGATTAACCATTATCTTGATTTGTCCCTTTCCACCTTCTCAACCTCCTTTGTAAATTTCTCATGAAACCCCATCCTGCTTTTACAAGTAAACTTGCAGAACCATTAAATAAACATCGTTTAACATACTTCAACTTTATATAACTTTTCAACATCATGGCAGCTGCTTCTTAGAGCTTGCCTCCCCTCTTAAATCAATCCCCTTTCTTATGCTTCCTAGGTGCTACTGTGCATTTCAGCTACTGTTTTTTATTTTCCCAGTAGCCTGTATGGGTGGACTCACTAGGCCACTGCCCCGCCTATCCCTTAATAGGGATTCGCTCTAGTTGTTAAAAGGAACGGCAGCAGTCCCCCAGTATTAACACTCTCAGCCAAAACTAACTTTCAGCCAAGAATGAGTTAGCAGCAGTCCAGCCTTAGTGCTCCCCCAACTGACTTTGCCTTCTAGCCAATGTTTACCTCATACCATTATTGAGTCCATTACTAGAATGTCTGAAGTCCTACATGGAGTAACCTGTGTCTCATTATTCCCCCCAAGAGCTTCTCCCCAGTCCAGTCCTTCATTCCCCCAACTTTCAGAAAGTCTCTTCAGTTTCCATCTCTGAGTCCTCTCAAATCTGCTATCCTTTGCAGATGTCCTTCTCACTCATCCATTCATGTTTCTGATTCTTGGCTATCTATCGCATTGAGCATCCTCGTGAGATCTGGCATCAGATATTTGGGCCACGACCAAGTGGGGCTCTTTTTCTTCCCTCGATTCACCAGGCTCCAAGCACCTTCTATCAGTTTTTGCTCAAAAGGTCGCTATCCAGATTCAGGATCACTATTTGTTTCTCCTTCAAAAATGGAACCGCATCCACCAAGGTCGGAAATACTTTAAATGAGGATCCTGTAAATACTTTCAATTTTGCTGGGTAGTTTATCTAAGCTTTGATTTAGTATTTGTCCTTTAGCTCTCTTATGACTGCTCTGACTTGGTTCCGACCATATTGCAACTCTGTAGAGAAATCTTGGTCTATAAACACTTGTCCCCCTGCAAATGTGAGGTTTTTAACTCGCCAAGCTTCTTTAAAGATGTAATCTTTCCAGAGCGCGCCTGCTACGCAGCGGTGGATTTCCGCTAGACGCCTAAAGGACCTTAAGTTCGGGAATGGACCTGGGTCGTTGGAGGGCCGGCCGGTGGGAGAAGGATTGAGCATCCGACGGACTGCTCTCCTTCTCCGGGGGGAGGGTTGGGCTAGCAACCGGAGTGATGGGGGCCCCTAGCGGAGGCTGGTGGACACCCACGCTGCCGTGCTTACTCAAGGGGAGTGGGGAGAGAGGTGGGACGGACGCTTGCATCATTGCACATCTCCACCTCCTCAGGGGTGGGGAAACCGGGGTAATAAATGGAGCTGCCGGCCGCCATGGATGAAGCCCGCCGCGGCTTCCGATGTGCTCCCAGGCCAAGACCCCTGACTTAGACTATTTCGCCCATGGCATCTAGCCCCCATGCCGCGGGCCCCCGCTGTGGGGGCCAAGCCACGGGGTATTGGGGGGGTGGCTGATTTGGGAGCAGAAGCTGGCGAGCCGTGACAGAGCTGATTGGAGGGCGGCAGGCAGCTCGGTAAAAAATACAGTGAATTGCAAAAAAAAAAAAAAAGATGTAATCTTTCTCTTGGAAATTCAGCATTCTCACTACCCAGGATCGTAGTCTGGTATTCTTGTCTGTCAGCTTGGGCCCTAGAGCTCTATGAGCCCTCTTGATTGTGAGGGAGATGTCAGAGGGTATGGTTATTATCGATCTCAGCACATGTTGAATAAAGTCTGCTGTAGTGGGATAACCCTCCTCTTCGCCTTCCTTGATCCCATAAATTCTAAAATTGTTTCATCTTGCTCTATTTTCTGAATCCTCCATTTGGGTATGCATTTGCCTTTCCCTGTGTAAGAGATGAATAATCAATCTGTCCGCTGCATCTTGTCTCGCCGAAGTCTGAGTCACACATTTTTCTACTCCCTCGCCCCTTCTATTTATGTTTTTAACTTCCATCTTGAGTTCTGCAATCGATGTCTCAATTTTTTGTACAGACTTTAGGGTTTTAGCCACTGCAATTTCCATTGGTACCTAGGCCTGAGAGTCTCCCTCATTGAAGTCGATCGATGATACCGAAGGGGACCACACTCTCGTCATGGTCGCTAGGCCTTCTGTGCCTTTATGGAGAGTGAGCTGCTTTAATTTACTACTTTTTTGGTCTTGCCTCGACCTTTTCGACTTAATTTGTTTGGCTGACATTAAAACAGCCCCCGATTGTCAACTTCAGCACTTTCCTAGTCAAATGAGGTAGATAATGAGTTTTATACAGCTGGGGAGTCCGGAGCTCGTTCCTCTAGGCTGCTACCATCTGGGTGACGTCACTGTAAGTCCCCTAAGTTCTCTTTTATCTTCACAGGTGACAGTACTGTAAGACTGGGAGAGGACAATGGATATATTGTACCATGCAGCCACCACAGTGGCCAAGGCATTCTCACTAAATTATCTTTTTTCTTCACATGTGGCAGGGACAGTAAGACTGGGAGTGGACAATAGATACACCCTGTGGCCACCATTGTGGCTAGGACATTCTAACTAATTTCTCTTTTTCTTCACAGATAACAAGTACAGTAAGACTGGGAGTGGACAATGGATACAAAGTCTCTATGGTGAGCCACACTGTGCCTAGTTAAGTATAGTGTAAATAATTTATTCTTGTATCTACAGGTCTTGTTTTATGCTGCCTTCATATCCAGCAAGAGTTTTCCTCTTCTTCCTCCTCTGTCTGTGGCATCATTGTGCCATTTTAAAGCTTGGCCTTTGCCAGTGTGATGGTGAGTATACTTAAGCATTAACGACTGAGAAGTCGCTCATTTCTGAGGGATTAACAACTGGTTGGTGGGATGGGTGACCCAAGGTGCAGCTGAGGGCTACCTCCCTTCAGCCAGTCATTAATCCAAGGAAATGACCTGCTTTGAGGTTGGCACTGCAATTTTAAGTCTAATTGCAATAACAGCTTTTGTTTTTGCCATTTTCTTTTAGTTTCAAATATGTTTTAGCTGTGAGGCAGTTGTCAGCTGGATTTGTTATTTCTAAGACATTAATGACTGATCCATCATGAATAATTAATTTGACTTATAATTTCAAATAGTTTTTTTTCTTTTAACTCTTTATTTTTTGGTTTCATTCACAGGTGCAAGAGCAACACAATAGGGACTGTACTGCACTAGAGTCTCAATTTCTATCTTGTATTCACATGTCCCTTTCCATTATGTCAAGACTGAATGATTCCTACTGAAGCACGCAAGGTTTCATGTCGTAACAGCGATTGCTGTTACAGCAAGTGTACATCACCAAAATGCAAAATGACGATGTACACTCCCCAGCGAACCCGACAACAGTGATGATAAAACAATATATCTATGCAGGGGGCTGCATTCTCTGCATGCCCCTAAATTAGGATTCTCAGCTCCAGGGAGGTGCATGTCGTGGGAGGGGAGAAATTCAGAACCCCCACCAAAAATTAAGTCCTACACACGAAAAAACAAAATAGTATCCCTACCCAGCCCCGAACCCCCCTCACTGCAGTCCGCCACCTTCATCACCACACCAGAATGTCAGCTTGGCAGCACACCACCAAACTACAGCCCACATACCTTCCCCTTCCTGAGCCCTCCTCTTCCGTTCCTTCACCCTCCTACTGCCTCACCATTTTTTCCTCTAACTTGGTGCTATAACTGCATCTCGCTGCCCTTTCAGGGTAGCTCATGTCACAGGCACTCAAACTGAGTCACTCAAAACTGAGTCGCTTAACTTGAGTAGCCATTATAATATACTCCTGCATGCAAGCCATCGCCATCTGATCCACTAGACTGTTGATCTGGTCAACAGTACAGACTCATGCTTGGACCTCCTCTTCCTCCTCCTGCTTTTCTACCACTGTGTGTGGTCTTATTAAAGTCAACATGTGCTCTGTAACCATCATGAATAGCAGTAATCAATCTGTTGCTGCTGCTTGATTATAAATTATCACACAGCTGAAAGATACCTGCAACAAGAGAAACAGGAGCAGAAAAGAGTTACAGATTGACATATGAGTAACATTTAATAATTAAAAAATTAAGAAAACTATTACCTTAACTAGTAGGAAACACAACTAAATTATATGGGGAAAAGATAAAACACAGAGGGAGGCAGTATAGTGCAGTGGTTTAATGATCTGGGCTGCGAACCTGGTGACCTGGGTTTGAGTTCTACAGCCCTCACTTGCATACTGTGTGACCCTGAGCAAGTCACTTAACTTCCTTCTGCGCCCAGGTTGCACCAGGAAACAGCTTCGGCTTAGTGCGCCTATCCTGGTTAAACAATTTCCCTTTCCCCTCCCTAATGGAAATAATAAGAAAATAAAACAGATTTACTAATGATAAGGCAAGGCAATTTTATTTGTAGAGCACCCAATCCCAAAGGCTCTGGGCACCTAACAGAGTTTAAAACAAGAACACAGACATAAAACAATCATAAATAACCATAACCATAACCAATTGATAAAAACTAAAAGCAACAGTTAAATTATATAGGGTTTTTGGACTGTCACATATGGGACTAGAATAGGATGGGATCAGCAATCTCTGAAAGCCAGGACAAAGAGATGGGCCTTCAGCCTTCACTTAAACACCTCAATCGAGGGGGGCCTCCTGGACTAGAGGTGGTAGTGAATTCCACAGAGCTGGCCCAGAGATGCTAAATGTGTGATCTCCTGAAGTCCTGAGCCGAACCCTGGGAATGACCAGGAGGCCCTTCTACGAGGAGTGGAGGAAGCGAGCAGAGGTAGCTGGTGTCAGAAGCACAGACAGGTAACCAGGACCCAGTCCATATAGGGCCTAAAAGGTGAGAAGACCCACCTTGAAAAGGACCCTCCACCAAACTGGCAGCCAGCGAAGAGCACGCGGGACTGGAGTCACATGACTGGACCTCGAAAGGCCCATCAGTAACTGGGCCGCTGCATTGTGCACCAGCTGAAGTCGGTGAAGGGTCCCTCCCGTCACCCCCAAGTACAGAGAGTTGCAGTAGTCAAGCTGGGAGGTCACAAAGGCATGCACTAACATTGGCAGGTTCTCAGGTGAAATGAAGGGCTTAATTCGGGCAATGGTCTACAGACGGTAAAAACCACTGCTGACAACAGATGACACCCTATCTTCAAAGGTCAATCTGTTATCAAGGACCACACCCAGATTTTGCACCCTCAGGGAAGCTTCTAATGGGACAGAACCCTGGGAAAGCCCTGTATTAGCCCCAGGAAGCAACTTATCATGCCCACGACCAGGCTCGATCACCAGTACCTCTGTCTTGGCTGGGTTGAGTCTCAGCCAGCTGGAAGCCATCCAGTCATTGATTTTAGCCAGGCAGCTGTTAAGCACATCGACAGCTCCTGATGTTCTGGGGGCAAAGAACAAGTACAACTGGGTGTCATCTGCATAGCAATGAAACTCCACATTGTGCTGTCCAATGATCTTGCCCAGGGGCAGCATGTACACTGTGAACAGCATCAGCGACAAGATTGCCCTGAGCACTCCACAAGACAGGGGCACTGGGGAGAAATTCTCCCTCACTACCCGCTGCACACTGTCTGAGAGATAGAACTCAAACCATCTGATGACAGTCCCGATGAGTCCACAAAACTCACAGAACCGATCAAGAAGCACAACATGGTCCACAGTGTCAAAAGCTGAAGAGAGATCAAGAAGAACAAGAACTGACCTGTCTATCTCTAGCCCTGAGCAGATCATTATGCACTCTAACTAGAGCTGTTCCTGTACTGTGTCTGGTCTGAAAACCCTGACTGAAATGGCTCATAGATGTCCGAGGACACCAGGCAAACCTCAAGCTGATGTGCCACTAGTTTCTCAACAACCTTGCTCAAAAAGGGCAGGTTGGAGATAGGATGGTAATTCACCAAAATGTCAGGGTCAAGGGAAGGTTTCTTTAGGAGGGGCCTTACCAGCATGTCTTTCAAAGCTGCTGGGAGGACTCCCTCTGCCATTAAGCACCTGGCAGTCCTAATGAACAGCCTCGATATCTCCCATTAAGAAGCGCGTCGGGGCCAGCTCCAGTTCACAAAATGTGTGCTTCAGCTCTAAGATCACCTTAGTCACTTCAGACACCTCCACTGGTCTAAACTCATCCCAGACAGGTGAAGAGCCTCTGCAACCCCAAGCCCGACCACTGTGAGGCAAATGCTTCCCTGGCATGATCCCCGACTGGATGGTCTACACTCTGTTGGAAAAAAAAAAGAGCAAACTCCTCACACAAAGTGGGTGACAACACTTTTTTTGGCTGCAGGCAGGCTGGATGAAGAAGCCTGTCCACAATTTGAAATAGCTGAGATGGTCTGTTTTTCTCTGCAGCAATTTCTCTGGACAGGAAATCTGCCTTCTTATGGGAAATTGCCCCCTGGTTCTCTGCATAGTGGGCACGCAGGGCTAGCCTGCCAGCCTCCAGCTGGGTCCTCCTCCAGCAATGCTCTAATCTCCAACCCTTGATCTTCATCACCCTGAGGACCCCATCAAACCAAGGGGACCTCAGGTGAGAGAATCTGGGTCATATACAAACTGGTGCGAGAGCATCCAAAGCTTCAGAGACCACCCTATTATAGGTGGCCACCACCTCTCGGACCCAATTGCACATGCACGCCAACTTGAGATAGGTCAGCAACACAAGCAGTCCCTCAGGGCTCACACCATTTGAAGGACAGTAGCTGACCATCGCCACGGGGGACTACTGGGGCCCCCAGATGTGAACATGGTACAATGATCAGGCAAAATGACCTGATCAATCTTGAGATTATCAACCTCAAGTCCCAGCTGGAACTCCAGATTGAGTGTGTGGCCATGCTGGTATGTCACAGAAGCAACTGCTTGTGACAGGCCCAGTGAATACAGCAACTGGATGAGGTCATAACCAAAATGCGAGGATTCATCATCAATCCAGTCATTGACGTCCCCCAGGATTAAACACCTGGGAGACTCTAACACCTGGTCAAAATTGAAGTCTGCCACCTCCCGCAGGAAATCTCCCCCCGCTCCTCAAGGGCTGTAAATGAGGAGAATCCTGCAGCCTACACCTGCACCACCACGTACAGCGACGCACTCAAAGGATTCGGTGTCACAAACCGGGTGCACCGTGAAATCCAGAATGGCTCGAAAAACAATGGCCACACCCCCTCTCCTGTGATCCTTCCTTGGGCAGTGCACTACGGAGTACCCAGTAGGGATGGTGGCCTCAATGATTTGGCCGGCATCGTCACTAAGTAAGGTCTCCGTTATGCAAGTCAGGTCGACAGCGGAAACCAAGTCCGCAAAAATGGCAATATTGTTCCTTATCCACCTGGCATTGCAGAGCTTCGCCCAAAGAGGATTTGAGGATGCAGCCTGTCCTATAGCTGCTTGCTCACTCGGTCCAGTGGGGACCCTGGGTACAGAGACAAAACACGTCTTGCCTCTCCCTCGGCTCCATTTACACGCAGGGCATCTCCTGGACAGGACAACCCAATGCAGCTCTCCACCCCCTCTTCAGCTGCGTCGGCTCCCTGTGGATCACTTGCATCCTAGAAATTCTGACCTCCCATCAGAGCCTCACTGTACTGGCAGGAACTGTGAGGTTGGTAAATGGGTGGAGGTCACGGAGCTGAGTGGCAGCATAGGTTATTCTAGTGGGGCCATGGCAACAATACATCTTTGCCTGGCTAATCTAGTCCCCACTAGAAAACCAAAAATGCACAAGATTTCACTGTGTAAAGACAGGCCTTACACCATAAGACCCTCCCTCAATCACTCAATAAAACAACCCCCCCAGAAATTAAGTTACACCCTGCTAAAGCAAACACACTCACTTCACTCACACATACCTAATACACTATCCTACACATACATCTCCACATACATTCATCCCCCAGCGCACAATACACAGTTGAAAATTGTAACCCCCCCAATCACTTAATACTGTACAGGCAGTGAAATTATTTCACAGGAGAGAAATGAAGTGCTGATTTATGAAAATCTCCCATGGAGAGCAATGTCCAAAAAGTCACAGAAGCAGAAAATTTCTATGGATCATTGTTGTTTTATCGAACACTAAAACTCCCCATGCAAGGCACAGCTTATCTTCTCTCACCAGGCCAGCCAGCCCTAGATCCCAGGCATAAAAGAATTTCTACCCTCCAAGGGAGAGAAGTTTAAATGTTGACAAAGTTCTGTTTATGCTGGCCAACAAGGGAGCAGTCTAACCCAGAAACAAGCTGGGCGGTAGGTCTGGCAGGCTCTCACTCCCACCAAAGTCAAATGAAAAATCGGGGCAAACTCACTGGGCCAGGGGAATGAAGAAAACAGGCACCCCTCTCACCAGTGCCTGACCGACCTTCAATGCAGGACAGAAAAGACAAACCACAGTCTGGGCCAGGGAGATATCCACAACAGCCCCTCTGGGTACTGGCAACTGCAAGCATGTCCAGCCCTAAACACTGCACCAGAGTCACTAATCCTGCCACACAGCAGGATCCTCTAGATGTGGAAACCCAACTCCCATCTCATAGGTTCCCAGTAGTCCAGACAAGTAGAAACTTCCAGTGATAGCCAAACAGCCCCACTGCTCCACAAGTTCTCTCTCCAAAGTTTGCAAGTCCCACATGACCTGCTATATTCAGAGCACTGTGGCAGCAACAAATGGCAGCACAGAAAAGGCAAGCAGCCGGCAGCAGTACAGCACTCTGTTCAGGATGTCCGTAGGGCTCTCAAACAACTTCAGCCACCAAAACTCCTCCCAAAGTGACCAGAAACATATGTAACCCCTTGGTGGCACTATCCCAAGGGCTACTACCCCTGTCTGCTTAACTACTAACAGGGTGAGGGGCCTTGGTCCAATGGCGAGTGCCTCCACCCAGAGGTCAGGGTTTGCAGTAGTTAAACTAACTTGGTCACAGCCCTCTGGGACACTGTAACCCCCCTTTCTTCCCACTAGTGGCCCACACAGTGCATCAGGAATATCTTCACAATGTACACTTACCCCCAGGACTGACTCCGTCGACTGGACTCTGGGTACTCCCTGTAAAAGACGATGATACAGTGCAAAAGCCACAGTACAGTACTTTCACATAAACAAATACTTCAGTCAATGTAACTTTGCTGGAACCAACAGATCTGATTTATTTAAGGAGCTGTAACAAGGACAGGGGGAAATCAGGTTAATTAGGTTAAACACATTAATAATCACAGTACTGTGTGCCTGTTCAGAGTCCCAAACTGTCACTTTCACTGGGTACTCAGGATGGGGGGGGGAGCTAGCCAGGATCGGTGCAGCTGGTCGGGGCCCTGTGATGGAAAAAACACTTGCCCAATACCCAATTGTAATCCGGAGCCAGAGGGATCAGTTCGTGAAGAAATGAAAAAGCAGCAATTAGATGACACACTTGCAATTTGACAAACAGATGGCAGGGAGCTACCCTGCTTTGTACTCACAGACTCAGTGCTGGGAACTGGATAGAAAGCAGATTGTCCTGGATTGCCAGGAGGAGCATAAACTGTGGAAGAGGCCCTTGTGACTGGACCCCACTGCAGTTTAGAGCAAATGGATGTAGTCTGGATGAAGCTGGGGTTTGCTTTCAGCTTCATGCACACAGTTCACTGTACAGGGGATTGGAAACGCGATTCCCCACAAGCACTACACACATTTATATGTAAAAGGAAAGTACTATACCAGGCAGGCTGCTTCTCTATCCCGATCGCAATTACTGCACAATACCCGGGAGAACACACAGTAGATTCAGTTCCTGACAGACCGAGCACGATTCAGCAATTTCTCCAGTCTTCTACAGGGTGAGCCTGGTTTCTACTCTTCAGATCTCCTTGATTCTCTTCACAGGTCGGATTCAGTCCGAACAAGTGCTTGCACAAGCTGCAGACTGAAACTTATGGCCTTACGCTCGATTCCCGTGCTAAAACTACACACCGAAGAAGCACAGGGCTCCTTGTCTCTTCACTGCCAAAACTGAACTTCCTTTACAGCAGACAGAGCTGGGCATTTCCTTTGAGTTCCTCCCAGTTCAGTTGGCTGGATTAGCAGTCAGTCACAATCAGACTCCCCCTGTTGGTGCAAAAAAGGCGCTGAAGCCCAAATTACATTTCCCAGAGTCACTGTTCATACAATCCCCTTACAGCAGGCTCCAAAGGAGAGTCTAAGTTCTGATTCGCCCAGAGCAGGCTCCATTTTAAAGGATCCCCACAATGATTGGTCCAATTCGGCAGTTCAGAACCAACATGAGGGAGCTACTCTGCACTGTCCTTGCTATAAGAAAGCAGGTTAAAACAACTGCATTTTCATTATTACTCTAACAGCTTACCAGCAAACATTTACATCTTCTGAAAGAGCTCCCTCTGTGCATATAGCGATGGAAGAAACTAAGCGATTTGGCAGCAGCTCGAGCGGGACTCGAGCAGGGAAACATACAGACCCCCATCCAAATTAATTATGTCCGCAGGCAGACAGCTCTTAAAGAGACAGTACCACATGCTCTAAAAGCACTCATAGATAAACGGCTTAGACGCCTAACACCACCCAGGTTTGGAGCATTCAAGCAAGCTCCTGGAAAACTTTTGGGAAACCCCATTTGCAGGGGGGGTTACACATAGAAACATAGAGGTTGACGGCAGATAAAGATCGCAAGGCCCATCCAGTCTGCCCATTTCTTTTTCTACCTTATAAATGTGCCATCAGCCTTTGCTCTGTCAGTGGCCTATCTATTCATACTCATCTGTATTGCTCCCTTATGCCTATCCCATGCCTGTTTGAAGCCCTGCATTGTATTCATAGCCACCACTTCCTGAGGTAGGCCGTTCCATGCATCCATCACTCTTTCTGTGAAAAAAGAATTTCCTCACATTCCCCCTTAATCGGCCTCCCTCTAATCTCATGCTGTGTCCTCTTGTCTTGCTATTTTTCTTATATTTAAACATGTTAGACTCTTTCACCTTGTTAATGCCCTTAAGGTGTAGGAATACAGCACTCCAGCTGCTAATCTGAAAAAGAGAGCTGACTTTTCACTCTAACTCACTAAAAATCCCTTACTAAAATGAATAACCCCCACACCTAATGCCTAGTCTTATTAATAGACTTAAAAAAAAGTTATTTTTCCAAACTCTTGTCAAAATAATAGTTCCGGAGTCGGCAATTCAAACTAATTCAGTTTCTTGTGAAAAGCAATTTATAGTAAAAAGCAGCTTTAGGAGGAAAAATGCCAGGCTCAGTTAGAGCCTCTTCGCTGCAAGCAGCAGCCGAGCGTGGCTGCCATCTTGCTAACTCAGTCTCAGGAGACTGACAGAATGGATAGAGGATAAGAAAAGAATTAAACAAGATTAGAAAATGATGTAAATATAGGTTCTAAGGCTATTAAATTGATCTGCAAGTTGTCTACCTCCTGTAACCTCCACTAATTAACTAACAATGCAAGCAAAACCAACTGAGAAGCTGTCTTACTGTCTAGAGATGTACCATGTGATCTCAAGAAGCATATGACCTTGAAACACTTGTTTACCAGTCACCTCATTTTGTCCAAACTTTGCCTTGATGTGCCCCAAGGGTGAAGTTACAAGAGTGACGTTAAAAGTGATTTACTAAAGGCAAATTTTGTATTAAATAGAAAAAAAATGCACAGATTTTCCATGAAGGTAAATTTATCGAATTCTCCTTAACTTCGCTATGTCTGTAGTGGTGTCACCATTGATGAAGCTGAATAGCGAAACATTAGCTTGTCCTGTGGTGTTCCTAGCAGCTACGTAGTGAGTACAATTGATGATTTACTTCAGGGTGAGTGCTATCTATCCTAATTCTGTTTAATTGCATATCTGTGGGTATTAAGCACTGTGGACAATGTGGAGTGAGTCTTTAATTTTCATTGACAGAGATTTTTGAGTTTTGCTCCTGTCCTCCACAGTTGCACATTTTTACAAACTTGAAGTCATTTTATGATTCAGTCTGGAGTAAGATTGCTTGTATTCTGCTGAATGGAACTAGATTCCTTGGATTCCATTACATTTTTAGTATTTAGGGCCAGATACTCAAAGGTTAGCGTCGGGCGCAAATCCGTTGCGCTGGACTAGCGCCGAATTTGCACCTGACTGCAATATTCAAACGGACAGTTAGCACCGGCGCTAGGTGTTAGCACCAATGCTAAAGTATAATGTATGCAAGGGAGGGACTGAGGGGAAGGGCCCTGAATGCCAGCACACCGGCATATTCTAAAGTATAGTACCGCGCTACAGGCATTAGCGCGACCTGTAACGCAGCACTGAATACCACCGAGAAAAGGTTGGTGGTGGTGCGGCCCCCCAAGCACGATTCCTGATCCCCGATCCCCAGTAACACCCTATGAAATCATTTCTTTGGTAGTCTAGTGGTCCCCCCACTCCCAGCACATATCCCGATCCCCGATTTGTATAAATATAAATTTGTTTCCCTGGTAGTCCAGTGGTCCCCTCCCCCATGAATCCCACTCCATTTCAAATAAAAATAAATGTAATTTCCCTGGTAGTCTAGTGGTCCCCCCACCCCCCTGCACGAATCCCATCCGTTTCAAATAAGATACATTTTATTTCCCTGGTAGTCCAGTGGTCCCCCCACCCGGCAGTGAAACTCCGCTCTGTACAATCATGCTCCTCCCTACCTCAGTCGGTAACTGGCTGTGGTGGTGACAGGAGGGTTGAGCCAGTTGCCGGCTCCGTTCTGGGACGTGACTGTACTGAGCAGGGTTTCACTGCCGAATGGTGGGACCGCTGGACTACCAGGGGAACAAATTTATATTTATGCAATTCAGGGGTCGGGATATGTGGTGGGAGGACCACTAGACTACCAGGGAAATAAATTTATTTTCATTTGAAACGGGACGGATCCATGCAGGGGGGTTGGGGACCACTAGACTACCAGGGAAATTACATTTATTTTCATTTAAAATGGGACGGGATTTGCGCGGGGGGGGGGGTTCAGGGGGCAGCTTGACTACTAGGGACATTAGATTTAATTGTATTGTGAATGAGTCCGGAGCATGCCTCTCAACTGTTTCTGATTTTCAGGGATGTCCCTGAATTTGCCTCAACATGTAACTCTGTCCCTCCTCACAGTTGTGTTTCCGTGGCTAAACAGTGGAAATTGTAAGCACAAAATAATGTCAAGCATTACAGTTACAGACTTGTTCTTCTTTAGAAACTGCATTTTGCACTAAGCCTCATATTCTACCAGCTTTCTGGCTGGATATCTTTAATTTTGATGATGTGTCCCCGATTTTGGTCCTTTGTCCCTGATTTGTTTAAGCCTTGTCCCTGATTCGGGAGGCAAGGGGTTGCGAGATATGTATGCACCGACTGTGCCTGGCAGCACACAGTTCCTGCTGCTTCCTGCCTGTACTTCTATTCTGACCAACAGGGGATGCTGAGGGTATGCCTTGGCCTGCAGTGTCCAGCCTGTACTTCCATTCCAACCAAAAGGAGGAGCTTTGTGCTCCATGCAGTAGCACCGGGCAAACTGCATGGTAATGTATGCTAAGCAGCTGTTAATGAGATGTAAATGTACCTGTTTGCCCACGAATTACCTAAGTGGGCTCATTTGCATGGGAGCTTTGAATATAGCTCCCGTTTACCCTGGGCTAACCAGTTTGCACTGGGCTAATGTGGTAGTACTGTGCAATCAGGTTAGCCATGGGCAAACCTCACTTCAGCATAGCACAGTTCTGCAGTGTGTGGATTACATTGTTGTTTGCAGTCATACCTCTCAACTGTCCCTGAATTTCAGGGACGTCCCTGATTTTACCTCAGAAGTTTACTCTGTTCCTCTTAAAAATTGTGTTTCCATGACCAGACAGTGGGAGTTGCAAGCATAAAATGATGTCAAACATTAATGTTACAGACGTGTTCTTCCTTAGGCAATGCATTTTACACTAAATCACTTATTCTACCAGCTTCCTGAGTGGATATCACTAATTTTTAAGGCCCTGTCCACACTACGCCTCTGTAACATTACAGAGGGTGTAAAACGTTACCATAACATGTCGCGTTTGCACCTGTAATGTTACAGGAGGTGTTTTCATAACTGTTGTTGAAACCACATGTGAGGTGGTTTCAACAACGGTTACGAAACCGGTCACGCCCTGGTAACATTACTCGGGCGGTAGTGTGGATGGCTGGCAACGGTCTGCAGGGCACGGCCGCAGTGCAAGCTACCAGGATCAGGCGCCATTCATAACGGCCGCCTGCCTCGGCGTGTGGACCGGCAGTGCCAGTCCCATAACGCATACCACTGAGGTGTGGATACTGCACCGCTCCCTGGCCATAACGGATTGCATCCGTTACCGGGCGCGAGTGGTGTAGTGTGGACAGGGCCTATGATGTGTCCCTAATTTTAAACCTCTGTCCCTGATTTTTTTAAGCATTGTCCCTGGTTTATGAGGCAGGGGGTTAAGAGGTGTGTTTGCAGTAGATGTGAGACATCTCTGCAATCACACACAATGTTCTTCAGCTGCAACACTGGCTTGCTACAGAGTCTAATGAGCTGCAGTTGCAGTTGGCACTTCCCTGTTGTTACTGTATATTCAGTGCTGTCTTATTCCTGGGCTATTTTTGCCCTGCACTCCCAGACCAGTTTGCCTGGCTTCCTCAGACTGCTATATTCAGAAGGATTAGCACCGGGCTATTTCCTTTTTAATATAGCTTGCTTTGTGCTCCGGGCAGTGCTAATTTAGCCCCAGGGCAAAGTTTTGAATATCTGGCCTAAGAATGTTAAACCTCAAAATCCTAATACCTAAATTCAAAATCAGATTCAGATTTTGGAACCTAATTCTGAAATCTGAGTCTGAAATATGATCTTGCCACCCCTGTACTTTCTGCCTGTCTGTCTGTGCTGTTGCTACAGTTCTCAGCAGTCTTCACGTGCAGTGGTTGTGCAGAGAACCAGTTCTATCCTTTCTGAGCAAATCCTGGGTCTTTGTGCCTTTGATGAGGCCTGTTTCTTGGATTGTTATAAATGTACGTCTAATCCTTCCTCAGTCTTTCTGTGGTGGTTTGGCATTAACCAGAATAAGTGGTATTTTGTCGTTTGTTGTTGCTATGTCTGTCTGTGTGGCTCTGTCTGCTTGATTTAGCTGCAGCAGGCCAGGCCCATTTCAATCGGCAACTGTGAATTCTGACTTTTTGGATTTACAGATGTTTGTCAGAGTTGTCTCTGTTACTGTCAGTTTCTGTTTAAGTTACAGTTGTTACAAAAAAATTTCTTGTGTTTGAAAAAGCAGCATTCCTGCAGTTCTTGTGATTATTTGTGTATCATTTATATAAGCATGTTGGGGGATGGGTAGGGTGAATAGTAAGCATTCTTCCACAGAGGTAGTGGCTAATGGCACTGATGTGGTGGGCAGGGGTGGGTGGTACCGCTGCTGACTCTGGGGAACATGATGCAGGGTGGTTTCTCCTCATGGTGGGGTGTTGGCCCTAGTTCTCCAAGCAGTGATGTGGCAGGTGCAGACCATGTGATATCTCTGTGTAAGGTCTGCAAGTCACCTGTGATGGAAAAAAGGCATCTTCTTTGATTTGATTTTGATTTGATAAAATTAATTTTTATACAGGATGCAAATTGTTATGGCGTAAGCTCCATTTACAACAATGTCCTGTGGTACAAGGTAAAAGGCAAAAAACATTGACATACAAAACAGCTAAGACCTTAAGACATGTCAAACATCAGATTTCATAAGCAATAAAAATGTCTTATTTAAAACAACTATAAGTGGTACTCAAATATTCAAATAGCATGGTCTTAAAAATAGTCAAACTATTTATCGTCTTCAGTTCGTGTGGTAACTTGTTCCAATAACCTGCCAGACTGTTTTGTAGGGTAACATCACCCATCCTGTTATAAAATCTATGCATGGGTATTGTTTGAGAGGATGTCCTCTAAATAACCCTTTGTCCACTAGGGGGAGCTAATATCACACAGTGAGATAATGGGTGTTTGTCCTTTTGATAAAGAATCTTGTGGCATGTTCTCAGCCATAAGTATTTTTATGTTTGCTTGCACAAATGTGCAAGAAACATAGTGCCACCATACGAGTTTTCGTAGGTGTGTCTCCCCCACTTCCAATGTCCTGCTCCATTTTGCAGGCACGGCTGCACCACACCAATGAGTGTCCAAGCTGTCTATGACAGCCGTTCAGATGCAATGGCATACAGTTGAAGGAAAACTCTGCAGACAATTTGCATACTGCCGTTGGCAGTATGCAAATTGCCTACATCGGCAAAGCATCTGAACTGTCTGTCATAGACAGTCCCCCCCCCATGAACACATAGGTTCACGTTGGGAACCCACCCCAGCATGCTCATGTGCTGCCCCATACAGCATATGGCCAACGGGGGTGCCCATTCCCCCATTGGCTCCGCACCCCCCAACACACTTCCAGGTGTCACGCTGGGAGCCCACCCCAGCATGGCAAATGTCTGTCTGCTGCCCCCCCAAACACACTTTCAGGTGCCACACTGGGAGCCCACCACAGCGTGGCAAACCTCTGTATGGCCGACAGGGGTGCCCAATTCCCCATCAGCTCCACTGGCCCCCCCAAAAGAAACTTCAAGCTGCCATGCTGGGAGCCCACCCCAGCATGGCAAAAGTCCCGTGTTGTCTTCCTAAAAGAAAAAAAAAAGACCTAAAAACCAAAAAAGGTCCCTTGTTGATTGCCTTGCCCTCCTCAACCCATGCCCACCCTCTGTGCATCCACCTCCCCACCCCCCTGACCCCATACTTACCTCCGGAGGCCGGTGCAACTATCTTCGGTGGACCGGGAACACGCCTGCACTCTTCAAAGCCGACCGCTAACTGAAGAAATGTCAGTAAGCTGTATAATGGCATAAATAGGTTTTTTTTCAACTTTGGTGCATATCTCAGCCATTTGGGGGAATTTTTTCACCAAATTTTCAATATGGGGTTCTTGAGGCCCCACCTCATGGACTCAGTCACTGTCATTTTGTTATTCGGTGCCGAAAGGTGATTTCATGGTCACTGCATGGAACCACTTTTTGGGACTCGGTAACAAAAGGACAGTGCCACAGTTCATGAGATAGGCCTTCAAAACTCTATGTTGAAAATTTGGTGAAAAAATTCCCCAAAATGACTGTTTTACGAGCGTGTGTCGAGCTGTTCCTACGCACGCTCATAACTTCGCAAATTTGTAAAATTTTCACTCCAGATTTTCAACATTGCCATTTTACCACACCTCTTTATGAGCAGTACAGCTGTCAGTTTTCATATCTTGCCCAAAATGTGTTTTCGTTCATGTAGCACACAATGGTGCAGTCGGTGTGCGAAATCAATGTTTGGGACAGATTAAGAAAATCAATGTGATACTGTTCATGAGCAGAGGTCTTAAAATGGCTATGTTGAAAATTTGGTGACATAAGTCCTTAAAATGACTGTGTTACGATAGTGCATTGCGCAGTTTCCACACACCCTCGTAAGTTCACGAATTTGTAATATTTTCAGTCCAGATTGTCAACACTGGCATTTTTTAACACCTCCTTATGAACAGTACAGCTGTCATTTTTCACACCCTGGCCGAAATGTTTTCGCACTTCCGGCGCAGAAATGTGTGGTCACTGTGGGAAATCAGTGTTCAGGACAGATGAAGACAATCACAGTGAGGGGCGTGGCCTGACCAGGCAGAAGATGGCAGCATAGTTCAGAATCTCTGCAGGAATTACTGCAATCTAACCTCACCCAGCCTTCACCAGACCTTTCTTTGGTACCAACTCCTGTGACCATCCTATAATCTTACTGCCTGACAAGGTTTGTAAGTCATTTTTGATCCATCATCTACTTATCTTCAATTATTCTACACTGTACTGCAGCATGCTAGGCCTCATCCTTCAGCATTATGGCAGATCTTCAAGTACAGCAAAGCTCACTTGCTAGAGTGGAAGTAATGTTTTCTAAACTGATGGCTGAGATTAATGATCTAAAAACCTCCACCCAACAGAATGCGACCACTCTTGAAACTTTTAGCCAGAAAATTGAATTTAATGAGAAAGCTACGGCCTATAACACCACTACTATTCATGGTCTCCAGGCTACTGTCCGCGCTCAAGATCAACTATTAAATCCTACAAGCCAAAATTGACGATGTTGAAAATCGTAATCGTCATAACAATTTATGATTTTTTGGCTTCCCTGAAGGTGTAGAATTAGGAGAGACTACTGTGCTTTTATTACATATGCTGCCAGCAATGCTTAAACTGCCTCCTGACCTAACGTTAATCATTGAGCGGTCTCACTGCACTCTGGCTCCCATGCCAACATCAGACCAGCGACCAAGGCCTATCATTGCTCGCTTCTTGAACTAGTCCCACACAGAATTAATACTGAAACAAGCCAGAGAAATGAGGAAACATCAGTGGGAAGAGTTTAATATTTCCATCTACAGAGACTTTTCAAAAGATTTAACCATCAGAAGGAAGGCCTACAATCCACTTAAACAAATCCTCCACCAAAGAAGCATTAAATTTGCTCTACGTTACCACGCGACACTACGCCTTTTCTCAGGCCCTTCCTTTAAGGATTTTGAAACCCCTGACACCTTAGCCAATTATCTGGTGGTCTCTCTCTGCAATCTTACCCTGGGAGGTTCAACAGCAATTGGCAACCCAAACACAGCTTTGCTATCCGCACAGAGGGTGGACAACGAGGTACAGGACCATGGGGAAAGTGTTGCAGAGCTCATAGCCCCAAGCAGCAACGCCACAACAGAATTGACCTCAAGCCAATCAACACGGCTGCAAGAGAAGCTTCTGTCAGGGCATTATTCTTCAAGACTTTCATGCTGTTCTAGCAAGGTTTCACCCCAAACACCCCAAGCTGCAGCCTCTCACCTTCAAATCAACCCCTCTATTTCCTTGAGCAATAAGTTTGCTCTCTTGGAGGATGACATGCACTTCTCGCAGGAGGATCTTTCCCAGCAAATTTCAGACGAACATCCCTCTAATTTGGGCCCTGTGCCTCAGGGATTTATTTAAACTGATACTTCATGGGCAGAAGTTGTTGCAAGATCCCCACTCAAATCTTTAGAGCCGCCCAAAAAGAAACATAGGGCAAAGACCAAAAGCAAGAACATCAATAGTCACAATCCTGCTAATAAATCTAAGGTGTCATGAGCTTATATGGTCAGTAATATGGTCAAAGTTGCTATATCTTGGTAGGTTTTGCTTCCAGTATACTTAAAGGGAGTGCCAGTACACTTTTTCTGCCTTGCCGCCCACTCTACAGTCTATGCTACCTGCTTGCTTTCGCTCCCAGCGGGTGCAGAAAGCGAAGGCTGTAAATCATGGCGTGATCAATTTACTTTTTGTTGCAGCGTTTAAATGAGCAGCTTAAAGGTCTTCAAGGGAACTTTGGTATATCAGCAATGCTTTTCTAGCCCATTATTTTAGTGTTAGATCTTATACATTACCTCACTAAACAGGATCTCTGTATCTAGCCTTTTACTCTCCAGTTTAGCAGTGCATCAGGTTTATAGTCTTTTGGCTGTTCAGTTGCATATCTTCAATCGGTATGCATCCTGATTATTGCCTTTTCTTTTTTCATATGTGAATTATTATATATTACAAGGCAACTTACCCCTTCCCTCTCCTGATGACAGGTTCTTAAGTATTATTGGCAACTACATTTAATCTATCTCCTTCCATACGTTCCATTATTCTTACTACCTCCTGTTTACAATATGGAACTATCATAAGCACTCAAACAGGTGGGCTATGTTTGGTGTACTGTTGCAAAAGATTGTCAATCTACAGCTTCCTTATGCTCTTTATTTTACTCGAAGCCTACAGATATTATAGAAATCCACTGCTGAGTGGTCTCTCCTGTTTTGGGGCTCACTGGGCCTAGTCTTCTAGACCTAGTCACCCCATATAACACCTATTTAGGTGATTTTCGAGTAATCAGAGCTGATCTTTACTATGACTAACTCTTCTGTCTACACTTATCACTGAAGCCTATACCTCTTCACATAATCCCGATTTGCATTTGGCTCAGGGTGTAAGGGCTTAAATTGACCTCCCCTTTCTTCTTTCCCCCTCAATATTGTATTTATTATGTACTTACTCTATTGCACTGCAAAGTAAACTCAGAGTCAGTCTAATGTGGTAATGATCTACTTTTCCTTTTACATTTATTCATTTGCATTCCACCTGGTTCCCTGAATTCCTTGCTCTATTTTTAGGCTGTACTGGCACCTCGTAAATGGTTCTTTAATTTACTGTTATTTTGAGTCGGTATATCTTGTACTATTTACTACTAATGTCTATAAATAAGTTCTGGTGTTTAGCTTTATCCTTATACCTTGTCCTGTTAGCTTAGAATTAAGCTGAGGTTATTACAGTCCCCTGCCTTTCTTGGTATTATTCCCTTTCAGTTTAGCTTATCAGGAATACTTACTTTATGATATTACTGGGATCAGACTTAGGTTTGGGCCAATATTTATAACTGGTCCTCCCTAGTCTCCTCCCTACATCGACGCCCCAGAGTGTGGTGAGAGAGTCTCTTAGCCAGTTGGCTGACTAATATCTCCTCACACCCACAAAACATTTTCTTTGTTATTTAGCTCACTAGTATTGTTGGTGTTAATGACTTTTCTCCTTCCCCATCTCTATTCTAACTTTAATAAGATATCTGTGCTACTCATGTATCATACAGCTCACTTTTTTTGGCTTGAATGTTCCTGCCACTCTCTGCATATACAGTACGTAATCTCTCTATATTGTATTCTAATCATCCTCTGCCTCATTTATTTGTCGCTTCACATTCCAGCGATTATTCCCTTTCTTTAACACTAACAATATGAGTGACATACTTTTATATACATAGAATGTGAAGGGACTTAATTCTCCTTGTAAGCAGAAGCAATTTCTTTCACATTTCAAAAAACATAAAACACAAATTGCTTTCCTTCAAGAAACAAAATTATTAGCAGAGGATATTCATAGACTTAAAAAAGACTGGGTCGGTCAGATCTACGAATCATCCTATACCTCAAAAAAAAAAAAAGAGGAGTTGCTATTTTTATTCATAAGAGTCTCAAATGGTCCCTTGTAAACTCTGTTTCCGATACTGACGGCAGATGGGTGATGGTCAAACTGAATACCAACTCTGGTCCTCTTCAGCTTGTTAATGTCTATGCACCCAACTCTGATTCCCCGGCATTTTTTCATAATTTAGCTCAACAGATTCTGTCCTTCAACACTGATAATACGCCAGTTATTCTTGGAAGGGATCTAAGCTTAGCTTTAGAAGCCAGCATTGACAGAAGTTGCCCCACGACAGAGGCCCACCCTAGAAGTATTAAAGCCATCTCATTACTAATGCAAGATGTTGGATTAGCTAACGTATGGCACCTCCGTCACCCCCGTGATCGAGAATTTACTTTTTACTCTTCTCTACATAAGACATACAGTAGAATTGACTACTGGTTAGCCTCTCCTGTTATAATGGAAAAAACTATTGATTCATCCATCTCTCCCTTCATAATCTCGGACCATTCCCCTCTCAAATTGCAACTTTTGTGGGCCCCATTAGCAGCTAAATCTTCTTACTGGAGGCTGAACCCTCTCCTTCTCAAGAATCCCAATTTCTTACCCATGATCAAAGCACAAATTCATGACTTCCTCTTTCACAATACCCCAACTGAATCTTCTATGTCTTCTGTATGGAAGGCTCTTAAAGCTACGATTCGAGGGAAAATTATCAGTTATGCTGCACATAGGAAAAGAGTAAGGGAACAACAGCTGGCTGACTTGGAAAAATCTCTTAAGGCTAAAGAGAATTTATAATTTTCTTCTAATACGCACCATCCTGATTCTCAACTTAATCTTGAAATTCTTCAACTTAGAGTTAAAATTAACAAGTTAATTTCTTGTAAAACTGAACTGGCCTTGTTTAAACTGAAATATAAGTTTTGGGAACACGGTAATAAAAATGGGAAACCCCTCTCTTACCAACTCAAAGCACAACAAATGGAACAACACATTCTAAGCCTAAAAGATGAACAGGGTACGATTCACTCTGACAACCCCTCTATACCGTATCATGAAAACCTTTTATCAAAAACTATACTCTAATACAAATCCTCCATCTACTTTACAAATTCAACAGTTCCTTAAATTGTTACATCTTCCTCATCTTTCTACTCTTGAAACAAATTCTTTAGATGAACCCTTCTCACTTCAGGAAATCCAGAAAGCTTTGTCTTCCTTGAAATCCGGCAAATTCCGTGAGGGTGACAGATTCCCTGTCGATTTCTATAAAATGTTTTCCGACACCTAATGTCCCCTTCCTCTTACTGTTTATCAAGAAGCTTCCAATACTGGCAAGCTTCCCCCATCTTGCACCGAAGCAATCATAACCCTAATCCCTAAGAAAGAAGACCCTACCCACCCTGCAAGTTATAGGGCCCATCTCTTTATTAAACATGGAAGGGAAGATATTTGCTAAACTACTAACTTCTCGGCTTGAATCCTTGATTCCCAAGCTAACTCATTGTTCACAAGCTGGTTTTATTAAACATGGATCTGGTTCTGATCACCTACTTCACAAAGCCAAATCCCTCAAGACACCAGCTGCAGCCATAGCTATTGATTTTGAGAAGGCCTTTGATTCCTTAAATTGGGACTACCTTCATCAAGTTTTATCTTATTTCGGTCTTTCTCATACTTTTTGCTCCTGGATCCAGCTATTATATAACTCCCCTGTTGCTAAAGTACTTATTAAATCCACCCTTTCCTCTTACTTTCATCTAGCAAGGGGAAATAGACAAGGCTGTTCCCTGTCACCTTCCCTGTTTATTTTAGCCATGGAACCCCTGACTGCTTGTTTACGTCAGTCTTCTGGCATTATGGGCATACCTGTGAGCAATTCAAGATATGTTTCTCTCTCCTATGCAGATGACCTCTTAATCTCAATCTTACTTGAAAACCTGAATGAGGCTGGGCCCCTGTTGGTTGATTTGCTTAATAATTTTACTGAAATTTCTGGCCTTGCTTTGAATTATGGCAAATCACAAACTATGCCCCTTAACGACCACTGTAAAGCCTTTATGAACATACCTCTTGGATTCCACTGGTCACCTCAGGGTACACCATATCTAGGAATCAAAATTACTAGCAACTTAGGGAAGATATGGGACATTAACTTTAATCCCTTATTTGATAACATCAAAACAGTTATGGACAGATGGAAGCTTCTTAATCTTTCTTTCATGGGGAAAATTGCAGCCATTAAGATGTCTATTTCTCCCAAGATTCTTTACCTCTTTGCCAATATTTCTTTAGTCTTACCATCCTGTTTTGCTAAAATTGATAAATTAATAGGTAACTTTATCTGGGATGGGAAACCACTGAGATTTAACTGCAACAAACTTTGATCACATTGGAAAAAAGGGGGATTTGGACTCCCCTGGTTCAAAGGCTATCTCTGGGCTTTCCAAATGGCCCAAACCATTAAATGGTTTCAGAAGCTCTCCCCTCACTCACCACTATGGGTTGCAATGGAATCCACATTGTGCCCAGGAGGAGTTCCTACTTCCTTCATTTTTAATCCCATTTCCTCTAAATTAAAATCTCACCCGACTATATCATCTTCTGTTCTTTATTGGAAACTAACCCACAAATTCCTGAAATCCAGTCCAACACCCTGGTTTTATACCCCCTTATGGGGAAATCCACTGTTCACTCTAGAAGATCACCCAATTTTCTGTCGTACATGGAGGAACAAAGGCATTTTCTTTCTTGGAGATATCTTGGACCAGAATTACATACTAACGTACTAATTGCCAGCAGATTAGGTCTTATGGTCTATCGAGTCTGCTCAAACCTCAGATCCCTAGTTGGGTGCTGAGGCCCCCCCCTTGTGTTCCAGAAACCCCTATCATCCATTCCCACCCCCATGGGCCAGGCCATCATCTGATACATTCACTTTCTGTGTCTGTCCCACCCTCTCTTGAAGCCCTCCACTGTGGATCTCTGAACCAGCTCACTAAGCAGCACATTCCAAGGGTCCACCACCCTCTCAGTGAAAAATATTTTCCCCCCTCACCCTTCCACCTTCCAACTTCAAACCATGCCCTCTGGTGATACCTCCCTGCTTTAGTCTAAAGATACCCTCTGTGTTTACCCTATTTATTCCCTTGAGGTACTTGAAGACCTGAATCATGTCCCCCCTGTCTCTCCTCTCCTCCAATGAAAACAGGCAGAGTTCCTCAAGTTTGTCCTCATACGTCAAATCCCCTAGTCCTCATATCATCTTAGTTGCCCTCCTCTGTACCCTCTCCAGGAGCTGTATGTCCCTCTTCAAGTGTGGTCTCCAGTACTGTACACAGTACTCAATGTGTGGTCTAACTAGTCCATTGTACAGCGGCAGAATCACTTCTCTGCTTCTAGAGGTGATCCCTCTTACGATGCATCCCAACATCCTGTTTGCCTTGCTAGCCGCTCTCCTGCACTGCTCAGAGTTATTCATACATGCATCCACCATGACTCCTAGGTCTTTTTCCCCTGTTGAGGCCTCCAGCACCTCCCCTCCCAGGGTGTACCTGTGTTTAGGGTTTTAGGTAACACCTTACACTTGGTGATATTGAAATTTAATTTCCATGTGTGAGCCCAGCTTTCCAGGGTGTCCAGGTCCCCTTGCAGGGCCAACCTCCCCTCTTCCCCCTCAACTGCTGCTCCCATCTTGGAGTCGTCAGTGAAGAGACTCATTTAAAACCCTATACCCTCCCTGATGTCCGATATGTATGCATTAAACAAGATCAGACCCAGAACTGAGCCCTGCGGTATCCCACTACCATCCTCTCTAGGGTTCAAGAGCTCCCCACCGACCACTACTCTCTGAGTGTGTCCAGCTAGCCAGTTTTCAATCCATCTGACCATCAAAGGGCCTACTCCCAACCCCGTCAGTTTCTCCACCAGACCATTGTTGGGGACAGAGTCAAACGTCTTGCTGAAGTCCAAGAATAATACATCCACAGGCTTTCCCCTGTCCAGTTCTGATGTTACCCATTCGTAGAACTCCACAAGATTGGTTTGACATGATCTACCTGGCACAAACCCATGTTGCTGACTATCCACACCTCCCACCTCCTCCAAGTACACCCCCAATCATTCCTTTAGTATACTGTCCATTAATTTTCCCACCACTGAGGTCAAAATGATGGGTCTTTAGTTATCCGGTACTTCCCTTGACCCCCCCCTTTATGGATTGGCACCACATGTGCCTCTCGCCAATCCCTAGGTACCCTCCCTGTCTCAAACAACCTGTTGAGCAGCTCCACCAGGGGTGCAGCTAGTATGTCTGCCAATTCCCATAGTACTCTCAGATGAATGCCATCCAACCCAGGAGATTTATCTTTCTTTGGGGCCTTCAGGGCAAACCACACCCTTTCGGTGGAGATAGCATCATCCGTTCCCTCCACCTTACTGGCCTTTTTATCCTAATCCTGATGTGACACCCATGGGGTACCTCTCCCTCCCTCTTGCTCCATTTCTGTTGCTCCGCTGATCCCACTCACTACCGCTTCTATCCCCATCGTGCCTTGCTTTGTAGATATCCCATCTCCCCCCCAGTGAACACAGAGGCGAAGTACTCATTTAATACCTCTGCCTAGTCCCTTGCCTCTTCCACCCAACCTCCTTCTGATCTCAATCTGCTGAGATGGCCCTTTAGTTTTTCTCCACTCCCCAATGTACTGGAAGAACCCCTTTTCCCCTTCCATATCCCCTGTGCCAGCCGCTGCTCTTTACTGGACTTTGCCCCCGCACCATCCGGGTGACTTTTCTAGATGCAAGATGGTGCATTTCCTTTTCCCAATCCCCTCTTGTTGTTTTATATTTTTTGTAGGCACCCTTCTTTTCTCTAACCACTACCTGAACCTCACTGGACTACCAGCATGGTTTATGTGACCTTGCTCCCTTACATTTCACCTTAGCGCAGGTCCTGACTGCCTCATGAAGTCCCCGTTTTATGACCTCCCATCTCTTTTCTACATTTGTCATTGATGTAATCCCCTTCAAGTAATCCTTGAGAATATTTCCCATGCCCACAAAGTCTGCCCCCAAAGTCCACTGCCAGTGTCCTAGATCTCTCACCTCCTCCCCCCATGCTTATTTGAAACCAGACAGTATTGTGGTCACTCCCAGTCAGGGGATCCTCTACAACCAGGTCCCTTACCAGATCCCCATCTGCCAGAACCACGTCCAGGACATGGCACTCCCCTGTGGGCTCCATCACGTGCTGTGTTAAGAACACATCCTGGAAGCCGTCCAGCAGCATTTGCTCCTTGGCCACCTTAAAGGACACGGTTCCCCAGTTTGTACCTGGCATATTGAGGTCCCCCATCAACACCACTCCCTCCCATTTGGTCCACACTGGGCAATGATGTTATCCAGCAAACCATCCTCCAGAACATCACCCATCCTGGGGGGGGGCCTATATACTACACCCAGCTTGACCTTACCTCCTGCCGAGGTTCGTAGGGTGATCCATAAGGCCTTCACGTTTCTCTCTGCCTCTTCTACCCTAGCAATTTCTATGTCATCTCTAATGAACATAGCCACTCCACCCCCTCTGTCCTCCTTTCTGTCCTTCCTAAGCATAGTATACCTCCGCATGTTTAGGTCCCAGTCATTGTTTTTGTTGGCCCATGTTTCTGTGACCACCGCCACATCCACCCCCCCTCGAACAGCATGGTCTGGAACTCTGGCAACTTGTTTCCCAAGCTCCTGGCATTTACTACCACCACCCCCAACCCTTATCCCCTTTGTGGAACCCCACCCAGGTTACTTATACTTCCATCCTCCCCTGCTCCTCCTGAAACCTCCTCCCACAGTCTGTTCCCCTCCCCCCTCCTTGGGTTTGAAGGCTTCTCCCCTCATCTGGAGGAGAGGCTTGGTCAGCCCCTCCCTTATCCCTCCCTCACAAGTTTAAACCCACCTTTCTTGAATGTAGTCAGCCACCCCATTTAAGGACTTCCTTCCCTAACGGGCAAGATGAGCCCTGTCCTGGCATACAGTCCCTTATCCTCCCAAACTCCTTTTCAGTTCCCTACACCCCGACCCACTGTCTTCACCCCCTTCTTGAGCCAGTCATTAACCTCTGTGATCTTCATTTTTTTCTCCACTGAGGCCTTTGGTACTGGCAATATCTCCGAAAAGGAAATGTTGCATCCATTATCCCGACAGACTCTGGCAAGTTCTTGGAACCTTGCTTGGATTTCCAAAATGCTATTTCCCCTCTAGATCGTTAGTTCCCAAATGCACCAGGAAATCCGGTTTCCCTCTACAATCTCTAACCAGTTCGTACACCACAAACTTTTCTCTGTGCACTGTCAACCCAGAGATACTCACTACCTTCATCTGGCTATGGCATCCACCCCCCTGTCTCTTCCACTGGATACCCCTAATCATCGAGTCTCCCAGTAACAGAACCTTAACACCGCCATCATCCTTATGGTTACCTCCACTATGTGCTCTCAACCCCCATCCCCCCTTTATTCGTGATCTCAATTTCATGGGAATCTTCCCACCTTATTAGAGACCTCCTTGTCACCCTTCCCTTTCTACGTCCCTTGTTATTTTGCCCAGTTAGCTCGGACCCCCCCCGAATAGGTGTCCCCTTTAACCCTCTTTTATCGGAACCATTTATCCTGGCCCTGATGGTTTCCCCTTCCCCCACACCGCCATCCCCCCCCCCTTGTAATAGTAGCTCTACCTCCACAGGCCCTCTGTGGGTCCCCTTTACTTAGGGCCCCATCCTTGGTACAGACCCTACCTGCTGAAGGGGGGGGCCCCTCTCCCACCTCCTTGTCTCCCAGTTTCTCTCCAGTCGTGCTCTCCTCCCTCATGTCTGCAATATGTTGCATCTCCTCCGTCTGCTTAACATTTATGTTTCCCCTTCTCCCTCTGGGACTATTTCTATCTGACTCCCTCCCCCGCTTCTGTATCAGTTTCCTCATTTCCACCAACCTCTTCCTCCCCCTCTAGGTTGCTTAGTAGCTCAAATTTATTGTAACACTCTATGTCACCCTCCATCAAGTAACCTGAGTTTCCCCCGACTGCCCCTCTAAACTGCCCCTCTTCCTCCCCTCTTGCCCTGTTCTCCTTAGGAGGTCCCTTCCCACAGTCTGCTCTTTTAGGCTTCCCCACAACAGCCCCTCCTGACTCTTCCCTCTCCAATCTCTTTATATTCGGAATGTTTACCCTGTACGTTTTCCCCTGAGTGTCAACATCCCTATCTAAGGGTCCTCTGTCCCCAATATCCCCCCTCCTGCTTGCTGTAACATAATGTCCTGTACTTTCTGAGCATTGCCCCAGCCTCCCCTCAGCCCCACCCTTTTGCTGCCCATATCCACACCCCTTATCCTTGGACAATACCCCAGCTCCCCCAGCTTACTCCTTAACCAATATACTTCACTTCTGATATGAGATAGCTGTCTACAGAATGGGCAGCCTCCCTCTCTCCAGGCCCAATTGAGAATTATTGCCACCCCACAGCATTTGCAGCCTACAATCCTTCCAAAGATGCCTGCCATGGTGGAATGTGGCCACCCTGTTTTTCCCTCTCTGTTCAAAATGGCACACACCCTTTTTCTCAGTCCCTTCCCCCTGGAATACAGTCTCTCCGTATACTGACTGCAGTTGTTTATGAACCCAATTTCAACCCCACCAATAAAGTTCCCAAGTCTCACAAATACAGACAGTCCAGTGTGTGTCCAGTCCCGCTAACAGTGTGTGTATGCAGACATCAGGTACCGTATGATGTCACAGGCTCACCAGTTCCTGTTGCTTCAAATTTCAGTCACAAACAGAAATGCACAGCTCTTCAATCCCAACCCCCAGTGGCTTTTCAGTATTTAAGAAAGCCTACAAAACAGGGTGGGTGGGAGGCCTCTACCACCACCAGGCAAACATCACATTTAGATTTCACTCTAATTATCACTGCCAAACAAGTGTTCCCACACCCAGCACATAAGCCCCAATAGTTACAATATCACAGCCCAAGTAACAGTTCTAACTCAAAGTAGTAATTTTTAACACACAGAACTAATTTCAAATACAAAACTATTCACATATTTCAGTTAAAACAGAAGATAAAACCAAACCTCTTTCCTGAACATCCTCCTATTTCTGTTCCCAGGTGGACACTCACTCTTAGATCATTCTCAGGCTTGCAGGTCACGTGGAAGCTTCCTAAACAGGACTTCTGGAAGTTTTTACAAATTTGGGCAGCTTATAACTCTCTCTCTAGTTTAGTGTATAGGCATACTCTTCTAAACCCATACCTCTCGCACTGGACTAATATATCAGTAAAATTAAATAGCTACATTTACAAAGACATTATTGATAATCTACCTGATCAGTCTATACAGGCCAAAAATAAATGAGTACGGTTCTTAACTACAATATTTCAGACGCACAATGGAGTAACTGTTGGCGTATTGCACATACTACCTTTAAAGATGCCCGTAGTTCTTTAATACAAACTAAAACCCTACATCTTTGGTACAGAACCCCCTCTGTGCTTCAATGAATGGGCCTATTAAATAATAATAGTTGGTGGTGCTGCAATTTGGTCAATGGGGATCTACTTCATATCTTGCGGTCTTGCGCTCCAATTAATAAGCTCTTGCATACAGTCTGTTTACTTGCCTCCAGAGTAACAGGACAAAAACTATCTTTTGACCCCAAACTATTCCTTCTAGGCATCCTTATCCCCAATAGCTCTCTCCTCTCACATGCACATTTTAGATGGCTAAACATACTTTCTCTTCTGGTCAAACATCTGATTCTTATGAAATGGAAATCAGCTCTGTTGCCTTCTCTTTCAGATGTTCTTCAAAGCATCTCTCAGTATGCCTCTATAGACTGATTATCTCATGTTACTCATAACTAACTCACTATATGACAGATGTTGGCAGGATTACTTCAAGTACATGAACCTAGTTCTTCTAGACCCTAATTCTTAGTGATATTTAGCTCTCCTTCTTATTTTGCTCTCAGATTAGGTTTTCTCAAAACTTGTGTTCACTGATTTCTTCTCTTTTTTCCCCTGTTTTCTCCCTCTCTCCTTCCCTTCTTCCTTGCTTTTTTCTCTCTTCTTTCTTTCCTTACACACGTTTCTCTTATCTTCACCTCTCCATTACTGAACATTGTTCATATTACAACATTTATCACTTTTTGCAATTTACTGAATGCCTTGCCATAGCCTGCCCTAGCATGTATTCCGTACATGGTTGATATTTCTGATCCTATAATATCCTACTGATTGTAACCCTTCTACGGTCCACTTACATCCTGTCTAGGTTTGTGCTTTATTATCAATACATGCATATAAGGATTCCCCAATATGTTTACCCTAAATACTGTGTTTTGTTAAGTGATATTTTATACCTTACACGGAGGATAGTCTTCTATTGTATAAGATGTGTGATTTCTTATATACTTGAATTTCAATAAAAAGATAAAGTGAAAAAAAAAAAAGGAAAAAAAGAAAATCACAGTGACACTGTTCATGAGCGGAGGTCCTAAAATGCCTGTGTTGACAATCTGCTGTAAAAAATCCCCAAACTAATTACATTACAGGTGTGCATTGCGCAGTTTCTACGTACGCTCGTGACGTCACCATTTTTTTTATATTTTCACTCCAGATTTTCAACATTGCCTTTTTATACCTCCCCATGAACAGTACAGTTGTCATTTTCACA
This sequence comes from Neoceratodus forsteri, assembly GCA_016271365.2. NCBI lineage: Eukaryota > Metazoa > Chordata > Ceratodontiformes > Ceratodontidae > Neoceratodus > Neoceratodus forsteri. The sequence goes on along the minus strand of CM057456.1, from coordinate 834,975,779 downwards.
TCCTGTTTGAAATGTGTTTTCATCAGTGGTGCCAAATGGCGTAGTCACTGTGTAAAACCAGCTTTCCGCTAACAAACTGATATTGCCACTGTTCATGAGGTGGGGGTCACAAAAAAAACATGTTTAAAATTTGGAGTGAAAATACCAATGAACACCTGGGACTTTAGGGTTTCTGACCATAACGCTCCACCCTGTAGAGACTGACAGGCATGAGGGGTGTGACTTGTGATTGTCACCTGTAATGTTCCTGCCATTCCACCCCCACCCACACCCTGTAGCCAGTGACAGGCATCAAGGTGTGCCTTGGACTATTTGGCCCCAAAGTTCACCCTATTCTCCTATACTGCACCCATCTCACCATATTTCTTATGGAATGGGGTGAGCATAAGGCCCAAAGATTCCAAGGCACACTGTGACACTTGTCCATTATGCCTGATGACCCAAAGGCACACCACAGTGCCTGTCAGTCTCTGCAGGGAGGTGGTGGTGGGGTTCGCTTCAGTGCAATACTTCACTGCCATTCCCATTGTGCATCTCTCTAACTCCTACACTGCCATTGCCAATGCCAGCAGGCAAACATTTGGCATTGACAAATGCTTGTTTGTTCTTCTGGTTGAAGCCACCCCAGTTTACTATATATTACACAGTGGTGTGTCCTATATCCACTTTTACTGATGTATTTACCTAGCCTGTAGTAGGTTTGATTTAACTTTTTTAATGCAGGCTGAGTGAAATTCATATACAAGGTAGAACCGTAGTTTAATATTGGAGCACATATTGCCTCACCAGCCTTTCCCTAACTTCTATGGAGAGGCATCTAAATACCCTTCTCAATGTTCCCAGTCCTTGATTTACCTTCCTAATTTGTGTTAAAATGTGCTCGGCATATACCATTCCTGAGTCCACCAGGTCCTATAGCTGGACATATTTTTGATGGGAGTTCCATCTTCATATTGGAGCTGTAACTCAGACTTGTTCTTCCTAGAATGGCCTACTGTAAATACCACACAATGCATTTTTTTGGCATTAAGAAGCAAGCCTGAATTACCCATAAACTGTTCCATTTGAGTTCAGTCTGTTTGTAGCTGCTGTTCCATTCCCTCAAAGTTTTCAGCAGATGCCACCAATATGGTGTTGTTTGTATAAAGTCTAATTCCACTGTGCTTTATTGTTAATGTAAGGCTATTAACATATAAATCAAACATCAGTAGACCTAAAATTGAGCCTTGTGGTACACCTCTATTTACCTCGTCCAGGCTTGACACTGAAGCTCCATATGAGGCACACTGACTGCTTCAGAGTTGGAAGCATTTGGAGGAGGAGCTCCTGGTTTTGAGTCTGTGGTGACAAATGACTGGTTTATGAGCATGATTCAGGGGAGGAGTATATTGTTGAAAAACTACAGAAAACCAACAATTCAGGGGTGTCAGGAGCCACACAAATGAGGGCATGGCCCCACAGTTTAGGGTGGTGCCCCCCACGTTTACTCTACCCTTGCCTTTATTTAACAGCACAGCAGTGCCCAGCAGCTTCTCTGGTGCCTGGTTGACTTGACTTCATTCACTGATCGAGGTGAGAGAGTGGTAGGTATATCTATGGTTGCCGCAGATACGTAGACCCCTCAATCACCTTGATTAGTGAAAAAAGTCAGCCAGGTGACAGGGATTGGAATGGGAAGCTTGCCTTAGTAGCCAAAGGCAAGAACCTTACTCAGAGGACAGGACAGGCTCCCTGCTGCCATCCAGCATTATCCACCCGCTGTTTTGACTCTTCTTCCCTCCTTTTAGTCCTGCCTCCACTCTGTAGTGACCTTCCCTGCCTCCTACCTCATGGAGTAGATCTGTACATCCTTTAGTTTTAGTTTATTAAAACACAACTGCAGACACACACCCCAAGGGGAAGGCTGAATTTCTGTACATTCAAAAACACAATCCACATACAGAACTCAAGTTTTGCAAACCAAAATGTAACATACAGTACCATATCTTTACTTACAAAAATAACTTACTAACAGGTGTGCACAGAGTCAGTGAACAAAAGGGGCCAAAATCCTTTCAAGCAAGGGGGGGGTCTGGGAGCGTGCTCCGCCCCAAGAAATTGTTTTAAAACATCAATGTAAATGGTGCATTTTCCTGCATTTTAGAGTTAATAAGAAAGAGATCATGCCTCCTATTCAGTGCCATCTATAGTGGATGGAATAAAATTGCCTTGCAGTAGCACACAGATTGATGGGACAGAGAACAGAAAAGAATATCTGCCATCATTGTGCTCTGGTAGTTGACTCTGTCAGTCTGCTGGCATTCCCCTCTTGCTTGAAGACTGCTTCAGCATCTCGGCCACAATGCATGTCATTCATCAGAGCTGTGGGTCCCAGGTCCAGCCCAAAGATTTTGATTGGCACCATCATTGTTGTGCTCTGTGTCCCTTTTCCTCCTTGGTTCTTGTCCCTAGTTGACGGCGGTCAGCTACATGATGTAGGAGTGTGGCGGGTGGCAGTGACCACAGTGAGCAGGAGTGGTGTATTCCCAACATCTCCCCAATTCCCTACCACAGCAGCAGAAGTAGCAGTAAATCCTGGTCGGGGCAGTGAGTGGGCAAGAACCTGAAGACTGTTTTTGCATATCCCGCCAAAATGGTGTGTGACTGCACCTCACCACCAAAGTAAAACTGCCCGTGATTGGACCACCCAAAATGGTGCATATAGATTGGCTGTCTGAGGTATTGATGCCAACTTGTGCATTGCCATCTAATGGGTGGCTGGGCAATAGTAGCTGGAAGAGGAGACTAACTGGGGTTTTGAATGATCTCCTAATTGCGAGAGATTGAGACTTGTACTATCTTAGTCCTTCTTGATCTCTCAGTGGCATTTGACAATGTAGATTATGGTGTGCTTTTGGAGTGCCTGCGGCTTCTTTGTGGACTGTATGCAACAGTCCTAAGTTGGTTTCGATCTTTTCTCACCAATGGGGTCCTGTACACCACCATCTAATCTCATTGAATGTACAGCATCCCCGCAGAGGTTCTGTACACTACCCCTTAGTCCCATTGGCTGTACAGCAGCGCCCCCACTAGGATCCTCTACACCACCACCCCAGTCCCATTAGCTGTACAGCAGCCCCTTGCTGGGCTCCTGTACACCACCCACTAGTCCCATCAGATGTACATCAGCAACCCCCCAAGAGGTTCTGTACACCACCCCTAGTCCCATCTGCTGTAAAGAAGCTACCTTCCTATGATCCTGTGCAGAGATGATATAGGGAAACTGTAAGAGAGTGAAGTGAGCAGCAGCAACTTGTAAGAAAGTTACTTTAAAGTGAAAGTTCATTTTAAAAAGGACACTGTCAGTTATTGACTGACTTTTTTCCCCCTATTAATAAAAGTGCTTAGCACTTCCTGCAGCTGCCTATATGGCTGTGTAACGTATATACTGTGATACCACAAAATAACATGTTCGTTTTAATTTATCATGAAAATAATATTGTGGACGACCCACTCTTAGCAGGTGCCTAATGCTAAAGCATTGCTACCTGTGAACATGGGGCCAAAGGGCTGGTAAGCTCCTCCATGGACAAGAGTGATAAATTTGTAGCCATAATATTTTAACACTGCTTTAGAAACTAGATGGTGAGCTGAACTCACTTATGTAACTCATTTTCTGAAATGAGCACTGTATCACAAAGAAATCAATATTTTAAAACTCATGCATGAAACGGCATGCACACACAAAAAAAAATACAGCATCAAGGAGCGGTTCTATTTTGACGCACTGTGTGGAAAATCGAGCAATGTCACTGCCTGTATCAGAATTAACAAAGACGTCTGTTTGATGTATGCACACCCACAACAACATGATTCCTGCCACACAGAGCACTGCATACAGCTACTGTAAGGGAACTGCCTACACTTAAGGGAGAAACAAGCAAATATGCCTGCAGGGTGGATGCATTCCCCAAATTTCACTGAGGCTGAGACAGCTATGCTCATTGGCAAAGTCCAGCAATGTGCCAAGGTGTTGTTGCCAGCTGGCAGCACCAGACACTTCCTCAAGGAGAGGGACAAGGTCTAGCGCGCACTATTGCTGTGAAATTGTAGGAACTGTTGGGGAGGAAGAGAAACCCCTGGCAGCTGATACATAAATGGAACAACTTACCCCTCAGGTAGCTGGATGTTCTGCAGCACATTCATGACCAGGCTAGGGAGGCAGATATCAATATGAAGGGAGTACACTGGAGACAGACAGAACAGCCTCAAATGTATGCATGCAATGAACACCATGCTCTCATTGCTGCACAGTTGTGTGATGTACCAACTTACATCTGTGCCATCACTGTTTCCACAGGTGTGAAGCACAGTGCACCCACAGATTACCAGTGTGGAGCCACAGAAGGATGCCAGACAGTCCATGACTGGAGATGGACTGGGACCAAGGTGTCAGGGTAAGTATCATGTACAGTGTAGATAAACAGTGCAGGCTGATTAGCAGTGCAGGTCATATGCCATGCTATGTAGAATGCAGGTTGAGTAAATATGGGTTGTGTTACAGTAATTGTGATGCAATACTTCCTACGGTGACAGTGCTCCCAGAGCAGGTTGTCAATGGCCCTTTAACTCCAGGAGGCTGTTAGCCTGTGTCTCCCTTTGAGTACATTATTTCTTATGGGAGTCACAATACTGTAATGTCCCATATAACAGGTTGAGGGAGTTGGTCTGGGACAGGTTAGTTGGGGTAAAAGCATAGGAGGAGTGTAAGAGAAATGGGGAGCAATAAAGGGAGGCATTCTTGAGGCATCTAAGTTATGCAACCAAAAGTAAAACGTTCGCGAGATCACTGGTGCTCAGCAAGACTCAGTAAAGTGGTGAGGGCCAAGAAAAGGCCTTCTCCAGGTACAAGGCAAAATCAGCTGAGGAAGAATGGAAAGAATTCATACAGGAAAATAAGGCAGAGAGGCAAAAGCAGACACTGAGCTGAATATTGTGAGGGGGTCAAGAGCAAAGAAAAACAATTATTTGTGTATATTAAGGAAAAAAAGGAAGAAAGGAGGGGGAATTGTAAGGCTATCTGGTGGAGGTAGGGTGCTAGAGAAGGATGTGTAAAAGGCTGCTGTCCTTAATGATTACTTTTATTCTGTCTTCACAAGGGAAGACAGTGGTCCCCTGCCAGAGAGTGGCATCAAGGTGGCCACAAAAGGGGTCCTGGAGAGGAGAAAGCCAGTATTTACATGTGAAAGGATCTGGAAAGGGTTAGCAGCTCTAAAGATAGATAAGGCTCCAGAACTGGAAGTTATGCATCCAAAGGTGCTCAGAGAACTGGTGGTGGAACTGGCTAACCCCCTGAAAGGACCATTCAATAACTTATTGCAGACAGGAGTATTTCCCAAAGACTGGTGGGTAGTGGACATAGTTCTTCTTCATTGGTGGAGCAAGGAACAGGTGGGAAACTACAGACCTGTCAGTCTTATCTCTTTAGTAGAGAAACCGATGGAGTCACTAGTCTAAGAGGACATCATGAACCACCTGGAGAGCAATGGATTCCAGGATAATAAACAGCATGGGTTTGTGGCAGGGAGGTCTTTTCAGGCTAACCTGATATTTTTCTTTGACTGGGTGATGAGGGCATTGGAAAGGGGCCACACTGTGAATTTACTCTACTTCCGCTTCTGTAAAGCCTTTGACTTGGTGCCTCACAAATGATTGCTGAAGAAGAAGGAGGATCTGGGTGCAGCTAGGGACATAGTAAGATGGGTAGGTAGGTAGCTGGCTAAAGGGTAGACACTGGAGGGCTGTGGTTACCAGGGTCAAATCAGAAGAGAGGGAGGTCACATGTGGGGTACCACAGGGATTTGTTCTGGGCCTGGTTCTCTTCAATATGTTCATCAGTGACATTAAAGAAGGAATCTGATGCAGGTTGTGACTCTTCACAAATGACAATAAACTCAATGGGAGGGAGGATAGTGATGAGGGAATCAAGGAAATGCTGAGTGATCTGCAAAGCCCACAGAGGTGGTCTACAGTTTGGCAGTTGAACTTCAATACCAAAAAGTACAAGGTGATGCACCTAGGGAACAAGAACCCCAGGACGGAGTACTGGATGGTGGGGATAAAACATGCAGTAACACTCTGGCTCTATGGCATGGGTGAGGCTAGGGTACTCCACACCATGTGATTCAATGAATAGATGAAAAACCAGTGCGAAGCTCAGGGTTTTGGTTTAATTAGGGACTGGGGGTTCACCTGAAGGGATACAGGACTATATTGGCAGGATGATGTGCATCTGTTTGGGAGGGGAACCAGAATCCTAGGTAATAGGTTAAAATGCTACATTGGCAAGCATTTAAACTAGTCAAGGGGAGAGGCACTGAAAAGGAGCATGGAAATCACAGCCCCCCCCCCCACAAAACAGGGTAGTTAGTGAGGTAAACACCAAGGTACAGAAGTCGATAGAGAGCGGGACAGGGGTAAATGGAGAGAAAGGCAAAGGCAGTAAGGACAGAGATGGGACTAAAAGGGGTAAGGCCATCAAAAAATAGAGGGCGATGAGTACTAATGCCCATAGTCTGGGTAATAAGCTCCATGAATTAGTGGCCTTGATGGAAGAGGGACACCTGGATATTGTGGCAGTCACAGAAATATGGTACACAGAGAACCATGACTGAGATGTCAGCATACCAGGGTACACAATCTACAGGAGGGACAGGGAGGGTAAATGAGGAGGAGTAGCTCTCTATGTAAGGGAAGGAATCAAAGCAATGGAACTAAAGCCTAAACATGGAGGAGAGGAGACACTGTTGGTCACCCTGGAGACAGGAAATGGCACCACTGTCTGCACTGGGATTCTACACAGACCCCATCTCAGGGAAGGAAATGGGCAAGGAAATGATAGAAGGCATCCTTAGAATGGCAGAAAAAGGTGAGATATTGTTAATGCGGGACCTGAATATGCCAGATGTTAACTGGAGCACCTTTGCTGCAGCCACATCCAAGAACAGGGTAATTTTTGATGCCCTAAAGAGGGCATGCCTCAGACAGCTAGTGCTGGAACCCACTCAGGAGGGAACATTCTTAGACCTGGTACTATTAAATGGGGATGGAGAGAGGATTTCAGATTTAGAAGTGGGTAGCCATCTGGGAACAAGCGACCACCAAGCAATGTGGTTCACAATAAACACAGTTGTAGAGTCAAGTCACACAAAAATGAAGGTATTGAACTTTTGGAGGGCTGCCTTTGGCAAAATGGGAGAGTGCCTTAGAAAAGCACTAGGAAACAGGCAAGAAGGAGGGGTGGAGGAACAATGGGGAAAAATCAAAACTGCTATCATATAGGCAGCAAGACTTTGGGTGAAGCAAATAAAACAAAACAAAGGTAAAAACCACTATGGTTCTCAAAAGTGGTGGCGGGGAAGGTTAGGGAGAAAAAGATAGCATTCAGGAAGTATTAGGAAACACAGAAGGAGCAGGACAGGGAACTGTACCAGTTAAAGCAGAAGGAAGTGGGGAAGACAGTCAGAATAGCAAAGGCCCAAACTGAGTAAAAGATAGCCAACTCAGTTAAGAAGGGGACTAAAACATTCTACAGGTACATTAGGGAGCAAAGAAAGACCAAGGGAGGAATAGTGAGGCTTAATAAAGGGGGAAGGGCAGAGGGCAATGAAAAAGCAGGGATACTGAATGAATACTTCTGCTCAGTATTCACAAAAGAAGAGGAGGGGAAGTACCTAAACCAATCGCTAGAAGCACTCTGGATTAAGGGGGTCAATATCAGTCCATTCACAGAAGAAAGGGTCCTGGAAGAACTCCTGAAAGTAAAAGTGGACAAAGCAATGGGGCCCGATGGGATTCACCCCAGAATTCTAAAAGAACTAAAGGGAGAACCACTGACTACCCTTTATAATAAATCATGGGAGGATGATGTGGTACCTAAGGACTGGAGGAGGGTGGATGTAATTCTCCTTCACAAAAGCTGGAGCAAGGCAGAGGCAGGAAAATACAGACCTGTTAGTTTGACCTCAGTGGTAGGGAAGATGATGGATTCTTTTCTGAAAGAAAGAACTGTTGAGTACCTAGAGGCCAGCAGGGAACAGGACCCAAAGCAGCATGGATTCACAGCAGGAAGGTCATGTCAGACGAATCTAATAGATTTCTTTGACTGGGTGACCAAAGTAGTAGACCAAGGAGGGGCTGTGGACATGGCTTACCTAGACTTTAGCAAGGCATTTGACACAGTCCCAGACAAAGGATTAATAAACAAGTTAGTCACCCAGGAGTGGGTCCCAGGGTGGTAGCCTGGATAAGATATTGGCTGGACAACAGGACACAGTGGATAATAGTAAACGGAGTCCACTCCAAAGAAAGGAGGGTTGCTAGTGAGGCACCGCAGGGTTCAGTACTGGGACTGGTCCTTTTTATGGTTAAATTATTTTATTATGTGGGTAAATGGCATACTTCATGTGGTATTACAGGTGATACACAGCTCCTCTTCCAGCCATTGAGGATGCTGGTTACATAAATTTTGCATTACATTATACATTTCAGTATTGTCTGTTATTAACCAGACTAATTATCAACCCATATTTTATCTAATGGGTCCCCCAAACTATATACATTACACCTTTTATTATTTTCATGCCTGATTATCCTCTTCTTTACCCAACCCTGTTTCTACGTTTTATCTCTATTGTGCTGTGAGAGCCTGACCAGTAATAGACTCTGCCCTTCTTTCTTTTCCCTGCCCATTAATACCTGTTTAGCTCTCCTTTGGATATCCCTGCATGGTTGCCTTTCCCATGTTACACTTACCTGCGAGCCTGCCTAGAGATTCTGTCTTCACTTCAGATCCTCTCCTTAGCTCACAGGCAATGTTCTATCCCTCCACTGCAGGTTCTGGATATCCCTTTATATATCTTGGAATTCTGAAAGTGAACACACACAAAATTAACTGGTCCTTTTTAATGTCTTTATAGGTTACATTCCGGAGGGACTGGAAGGAAATGTATGTCTCTTTGCAGACGACACAAAGATCTGCAACAAGGTTGATACACAAGGCGGGGGGGTTAAAAGATGAGACGGGACATGGAGGAATGGTCAAAAGTATGGTAGCCTAGATTCAATGCAAAGTAATGCACCTGGAAACCCAGGGGGAGGGTTCGCATAGGTGGGTATTAACAACAACAAAAATGGAAAAAGACCCAGGGGTAGTCATATCAGACAACCTAAAAGCAGACAAGCAATGTGAAAAGGCAGTAAGGAGGGCTGGGGGGAATACTGTGATGTATAGGGAAAGGCATCGCCAAGTTGTCATCCCTCTGTACAGACAGTTGGTGAGATCCCATCTGGAGTACTGCGTGCAGTTCTGGAGACCCCATCTCTGCAAGGACGTAGACAGGATGGAGGCAGTCCAGCGGAGGACAACTAAAATGGCACAGGGTTTGCACCAGAAGCCATATGAAGAGAGACTAAAAGAACTTAATATGTATACCCTCGAGTAAAGGGGGGGAGTGGGGGACATGATATAAACTTTTAAGTACCTCAAGGGAAACAACAAAGTCCAGGAGGGTAGCATCTTTCAGAAAAAGAGATGTGCAAGAACAAGGGGGCACAATTTGAAGACAGAAGGGGCACAGCTCAGAGGTAAAGTGAGGAAGTATTTTTTCACAGAGTGGGTTGTGGATGCATGGCACAGCCTTCCTAAGGAGGTTGTGGAGTCAAAAACAGTGGGAGAATTTAAGAATGTACGGGACAGACATAAGGCAATTCTGTTGAGGGGTAGGAGGAAAGTAGGCTGCTGGTTAACTAGGGATCTGCAGCTTATCCAATAGGTAGGGAAATAGACAGACTGGGTGGGCCAAGTGGTCCTTATCTGCTGTCAAAGTCTATGTTTTCTTTCTTTATATGTAGTTTTTGGGTTTTTCGGGTTTTCTCCCAGCCTCTACACCCACACGTCCCCGATGTAGCACGTATGTGTGGAGGCACACGCACGCACACTGTTAGGGATGCCCCTCTCTTCCAGTCACACTGTTAACTGCCTGCACCAGCACTGAACCTCCATTCGGTGATGGCGGGACTATGGGCAGGTGACCCCACCCCTTACCCAGCAAAGGAGAGCAAATGCTCAATCCAGCTCCCACCCTCCTCCCCTTGCTGGCAGTCCGGCGACCTGAGGTCGTTCCTGAACCCGGGTTGCCGGCATAGCGTGAGGTGTGGCATCCAGCACCTCAACCCTCAGTGCCACTGAGCCGGCCAAAGTCTATGTTTTCTATGTTACTATGGCTGAGGAATTGGACCCAATAGTCCTCATTAGTGACTCTCTCGAACAAGCAATCCAGTGCAACAATGCCTCTAGTAAGACAAATAGGATGCTGGCATGTATCAGGAGAGGTTTGACAGCAGATGAAAAGAGGTAATACTACCTCTTTATAGATCTTTGGTAAGGCCACACCTCAAGGACTGTGCCAGTTCTGCAATCCTCACCTCAGGAAAGATAAGGACAGGGTGGACACAGTGCAGTGAAGGGTGACAATTTGATTCAGGGCCAACAGGATAGGTCTTTCGAGGATTGCCTATTGATACTGAACATGCACTCACTGGAGACCAGACAGGAGAGGGGAGATGATAACAACCGTCAAGTTACAGAAAGGAATAAACGAGGTGAACTGTGGGGACATATTTAACATGAGTAATGGTTCAAGGGCATAAGCATATGAGTGGAAACCAGCAGAAGGGAGGTTCAAGAGATATGAGTAAGTATTAATTTAAAGAAAGGGTGGTGGATCCATAGAACAGTCTATCAGCAAAGTGGTGGGAACTAAAATCTTTAATGGTTTCAAACATGGTTGGAACAGAGTGAAGAGTACAGTGGTTACTCAGGGTGACAGTAGCAGGGAGCAGACTAGGGGGTGGATAGAGATGGCTAGAATCTTGTAGGCATAATAGGTCCTGTGGTTAGAAAGGGAACCATGGACAAATTGGATGGACCATTAGTCTTCTTCTGCTGTCATTGTTAATGTTTCTGTAACCAATGCAGGAATATGGTAACAACATCCTAGTAGGTGTCTCCAGTACTCTGTAACATACAAAACTGCCCGTAGATACCTCCTATACCCTTCAAATCCCCTATCCCCTCCTCCCTCCTCTTTACCCTTCCAATCTTTATTGGTGTTTTCAACACTTCCCCTAATATCTCTCCATCCTCTCATGTTGACTTCCTCACTGCCCTTGCATCTCATGCTTCCTCCGATGAACTTCTCCACCTGGGGACTTCAATATTAATTGGCTCTCCCCAGCCACCAGCCCATCTCCCACAGGATTGAATAGCTAAACCTTACTCAGCTAATTACAGGACCCACTTGGCTCAATTCCCACTGCCCCAACCACACCCTTTTGGAGTAGGTGCTATTCTCTCATCCCCATCATATTGTTGCAGCTGGTACACTTCTGGATGCCTTCAGCAACCATTACATGACCTTCGGTATCAGGAAATTCAGACCCCCTCTTCCTGCCCCTTATTACATTTGGTCTAGTCTCCTTCAGTCGCTAAACAGTAGTGTCTCTTAAATGACTTGGCTGCAACCTATTGGTCCCAATCTACTTTGCCTCTAACACTGATGTGGCCGTCTCCCTTTTCCATGCCAAAATTACTCTCATCTGGGACAAGCATGCCCCCCTTAAACAATCCAGGATATACAGTTCTCAGCACCCCTGGATTACAGCTGACATTATCAAGCAGTGTAAGTCCCAAGACCAAGCATGGGCCTGTTTCAAATTCGCCCACTCCCAGTCTGACCTATTGTCCTACAGGTCGCTTAGAACCTCCTGTATAAAGGCAGTCAGTGCTGCTAAGGCCCACTACTTCAAATCAAACCTCTAGAATAATCTTAGCTCTCTAGTAAAATTTCAGAAGGTTATTTACTCTCTCTATGACCTCCTCAACCCAGTCTGCTCCTCAGTCTTCCTGGTGGATGGTCCACTGCTCTCCGACCCTTCCTCTTTTACTGCTGACTTCAATGAGTTCTTTACCACCTGTGCCTTCTTCTCTTCCTCTCCTTCTCCCCCTGGTAAATCTTCCCTCTCTTCCCCTACCGTCTCCCCTCTGCCCCACTCAGCTAAGGGCTTTCACTTTCCTCCCATCATTCTTCAGAAAACCTTGCTTGCCCTTTCCTTGCTTATCCCTTCAAAGTCCAACTCCTGCACCTCTCAGCGCTGTCATCATCTGTCCCATTACTCACCTTCTGAACTTCTCCTTGCTCTGTGGTGTTGCTCAGTCCTGGAAGGTTGCCAAGACTCTACCTCTGTACAAAGGGGGTGACCCAATGCCACCTTCTGGCCTATCTCTTTCTCCTCCCCTCTCTTGCAAAGCTTCAGGAGAAGCTCGTCTACTCCAGGCTTGCTGACTTTCTTTTAACCTCCAATTTTTTCTCCCTGTTCCAGTCTGGTTTTTGAAAGCATCACTCCACTGTCTCCTCCCTGCTGCACATCACTGACGCCATCCTCTCTGGGATGGATCAGGGACATATCACTGCAGCTATCTTCAGCGATCTCACCAGACTCTTTGTTTCAGTGTCCCATCCACTCCTGCTGGACAAGCAGAGTTATGCTGGCCACTCATCTCTTGCTGTTGACTGGTTCCTCTCCTACCTCATGGGCCACTAACAATCAGTACAGGTTTTGGATGTGCCCTGTCCCCTTCCCTACCTATAACATTTGGAGACCCACAGAACTCAGCCTGGGTCCCATCCTCTTCTTAATATTCCTCAATGACCTGCCCTCTGCCTGTGTCAACTTGCACATGCACAAATGCAGATGACACTGTCATTTCCTCCTCTGGCCACTCAGTTGCAACTGTGGAAAGCCTGCTCCAGCAAGAAATCCAGTGTAGTCTGCTGGTTACATGCAAACCAGCTCTGGGTCAACACAAAGAAAACAGTGTTGAAGACGTTTGGCCTCAACCATAAACTGGTAGGCTCTCACACCTAACCATCTTCTTCATGTGAGACTGCACCCTTCAAGTACCTCATTGTTTGGCTAGATAACAGACTGGACATCTCTGCCCACATTGACACCATCCATGCCCAGCTATGCTCAAAACTCAGTGCTCTGAATCACAATAAGGCTTGTCTTTCTCCCCAGGTCTTCCAGGATCTGGTCACCAAGATGGTCCTCTCTATTTTCGACTATGCAGATGCAGTCTATGACACTGCCCCCTCTTCTTCCCTTACCAGATTACTGAATACCTTCTACATTGCTTGCTGCAAATTTAGAAACATAGAATTTGATGGCAGATAAGGACTGCTTGGCCCACCTAGCCTAGTTTGCCTCCAACTCACCCTCCTGTACTCATCACTGCTCCCTCTACTCCTCCTTTTCAATCCTTTCTTTTCCTTTAAAGGAAAGCTGTCCTAATTCCCAATTCCCCAACCCACAAGCCTTATCCCTGATTAGGGGTTTCGCAAATAAAGCACCATTTTCGGACCGGTTTCACTTACTTTTTTTATTTTTAAAAAGTTGTGCGTTCCGTAAAATGGTGCACGCTGCATGTCTTCATTTCATGGCAAAGTGCGGCACCGCACTGCTCAACCCCAGTACACTTGTATTGGAGCCGAGCAGTATGGCACTGCACTTTGCCATGAAATGGAGACATGCAGTGTGTGCCATTTTGAGGAAAACCTGACCTTTTAAAAATGTAAGTGAAACCGGTTTGAAAAGGTCGCTTTATTTGCGAAACCCCTAACTGGAGGTTAAGGCTTACGGGGATGGGGAATCGGGGGTTAGGACAGCTTTCCTTTAAGTTGCCAGTGCCACTGTGCTTCTTTCATATCTAAATACTGGCCCTATGCACAACCATGAGAATGTACCCCCCCCCCCACACACTCATGGAGTGTCATGCAGACACTTATCACATAAATGCATGTCTGCCATTTTATTTTGTGATGCTTTACAGTTGTGGCACGCACCCCAAACACTGCCAGCAGCAGTTTCTTTCAGCATAAGAATACGTCTCTCCATAGTTAAGTCTTTCCCTAGGTTTGTTACTTGACAACGCAAAAGAAAACAAACAAACAAGAACAAACACGGGAAAATACAAGCACAGTGATCCCTCGCTATAATAAATGGTTTCAGAACCATGCCCAGCCTTTCGTAATAGCTCCTCAATCATTATAGTGAGGGACACTGATATGGGCCATGCAGGGGGTTGGGGAACAGAGTTGCTCAATTAAGTCAGTGTGCATGCTAATACAGGATACATGGGGCTAGAGATGGGTTTCAGCACATAGAGAATTGTGACAAGCAGGTTGACAGGCAGACAAACACTGCATCTCTCAACCGCAGTTTGTACAGAGCACCTGCGGTTTTGCTATGTTTTGACTGTTATACCTAACAATACCACCAAAATGTAGGCAGTGACCCACTGTGAACCACTCAAATTCACACTCTCCCTGCCAACAGTGTGGATATATGCCTCGCTCCATCTATTTCTTTTAAACTTATTTCTGTATAACTTACAGCAGGGTAAAGCAGCTTGCTCATCTTAGCTAAACATCGTGCTACAGCTCCATCCCAAATACACCTCAGTGGCTCTCAGCTGAACAACTCCCCCGAGTTGTGGCTCTTCATTTGCCTTGTGACTCTGCTTCTTCACCAGTGGTAGCTCTCAGCTGGTTAGCACAACTTTCTGCCTTCCTTCCTCTCTGTGTGCACTGCCACTATTCAGTATACAATATTTGTGGTGCCCTGATGGTAGTGTGTGCTGGGGTCCACTAAGATAAAAGATTGCTTAGAGCAACAGTGTTGTGATGACCCAAATAAATCACACACAATTTACCAACACCAGTGCTGCTCCCTTCAGGTGGAATGGCATGAGACACTTCAGGTTCCCAAGATGTGGATTCTGTCACCTAATAAAGAGATGTGAGAGTTGGTAATAGGTTTCCAAATGCTTGACAGGCTTTATTCTTCAAACAAGGGGAAGGAAGACATGGTCACAGGAAAAAGAGGGTAATTATTATCTCTAGCCTCCTGTATGAGAAAACCTGTAAAGCAAAATTGGTTGTAACAGCTACACTATAAGAGCATCTCCAACTCTAAAGTCCCTGTAAATGGTGACTCTATGACAAAACTGGCACAACTGGCAAACTGACTGTAACAGCTATGCTATAAGAGCATCTTATGCAAATCATTCTAACTCACCCCCGAGGTGCACCTCTAGCTAAGACCCATTACCTGGAGTACTCCACACCATGAAACATACAGCATACCATAAGATGGCGGTCATGCTGGACCAGCCTCTGTTACCTTGTGGTTTTGTCTTGAACTTGCCCTGATTTTGTTTTTTTTTTTCCTTTTTGTCATGTTTTATCGTTGTGTTTTATTGATGCCTGTTGTCTACTACCTCATGTTGCCTTGTGTTTTTTCTCGTGGTCGTTTGCCGCCTGTCATTGTCATGGAGTGAGTTGTTTCCCCAGGAGCTGTGCATCGACCTGGCATGGTGTTGAGCCGAGGAGTTCAGTGGCTCACTTCCTGGGTTTGTGCCTGGTATCTGGATACCAGGCTTTCGTTGGATCTTCTGGATTTGCCAGTTTCGTTGCCTGGTGCTTGGTTCTTGCATGCTGGACTTCTGTGGAGAAGCATTTTACTGGAGGACCTGGCAGTTTATTTGGGGGAAGAGCTTGGAGCTTTGCTGCAAGAGTGCCTCAAGAACGCCGGTCAAAAGAACAGCCGAAAGGACAACTGGTGTTGTTTTGAAGCGCCGTGAGTGGTGGGACCCGATTCATTGATCGGTGTCTCTCTCCATTTAGGATTTTACTTTTGCTCAAACTGTTTTGTTCACCAACTCTGAGCATTCAGTATCATTTGGGGAAGCAGGGTTATAGCAGTGTGTTGGTTGAGGGAGGCTTCTACCCACCCCCCTGTGCCTGGGTGATCCTGGGCCACGCTGCCCAGGACAGAGCAGGAGCAGCTTCATCTTCTCCCTAGGGAGCTAGGAGTTATTGAGGAGCTCCTAAGTTACTCTGGGGTCAGCCTTGTTAGTCTGGCCTCTGGATATCTGAAGCTGCGAGTCTTGGGTGGTACAATACAGCCTGATTAGGTAGTTTGTGTGTGTGTGTGTGTGTGTGTGTGTGTGTGTTGGGGGCTTCACTCCCTATTGCTGGGCCTGTGTACATTCTTGGCCTTTATCCAGGATCTCCCTGCTTCCTCCTATTTGACTTGCACCAAAACTATATGCCTTTATCTTTTGGATGTATGAACTAGAGTAGTTTGGAGAGTTCTGAGTTTGGTTTACTGGTGTGCCATTTGACCTTTTGCTGGATCTTTTGTTTCTTCCTACGAGGGAAAGTGTGTGCAGTGAGAGGTCCTCATTACCCCATGTACTTGGATTCCATGCAAATCTAATCATCGTTGGCAGTGAAAGTGCCTAAAATGGACGAATGGACCATTTATATTGTGTACAATGTTTCCGATTGTTTTATAGTCCTACTGGTAGTGAGAGGACCATTGGGACTTATATTGTTATTTTTGTTTTATGTATTCTTTTCTAATTGCATTATTTTATTTTTTAATTTTTGCTTTGTTTTTGATTAATTTTCCCCCTCAGAGCTCTAGAAGGTCCTGAGGTGGGGAAGTTTCATTTTGTTTGTTTTGTTTATTTTATTTTTTGGATGGGGTTTTTAGAGTTGTGTTTTTGAGAAAAGGTGCAACTGTGGGTGGGTTTTAGTTTATTTGTAATTCAGGGTAATTTACTTATGAGGTAATTAGGATTTTTATTGAGGTGTTCAGTCCTTAGTTTGTAACCTGCTTGTGGTATGTGTTGGTTAGCCCCAGTCGTGCATTATTCGTCCTCCGATCTCTGTGCCCTCCGCCCTTCCACCCACTCCCATTTTCCATCTACCAGCACTGTCGAGCGTTTGGTATTGTACATAGGAGGGATCTGGGTGGGCATGGCGGGGAGCGTGGACATTGGAGGGTGAATGAACAGACCTCTCATATAGGGCTGGTTAGGTTCAGAAGACACCCTGGGGTGAAATGGAGCCTGGAACATGGTGATCCATTTCTAGTCCCCATACCCAAGGGCACCATCCTTTTTGATGGTCAAGAATTCAGGATGGCTCAGGAGCCCTGTCTAACTCGGATGGTGTTGTACAATGCCAGATCTGTTAAAAACAAGTCAGCTATTATTGCTGACTTTGTTGGAACAGCTGATCTGGCTTACATCACCGAGACCTGGCTGAATGGAAATGCTGGCCCCATCTTGGAGGCATCAGTTCCAGCCGGGTACTCGGTGATTCACCACCCGAGATTAGATCACAGGGGGAAGGAGTAGCGGTCTGTTTCAAGACTGGTTTGGGGCTCATGGGAGTACCAGTAAAGGAGGCCAAATCCTTTGAGTGTACTGTAGTAGCTGAAGTGGGTTGCAGGATAGCCCTCATCTACCGTCCACCAGGGAACAAGAAGCGATTCCTGCAGGAAGTGGCAGACTTCATCGCCAATATGGCATTGGAGTTGCCCAGATTGATGGTTCTGGGCGACTTCAATGCTTGTGTCGATGACAAACTCTCGTCATTTGGTCAACACTTCCTCCAGCTGATGATATCGCTGGGCTTTACACAGATTGTTTCTTCAGCTACTCATAACTATGGTCACTGTTTGGATTTGGTTTTCCTCCTGGGGATTGAGGCCTCTGATTTGGTGATGGAACCTGTCAGTTGGTCTGACCATTATACCATGGGCTTCAACTTTCGTGCTCCCTTTCGTAGGTCTGCCCCTGTGGAGATGGTTCATTACTGCCCTTTTTGGGATGTGTGCCCTGAAGACCTGATGGCGGTGATGAACCTCTCAGAGTTTCCTGTTGCCAGCATGAGTCCCAAGTCAATGGTTCTGGCTTATAATCAGGCCATTTCCTTGGCTCTAGACTCAATAGCTCCTGCCTGTGTTCATCCCCTCCCTCTCTGCCCTCGGGCCCTTTGGTTTGATGGGTCCTTGAGGGAGTTGCAGCTTGTGGGATGACAGTTAGAGCATCATTGGTGGAAATCTGCTCTAGAAGTTGACCGCCTTAGTTTGGAGGGGCATTATCAGCTCTACCAATCAGAGATCTCCCGCAAGAAGGCAGGGTTCCTGTCCAGGGAGATCGCTGTCACTCAGAATCGACCAGCTCAGCTTTTCAGAACTGTGGGCAGGTTGTGCAACCCAGCCTGTCTACAGCTCCATCAAGCTTTTTCACAAAAGGAGTGTGATGAGATTGCTCGATTCTTTGTGAATAAGGTAGCCAACATCAGATCGGTGATCCACCTGACCCACTCTATGGGAGATGCTGTTAGTCGGCATTTGGTCGCGGTACCCCGAGTCTCCTGGAGCACCTCTGACCTGCTGAAATTCGAGGATGTTATGCGGATTGTCCAGGGGATGCACCCTACATGCTGTAGTTTAGATTCAGGGCCAGCCTCCCTGATTTGGGGTTGTGTTGAGATTGTGGGCCTGTTTCTGGCTCAAATTATCTGGTGCTCCTTAGAATTGGGTGAGTTCCCAAGCTCCCTGAAGGAGGCGGTGGTGACTCCCCTTTTGAAGAAAGCTTCTTCGGACCCAGATATTTTTGCTAACTACAGACCTATCTCTAACCTTCCCTTTATTGGGAAGGTTATTGAGAAGGTAGTGGCAAGCATGAAACATAGAAGTTCACGGCAGATAAGGACCACAAGGCCCATCCAGTCTGCCCATTTCTTTTCTACCTTATAAATGTGACATCGGCCTTGCTCTTTCAGTGGCCTATCTATTCATACTCATCTGTATTGCTCCTTATGCCTATCCCATGCCTATTTGAAGCCATGCACTGTATTCATAGCCACCACTTCCTGAGGTAGGCTGCTCCATGCATCCACCACCCTTTCTGTGAAAAAGAATTTCACATTCCCCTTAATCGGCCCCTCTAATCTCATGCTGTGTCCTCTTGTCCTGCTATTTTTCTTATATTTAAACATGTTAGACTCTTTTCACCTTGTTAATGCCCTTAAAGTGTTTGAATGTCTCGATCATATCACCTCTCTCTCCTTTGCTCAAGGGTATACATATTGAGCTCTGTTAATCTGTCCTCATATGTCTTCTGATGCAGTCCTTGCACCATTTTGGTTGCCTTCTCTGGACTGCCTCAATTTCAGTTAATGTCCTTGTGAAGGTGTGGCCTCCAGTACTGCACGCAGTACTCCAGATGGGGGCCTAACTAGTGTCTTGTAAAAGAATTATTACCTCCCTCTTATGACTTGTGATACCTCTACTAATACACCCTAACATCCCCTAGCCTTACCTACTGCTTTAGAGGTCTGCTTGGATGATTTCAGGTCATCGGTGATGATGATGCCCAAGTCTCTTTCTTCCTTTGTGACTGCCAGCAACTCCCCTCCCAGCCTATAGGTGGCTTCAGGGTTTCTCTTCCCTATGTGCATGATCTTGCACTTCTTTGCATTAAATCCCAGTTGCCACTCTTCTGACCATTTTACTGGTTTATCAAGATCTCTTCTCATTCTTCCCACCCCATCTGGATAATCTACTCTGTTGCAGATCTTGGTGTCATCTGCAAACAGACAAGCCTTACCCTCCAGTCCATCTGCAATGTCACTAATGAAGTTATTGAAGAGGACTGACCCCAGGACTGATCCCTGAGGTACCCCACTTGTGACTTGCATCTCTTCTGACTGTATACCATGTACCACCACTCTCTGTTTTCTACCTGTCAAGCAGTTTGCCACCCAGTTGACCAACTTCTGACCCACCCCGAGCCTACCCAGCTTATTTATCAATCTTCTATGTAGAACAGTGTCGAAAGCTTTGCTGAAGTCAAGGTAGGCGACATCAACTATTCCCCCTTGGTCCACCACTCTGGTTACCCAGTCAAAGAAATCTATGAGATTAGTTTGACAGGACCTTCCTTTTGTAAACCCATGCTGTCTTGGATCCTGTGCCCCTATGGATTCCAGGTGTTGCACTATCCTTTCCTTAAGGAGTGCCTCCATAATCTTGCCCACTACTGAAGTAAGACTGACTGGTATGTAGTTCCCTGTCTCCTTCCTACTACCACTCTTGTGGAGTGGGATTACACGAGCCCTTCTCCAGTCTTCTGGGACCTCTCCTGTGCTCAGAGACTCACTAAACAGTTCTGCTAATGGCTCTGCTAGTTCCACCCTTAGCTCCTTAAGTACCCTGGGATGTATGCCATCAAATCCCATTACCTTGTCCACCCTGAGATTAGCGAGCTCTTGTAGGACCCTTTCTGGAGCAGGAGGACCATTTGACCATCCATAATATCTATGAACCTCTCCAGTCTGGCTTTCGTAAGAGGCATAGTACTGAGACTGCTCTGGTTTGGGTGCTCAAAGATCTCTTGATGGCAAAAGATCAGAGAAACCGCTCTGTTCTGGTTCTCCTTGATCTCTCTTCAGCCTTTGACACTGTAGACCATGGGGTCATGCTCCGGTGCCTGAGGTCCATCTGTGGACTGTTGGGTACAGTACTCAGATGGTTTACATCTTTCCTATCTGGGAGAATGCAGAGAGTTGTGTTGCTGATTTTTTCCTCTGACCCTTTCTGTCTGCCCTGTGGGGTTCCTCAGGGCTTGGTGCTTTCCCCCATGTTGTCTGCAGTGTATATGCTGCCCCTCAGAGACATTGTAAGATGGTATGGGCTGAGGTTTCACTGCTATGCTGATCATACCCAGCTCTACCCGTCTTTCGCTTCTGACCAGGCTAGTGCTTTCTCTGTAATTAATAGCTGCCTCGCTGAAATCCATGACTGGATGATTTTGAGCTGGTTAAAGTTGAATGCAGGTAAGACTGAGGTTATGGTTATGGACCAGGGTCGCAGAATAGAGGGGTTAAGAACTGGTCAGCCCTCTGGTTTATTTCTGTGGGGTGATCAGATCCTCACCTCAGAACGGGTGTGTAATCTGGGAGTGGTACTTGACGACGGGCTGACCCTTCGCTGTCAGGTGTTGACAGTCATAAAGTCTGCATTTTACCATCTCAGGAACATTGCCAGGGTGAAACACCTTGTTCTGTCTAGTGATTTACTTGTGTTAGTCCACGCCTTCATGGCCCCTCGCCTTGACTATTGGAACTCCCAGTACCTGGGGCTTCCTGGGGTTGATATTTGCTGCTTGCAGCTAGTGCAGAATGCTGACACTAGGTTGTTGACAGGGGTGTCAAGAAGGACACACATTACCCCTGTATTGCTCGATCTGCACTGGCTGCTGATACAGCGGCGGATCACCTTTAAAGTAGATCTTTTTGACCTACAAAGCCCTGCATGGACTTGGCCCCAAATACTTGAAAGAGCTTCTGATTCCCTACAGCCCTGTACAACAGCTCCATTCGGCTGATGAGGGGTTGCTGGAGGTTCCGAGGGTTATTTCAAAATCTTCTGGGGCTCGGGCTTTTATGTTTAGAGCCCCAGCCCTCTGGAATTCTCTGTCCCATCAGCTTCGGGAATGCACGATGGTGGGGAGTTTTAAGCGGGAACTTAAGACCCATCTGTGGAGACAAGCTTTTATGGGTTGATGAATGATGTTTGTATCATTCTGATATTTATATATGTATTTATTTTTTGTGATTTTATTGTTCAATCTGCACAGCACCTTGGTGCTTGAAAGTGGCTTAATAAATAAAGTTTTATTATTATTTATTATTATAACAAGATTCTGTACATGTTACTAATGGCAGTCCATGCACAGTCTTACTTTCTCTGTCATTGGGAAGAGACCAGGACCAAGGAAACTGGTGTAACAAGGAACAAGTTGACTGGCTGGCCAGTGCGACTGTGGGGACTTCTTGAGAAACTAGAGAGATACAGAGAGGGTTTCTAAACAGACCATGAGTTCCTCAGCCACACCCACCTCTCTGGGTTGCTGTAGTTTCAGAACAAGCACTAAGATTTCCTCGGCTAAAAACCCACTGAAGGCCGCTGGAGTTGAAGCACAAAGGATCCGGCCACAGCCCCTGGTGGATAGCTGGGTTGAAATGACCAATACAGTGGCTACCCTGCCACAGCCCAATTCTGGACTGCTGGGTGCCGACAATGCAGAACACCCTTGCCACATCCCGCTTTTGGACTGCCAGCTAAAGAAGACAATGCAGAAAACCCTGCCATAGCCGCTTCTGGACTGCCGGGTAAAGAAGAAGATGCAGAACACCCTGCCACAGCCCACTACTGGGTAAAGAAGACGATGGGAGGACCTAAGAGAAATCAGAAATCTGGATGAAGAAGTCTTCAGACATTGGAGAACTACAGAGTTCTTAGCACCAAGGCCGGACAAGCCAAGGACTGACGTAAAACAATAAAGAGGATGTTGACTCGGGTAACTGGACGGCATTCTGGTGTGGATGACAAAACAAGAAAACAGACGGCAGACTCTACAATGGGCCAAGCCATACACTAGGGACTGTTAGAGGAAAATAATAATAAACATGACATTGCAAAGGTACAACTATGAGCATGATTGTTCTCTTCAAGAGTACTGCTGTAGACTGATTCTAGAGTGCACTTGTGGAATCCCTCACTGAAGTCTGAATACTAATTTTTGTCTTTGTTTTGTCTTCTTTGCTAGTATTGAAATAGCAATTTTATGATCATTTTTTGCTAATATTCAATAGTAGTAAAGTAGTCTGTCCACTAGCCAAAAAATTTAAATGATATAAAGATTTGCTCGCTTGCTCTGCCATGACTCCCACCTATCCCTGTTCCGCCCTGCACCATCCTTAGGATGTCCAGTTCTTTGCTGTCCATCAGTTCCCATGGCCCTGCCCCAAGACCACTGCATTCCACCTTGCACCAGCCATCTACCCAGATTACATCCCTAGACCGCCCCAGCTCACACCGTCTCGAGCTTCCCTGGCCTACTTTTCTCCCTAGCTCCCATAGCCCTGCCACAGGATTGGGCTGCTTGGCCCACCCCAACTCCCTCTGTTCCCATGGCCATTCCCCTTGACTGCTCAGGAGCTCCCTGCCCTGGACTTACCTGGCCCCCCAGCTCCCATGGCATGTTTTCCCAAAGGAGTCAGCTGCGCTGTAATAAAACAAGATGCAGACATACTTATTATGAACACATTGTGCCTGTACTAGAAACTAGCAAACTCCACCAGCAATATCCAGGCAGAGACAGCACTGCAAAAAACAAAACAAAAAAAAAAATGGATGCTTAACCCACACAGGCCTTCACACAGACTAACAAGATTAATGCAGAGGACAGTAAGGTTAACCACTCCAAGGAACGAGCAGACAAAGTCAATAAAGAGCAAAGTTAAGATGACGGCACACCATAGTCCCTCTCACTGGGCCCTATGCACTATTGGTGCAGAGTGGCTAAGTGTGTGTATCTGGGGTGTGTAGCCACCCCGCACCCACTGTGCCCCCCACGTGACATGCATGAAGGGGGGGGCATGCAGATCCACTGCACCCAATCCCCCACGTTCGTGGACAGCTCCACACTGGGGGCATTCCCAGGGCGTGCCATCACTACACAGTATTCACTAACCCACGTAGGGCTGTCTGCATGGGTGAAGAGGGTGGTGCAGGGTACCCCAGGAAGATCCCATCTTAACCCACTGTGTACCCCCATGGACACAGGCCTGGAGTCACTGGAGGACTGGGACAGGGCACACCATACTGCCCCTGACTGCTGGCAGCAGGAGGTGGCAGGGGTGGCTGTATGAGCAAGTAGATGGAAATTTCTTGAGCGCCGGCACCGGCACTGGAGGATGCCACGCGGGTCTGGATGCCTGCAATCGGCATGTACAGCTCCGGACCCACTCCACCCTATGTGAGGGATCCACTATGGGTCCCAGGGGGCATCCCATTGGTTGCCCACCCAGGACACTCCTCCTCCCCAGCCGCCCTGTGTAGAGTCATGTACGCTGGGGGGGGGGGGGTGGCTGCCATAGGGGCCATTGGTAGTATATTTTTTTTGTAAAAGTCATTTCCTGTCCCTTAGACAGTGACACCCTCTTTCTAGGCTTACGCTGCCCATTCAGGATGTGTGTCATTCTACACATTACTACCACCTGACTAAGCCCCTATTTGATCATACAACTTCCTCCCACTGCAGCATTTCCCACCTACCTTCTGGAAGTCCAAGCCTTGTACAATTCAGTCTAGTGTATCCAGTGTAAACTCTGACCCTCTCCCTAATTTGATTTGTGCAGTCCCTGGTGCCCAGGAGTATCCCCACTCACTCTCACTGATGGACAATGAGCAGATACTGATGTCCACCAGTCCACCCTCCCTGACCCATTCCAAGCAGCCCCTGGTGTTGAGTGGTACCCCTCTCTGACTGGTAACAATCAATACCTCCCCACTCTCCCCAACCTGTAGTCTTCTGGCGTCCAGCTGTACTACCTCTTTCTCCTAGGAACTACTGAAACATAGAAATTGTGGGCAGATTAGGACCACCAGGCCCATCCATTCTGCCCAAAAGCCTTACTCTAGTTTTTAGTCTCTGACCCTAACTGATCAATGGCTTTTCATCCCATCTTCCCACCTCTAATGTACCCTCATGCCTGTCCCATGCATGTTTAAAAAACTCTCCACTGTGCTCGTCCCCACCACTTCCTGTGGCAGTCTATTCCATGTGTCCGCCACCCTCTCCATGAAAAAAAAAAACTTCCTTACATTTTCCCTCTGCCTGCCACCTTCCAATTTCATATCATGCCCCCTTATTCTTGTACATCTCTTATATTGGATAATGTATCCCCCTGCACCTTGTTTATGCTCTTAAGGTACTTGAATGTTTCTATCATGTCCCCCCGATCCCTCTTCTCCTTTAGTGCAGGGGTTGAAATTGGCACGGCCTCCTAGCTAAATGCTGGTAAATTCTGCATCGGGCTAGTAAGATTTTAATTTAACAAGCCCTGTGGGTTTGTACTGGAAAAGGTAACCTTTCATTATGTACATGAGCTGGGCCAGTGGAAATGTTTGTGGGGCCAATGGATCTTTCCAGTCACTAGCCCTACTGGCTAGTGGCTGCAATACTTAATTCAGACCCCCTGCAGTGAGTGTATATATTAAGGTCCTTTAGTCTCTCATCATGTGTTTTCTGGTGCAAGCCGTGTACCATAATCACTCGTTTCTGGACCGCCTCCACCCTGTCAATGTCCTTATGAAGGTGCAGCTTCCAGAAGTGCACAGAGTACTCTAGGTGAGGCCTCACTAGCATTTTGTACATCGGCATCACTACCTCCCACCTTCTGCTAGTGATACCTCTGCCTATGCACCCCAGCATGCCACTGACCCTTCCTGCAGCCTTTGTACTCTGCTTAAACACCTTTAGGTCTTCAGGAATGGTAACCCCCAGGTCCCTTTCTTCCTTGGTGCTCATTAGCAACTCTCCCCCCCCCCATCCTGTATCTCTCTCCAAGGTTCCCTCTTCCCAGGTACATAATTTTGCACTTCTTGGCATTGAGCCTCAGTTTCTACACCTCAGATCATTTTTCAAGATTTCTTAGGTCCCTCCTCATTCTCTACCTCAACCGGAGTATCCACCCTGTTGCAGATCTTGGTGTCATCTGCAAACAGGCAGTCCTTTCTCTCCAGTCCTACTACAATGTCACTAATGAATACATTAAACAGGACTGGCCTAAGGACTGATCCCTGTGACACCCCATTTGTAACCCCCCTCTCCCCAGATTGGATCACATTTATCACATACTCTCTGCTTCCTGTCCATTAGCCAGTTCCTAACCCAGTTTACCACTTTGTGCTCCATGCCCAGACTACTCATTTTGTTCAGCAGCCTTTTATGTGGGACGGTGTTGAAGGCTTTGCTGAAATCGAGGTAGGCGATGTCTATCACCCCTCCCTGATTTAACTCCCCTGTCATCCAGTCAAAAAAACAATCAATCAGATTTGTCTGACATGGCCTTACTGCTGTGAATCCATGTTGTCTCAGTTCCTGGTCACCACTGAATTCCAAGTGTGCCACAGTTCTTTCTGCTCCACCCTGCACTATCTATGCTGCTGTTTAGGTAGAGTGATCATGGCAGAATTTTCCTTTCACAAGAGATGAAGAGTAAGACCCCCATTTGGAGATCTTGGCAACATGTAAAGGTAATAAAAATTATGTATGAATATATGTGTACGTATTTATGTAGAGTGGTGTGTGTGTGACCTGTGTCTGCATGCGTGTGTCTGTGTGTGTGTGTGTGTGTGTGTGTGTGTGTGTGTGTGTGTGACCCAACTGTTCTAGTCATGAGACTATGGTACCAAACAGTGATGTGTACTTGTCTATGTGAAGTGGTGTGTGTGTGTGCACAGGTATCCGTGTTGTGTTGTGTCTATAAAGTCCTCTGAATGTCTGTGTGTGCACGCATGTGTGAATGTGAGCGTGCGCTTGGGGGGGGGGCATACTAGACCAGTAGCACATCATCGACCTTGGTTTTAGAATGAACTCAGTCACTGATGGCTGTCTAGGGTGGAGGGGTGGATTCAGTGTCACTAGGACTGATCTGTCTTGGGGATGGGGGACCATGTTGCTCCACCCATTGACCAATACAGAGCAGGATGAAGACACCAGTTACTATTCTCCCAGCACCATCAACAGGGCTCCAGACTGCCAAACTGGTAGAGAGTCGGGGGCCGGGGGGATTCGTCCTGGCAAATGCGAGTCTCCAGATTGGGGGGGGGATAGGGATAATGATCCTTCCCCTCCTGCCTCCCCTCCATGGAGGGAATCTGTGGCTGAACCGAAGGTCCACGTTTAGTCCCTGGGATTGTGGGTAATGTTGCTAGGTGACTGGTGGCAGTATGGTACTTCTCTGTGATGCAGGGCCTACAGCAGCTGGGGTTTCATGCTGGCAGTTGCAGTTTTTCCCCATTTTCATGCCTGCCCTCCTCTTCCAACACAGTGAGTAGTCTTGTCAGACCCCCACATACACACACATATATATCAGAGCAAGTATCTCTGAACTCTACCCACTGTAGTGCAGCATTAAATCCACTAACAAGTTTATAAATTATGTTAACTGACCTGAATGGAGCCAGGTGACCATCAGACCACTGGCATTTCTACACAGAGTGACCCAATGGGTAAGTGAAGCACTTCAGTGAGCAATTAGTGACACATTTCCAGGTGCAACTGATGTAACCCCAGCCAGGTATATGTCACTGAACAGCCTGTAGTATGAAATCCTGTTAAACAGATACACTTCAATAAATAACTAACAAACAAAAAGCTTGGAAGACGCTTCAAGTGTTTTGCGTATAAAACCAATTTTTTCTGACAATAAATGAGGCTTTACGTACCCCCCATTTATGTAGCTAACTAGCCTGCAGCTCAGACATTAGCCACACTTCCTTCCTTGAACTCAGTTTCTAGCCCCCCTCCACAGACCTATCTTGACGTTAGCCCCCCTCCCTCCACAGCACCTGACACTAGCATGTTTTCTTTACAGCCCCCATGACAGTAGCCCCTTGACTGTACACCTTCCACAGCCCCCAACACTACCCTGGCTCCCTCCACTGCCCCAGACACCAACCCCTCCTTTATTCCCCAACTCAGTCTCCGCACACACCCCTCCTTCTCTTTCACCAGTCTTTCTGAACACCCTTCCCTCTCTAGGCATCCCATTTTTCTAAGCCCATAGATATCACCTCCCTCCCTCCCTCCTGGGCCCCCCTGACTCCCAGAAACCACACTCCTTCCTCCTTAGCCACTTGAGAATCATCCATACACTTGTTACCCACCTGCTCTGCAAGACCCCCTCAGACACCACCTCTTCATACACCTGAGGCACACATACACCCTCCTCTACACTCCCCCTCCACAGGCTCTGAAACTAGCCTCTCCCTCCACAACCCCGACCCTAGCTGACCCATCTTCCAAAGCCCGAAACACTAACCTCCCCCAGACCCTGACAATAGCTCCACTTCCTGTCTTGGCACAAGACACTAGCCCCACCCCCTTCACTGGCATCAAAATTGGCACTGTTCCACTAGCTAAATGTAGCAGATTTTGTATCAAGCTAGTAAGATTTTCCTTTAGATAGCCCTGTGGACTTGTACTGGAGAAGGTAACACTTCAGTAAGTACACCAGCAGGGTCAGTGTAGAAGTCTGTGGGATTTTTACCTAGTTACCAAACAAGAAAATACATTTTCCCAGTCACTAGCCCTGCTGGCCAGTGGCTGCAAAACCTAATTTTGACCCCTAAATTAAGTACGACTTACCTGCTCTGTTTGAGT
This sequence comes from Neoceratodus forsteri, assembly GCA_016271365.2. Lineage (NCBI taxonomy): Eukaryota > Metazoa > Chordata > Ceratodontiformes > Ceratodontidae > Neoceratodus > Neoceratodus forsteri. The sequence goes on along the minus strand of CM057456.1, from coordinate 834,947,581 downwards.
CATGGTGTCTAGGGCTGGATTGGCTTCGGTTTAGGGTATTCTGGTAGTATCTAAAAGGAAAGCACAAAGAAGGATGTGAAGACACACATGTCAGAGGTTCTAGAGGAGAGATTAGAGGTCAGAATTACATTTTTTATACTTTTATTGACTATTCATGTTACACTTGGACTGTTGTACAGCACAATATTGTAACATATATACTATAAATTGTACAGTCATATGGTCTTCTTAGCCAATATAGTTCTAATTGCACATTTAACTCAGAATATGTAGTTTTGTTGTCGCTTTAAAACTTAATAAACCTATTAATGACTAACATTGGGCTTTGTAAAAGAAACACTAAAAAACAGAGACACAAGAAGCGAAAAAGAGAAGAATAAAATGAAATAAAAATCACTACCAAGGAACCAGTTCGGGCACTTAAAAATGTAAACTCTTTTCAGGCTAACTAATTCCTATTGAAAATGACCTATTCAATATAATCAAGCGGGGACTGGGAGGAGAAAGTACTTCACATTAATTCTTTTAGCATAGAACATCTCTATGTATCTACATTATCTCATTAGTTGTGAGTGGAAGGAGCCCACCATTATAACCCCTCTAGGGTTGTTTACCGAATCTGATCCTGACACACTTCCCACCTTGTCTAGCAGGAGGTAAATAACTCCATCCTGCTGTGTAAGGCGAAATATATTTGCTTATTGTGCTGGATATTACCTACCATTGTTTTCTAGTCAGATATTGTGGGTGGAACATCCTGCAGCCATTTTTTATGTTGCTTGCACGCATGTGCAAGAAACATAGATCATCGGAGATTTCGGAGGTGTGTCACCTCCTCCTCCAATTCAGTCAGTGAGCTGGCAGGCACGGCCCCTGTAAGCCAATGCATTTTGGAGCTGTCTATGACATGTCCCAAAATGCAGTGGCATACAGTTGAAAGGGGGAGCTACGCTTCAGTGAGTACCGATAAAACGCAAGCTCCCCACCGCGCAGGCATCGCACCCCCATACGTGCACTGTGTGGCCCGACGGGGTGCCCAATCCCCTTCGGCTGAGCTAATGCGTCCCCGTGGTTGGTGCCTATGCTGGGAGCCTCCACCCCAGTGGCAATCAGTCTCACGACGGGGTGCCTAACTCTCGCCGGGTTGAATGGCCCCATCCTTGTGCCACACTGGGAGCCCACACCAGCGTGGTAAATGGTCCCCACAAAGTCTTTTTTAAACCTGTAAAACTAAAACGGTCCCGTGGCGTGCCTCCCGACCCTCCCACACAACCCGCACCCACCCACTGCACACCCAGTTTCCCACACCCCTCATCCCATACTTACCTCCGGACTCCCGCGACGATCTTCGGTGGACCGGGAACACGCCTGCACTCTTCAAAGCCGACCGCTAACTGAGGAAATGCCGGTAAGCTGTATAATGGGCTAGATGGGGGGCAACTTTATTGCATATCTCAGGGATTTTGGGATTTTGCATCAATTAACATGGGTTTTAGCCTTCTCATGAATGATGTCACCGTCATGGGCGTTATTTGGGCCCGAAGGTGATTTTATGCCAGTAACTGCGCTGTGACTGTGAAATCACCCTTCAGGCCTGAATACCGCCATGACAGTGACATCATTCATGAGAAGGGGTCCCAAAAACCCCATGTTGAAAATTTGTCCAAAAATTCCTAAAATGACTGTTTTACTGAGTGTGCTGCAGTAAATCTCACTATCGTAGGGTCTGCGTAATTTTCAATATTTCCACTCCAGATTTTCAACATTGCCATTTTGCCACACCTGCTTATGAGCAGTACAGCTGTCATTTTTCACATCCTGCCCAAAACGTGTTTCCGCCCATGTAGCACACAATGGGCGAGTTGGTGTGCAAACTCAATGTATGGGACACATTAACAAAATCACACTGACACTGTTCATGAGCAGAGGTCTTAAAATGGCTATGTTGAACATTTCATGAAAAATTTCCTAACAATGACTGTTTTACGAGCGTGCATTGTGCAGTTCCTACGCACGCTCGTAAGTTAGCAAATTTTCAATATTTGCACTCCAATGACTTCCAAATACCTAAACAGCACATAGAAGCAAGCAACATTCGGCATTGACAAATGCTTGTTAGTTAAGGATTTATATATTGCACATAGTAGAATTGACCGAGGTACAGGGAGTCTTTACCCTAGTCCCCTCCCCCCGGGGGACACCTAATATACCCCTGAAAGAGTCTGAGGAAGGTTTAATATGTGGTGCAAAACTTTATTCCAAAAATTATCCAGTTTGGGGCAGTCATAAACCATTGATATTTCCAAAATTGTTGGACAGCTCTGTTTTGTTTGCCCCTATGCCACCCCTTCAGAATAGTTGCAGAGGCACTTGGGACTAATTGTTTAGCCTGTCTATGCAGGGAAGGTGTGAAGAAGTTCACCTACAATGGAAAGGGCAATGGTCTAGCCAGGTCCACTTGTTTCCAACAGGTCTGGTAGTTTCCATTTCCCCACAACAGGGCCAACCTCATTTGTGAAGATGCCCAGTAGCATGAAAGAGAAGGCAAAGCTACTCCCCCTAGTGCCTTCGGGAGGAATAGCTTGTTTTGGTTAACCCATGGCTTTTTTTGATTCAGCTGGAAGGCATTGAACTCCTTTTGCCATGATAAGATTTCCTTGGGAGCTATTGTGCAAGGCACACATTAAAAAAGGTATAGGAGTCTAGGCAGGGCATTCATTTTTAAAGAGAGGGTACAAGAGTAAAAAGACGTAGGAGATTCCACCTCCTCATATCTTGTTTTAGCATTGTTACCAGAGTAGAGTAATTAGATGAGTACAATTGGGATAGGTCCCAAGTAATCTTAATTCCTAAGTATTTAAGAGCATGAAGATCACATTTGATCTTAAATTGGTTTCTAAGTGTTAACATGGGAGTGTAGTTAAAGGGGAGAGCTTCTGATTTATTCACATTTAGGGAGTAACTGGGCAATTTGGAGAAACCTTAGATTTTCTGAAGAAGCACTGGCATATATATATATATCTGGGTTAGATAAGTATACTAAGATGTCATCAGCAAACAATGCTAACTTGTGTTTCATACCTGCCAGAGGAATACCCTTTATATTTGGAGAAAGTAATATGTACTGTGCAAGGGGTTCAGTATAAAAAGCAAAAAGTGGAGGAGACAGGAGGCAACTTTGACAGGTACCTCTGTGCAGGGGGAAAATCTCTGAAATATGACCATTAGCTCTTATGTAACCCTTTGGTGCCTTGTAAAATGTGAAGATTATATCCAAAAATTGTTCCGGGAAACCAAAGGAGGCAAAGACCCCACGTAGAAACTCCCAGGACACCATGTCAAATGCTTTTTCTGCGTCTAGACTTAAAAAAAGGGCTGGGTATCGTTGAGTTTGGATATGTTCAATTAAATATATAGTGTGTCTGATGTTATTCTGGGCTTGTCTACCCTGTATAAATCCACACTGATCCATGTTAATTGTACTTGGGGCAAATTGGATAAATCATTTGGCTAAGATAGATGTGAAAATGTTATAGTCTGTATTTAAAATGGATATGGGCCTGTATGAAGAACATAGGGTGGGCTCCTTGCCTGGTTTGGGGATAACAGAAATTATGGCCTCATTCCAAAAAGTGGGAATTGTTCCAACTTTAGTTGCTATGAAAGAAATGACACTGTCTAACAATGGAGCTATCGCTTTGGAAAATGTTTTGTAAAATTCACCGAGGAGTCCATCAGACCTCAGACATTTCCCTGTTTTTAACAGACCTATCTCTGCCTCTATCTCCCTCATTGTCATTGGTGAGATTAACAGAGTTCTCTGTGAATCTTTTAGGGTGGGTAGGTGTAGGGGGATAAGAAGTCAGATATATTTTGTTCCGATACCATGGGCATGGGGGAGTACAGCTGGGTACAGTAGTTCAGAAATGCTTCTGAGATGCCCTGGATGGTGTTCCTTAACTCGTTGGTGAGGTTTTTTTTTTTTTATGTTTAGGATAATGGCCTTGGCCCTCTGGGTTCTTAAACACCTAGCTAGGAGCCTAAGAAAACGTGGGCCACCATCATAATAATTTTGCATCAAGAAGACCAGTTTTTGCTCAACTGAGTATTCTAGAATACTGTTTAACTCTTTTTTTCAATTTTGAAAGTTGTTGGTTCCTCACTCTGCTTATTTGTAAACATTGTTGGTCCTCCAATTCCTTGATTCTCTGTTCCTAGTGAGTTTCTTTAGGCCTCCCCTTGTTTCTTTTTGTGGGCTGATAGTCCTATTAACTTCCCCATATTATTGCTTTTATAGTACTCCATAATATGGCTGCAGAAGTATCCTTGGTATCATTATCCCTCAAAGCCTGCCTTATAGTTTCCTCTACGTCATCCCTCACCTCTGCATCCCTTAGCAGGGACAAGTTTAGCCTCCAAAAGTTATTTTTCTTGCTTGAGTTCATTTGAACCTTTAGCAAGGTTGAGGCATGGTCTGAGAGCACGAAGTCCCCTGACCTTATTTTTTGAAGTGTGTCTAAGTGTTCTCAGGAGGCCAGGAAAATGTCCAGGCATGAGTAAGTGTTGTGGGCTTGTAAGTAGAAGGTATGCCTAGGTGATGAACCATTTAAATGTTTCCATACATAGTTGTATCCTAACTCCTTAATAAATTTCCTAAGTTCTCTAGTGGTTTTATTTAATTTGCCCTGAGGAGCCTGTGACAGAGCCCCCTCTGAGATGTTTAAGTTTAAGTGCCCCCCACGTATCACCTGTCCCTCGGCCCATTGTGCCAGATGGAGAAAAAAGGGTTTATAGAAAGTTAACTCTGAGGCAGGGGGGAAATAAGTAGATGCCAAGGTCACCCTCTGACCATTTAAAGTACCTTTAATCATCACATATCTCCCCTCCTTGTCAGACACCTGCTTCTGCAGTTCAAATGGTATTCTCTGCCTAACTAGGACTGCTGTTCCTCTCCTCCTGCCCCCCATAAGAAAAGGCTACCAAATGGGAAAATCCGAACCACTCAAATTTCTTGTGTTTGATCTAAGATAGATGTGTCTCCTGTAAAATAGGATGTCTTCCCCCTGCTCGTTTTAAGTATTGAAATATTTTGCTTTGTTTGATAGGATTGGTTATTCCATGCACATTATACGTGCATATGGTGTATGCATATGCCATAATCATGTAATATCAGTTCTTCCCTGTTGCTAGCCTTCTCCTTTAAGAGTTTCACCAAAAAACCTTCCTTGCCCCACTCCCCTTAGCCTGAATTGTTTATCTTTTATAATAACTCTGATTAGCGGTTCCTTTAGCCCATAGAATTGTTGTAGAAAATAACTGGCCAACACGGCAACCTTAAAAACATTAACCATTGAAACACGTTTGCTTCCAAGGTAGAAGGCTAATATTAAAGATTAACCTCTGCATCTTCTCTCCCTTGAGAAGATCAAGGAGGTGAGCTGGGGCTTCCATTCCTGGAAGACCTCCTCTAGAGCCGCGGTCTATGAGGGCTCCTAAAAAAAGTACCAAAAGGTACGAGTGGTCATGTAGTGCATATGAGACCTATCATTCTCATGCATCTTGACCTTCATACAGATTCACATTTTTAAACATAGGGCAGGATAAGAGACTGAGTAGAGTGAAGCATGACATTTTTATCTGTCGTCCCCTCGTGTCGCCCTCCCCCCCTCTGAAGGGAGAGAGGGAGGGAGCAGACAACTCGGGGGCACTCTGAATTTTATTCACCTGCCTGGAATAAAACAACTTAAAGACCAACAGATTTCCTTGCTTTTCCACCCCTTCCTCTTCCACAGTGCCCCATCTGAAAGGTCCAAATCAACCTCTATTTGTAAGGAAAATATCCATCGTGGGCTGTCAGGCCAGTTCTTCCCACTTTATGATTATAACACCAGTCCTGTGAGGTATGTGGTTATTGCCTTTACAACATGGGCCTGAGGATCTGCTAAGTTCCCCCCCCCTCACTCCCCCAACGTCAGGGTCTTTTCCCTTCCCGCAGCTTTAAAACAGTCAAAAACAATATTCTTTCTGGGTACTTAGGTGTGACCAATCGATTGGGGGCTAGGGGACATCCGAGTGAAGAGAGTATTGACACTAGGATTTGATTTGGGACCTCTTCAGGCTGGTGTTTCATAGGATGAACTTCCCTTCTTCAGAATGTGCTGGATCCGTTGCAAGGCCTCCGTGTGTGCTATTATTTTGGGTCCGGGTGCTTCCTTCCCTCCGTGCACTGCCAATCCATTCCCCTCTGACTCTCCTTCTGGTTCTGGACTTCAGGTACCTGGAGTTGCTTTTCTTTTAAAGCTGCTAATGCTTCCTCCACTGTAAAGTATACTTTCATTCCCTTCTCTCAAAAGACATGCAGCTTTGATGGGTAAGGTGTGTGGAACTTAATGGCTTTTTCTCTGAGAACTCGGAGAATCGTGAGGTAACGAAGCCTCTCTGCTGTACCTCGTGCAGGTAGTCATTGTCGAGAAACAGCTGATGGGTAAGGTACTTTATTTCTTTTTTAGCCCAGGCTTGTTGCAAGATGTTCTCTTTCTGTAAGAGCTGACCTTGAAAACTATGGATTGCGGACAAGCTGCAGGGTCCATTGGCTTAGCTTGTAAGGAACGGTGCACCCGCTCAATGTGCAGCGAGTAGGTGGCGGGTAACTCTAGTACATCATTGAGCAGATTTTCAATAAAGGGAGCAACTGGTGAGACCTCCATGCCTTCTGGAAGACCGTAAAGGCACAGGTTATCCTGGCAGGACTGTCCTTCCAGGTCTAGGCACTTAGATTGCAGCTCCCCCATTTGGACAATGAGCGAGTGTACTATCTCAGACAGCTGGGCCGTGCTTTTTTCGGTTTCTGCCACATGGTCTTCCATCTGCCCCATTTGTGTTTCCATGGAGGCTAATTGCTTTTGGATAGCTTGAAACTCCTGCTTGTTTTCTTTTCTGGATTCCCTAATATCTTCGAGCAGTGTTTCAAACCAGGCTCAAGACAATTGTTCGTTCTGTTCATCTGTGTCATAATTGGCTGCGTGGGAGCTTGTAGTCAGTACTTATCTGCTGGGAGATTCCCTGATTGATCTCCCGCCATCCTTACTTTTAACTTTTCCTTTGTTCCAATTTCTGCCTCTATTAGCACCAATATTCCCTCCTCCTGAGCTCTGAGACATTATTTTAATGACTTTGATGTTTTTTGGAGGAGTTTTGTAGAGGTCAAGAACAGAGCTTCTTAGGTTAGGCTCCTTGGCACTCTGTGACATCACCGGAAGTCTAGAGGTCAGAAATAAACAATATAAGATACTTATCTAAAAGGCAGACAGTCAACATCTGGCCAGATCTGTTAAAATAAGGGTAAAAATGAGGAACGTATAATAGCTTGAGTAGAGCTATAGAGAGCAGCAGAGAGATACAAATGGTAATTCAACATAGGAATAAAGAAAGAAGAGTTTTAGTGGAAAAGACAGAGTTAAAGAGAAACTGCTGTATTATAAGAAAGAGTTACAAAACACTAGATTTTCACCAGTTGTATTTTAACTTTATTGTTTCTAGTTATTTATTTATTTTGTTTTACTTTCCCATGATGTTGGTCTACTAAATATTGTTGGTAATGCAACACTTATTTCACTAAGTCTTTCAATATTTGGAGTTCCTTCCAACCAGGTGTCAGCGTGGCTCAGTTGGTAACACATCCACCTCTGGACCAGAAGGTCATGGGTTCCCATCCCACACCGGGACTGAACTTACAGCTAAAAAAAAAAAAATCTGGCATCCGACTGCATTATTAAGGGGGTGCTGTACTGCTGGGGTGTGCCGTCCTTCAGATGAGATATTAAACTGAGGTCCCTTCTACCCATGCTGATGGTGTCCAGGTGGAAGTAAAAGAACCCAAGGCACTCTTAGCAAAGAGTAGGGGACATTCCCAATGTTCTGGTTAACATTCCTTTTCCCATAAACCGGTTCCTGCAATTGTCCAGGCTGTGTGTGGGTGACAATGTGTGATATGGTGGCTACTCAGGGTTTTAAATAATTGATTAGCAGTTTTTTTCTTGGGATGATACTAACTGTACAGAAAGTATTTATATAGATTTTCTAGAAGTGCTGTGTTTGTTAAATACAGTGAGGCAAGAGCTATTAATTTTCACAAAGTTTTAGCACTTTTATGAGCAAAACGCTAATCAATTTTTAGAGTTAAATAAAACCCTGCTACTACACTTTCAGTCACTTCACTACTAGTCTAGCATTGCTTGTAAAGTGCTTTGGGATACACTGTATATGAAAAACACTATATAAATTCTTCTTCTCCTTCTTCTTTTAGTGTTATTATGTATACCCACATAACCCAATACTCCCCTATCAAACTGTACTAATCTAATAGGCAAGGCATTATAGGCCCCATGTTCAGAGTCAGCCAGCTGAGCACGCACATGGGGGTACAACATGAAAAAATGGGGACAACTGGCTTCGGCACCATATTCAAATGAATAGTATGATCTGAACTGACTGCACTATCCATTTGAATATCAGTCATTGTAGTGTGGCACCAGCCAGTGGTCACCATGCTTTGTGCTGCATTACAAGGGTACAGGCTGAAGACCACCCAGAGGTGTAATGCACAGCACACACTGGTTAGTCCTGCACCCCTATGGGTGAATATTCAAACAAAGATGCAGATGAACCCACTGCACCACAAGGTCATTTACATGTCCATTATGGACTCCTCTGCATGCTGCCACAGTGGATGAATGTGCTGGACCACATCCCCCCCCACACCCAGATTCCCATCCCTGTTTAAAAGCAATACACTCCCTGGTGATCCAGCTATCTCTCACCAGCCCTGATCCCTATTCTTGCTTGGAAATTGAAAGAATTCCCTAGTGGTCCAGAGGTTCCCCCTCCTTAACCCCTACCTTCCCATAGCAGACAAACCATGTCCCTGGTGGTCTAGTGGACCCCACACTGGCAGGTAGTGCCCTATCACCCCACTGGCCCCTTTGACCCAACACTGAGAGCCAGTGACCAACACAGCCTTCTGATCAACTCCACAGTCAGCCATAGACTGAGTTCTCTTGGCACCCGTACTATACAGTCTGCCCTATGAGTGCAGTACAAAGCCCCCTCAAACAGAAATTTACTTTGGAAAAAATGCAGTGGACAGGCAGAGTATTCCTATCCCCCATACTATTTTCATCCATTGTGATACCTGGGTCACAAACTGTAGTCGCTCCAAGAACACTATAAAATTCACAGTATATATAAACATAAAATCCATGTCAGATATTAGTGAAATAGGGAAGAAGTCTAGTTTTCTTTCACAAAATACTATGCCACAACAATTTCTTCAGCTAATGGCTTGCAACATACTGCAGTATATAAACACATTAGCATTACAAATACTACATTTGAATTCAAAGCCTGAAGGAGAAAGCCTGTTCTCCCACACACAAATACATGTTGGTATACATTCTAATAACTGCAAATGCACACATTTCTTAGTCTGAAAGTCCAGTTTCTATATTACAAAACTTTAAAGTGGCAGTAAAAACAAAGAAAGCACTAATTAAACATATGCAGCAAGTCAAGAATTTCATTTGCAATCTGACCCACATCAGTTAGAAGCTTTGCAAAACTGCACTATAGTTAAGCTAAGTGACCCTGTAAAACTAATCTAGATTAAATAACACCTTTCTGAGTTAAACTTTTTACAAAACTATAGAAAACGAATACCTGAAAAGTCTCTGCATATCCTTTCTCTCCGGTCTTACAAAGAAGCTGCAACTGCCAAGACTGCTTTCAAACTAGGAGGGAACTAGGAAGTGCCCCCCTCTGGCAGTTTCACATCCTGCCAAAAAGCAAAAGATTCATGGGAAATTAAGTCTTTGCTGAGTTGATTTTTTTAAAGTAACATGCAAGTGCAATCTGTCAGTTTTGCAAGATGTTCCAAATTATTTATACAAAAAATGAGGGTCAGAAGGACAATTACACAATAGTATATCTTAGAGGACTGTCTTTATTTGCCCATTTATTTACCCAGGGTTGTCAGAAATGAATGATCTCTTTTTCAGTGAAGTCCTGCTTTTTCTGCACAAGTTTTCATAGAGTCTTAGGAGATCAAATATGGTCACAGTTGAACCAGAAGCTACTGTGGCAGGCCTGAAATATTAAGCAATAAGGAATGACCAGGGGTTGCATTAACCATACATAACTCACATCCTTGCGAGGTAATGTGGCATAAGGTGAAGCCGAGTGCCATGCCCCAAGGGTGTGATTAACATATTTGCAACCCCTGTGAGTACCTTATTGTTTTTTTAGCAATGTGAATAAAAAAAACTTTTAAAACTAGTGGTTTATGTTTTTTTTTATTAATTGTACCTGATTTTATATTTAAACATTCCTTCTACCATCTGGTCATCAGTCCATCCACAGTCAGTTTATGTTCCAGTTCAGCTTGCAGATGAGAACACTGTTTAACCAGGAGTAGCACACTAAGCCAAAGCTTGTTTCCAGATGTGACCTGGGAGCACATGGAAGTTAAGTGGCTTGCTTAGGATCACACAGTATGCACCTAGGTGGCTGTGGGATTCAAATCCAGGTCTTCAGATGTTCAGAGACTTATGTGCTTCTGCAGAGCTGTAGAGCCCATCAAAAACATCTGTGCAGTTTCAAAACAGTATGTCAAATTCTGATACCATGTTGATATCGGTATTGGCTAGCCAGCAAGTTTGTCTGACTAGGAAAAAAAATAAATGTCAGTTTAAAGCGAATATGTGGGGTTAATGGCTTAGATGCCAATCTTGAGCTGTAAAAAAAAATCACACTGTTACCATGGCAAACACTGACTGACTAAACATGTCATCAAAGAGGGGGAATTTGAGTCAAGAGCATAGCACAGGAACAATGGCAACATTGTTTCCTTGACGGTTGTCATGGCAACAACCAATGGGTTTTAATGAGTTCTTTTTCACTCTGCATGCTCTACCCCACCACAACATTGCCCTCCTTTTCTTAGCCAACTATTATCACCTGGAGTAGCACTCTAACCACCCTCCCTGTAGCTGAATCAACACCCTACACCTCAACCATCCTCCACCCCCAAAACTCCCTGCAACTAGACTTGCCCCAAGTTCACTCCCCAAGCTGACCACTCTCTCTGTAGTGAGAACCCTTCCCCCGACTGGCTATCCTGCACATCACTGCATTCCACTTCCAGATCCCTGACCAGACTCCCCACTCAGACCTCTCTCAGTCAGTATCACTGGTGGCAAAGTGTGAGCTGGTGGTAGAGGGGGTTGGAGACTGTGGAGACAGCGAGGGTGTTGGAGGAACTATGGGGTGACAGATCCTGGAGGAAGGAGGTGGGAAAGGGACTCAGAGTTGGATTGTGGATGGAATGGTTACTGTGGTGGGAGCTGTGTAGGGATGTGGAGGGAGGACTGGCAGTATTGGCTGCCATGGAAGGAGATAAGGCTAGTACCTGGGGCTATGTAAGAAGATTTAGCTAGTGTCAGGTAACAAAGGTAAAGGAAGGAAGGGGGCTAGTTTCTGGGGCTGTGCAGGCCTGTGGAGGAAAAGTATCTTGACGGTCCGTATGGGATGGGTGGGTGTTTAATTGATCTGGGAGGTGTCAGTGGAGGGCCATTCAGGGTTGCAATGGGTCAAAGGTATGAAGTGGTCTCAACTGACCAGAGTGGGACAGGAATGTTAAGGTTGCTGCAGCTGACAGGTGTTACTGATTAGAAGAGGGGCTGGGGGGAGTACCCAGGGGCTGTGAAAGGAGTGCAAAGGGCATGACAGAGTATTTAGTGAGCTGTAAAGAAAGGGGATATCAAATGCTGGGGGTAATTGACCAGTCTACCCCCATAGCTGGAACCCCCTTCACACAGACCAGCCAGCTCCAGATGTTGGCCCTACTGATGAATATACTAGCTGTGTGCCTCCATCCCACATCTTGAACCTCCCTTTCCACAGAGAGGGTTTTGTGGGGGCGTAAGGGGAGTTTATGTCAAGGGTTAGGGGGCAGTTGACTAGCAGTCCCTAGCATCCATTGGGAAACACCTCTCTCCTCTCATTCCATGTAAATTAAGTCATTACCATCCAGTGGCACCTCTTCACTCTCCCCATCCCATATTAAAAAAGCAATCTTTGCTGTCCAGGTATTCCTTATACCCCTGCTCTGTCACTCTACCAAAGGCAACTAGTAAAGCTCTCCATACCACATCTTCAGCTGGATGCTGTTTAATGTGGGCCTTTAACCAATACTGATTACTGTGAATACAGAAATACATGCAGAACAATCAATTTTTTCACACAGTGTGCTGAGTAGTATGTATTTGTGACAATGACCCATGGTAGTGGTTGACCATACTTCTCAACTTTTTGCCAGCTGAATGAGGGACACAGACACTGCATTCTTGCTCTTTCTTCCTCCTCTTGTGACTTGCACATAACCCAGATGGGAGAGGGGGATTTCCAAGGATGTTACTTAGCTGGGGAGGCTGGTTGTGGGGCTGATAGTGGACTTGGTTCATGAAGGTTGGTCATGTGGGGGAGGTAGATTGGGGGGATGCAGATTCAATGGTTGCTGAGGTGTCATCCTTCAGATGAGATGTTAAGCTAAGGTCCCTTCTGCCCAACTATGGTCTCCATCCAGGTGGAACAAAAAGATAACCTGGCTAATTAAAAAAAAGAACCACAGAGATTCCCAGTGCCATAGCTAACAAAGGTATCAGTGTAGGGAAAAGTCATATTTTAACAAAAATCCTGTTTAAGAAAGCTTGTATTCACAGATATGCACAAAACAAGGACTTGGTCACTTTAAGATGGCTTACACCTGGGTGCATGTGACAGGATGAAAATAAGTATAGTATAAGTGAGACTAAAACACCCAAGCCAGGAGAAGTAGGATCACCCCCCTGAGCCAAGAGAAGTGGGGGCACCCTCTGAGCCAGAAGCAGTAGGGCCATACCTGCCCCCCAAACCTGAAGAAACAGAGCCACCCCCTTGAGAGAGAACAGGGCCACCCTCCTGAGCCAGGAGAAGCAGGGCCATCTCACCATGAGCCAGGAGAAGTAGGGCCATCCCACCCCTTTCCAGCAGCTATCAACCTCCCAAATCAGTCCCAATGGATTGCTCACCCACAGTGGCAGGGCCAGGAGATAGAGAGCCATTCACTCTCTCCCTTGAGTCCCTCCACACCCCACAGTACAAAGACATTTTCAAATAAACACAGCCACTTGCCTCAACAAAAAGGCACAAGAAGTCAGGACTCTGTCTCTCTGGTTCTGCAGGCAGCTTCTCTCTTTGTTGTTGCTGTTGTCTGAACTTTTACTTGAGGGACTGACTCTGTGCTATAGCTACTGGCTGGGCAGGGTGGCTAGCTTCTGCTATTCTGTCCTGTTACAGACCAGACCATGTTCTAGTTTTTTGTGACAAAAGTACAACACTCAGTACAGCTCTTTTAAGGTTGGCTTTACTGCTGGACCATGGGGGGTCTGTGCTGCAGCTTTCAAGCAGTGCCAATATGGTTCCAGTTTGGTGGCCATGGGCAGTGAGCAGCTCTCAATCCATGCAAGTGACAGGCAGGGCAATTATTTTTCAACTACTCAGTCCTCAGACTTGTGACACCAGTGTGCAATCCTATGGTGTTTTCAGTCCTTGACTGGTGCTAACTCTACTCTCTTAGCAGACAGTTACTGCAGTGTGTCCAAGAGCACCCAGAGGGCAGGAGGGTATTGAGTGTGTCACAGCACAGACCTAAGGGGTCTGACCACCAAAACAGCTTCCTGTTGGAGTGGAGGTGGTAAAATGTAACTGGAGCTCTCTTGAGTGGCAGCACAGTTGATTGGCTATATTGGTGCTCTGATGTTAGACAGTGTGCATCTGTGTCACAGCTGCAGAAGTCTGACTCCATCTACAAACTAACAGAAAGAGGGCCTGGGACTGTACTGCAGAATTTAAGTGCCACACAGCTGACAGGATAGGAGTCAGTTGTCAGTGCGAAGGTGGTGGTGGCAAGTGGTGAGGCACTCAGAGTCGAGAGTTGGGACATGAATTACTTGGGACCCCGGTGGAGCTTGCAGCAAGAATACAAGTGTTAAGCTGCAACATGCAGCACTGCATCAGGGACTCAGAGCACTGTGGAAAGAACTGGAGCGCAGCATTTTTTGATCAGGTCATGTGTCCCAGCATGGGCTGTAAGATGCTGGTTCAACAACAAACACATCGACCGGCATCACAGCGCCAGGCTCCATGTCATCCATGATATGCAGTCAGCATGGAGCCACACACATCGGAGTGTGTTTTTTCTTCTTCTCTGAACCCTCCACATGGGGGTCTCTGCCCCCTCACCCCCATAAATATAGATACCAACTCCGAGTCAGAGTTGGTTCAGGGACAGGGTGTAGGTCAGAGGAATGTGTTGCCAGGTCCTAGGTGTACTTCTACAGTGACATGGCACTGTTGTCCATATCAACACATGTCACTGCAGAAATGTCACTGTTCTGGGGGCAAACCGTTGGCATGCCCCAGTGCAGCGCTACCTATGTCTGAAGCTCTCTTTATTATCTAATTTAGGGCTAAATTGCCCTGTCCTCTTCTCTACCTTTGGGAGCTACTTATTTGAATGCCACCCTCCCCTGCCCTAAGGTCCAATCAGGAGCTTGATTTAAATAAATTTACATAATTTTTAATAGGGCCACCTCTTGCCCTATGCTCCTTTTCTGAAGTGATTTAAATAAATGTTAAGAGATCCACCCTTGGGAAGTCCCTTGCTCCAGAGCCTTGCCCTGACCTCACTAATGGCTGTGGCCATCCCTTATTGCATCCTCAGAGTGAAAAGAAACTTCTTTTCGATTAAATTTATATTAGTTTAAGCAGATAGCATCTGCTTTATGGTGCTGCTCTTGACTCACTGCCCCAACCTAGGGAAGGTACAGCTCCCCAACAGTGACACCATTACAGATAAATACGTTGATGCTGACAACATCGACAGTTCACTGTAATGGTGCACCAGAAACCTGACCACACTGTCTCCCAGTGCTGCACCCCCTCCTCAAATCAACTCCAACTGAAAGTTGATTATATTTAGAATGTGGGTGCAGGGGGCAAAAGCCCCTGATAGCAAAAAAGAGACCAGGAGTTCTTTGGGATTTATGTCAACTGCAACTTGCAACTGACATAAATTCCATTGCTGTGATGCCAGTTGACAAAACTGTTGTCACACCTGCATCATAGAGCCCCCAGGGAACAGTTGAGGAAAGAGGAGATGGACTAAGTGTGGGCTGGATGCCTGGCTACCTGCAGGTAGGCCTGAGTGCTTCCCTTGGGGGCCATACTCTGCCCCATAGACCACACATAGGACCCACTTGGAGCCTGTTTACCCATTTGAGTCATCAAATGGACCCACACAGGCAAGGTCTCCCCAGTTCTTTATCCTTTCCAGGCTTCCCAAGCTTTGGCTCCACTCTTCCCCCGGACCTTCCAGGGGACCCACATGCTAGACTCCCCCACCTATGTTCACCCTCTCTTTTTATCTGAACCATCTAAGGGACCACCCTGGACTGTGGTGCCTACCCATGAAATTGACTGGGGGAGGGAGGAATCAGGAACCTATGATCATGATCAGGGGAAGTCAAAAGCCATGATGACATGGCTGTGGGGATTAAGAAGCTTGAAGCTGGGGCTTGAGAGCATTCTACCAGAGCTAGGAGGGGTATGATTGGGAGTAGGACATCATGACTGGGGTGGCTAAATAGCTAGTTACCCCAGCTTCAGTAGACTCACCTTCCCATTCACTGGACCACCCTCACCCTGTGCCAGCCCGTCAAATGACCTTCTTCCCTGCATTTCAATCAATCAATCAATCAAATCTTTATTTATTCAGGCGGACATCATTGAGCAAAGCTCATTTACAAGATAGACCTGATAGGTCAAGGATCAAATTGAAGGTACAATAGCAGACATATACAGAACACTTATATTTAAACAGATACAGTAATATAAACATATATACAAATGAAGGATAAGGATGGTTCAACCTAACAGGACAAGGTAGGATACAATAGAAGTACCCTAGAAGAAACCAGAATGTCCAAGATCCAATAGAGGAGCCAAAGCAAGCACGCACTACATGGTAACAGGTGGTTACAGGCTCCAGGGCAAACTAACGCAGACAAATAGATGTAATGATTTATGACTGCAAAAATGATGATAAGCAGCCTCTGACAAATGACATGGAGGTGCTGGTGGGAGATTCAGAGAGGCTAAGGCTACTAGTAGTAGGAGGTATGGAGGAGTGGTTGGGGTAGAAGTAAGTGCCAGGAATTGGTGTGGAGGTCTTAGTCAGGTGAAGCTAAGCTGTAAAAAGGTATGACAGGGGCTGAGATACACAAAAAGGGGCTGCGAGGAGGGAAAACTAAGGGAAGATTTATGGAAGAGCTGTCAATAATAATTGCTGACTGAAAGGGGAGGGTTGTGAATGTGACTGGACTAGGCCTTGTGATAGCAATTGCATTTCTCTGGGAAGAGACTTACGTAGAGCTTTTTAAAGGATGCTAGAGGTATAAAGTTGGTCAACTTTAGGGTCTTCTGTAGAGAATTCCATGCCAATGCTAGAGAGTAGCTGATTGCAGACCTCCCATGCCGGGTGTAGGCTTTGGGTAACTTAAGCATGATGAAGTTGTTGCTTCTTAGGGCATAGGACCTAGCTGTGGCCAGTGTAAAGCAGTCTAAAATATAGGATGGAAGTTTATTAGACAAGGCTTTGTATATCCATAGTGCAGCATTTCTGTTCCTTCTGAGGTGTAGGGATGTCCAACCAACTGCAGCATAGAGAGC
This sequence comes from Neoceratodus forsteri, assembly GCA_016271365.2. Taxonomy (NCBI): domain Eukaryota; kingdom Metazoa; phylum Chordata; order Ceratodontiformes; family Ceratodontidae; genus Neoceratodus; species Neoceratodus forsteri. Next base: position 834,930,760 of record CM057456.1, on the reverse strand, counting down.
AATGATGAGTGTTGAATGGAAGATCTGTAATAAACCGTAGTGCTCTGTGATACAAGGTATCTAATTTGCTTAAGTAGGAAATAGGACAGTGACCATAAAGGAAGTCTGCATAGTCGATAAGTGAGATAAATGAGGCCTGGATTAGTCTCAGTCTTGAGTCTCTGGTTAGAAAATGTTTAATTCTGAAGAATAGGCCGAGCCTCTGGCAAAGTTTTTTCAGAAGTTCTTCAATATGATGAGTGTAGTCAAGCCTGCTATCAATCCACACCCCTAAGTATTTGAATATATCTACATAGTCCAGGCTTTCTCCAAGGATGGTGGATAAATGGGGAAGATTGCTTGGTGAGGAGGTGTTAGTATGGTTATTAGTGGAGAAGAACATAGCTTTTGTCTTCTTTGCATTTAGGAGGAGTTTTTTCTCAAGTAATTGGTGTTGCAAGAGGGAGAATTCTGATTGTAAAATTTCACAGGCCACTGCAGGCGATGGGTTACTGACATATAAAACAGTGTCATCTGCAAAGAGGTGAACATTGGCTTTGGTGAGATTAGTGTCAATGTTGTTAATGTAAATGGCAAAAAGGATGGGGCCCAGGATAGATCCTTGAGGAACTCCTCTTAGAAGTGATTTTAATGAGGATAAGTCACCTTCAGCTTTCACCTGCTGTGTTCTATCAGTGAGGTAACATCTGAACCACTTAATAGAGGGTGGGTCTAAGCCTATGGAGTGCAGTGAAGAGAGTAGCAGCTCATGATCCACGGTGTCGAATGCTTTGCTTAGATCAAGGAATACAGCACAGACACTGCTCTTTTTGTCAAGCTCAGTTTGCCAGTCATTTGTGACTTTGGCCAGTGCAGAGATGGTGTTGTGCCTGGCCCTAAATCCAGATTGAGCAGGATTTAAGAGGTTGTTAACTTCAAGGTAGTCTCTAATTGATGCTCACTAATTTCTAGCATCTTGGAAAGCACAGAAGAATGGATATGGGCCTGCAGTTCTTGAGGTCCATGGGGTCCCCTGATTTTAGGAGGGAAACACTTGGGCTGTTTTCCATATCGAAGGAATAGAGCCAGAGGTTAATGATAGATTAAAAAGATGTGTTAATGGAACTGCAAGCACATGAATTGCAATTTTTAGAAAATAGGGGTCAAGAGAGTCTGCACCTGCGCTTTTTTTAGTGTCCAAATGCAGCATTAGGTCCTCTACTTGCTTCAATAAAACCGGTTTGAAGGAGAAGGAAGAAACAGCCCTCTGAACCTCAGTAGACGGGAGTTTAGTTGTGCCTGCAATATATTAGCTGGAGAGGTGTCAAAAGCAAGGCCAGCCGTAGTGAAATGATTATTGAATGCATCCAGTACTTCCCTTTTATCAGAGATAGCAACCTTATTAAGGTGCACTTGAGATGGCAGAGAGGTGCTAGAGTCCTGTCCTAAGATCCCCTTGATGGTGTCCCAGAATCTAGCAGGATTGTGGTAAGAGGCGTCAAGTTCAGCCATATAGAAAGCAGCCTTAGCATCCCTTACTTTCTTGGTGCAGCTATTTCTGGCTTTTCTGAAAAGCATCCAGTCATTTGGTTCCTTAGTCTTCCTTGCCAGTTTCATAGTTTATCTCTGTCCAACAGTGCAGATTTAAGGTCAGCTGAGAACCAGCGGCAAGATTTGCTTTTGATCTGACACTAGTGATTGGTGCATGAGTGTTAAGGGCACCTATGATTATGCTATTTAACACCTGATGTGCTTTTTTCCACAGAATGCGTAAGGTAGAACTCCTGCCAGCATGTAGAGTGGCTTAGGTCATGGAGATATCCTCAATATTAAGGTTTTTCTAGATCTTCTCAGAAGGAATTTTACTGGGTTAGCTGGTTTGCCTAGATGATCTTATTCCTGCTATGAGACAGTGGTCACTTATGTCACTGAATAGCACTCCAGCGTGGAGAATAGGTGGGGTTTGTTTACCAGCATAATGTCAAGTAGGAGCTACTACTTCTATTCTTTAAATTGATTCTTGTTGGTTCATTTATCAGTTGTGTAAGCCCATGTGTATCACAGAATGATACTAGAGGTGCAGCTGTCTTGGAGAGCCAGTTTAGGTTTAGATCACCTAGGATTATGATATCTTCAGGGCCAATTTGATTAGGTTCCCAGATGGGTTAAGAGTCTGTGGTCAGCAGAGGGGGCCTATAGCAACCAACTAGTTGAAAAGCTGCCATGTTGGGAGAGTTATTTTAAGGGATATACATTCAAATTCTTTGGGCAATGATGTTGCACTAAGGCAAGATGCAGAATATTTGACTTACATAAATAGCTACTCCACCACCCCTTGTCAGGCGATCTGCTCTGAATATATGGTAGTTGGGTAGATTTACCTCCCTGTCTGTTATTGCAGGTTTGAGCCATGTCTCGGATATTACGAGAAAGTCTGGCAAAAGTATGGGCACCCAGGCTTGTAATAATGAAAGCTTTTTCAGGAGGCTGCATGCATTGATATGAAGGAAGCTTAGTCCTTTGATGGAGGCAAGATCTGCTGGGGAGGTGATGCCCTCTGGAGGGCCTGGATTGATTTCAACATTACCAATACAGGTCAGCAGAAGGAATAAGAGTTTCGTAAGGGCTTCGAAAGACAGGAAGATGGGACTGTCTTTGGGCCTTCTCTTCTTGCTCGGAGGCCACTGCTTTGAGGTGATCCACTTGGGGTTGCGACTTGGTATCCTGTCACAGAGTGCTAATTTGGTGGACAGGTGTAAGGGGGAACTGTGGACCCAAAAATGGAGCATTGAGCATAAAACGTACATGACAGGTTGCGTCCCTTTTTGTGGGTTACCCCACTGATTATGATGTAACATCGGTAGGGCAAATGTGAGGATCCGGTCAACATCCACTGGAGGTGTAACAGAGAGGCTAGGCTGTGGGCCGATTATTCAGTATGGTATGGATCGGGATGTCTTCATCCTCACTAAACATCACAAATGAGAGAGAGAGAAACAGTAAGAGGAGTCTCCCCATTTTGAATGCAGCAGTTATTAGTTACCTACAATGAGAACAGGGAAGGACTGTAGAGTAGGTGGCGTCACAGGGCCACTGACAGATTATTGGTTAGAGTAATGCTGTGGGCAGGAGATAAGAATTTTGGTGGAAGATGCCTATAAATGTAACACACGGGGGGCGGTAAGGTGTACCATGGCTTTCTGCACCTTTCCTGGTTGTCTTCCCGGCCTCCTGGTCCCCAGGTTGGCCTTGTGGTCGCCGACCGCCTGCTGGCGGAGCGAGCCCGCACTCACTGGGTGCTTGAGGCAGGGAAGGCTTGGATTGGAGGAGACACAGGAAGGCACAGTTAATATAAAGAAAATAGCAGAAATCAAGTGATTCTGCAAGCAGTATGACTTAATTTACACAACAAAAGGCTGGGTGGGGTTGGCGCCTAGCTGCCTGGCCCACTAGAAATCCCACCAAAAGCTTGTAATTCACATTTCACTTTAACAGTTAACAGAGTCCTTAGTTATTTTAGCAAAAAACAGGAGAACAGCTCTTTTTAGACAGTTTAGACCAAAAACGCACAATCCCCGACCAGCTTCAGCAGTGTAAGGTTAATACAGAAGTCTATAGAGCAGGAGGACCAATCGGCTGCAAGACTCAGTCAGCGCTCGCCTCCTGATTGGCCGCGGCTTTCCCGTACCTTCCTGGCTGTCTCTCCCAGCCTCCTGGTCCCCTAGGTCGGCCTTGCGGTCGCCGACCGCCCGCTGGCGGAGCGTAGTCCCGGCGCTCACTGGGTGCTTGAGGGCAGGGAAGGCTTGACTGGAGGGAGACACAGGAAGGCACAGTTAATATAAAGAAAATAGCAGAAATCAAGTGATTCTGCAAGCAGTGTGACTTAATTTACACAACAAAAGGCTGGGGGTTTGGCCTAGCGCCTGGCCCACTAGAAATCCCACCAAAAGGCTGTAATTCACATTTCATTTTAACAGTTAACAGAGTCCTTAGTTATTTTAGCAAAAAAACAGGAGAACAGCTCTTTTTAGACAGTTTAGACCAAAAACGCACAATCCCCGACCAGCTTCAGCAGTGTAAGGTTAATACAGAAGTCTATGGAGCAGGAGGACCAATCGGCTGCAAGGCTCAGTCAGCGCTCGCCTCCCGATTGGCCGCGGCTTTCCCGTACCTTCCTGGCTGTCTCTCCCGGCCTCCTGGTCCCCTAGGTTGGCCTTGCGGTCACCGACCGCCCGCTGGCGGAGCGTAGCCCCAGCGCTCACTGGGTGCTTGAGGGCAGGGAAGGCTTGACTTCATGGCTGTCTCTCCCGGCCTCCTGGTCCCCTAGATCGGCCTGGCGGAGCGTTGCCCCAGTGCTCACTGGGTGCTTGAGGGCAGGGAAGGCTTGACTTCCTGGCTGTCTCTCCCGGCCTCCTGGTCCCCTAGGTCGGCCTTGCGGTCGCCGACCGCCCGCTGGCGGAGTGTAGCCCCGGCGCTCACTGGGTGCTTGAGGGCAGGGAAGGCTTGACTTCCTGGCTGTCTCTCCCGGCCTCCTGGTCCCCTAGGTCAGCCTGGCGGAGTGTTGCCCTGGTGCTCACTGGGTGCTTGAGGGCAGGGAAGGCTTGACTTCCTGGCTGTCTCTCCCGGCCTCCTGGTCCCCTAGGTCAGCCTTGCGGTCGCCGACCACGCTGGCGGAGCGTAGCCCCGGTGCTCACTGGGTGCTTGAGGGCAGGGAAGGCTTGACTTCCTGGCTGTCTCTCCCGGCCTCCTGGTCCCCTAGGTCAGCCTTGCGGTCACCGACCGCCCACTGGCGGAGCGTAGCCCCGGCGCTCACTGGGTACTTGAGGGCAGGGAAGGCTTGACTGGGTTGGTCACCCTGGTTTGATCCCCCTTGCCACACACAGAGCTTTGCTCCCCCCCCCAGCTGACAAATCTCCCTGCAGCAAGATCACCACCAGATGCTGGACCAGCCTCACAACTGTGGCTGACTCCCTTCCCTGTAGGTAGACCACCCTTCCAGCCATAGACCAACCTCCTACCCACGCTGAATACCCCTCTTGCTGCAACTAACCCCACCCTAAGCCTTTGTATCAGATCGCCTTCATCAAGCAATCCTCCCTAGGGGGTGATACCCTAAGCTTCTTTACCAGATCATCTAAGAAGATCTCTTTATGCTGCAGAAGGGGAATCCCCTACTATTCTGTTTAGCAATTCTAAGTTTTATCTGTTCTTAGTTTGGTCTTCTGTTTTACTGATTTGGTCCGCTCCCACAGTTATCTGATATTTGTCCTCTAGTTGTGCATTATTTAGATCAGTTCTCCTCAACACTGGATTCTTTGTGACCCGTTTTTATTTGTTGTACTTTAAGGCTGTTCAAGAGAAGACTGTGCAGTGGGCCATTATCAAGTAGTTATTAACTGCAAAAAATTCTAAGTCAAATCTCAAATAATTAATAACTGAGATGTTTTCTACATTTTTTCTTTCTTCCTTTTTTGTCCTCAGCTGGGGAGGGGGGGGTTGTGCCTTTGGTTCCCTGCCCCTTCCAGCTAGTCTTCATGGCCGCCTTCCCAATCATGGCCAGAGCTACACCTCCCCATTGCAGCCCTTTCCAGACTTCATTACAGCGGGTACTTACCCCACCACTGTGGAGATCTGGAGGGCAGGCCCAGGAGGGAGCAGACTTGGGCACAACTGCGGCAGTGCCATCGGGGCAGCCATCATGCGGCTAAGTATGTTTGTCTTGTAGGTAGCCCCCCCTCGGTGCTGGCATGCAATGATGTCAATGACGTGCAACACAAGCTTCCATGCATTGCTCATCAGATGCTGCCAGTGCCGTCCCTTGTTGTTTTCCCCAAAACTTGCACATCCCCCAGCTGCTGCTAGGAGTCAGCAGCTTGACAGTCATATCCCAACTACCCACCCCAAAGAAGGAGAGTGGTCCCTGGGACACTCGATCCTCCTCCTTCCGGCTGCTCCCCAGTGATCCATGTCTGTTCCCGAACACAGGTCACTGGCATAGCACGAGGTGTGATGTCTAGTGCCTCAACCCTCAGTGCCACTGGGCTAGCAGACATTTTCTAAGTTTTGCATTTAAAGTAATAAACAACTAAAACGTTTCTAAGCCATTTGAACAACTAATTCACAAGCTGGATTCTGTTTAAGTTAGAAAATGTAATCAATCCATAACAACAATATTTTTCAGTCTAATTTCTCAACAAATGCTCAAATAAACAAAATAATTCTCAACTAATCTCTAGATAGCAAGGATTGCACATTAGTTGTATAAAATCCATTAACCAATGGTCAAGCTGTATACAGTATTGTATATGGTACGTGTTCCTTGACAACTCAGTTGGTGGCCTGCTGTGGTGGTGTGAGGAGGGCTGTGATGGTCGCCAGTTCTGTTACAGGATGAGGGAGTGGGGTGGTGAGCACTACCTGTTGTGGTTGGGGTTCAAAAGAACACCAGGGAATGAGATTTTGGTAATATTGTAGTTAATGGCAAATTGGAGATAGGGAGGAGGGGCACTAGACCACCCAGGAATGATTTTGTTAATATTGTAGTTAATGGCACATTGGGGCTAGACCACCCAGGAATTATTTTGTTAATATTGTAGTTCATGGCACATTGGGGCTTGGGGGGAGGGGCGCTAGACCACCCAGGAATGATTTTGTTAATATTGTAATTAATGGCACATTGGGGCTTTGGGGAAGGGGCAAAAGACCACCCAGGAATGATTTTGTTAATATTGTAATTAATGGCACATTGGGGCTTGGGGAGGGGCACTAGACCACCCAGGAATGATTTTGTTAATATTGTAATTAATGGCACATTGGGGCCTGGGGAGGGCACTAGACCACCCAGGAATGATTTTGTTAATATTGTAATTAATGGCACATTGGGGCTTGGGGGAGGGGCACTAGACTACCCAGGAATTATTTTGTTAATATTTTAATTTACGATCACATCAAGGCTGGGGGGGGGCACTAGACAACCAGGGCCATGATTAATATTACTTTATTTATTTATTTATGCATGTATGTATGCATGTATTTATTTATATATTTATTTCATTCTTTATTTATCGAATGAATCAGAATTACAACCTTTGAGTTAAGGACTCCTTTATAAAGGCGCCACGTGATATATACATTACACACATGATACATATATATTACAAGAAATGACAAGATATACAATAATAAATATACAGAGAACACACCAGAAAACAAGCATTGCAAGTTCAGAGACAGTATAGACAGACTGGATGGGCCTTGCAGTCCTTATCTGCCGTCAACTTCTATGTTTCTGTATACAATAAGAGGCATATAATGAGGGCAAGTTACAGTTTAAGGGTGGAAAGGACCAGCCCATGTCAAGTCATTACAAATTCAGCATGTACAATAACATTGACAGAAAATCAAAAGGTTATAGTCACAGGCAAGGGGGAAGGGAGGACTAAGCACCATCACACCTGGAGTGGAAGATGATTTCAGCAAGGAATATGGTTTAACATAGGCCTCGTCGCTGTTCCTGGGTGATGACCATTGGCATTTCATTCAACCAGAGGGGGGGGCCTTGTAATAAAAGGAGCGTTGGCCCAGAGAGGTCCTGCAGTAAAGTACAGACAGGGGGGTTAGCAAGGAGCTCTGTGTAGACCATGGCAGAGTAGAGGGCTGAACAAGGTGGCAAAGACCTGGAGGAGAGGTGTTAAGGGAAAGCTTTCTAGCAAGGAGACAGGTCTGGTACCCGAGTCTGCTTTCAAAGTTAAGCCAGTTGGTGCATTTATACAGCTCACAGGTGTGTGTCCAATGGTTGCACCCAGTGGCTAACTAGCAGGCTTTATTTACGAAGATCATGATGTGACGCAGGACAGTGGGGTCTACCATGCCATACAGAACAATCCCGTAGTCAATAAGGGAGAGCACTGATGATGTCACTGCAAGGCCTAGGGTGTCAGGATTACTAAAAGAGTATGGGTCAGGATAGGGACATGTGTTGAGGGAGGGCTCAGAGAGTGGTGCAAGTGGACAATCCCTCCCAGTGCCTCAACCCTCAGTGTTACTGGGCTGGCCCCTTTCTTAGCATTCTCTTTTTTTTTTTTTTATAGCCCCTTTTCTCTGCCATGGTGGAACTTCTTCTGGGAATCCCTAGACTGTGCTCCCCTAATCCATCCCATGTAGCCCACTGGTGTCGCTGACCTACCCATGCTGCTGCCTCGGCCTACCTCTGCATGGGAGGGGGGGAGACCCACTTTTACTCCCTCCAGTCTATCAGTGTGTGTCAGGAGGTCCATCTGCGGCATCCAACGATAGCCCAGTTATGGGTTATCTGGGGCAGTCGGGTCCCATCTCCGTCCTCCATGACAGGTTCCTTTTTCTGTTTTTATGTCCCCTCCCACAGGATGTGAGCACTCTAGGGAGACCTAGGGGCGGCACACGTCAAGGTGTGCTAAAGCTCCAGTTTCTGTCCCACATCCTCCCTCCCTTCTCTATGCAGTCCCGTTGCTCCTCCACCCATGGTCACCCAGGTGGCGGTAGAGCTGCGGGACAATCATCCCCTTCCTCCCCAGAGGAGGAGAGCAGCCGTTGGGCACTCAATCCTCCACCCCCAGCCGGCCCTCCAGCTACCCGAGTTCGTCCCTGAACCCAGGTCACTGTCGTCGCAAGCGGAAATCCAACCGCTGCACTGGTGGGCTAGCCTTTCTTAGCATTCTTGATAGAGAAAAAGTTGTTAAACAATTGATCAGAATGAAAATTAACCCTTGCATATAAAACAAAGTATTAAAATGTCTTCATGTATCATTAGAAAGTATTTAACAATTTGTACTTCTAAAATCTGTGTATAATATTCATTTAGTAATAGTTTATTCTTAAAGAGGGGGCTCCCGAGGTAATGCCATGTAATTCTTTCACTTACCCCGAATGTCTGCTGGTCCATTTACGTGATTGCCAGTGTGCAGATCCTGAAAAAGCATTTATTTATGTAATCAGGAGGTATTTTGTGATATCCAACAGCTGCGTTGTCTACCTTGACCCGGATCGGTTCGCTGGACCAGAAGTGATGTATGGACTGGATCCACCTATTGGATTGCGCTGTCACAGCTCATTCATTCTGGGGGAAGACTGCCTGGCACTCGCGAGCTTAGTGGAGGATCTCACAACGCATTCACTGTGCAGCTTTATTATTTTTGCTCTCAGTTCAGTTAAATAAAGACTAACTCTAACTTCTCCTGTCTGTTACTTGTGTGATTGTTACTGACCTGTGTAGCGTGACTGTTGAACTTCTATAAATATCCTACCACTGATACTGTCACTGTTTGCCTATGAGTATCTAGCTGTCATCACTGAGTTGTCTGTCTAATTGTGACTATCAGTTAAATGTCACATGCATATGTGGTATTGATTTATGATGTTATGATAATGCAGTTTACAACTGTGTTCTTTTCAAGGCAGTGACTATTCAACTCAGAACTGTGGTATGTTATCACTTTTTTTTGGTTCTGATGCTCCTGAACGTGCTGTGTTTTCAGACTGTTGTACTGAAAATGCTTCATTTTGGCTACATGCTGATTTTACTGTTTACATATTCTGCTTTCAGAATTTAAGGATCCTCATATTTGCTGTGACATCCATTGTTTTCATTGCAGCTATGGTGCTGCAAGCAAGGTGTTGCTTTTACTGTATTTTTGCTTGTGACACTAATATTCTCATCTTACATCTTATATTAATATTTGTGAAACACGTGTCTAACCATTTTGTGTAACTTCTATTTACCACTACCACTTATTGCAATCTGTCTTGCACTTTTATTTGCAGAGCAGAGATCTACTTTGTTTTGTCCTGCATCAGTAATTGAGTATTCAGTTTTTATTCAGGCATGCCTTCACGCTGTGTTGCAGGAAACTGTGGTAACACAAAGAAGCACGGGTTCTCCTTATTTACATTTCCAAAGGATCCTCACATTGTAAGGTTATAGAATAAATTTGTGAGCACAAAATGTGCAGACTGAAAAGGACCATCAAAGTATAGTGTGTTGTGTTCCTTTCATTTTGAGGAATCCTGCTTTGACCCATCAATTTACATGCAGTACAAAAAGAAGTTTGCCATGTGTCTACGCTTGGTACCTGACGCTGTTCCCCTCAATTCATGCACCTGAGGCAGTTAGTGCAGTGATATCTGCACTGGCCATACCTAATTCAGATGCTCAAGATACTTCCGAGTCTGTGTCCTGCCTCCTTGTTTCCTCACAGCCTCTTGTAAAGCAACAAAAAAGTGGTGGTGCATTTCGTAAGCACCAGCTGGCAGAGGTAAGCATTGGATGTTTGGTTCTACATACAGTTAGTACACATGTCATGACATTATTCTTGCACAGACATGTGTGTGTACAATAATTTGTGTGCCAACACATCACATACATGTCATGTGTTACAAGTTGCAGAATTTTCAAAACAGGTATTGCTCTGAATGTCACATAATGAACGTGGGGAACTGTTACACTGATCGTATTACGCTTCTGCTACAAACATGATGTGTCACCTGACACCCCTCACCTTGACGCCCATGCTTCAGATGCATGTCACATGCATAACTGTCATGTACATGTCAACTGTTTTGTACTAGTTGTCATGGTGTGGCATGCTTCTGACTTGAGACCTGCTGTGCTACAAACATAGAAATATAGAACTGTGATGGCAAAACATGACTGACAGGCCAGCCTATTGTGCCCATTTCTCTAGCTATCTTGTAGGACATCACCCCCATCCCCAACACTCCCGTGTGTGTGTGTGTGTGTATGCCCTGCCTTTTCTCTGACTTCCACTGTTGCTTCTGCAAGCAAGTCCTGTACTTGCATGTTGCACTTATTCACCACCCTGTATGTGAAATATTATTTCCTAATGTTACCCGAACTATCTAACCTCAATCTGTAACACATGCTCCCTCTTACTGTGAGTCCCTTTCAGCTGTAACATGTTTTACAGCAGCACACACTTTATATGGTTAGGTTACTTAAAGGTCTCAATCATGTCTCCCCTCTCCCTGCTTTGTTCCACTGAATACATGTTCAGTTCTGCAAATCTTTCCTCATAGGACAGGTGGCTTCGCCCATTCACCATCTTCATTTTCCTCCTGCCTCCACACATCCTTTTAGTGGTATGGCCTTCAGAAGTGCACCCCATACTCCAAATGCAATTCAGCTGGAATGTTGTACAAGAGTAATATGACCTCTGTTGTTACTGGTAATCCCCCTTCCAGTGAAGCGCAGCATTCTGCTGCTTATAGCCATTGCTTCCTTGTACAATATTTTAGATGGCATCTTACCATTGACTGGTTCACAGTGTCAATCCCTCACGACATGTGAAGGATTAAATGTTAACGTATGTAAATTTCAATGTATCCACCATTCACATTCTGAAGTACAAAATTAAACGATGAATGCCATGTCAAACTAGACATGTTTGCACATGTGCAAGGTCATTACATTCTACTCCAGTGCTCCACCATCACTTCATTATAAAACATGTATTACATGTTGTTCATCACCAAACAACAACATTGTTACACTGCTGTTGGAAGTATGTAAGTGCTCTTTCTTTAAGTTGCACAACCTTCAGTAACGTGGTATCGATAAAGGACACGGATACAGGACACGCAATCATCATACACCATGGGATACATACAATTGCACCTGTGAGTACTGCGTGTAATTGTCTCCTTATTACACACATTACAAATTATTCATGTGTGTGTTACTACAACATCATTACTGACAATGTCACATGTGTTTCAGCAGTTGACACTCATTTCCTCACCTGTTTTACTTTCCAGATCATGAACCAGTACATCGAAGTAAATGTCTCTGTTCATAGTGAAATGGAAACAGATGAAGGCATGAGTACAACAAGTGATCCACCCACAGAATACAGCGCCATCAGAGTTTGATGGACACCACAATGCTTGACACTGAACAAGCACAGACAGAGTATAATAGGCTTGTAACTAGAGGAACACAGAAATCATGGCACCCTCCACCTCACAAAAGCATAAGTTTGTACAGCATCAGACATGACTAGCAATAGCAACTGTAGAAATAAAGCTTTCATGACATTCTAATGTTTACTTCTTGAGGAAAACACATAGTACCGTCACTGAGGTGTCACAAATTCTTGCTGAAATGTTATCATAACAATTTGTTAAATGTCAGTAATAACCCATAGCAGTTTCAGCATTTATTGTTAATGCATTAACCACCCTATCATGTTGAGAGTAAAGATGACTTACAGTTACAGTTGGCAATTGGTGTGATAACATGTTTTCTTTAACACATTTTTATGTTGATTGAGCACATGCGCAAGAAACATGTTGCGGCAGCTTTCTCCACAGGCAGGTTGTGGAGGCGTGGCACTGTTGTGCCCAGTGCCTCCACAGCCTGCAAAAACTTGTTCCCCATCCTCCAATGCCGTGGCATGCTGCTGCTGACAGTCATTCAGCCAGTGTGCCACAACCTTCTAAGAAGTCAGCCGCTGCAATCAGGGGCCACCTCATCATTGCAGCGTCAGCCATCGGCTCCAATGAGGGAGCGAGCCATCATTGCAGGGTGGGATGTAGGATCCCTGATATTGTTTGTGAACATGGCAGCAGCTTGCAGTTGTATTCACAAACAATATTTACCCCCCCACCATGTTTATTTGCTGATGGGGAAGCCCACTCACGTCGGCATAATGTAATCCCCCAGTTTTATTGTCTGCCGACAGGGTGCCCAATCCCCATATGCAGAAAGGAACCCCCTTTTGTTGTTTGCCCACAGGGTGCCTAATCCTGTCAGCTACAACGCCCCCAAAAGCAAGATTGGTGGCATGCTGGAGCCCACCCCAGCATGCCACATGCCCCTGTAAAGTTAAAAATGGTCCCACTATTTTTTTTTTTTTACCTGAAAAAAGGAAATGGTCCTTGTAGTCTCCTGCCCCCATCCCACAACCCGCACCCACCCTCTGCGCACACTGCCTCCCCACATCCCCCCTCACCCCATACTTACCTCCGGAGCTCGGTGCGACGATCTTCGGTGGACTGGGAACGTGTCTGCACTCTTCAAAACCGACCACGAACTGAAGAAATGCCGGTAAGCTGTATAATGTAATAAATAGTTGTTTTTTTTTAACTTTAGTGCATATCTCAGGCATTTTTGGGAATTTTTTCACCAAATTTTCAAGATGAGGTTTTTGGGGCCCCTCCTCATGAATTCTTGAAGTGTCATGGCGTTAATTGGCCCTGAAAGGTGGTTTCGCGGTCACTGTGCAGAATCACTCTTTGGGGCCGATTAATGAAATGACAGTGCCAGTGCTCATGAGGTGGGCTCTCAAAAAGCCTATGCTGCAAATTTGGTGAAAAAATCCAAAAAATGACTGTTTTACGAGCATGTGTTGCGCAGTTGCTACGCATGCTCGTAACTTTGCGCATTTGCAATATTTTCATGCCAGATTTTCAACATTGCCATTTTGTCACACCTCCTTGTGAGCAGTACAGCTGTCATTGTTCACATCCTGGCCGAAATGTGTTTTCGCACTTTCGATGCAGAATACCGTGGTCGATGTGGGAAATCAGTGTTCAGGACAGATTAAGAAAATGACAGTGACACTGTTCATAAGTAGAGGTCCTAAAATGCCTGTGTTAAAAATTTGGTAATGATACTCCATAAAATGACTGTTACCAGCGTGCATTGTGCAATTGGCACGCACGCTCGTAACTTTGCGAATTTATAATATTTTCACTCCAGATTTTCAACATTGCCATTTTCCAAGATCTACTTATGAACAGTACAGCTGTAATTTTTCCCATCCTGCCTGAAATGTTTTTGTGCACTTCCGGCGCACAATAGCATGGTCGCTGTGGGAAATCATTGTTTGGGACAGATTAAGAAAATGATAGTGATACTGTTCATGAGCAGAGGTCCTAAAATGCCTATGTTGAAAATTTGGTGATGATAGCCCATCAATTGACAGTGTTACATGTGTGCTTTGCGCACTTTCCACACACCCTTGTAACTCTGCAGATTTGTAATATTGTCACACCAGATTTTCAACAGTGGCATTTTTTCACACCTCCTCATAAGTAGTACAGGTGTCATTTTTCACATCCTGACCAAAATGTGTTTTCACATTTCCGGCGCAGAATAACGTGGTCACTGTGGGAAATCAGTGTTCGGGACAGATTAAGAAAATGACAGTGGCACTATTCATGAGCAGAGGTCTTAAAATCCCTATGTTGAAAATTTGGTGATGAAACTCCATAACTTGACTGGGTTACAAGCGTGCATTGAACTGTTTCCATGCACCCTTGTAATTTTGCAAATTTGTAATATTGTCACGCCACATTTTCAACAGTGGCATTTTTTCACACCTCTTTATGAACACTACAGCTGTCATTTTTCACATCCTAGCTAAAATATGTTTTTGCACTCCTGCCGGAGAATAGCACGGTCACTCTGGGAAATCAGTGTTTGGGACAGATTAAGATTGCCTGAGTGAGAGGGGGGAGTGACTAAGCTCAACTGAGCTCTGTCGGGACTACTGCAGATTTGTTTGTGGGCAGACAAAGGCCCCAACACAAGAGCCCAGTACAAAAGGGCAGCTTGCAGCACTGGGAGAAACAGAATGAGAGAGTGACTGAGGGAGGGGGAGTGAGCGAACTCACCGAAGCGCTGTCAGGACTGCTGCAGATTTCTTTGTGGGAAGAAAAAGGCATCAATGCAAGCAGGGGCCCCAGTACAAAAGGCCAGCCTGCAGCGGTGGGAGAAACAGTATGAGTGAGTGAGACAGGGGGACTTAGTGTGCTCAACAGAGCTTTATCAGGACTGCTGCGGATTTCTTTGGGGGCAGAAAAAGGCACCAATGCAGGCAGAAGCCCCGTACAAAAGGGCAGCTTGCAGTGCCAGGACAAACAGAATGAGTGCATGAGAGAGGGAGACTGAGCGACCTCAATGGAGCTCTGTCGGGACAGCTGCAGATTTCTTTGTGGACAGACAAAGGTGCCAACGCAGCCAGGAGCCCCATCAAAAGCGCAGTCTGCAGCGCCAAGAGAAACAGAACAAGCTAGTGACAGAGCAGTAGTGAGCGAGCTCAATGGAGCTCTATTGTGACAGATGCAGATTTCTTTGTGGGCAGAAAATGCGGCAACGCAGGCAGGAGTCCAGTACAAAGGGCCAGCTTGCAGCACCAGCAGAAACGGAATGCATCAGTGACAGAGGGGAAGTGAGCAAGCTCAATGGAGCTGTGTCGGGACTCCTTCAGATTTCTTTCTAGCCAGAAAAAGCCACCAATGCAGGCAGGAGCCCAGTACAAAAGGGCAGCCTGCAGCGCCAGGAGACACAGAACGAGCAAGTGAGGGGAGGGGGAGTCAGTGAGCTCAACGGAACTCTGTTGGGATTGCTGCAGATTTGTTTGTGGACAGAAAAAGGCGGCAATGCATGCAGGGGCCCAGTACAAAAGGGCAGCCTGCAGTGGCAGGAAAACCAGAATGAGTGAGTGAGCAAGCTCAAAGGAGCTGTATTGTAACTGCTGCAAGTTTCTTTGTGGACATAAGAAGGCAGCAACGCAGGCAGAAGCCCAGTAGAAAAGGGCAGTCTACAGCACGGGCAGAAACGGAATGAGTGAGTGAGAGAAGGGGAGTACGCGAGCTCAATGGAGCTTTGTCAGGACTGCTGCAGATTTCTTTGTGGGCAGAAAAAGGTGCCAACAGAGGCAGGAGGCCAGTACAAAAGGGCAGCCTGCAGCACCGGGAGAACCAGAATGAGTGAGTGAGATGGGGGAGTGAGTGACTTCAACGGAGCTCTGCCGGGACAGCTGCGGATTTCTTCCTTGGCAGAACAAGGTGCCAACACAGGCAGCAGCTTAGTACAAAAGAACAGCCTGCAGCACCAGGACAAACAGACTGAGCCAGTGACAGACCACCACAATCAACATTCAATATTGAAAAATGTTTGTTTCAAATAGACACCATATGGCATTGGAACCATCCACTGATAGATCCCACCCAAAATGGCCAGAGGGAGAAAACGAGTCAAAGAAATATAAATTTAGCAGAAACCATTTTTTATTTTTTCTTGCCGTATACTGAATACGAAAGTAATCAGACATGACAGGGTGTGTATGGAGCAGAGTTTAATGCACAGCCATGGGTATAATAAGACATGAGGCCTTGGCCAACTGCCTTTAGCCCCTGTTGTGCATTAAAATCTGTTCCATGCAGCAGCAATGTATTGTGCAACCTTGGGGATATGATTCCCATGGACCACTCCAGCTACCCTGTAGAGGTGAAATGGAATCTGAACGACTTGGTGTCACAACACAGTGGTGTGCATACTTGACTATCCACTTTCCTACATATAGTATACTGTACAGTGTTCTTCGTATATAATTCCATCCCGGTCAAACTGCTGTTGTACCACAGTTGCAAAGGTCATGGAATGTGATTCCACCCTACCGTGGTATTCACAGAGTACTACACACTATTAAAAATACTGGATGAGAAACTGTATTCACAACCACTGTGTTTTGTCACCCATGGCTACTGATTGCCATGGCCGTGTTGAGCTGTGCTCTCAATGTCAGAGGGAATCGTAAATCGTGTATGTCACAACACAGTGGTTGTGCATAGTTGGGGATGTAGTATTTTCCATATTTTTGGTCTTTGTGCAGCTTTGTTGTATATCACTGTTTTGTGTAACACTTGGCAATTTCCACAATCTGTGTAATGTGTAGTGTCACGATCTGTTGGCATCACATTTTAATTCTGAACACTGAAACATGCCACCACACCGTGGACTGAAAAGAGGCGCAGAAAGTGACAGCTCCAATTACACAGTGTTACGAAATCCAAAACTCACCAAGGCTGTGGTTATACTCAACAGATCATGAGCTACAGACACAGACAGTATGACTGGTGTCAGCACTGCACTTTGGCCACCTTGTTCATCACAATGGGTGCCTGTTCCTAAGTCCCAGTACCATCGTTGTCATGGTCCTCTTTACCATCTACAATAATTTAATGTCTCTCTTTAACGTTGCACGCCAGAACTGCATGTAGTATGTAATGCGTGTCCTACCCATTGAACTATACAGTGGGAGGAGCACATGTCAGCTATGCACACCACCATTTTGTTAGGTGGTGCCACAGCCCTTCAACACTGCTCTTAGTTACTCATTTTGCCATCCACCCACATCACCCTGAGCTCGTTCTACCATGATAAACCCGCAGTTACCACTCACAAGGTGTATACATGAGTCTTATTTTGGTCCCCCATTTGCAGAACACTTGATTTCACAGCATTAAACTTTAGGTTACATGACCATGACCATCTCCCAAGAGTCTTCTGGTCCTCCTGGAGATCCATCTTTCCCTCCTCCCCATCCTCCACCGGCCACAGCCTGCAGTGATCTGGAAAGAGGCTCATGTTGCTCCTGATATCAATTCTGATGTGTTACATATGGTCATTTTAACAGGACTGGCCACAGTACTGACATGTGTGTGACCCCGCTACTATCCTGGAGGATGATACCTCCACCCCACCCTCACCGTATGTACATGCCCCACTATCCAGTTTCCTGTACAAGTCAACATGTGTCCCCACCCATATATTCTCCATGTTGCACAGTACTCCAATATGTGGCAGTGAGTAAAATGCTCTGTGGAAGTAGAGAAAGAGGACATCCAGTGGCATGCTATGATCCAGCATACCCATCACCCCTTCATAGAAATCCACCACAATGGTATTACCTGATCTTACCTTAACAGAGACATGGTGTTCGTTGCCCAGATTACCCCGTGTCTTCAGAACATCATCCATCCGGCCTTCAACAACACCCACACCCTGTTTTAGGTAACGTCAGGTAACATTAGGTTATATCAGGCTAACCAGTCCACAGTTCCCTGGCTCCTCTCGTGAGACAACCTTGTGTATAGGGATAATATTGGACATTCTCCTGTGATGAGGCACCCACAGCAGGTATGAGTTACCATTGGTGTGACCAGGGTCTCTTCCAGCTCATTAAGCCCCCTTTGATGTATCCCCTCTTACAGCTTTAAGTGCTTACCACACCCTCCCGACACCTGGGTATTTCAAAATCAGTTTCTCCCACTTCATCTGTCAGTCCCCCTACCCCCTCTCCTAGTTGTGCCGCTTCCCCTTCCTGTTTTGTGAACACCACTGCCAACAATTAATTTTATACCTCCCCTTTCCCCCACCATCTCCACAAAACCATTCCTTATCATATGCCGAATAATCTTCCACTTCCATTGCATTCTTTCACTGATGTACTGTATCTGAACAACCCTGTTTATCCAATTTCTAATCCCCTGTGCCAATCTGTGATCCACTCCACTGTTTGCCTACCTCACCATCCTGGTGACCCTCATTGGTACCTTATCATACTCACCCTTGGATATCGCTTGCCGAGAATATTTGTATCGGCTATAAGCAGCATTTTTGTCCATCACCGCATGCTGGACATCCCTTGTCCACCAGCTCAGCCTACTATCTATTTCTCACTTGCATCCTTCCTTTCTATAGACCTGTGTATCCTGCAGCAGCACTTCATTTTATAATTAGCCACCGGGCCTATGTGCACATGCTTTGCCTGATGTCCTGTATGTAGACCCTAAGGATCCGCTCCATACCCCAGTACTCCTACCCTCTAAAATAAACAACTGTAATCCTTGTGTGTTACCCCCCCCACACACACACACGCAAAGTTGTATTGTGAGGAAAAGCGTGGCATGGTCGCTTCCTGACAGTGTGCCCCAACAAGTAGGTCCCTGATGGTACTTCTCTCTGCTGGGTGATGACACTACAGTTCCCCAGTCTTATCCTGGCATATTCCATTCTCCCAGCATTGATGGTGACCAAAATTGCATGTATTTTATTCCCTCATCCTCAACCTTGCTTTTCAATATACTGTAGTATATGTATCAATAAAAGCTACCCCCAGTCTCTTCCCTCCACCTATCATTTCTGCCTCGTGTGTACTCTAGTAGGTGTATCTCTCAATAATGTCTGCAAGTGGACAAAGTCTCTGTGTGTGCCTCTGCAACCATCTTACTCCAGTCAAAGTGTCTGACGAGCACACAACTTGTTTGCCATGCTACTGGCATTTATCAGGACTACTCTCAAACCTGACCCCCTTTGCCCCTTCCCAACCTTTACCTCATGACACCTTTCCCTGTGCCTACAAGGACTGCCTCAGGCACTATCAGGTCTTCCTGCCCTGTGCTACTTCCCTCCCTGTCTCACTCCTCTGTGTCACACTTTTGCCATATCTGTTGAATTATTGATCTGTGTGAATAAGGACTGTATTTTCCTCTCATCTCTCTGAATCCACAAAGTTCAGCCATTGTCTGACATGCTAACATTTGTTGATGAACAATGTATGTATGGAATGTGTCAGATGTGAAATTTCTGCACTGCCTTTACATTGACATTGTGTTACTGTTCTCAACAGCACTGTAAACTTCCATTACTGTTAAGGATGCAAGTACGCAGATGGAGCCACTGTTCCAGCCTGCATACTGCTCTTCTCCTGTTCCCATCTGTGATTCTGAATCTGATTCAGAATTCATCAGTGATGCCAGAGATGCCACCTATACTCTGAGCTTTACTGACACGGACAGTAATGTGCATGACACCCTGCTGAAGGAAAGGTGATGTATCTGCAAATGCTGACAGGCAAACGTTCAAAGTTGTTGATAAAAGTAATCATTTTCATTGTTCTGCTGAGTAAATTGTAACTATGACATGTGTTGCTGTTTTAATCTAAGGAAGCATGTTGCTGAACCCACATCTAATGAAAAGAGAAATGTATGGCAGGAACAGAAATGTATCATTTTTGAAACATGCTTGATGCAGCTGTTAGAAGTATGTGGTCAATGCCATGCAAGGACTATTCCATATGTCCATAAATGTATAGGAACAATGGCAGTAGTACGACAGCATTGCCATGAGTGTGGCCATACTAGAATGTGGAGTTCACAACCAAACATTGGTGACTATCCAGCTGGCAATGTACTGCTGTCTGCCACAATAAGGTTTTCTGGACTATCATCAGTGCAGACACTATGTGCTCTGAGGCACATCAACATACGTTGCTTATCTGAAACTGCATACTACGAGCATGCAAATAACTTTTTGTAGCCTTCCATCATGAGTGTTTGGGAAACAGAGAAGGCTGCAATAATAAATGATATCAAGGGTAAATGCACAGAAGTTTCTCTGGCAGGTGATTACAGGTGCAATAGTCTGGGCCATTCAGCAAAATTTGGGACATATGGCCCATAAAATTCTTGGCATTGCACTTGTTCAGGTATTCATCATTTTATTTTTCTACAGTTACAAAAATAACGTGGTTTTCTAGTCTTTCATTTAGTGTCATACCACATAATTTCAGAGCAATGAAGTTCCAAGTGCATACCATATGGAACTGGAAGGGTTAAAACGTGGTATACAAGAATTAAGACATTATGACTTGATTCCAATTTGCCTAGTGATGGACTGCCACCCACAGGTTCAGAAGTACCTATGGGAGAATGAATCTGGAATAACACATCAATATGACGTGTGTCACTTTGTTAAAAGTAAGTAGCCATGTTTCGTGTTACATGTCGAATTGCAATACTTTCTGTGCAGTTTCTTAGATGGGCAGTAAAGACCATAGCTGTGCACTGTGATAACTAATTAAGTTTATGGATACACATTTAGATGGACTCATTTCTTGTTATTAGGCATAACAAAGAAACTTGAGTCCATCGCCAAACAGCGAGGTTGTGAGCAAGTACAGGATTGGATCAAGAGCATAAAGACTATGGCGTACTGGATCCCAAGGTCAACACCAGATAGCAATGGAGATGTCGTGTTTGCCAAGCTGCAATCGATTGCCAACCAGATTCAGAACATTCACGGCCATGAGAATGAACTGTTTCCGAAATGAGCACATGGACCGCTGGACGAGTCCATTCGCAAGTGCAAATGGTTGCGGCCAAGTAAGTAATTAAATTGATTACACATTACCTAAAAAAGGGTCATTGCAAATGTTCACAGTCAGATAACATTGTGTTTTTCCATGCATCCAGCATAGGGATAAAATAATAGTTTTGAAATATATGTATGGGTGGCCCTTATTACCCAATGAAAGTAAGATGCTTACATAGAGGATAATGACTGATGTACAGGTGATAACCATGGTATAATCACCTCGAATGGCTGCTAGGGCATCAGTAAACCTTGAGAGATCAGCTCGAGAGGTTTACAATTGCCCTAGCAACCACGAGAGATGATTACACCATGGTAATCACCAGTACATCAGGCATTGTCATTTATAGTGCATGGGACTCAACATGAGAAATTACCCCCCCCCCGAACACAAATAATTTAGCCTTACCTTATTAATGAATCTGCACTACAGCCACATGATTGGGTAGGAAAACAATTTATTAGGATATACGGACTGAATGACAGCGGTCCAAAATAGCACCAGAGTTAAAATCTCTATCAGACATAGAGATTGCTAGACTCAGTAACAGTAAATTGAGACAACTGGAATGCTATTTGAATACTGTACTGAGGCTAACAATCACATTTTGGGTGTGTAGAATGCTGAATAACACTGGCATTCCATTTTGTAAACCCACTGCTATGACAAAGATGAGATAGGTTTATAAGGTTCTGACATCACACCATTGGGATTACAAGGTTGTAATCTGTTCGATTTCAGCGGGTAATAATGGCTACCCATACATTATATAGAGGATACTGTATGGGAAGCAGTTAATAACCGAGTTGTATTTGCACTGAGAGGTTACCATGGTCTGTAAACCTCGAGAGCGCAGCTTGAGAGGTTTTCAGTAACCATGGTAACCTCAAGATGAGAATTCAATGAGGTTGTTAACTGCTCCCCATACGTTGTCTTTTATAGTGTATGGGGAAGCAGTCCAGGCATATAGTCCACAAAAATAGGAAGGTAAAACAAATAAAATGTTTACCTGAGTGAAGACGTGGACACGGTGGTGTCAAAGCTGCCAAAACACATTTAATTCAAACACTTTTACTGATGTACTTTTTTACTTTTCAAAAATATCATTGGTAACAGGTTTTAAAATAAGAAATGCACTAAACAGGCTACACGATAAAAAAAAAACATCGCTGTCCAATGCGACTAGGAAGTTTATAACTAGGGGTCAAAATGGGTCGGCACCGACAGTGCGCCATCCAGAAGAGACACAGGAAAAGGCCCATTCCAGAAGGAAATGCTTTGAGGATACTCTTCTCGATCACCAGGTACCTGACGAGAAAAGTAAAAGAAGAATTAAGCAAACAAATGAGGAACTGCCAGTTTTGTTTGAATGCTGCCAAGTACTGTGAAAGACTGTGATGCGCTGGTGTGGTGGAATGTTTATCTCGGCAGCATTCTATTTTGCTATGCCATCAATGTGACGTACCATTGATGGGTTAACAACTTAATTACGTCACATCGATAGCATAACAACATGGGGAAAAGATGAAAATCACCACATAACAACGTTCTACCATACATTGTAACCTTGTAATCCCACTATTCTGTCACAACCTTATAAATCTCTGTCATCTATGTCATAGCAGTGGGTTTGTAAAATGAAATGCCAGTGTGATTCAGTATTCTACAGACCCAGAATGTGATTGTGGGTCTCAGTTCACTATTCTAATAACATTCCAATTGTCTCAGTTTACTGTTATTGAGTCTACCAATCGCTATGTGGGGTGGGGAAGGGGGTGGGGATAACTTGTTATGTGGAGTCCCATACACTAGAAATGACAATGCCTGATGTACAGGTGATAACCATGGTGTAATCACCTCTCGTGGTTGGTGGGGAATGGTAAACCTGTTGAGCGGCATTGCCGAGCTTTACTGATGCCCTACCAACCACTCAAGGTGATTACAGTATGGTTATCACCTATACATGATGCATTATCCTCTATGTTTTCTGCATTTCCAGGGACACATTTTTACTTAAATAGTTCTACCACCAACAGTTTTAGAATTTTAGGTTCAAAATCATCATGCATCATTCCATTCATTCAGCAGTGATGATGGAATGGTGTGGTGAACTATCCATGTACCATCGTTATCATGCTGTACATGACAGTATATGTGTTGATACATCCCCCCCCACCACTGATTGCTGAGAATGCGCCTTCAGCTGAGTGAGAACAGCAAAGCGAGGCTGAGCTGTTCTGGCTGAAGCTGAAGGCAAGTGAAACCACTACTTTCCAGCAGCGACTGGCGACAGGGGGTGTATTAATATATTACTGTTCGACATCGACCAATAATATATGTACCAAAAAAAGGTTGCAGATTGCGCCTGCTTCCAGGGCATCTACTCATGAGATGCTCTCCACAGAATAAGAGTGCCTCATGCACATGGTAAAGACCACTCCCATTGGTCATGAGCGCTGCCTCGATCTATAATAATGTGAACAGATACTGTGGTAATAACACTGCTGACTATGATCCCAGTACCTGTACTTTGATTTGCGCTTCTACAGCAATGTAAAACAGTTATTTCAATACATACAGATGTTCCACCATACACTATATACTGTAATGCCGTTGACTTGTACTTCATTTTTTTCATAAGTAGTTGTGTAAAGTTGAATAACTGCATAAACTGGTTCTGTTTTTTCAATAGGTGAAAAGACATTTGAGATAGTCAACCTCATACTGTCCTCTAACATGGTGAAACATGATGGGGTAGGGACAAGCCTCATTTAATTATACATCTTGGAACAAACGACCTGGCTGACAAGACAGTAGATATAGTCCAGAGGAGGTTTGAGGAACTAGCACAATTATGTGAGGGGGCAGGAAGATCAGTAACTTTTTCTGAGATACTTCCGGTGCCAAAGGCAAGCACAACAAAAAAGCTGATAACAGAGGAATTTAACGGATGGCTAAAAACCTGGTGTTGTGCTAAAGGGTATGGGCTGTTGGAAGGGTGGGGAGAGACCTGGGAGGACAGTACTCTCTATGCCAAAGACAGACTACACTTGAGTGAGGAGGGAAAGAAAGTGTTGAAACAGAGGATGGAAGAGTATATAGAGGAAGTTGGGAATTTAAACTAGGAGTGGGGGTGGCAGTTGGGGAAGAGATATGCAGAGACCACAGGTTGGGAAATCATATGAGCTTACCCCCATAACAGTGACAAAGGACAAATGGCAAGTACTATTGGTGATGCTAGGAAAAGAGGGCAGGATGGGGAGGGTGGAAGGTGGTTACCCTTAATGCTAGGAGCCTTGGGAGGAAAACTGCAGAGTTACAGGTTCTCATGGCAGAGGGAGAGGTGGACATTGCAGCCATCACGGAAACATGGGCCACCCAATATAATGACTGGGACCTGTCTGTACCAGGGTACAGGTTATTTCATAGGGACAGGGTGATTGGGAAAGGAGGGGAGTGGCACTATATCTGAAGGAAGGACTGAAGTGTATAAGGGAGAAAGGGGAGGAGGGTAGTACAGAGTCACTTTGGGTGCTAATCCAGGATTCCAAGAATAGGATTCTTAGAATGGGAGTGGTGTACAGGCCACCATCTCAGACGGAGGAGTTAGACAGGGAACTAGTGGGATAGATCAGGAGGACCTGTGAGAAGGGTAATGTGGTGATTGTGGGGGACTTCAACATGCCAGGAGTGGACTGGAGCACCCCAACAACCAGGAACAGAAGGGAGCAGCTACTGCTGGATGCCTTCCAGGACAGCTTCCTGCTGCAAATGGTCAATGAACCAACCAGGTTAGGGAATACCCTTGACCCTTGTGCTGGCAGATGGGGACTTTGTGAGAGAACTTACAGTGGAGGAACCGCTGTCAGGAAGTGACCACCACTCAGTATGGCTCACATTGGATATGGGCAAGGAAGGAGGGAATCTGGCACAAGAGTGCTGGATCAAGAGGGCCAACTTTGGGAGGATGGGAAGTGGTAAAAGGGTGCCTGGCCAGAATTCAGTCTAGTATGGATACTAACCAGAGGTGGAGCTCATAAAGCTGGGGATAGTGAGGCAACCAAACTCTGCTGCAAAGCCCAGAGCAAGAAGGCTAGGGCTTAGAAACCGAGCTGGTTGAGCAAGGAGGTCATGAAAAAGGTAAGGAGGAAAAGAGCTGCCTTTAGGAAGTACAAGAAAACGGGGGGGGGGACAGATAGGAGTACTTGACAGAATCGAAGGAGGTGACAAGGGCAGTAAGGGGAGCCAAAGCATCTACGGAACTCAGGCTGGCAGAAGGCATTAAGAAGGGGGAGAAGGACTTCTTTAAGTACATCAGGGAGAAAAGGAGCTGTAAGGACCACATAGTAAGGATTAGGAAGGAGGGGGGTTGGGTGGAAGCAGGGTATGATAAGGCGGAAGCACTAAATGAATACTCTGCTCAGTATTTACTAAAGAGAAGAGGGGTGACACCCAAGGTGGGAGAAATGGCAGAAGCAGGGGGAGTGGTGACAGATGGGAAATCATGGAGGGCAGAGTTTGAGAGGGTTTGAAGGCACTGAGGGTGGACAAGGTGCCAGGCCCAGATGGCATCCACCCAGGGTACTGAAGGAGCTGGCAGAGAGGTCCTTGCAGGACCTTTGGCAGACCTATGTAATGCCTCACTACATTCGGGGTGTGTACCTCAGGACTGGAGGATGGCTCATGTGGTGCCACTCCACAAGAGTGGCCCCAAGGATGAACCAGGAAACTACAGACCAGTGAGACTCACATCCATCGTGGGTAAGCTGATGAAGACTATCCTGAAGGAGAGGCTGGTGGCCCTCCTAGAGGCCAAAGGACTACAGGACAGCAGACAGCATGGCTTCATATGTGGCAGATCCTGCCAAACCAACCTGGTCGAGTTCTATGACTGGGTAACTAGGCAACTGGACAGGGGCCATGCAGTGGATGTCCTGTATCTGGACTTCAGTAAGGCATTTGATTTGGTGCCACATGGAAGGCTGGGAAGGAAGTTAGAAGGCACAGGGGCCGGTGGAAAGCTGGTGAGATGGGTAAGAAACTGCCTGCAGGGAAGGCAACAGAGGGTGATGGTGGTGGGTGGGGAGCTCTCACACCCAAGGGCAGTGACGAGCGGTGTCCCACAGGGCTCGGTGTTGGGACCAGTGTTGTTTGGGATATTCATTGCAGACATATCATGGGACATCAAGAGCAAGATCAGTCTGTTTGCTGATGATACCGAGGTTGGCGCGGTGGTGGATGACCTGGGGGGATGGCAGGGGTTGCAGGATGATCTGGCAAAACTTGAAACCTGGTCAGACACCTGGCAACTGGGCTTTAATGCCAAAAGTGCAAAGTGCTGCATTTTGGGATGAAGAACCCAAGGAGGAGTTACCAGCTAGGGGTGTGCAGCTAGCCCAGACAGAGAAGGAGAAGGATCTGGGTGTGCTCATTACAGGGTCAATGAACAACTCAGCACAATGTAGGAAGGCAGCTGCAAAGGCCAACAAAATGCTGGGTTGTATTGCAAGGGGTATATCCTCGAGGAGGGAGGAGGTGATTCTGCCACTGTATAGGTCATTAGTTAGACAACACCTGGAGTACTGCGTGCAGTACTGGTGTCTGTATCTGAAGAGGGACATTAAATTACTGGAGGAGGTGCAGCCCAGGGCGACAAAGATGATCAAGGGGTTGGGGGACTTATCATACGAGAGGAGGTTGAAGGAGTTGAACATGCACTCACTGGAGGAGAGGAGAGACAGGGGTGACATGATTGAAACCTTTAGATACATGAAAGGAATAAACAAGATGGGTACAGAAGGGCTGTTCAAAGTAAGGGAAGGGAGGGCCACCAAGGGCCATGATATGAGACTGGAGTGAGGAAGGTTCAGAAGGGAGATGAGGAGACACTTTTTTACAGAAAGGGTGGTGGCTGGGTGGAATGTGTTACCTGCAGAAGTGGTATGCAGTATAACAGTGGACTGCTTCAAGCGAAGATGGGACAGGACAAGGGGGAGGGTTAATGAAGGGCAAGGGTGGAAGGGAGGGGTAGCTGCAGAGTAAGAGGTGCTAGCTGCACATTCGAGCAGACTTGATAGACATCTAGGCCTTTATCTGCTGGCAAATTTCGTATGTTCGTATGTCAGGAAGCTTTCTCCACATCATTAGACATCCTCCTTGAAAGCTTTCACAGCCTCATTATCCAATATGCTCCAAAAAGTCGTGCTTTCAGCTACAAAGCGATTCTTACAAGGCATGTGACTGAATGTAACCATAAGTGTAAACAGAAGTTTTACTGGAAAGTAACTGCACCTTTTTTATCGTAAGTTGACATTTGAGAATAGTATATAGTGTATGGTGGAACATTATAAATCTGAATTGAAAAACATGTCACATAATTGTTCAAAACATGTCACATGATCACGTGTAAATCCGGCAACAGGAAACTGGTAAACATTATGGTGATCAAATGTTTACTTTCTTTGCCACTATTTGATTTTTCTGTTTAATAACAGATTTGTTTTCAATTTGCAAAATAATGCACTTTCAGGACATGTGTGATACTGTGATTTACACACTTTGTAAAAGGCCAAGTCACTCAACTCCGCCTCATGACACACCACACAAGGCATGTGTAAATACAGTAACAATACATACCCTGTTTTGCATTATTCAGCAAATGATGTGGATAGTTGTATGGTACACGATATATCCGAATGAGTGGCAAGTGAGCTCTGGTAATATGATACGTGGAGCTCAGCATAGCCTCGACTGATGGTTGCATGAGCTCACTTGCTACGACCTCAGATAGTATCTGTATGACACATCTAACCATCATGTATGATTCTTATACAGTAATACTGTTTTCTGCTCTTATGTTTTATGGTGTTACCACAATTTGATGTCTGCAGTTATCACACTGCAATTTCAATATGTGACCAATAACCCTTGCCTGGGTCTGTGGTTATTGTGCATAATAAAATGAATAAAGCTATTTCAGCTATCTCATTGGCTGAGGCACTTCTGTAGCTGGGCATGTATCAGACAACAGATGCCCAGCTATTAAAAGTACCAGCCCAGCCAATCCCGTCTCCAGAATGCTGGTGCCTACCCTGCTCCATGACTGGCTAAACACCCTGCTTTTTCATTTCAAATGTCCGCCGTGTTTTGGGATTGCTTAGTGACAGTCTGTCCCCCAAATACTCGTTAACATACAGTACTGTCCCGGTATGTAGTAGCCCACACAACCACTCACTATCAATGTTGCCATCCATCACCAAAATAAAACAAAGAAAACTAAAGCGAGACATCTTCTCTATGTCACAGTCCTGAACTACAGTAGAAAAAAATAAACCCCATACAGAAAACTGGTCAAAAACAGTTTTGGAGGTAGTGGTGGGAGGAGACTAAAGAACAGAATAGATGGGGGGAAGAAGACATGGAACAACACAATAACAGAGGAACTACTTAACAATAAAGATTTAAATACCATTTTTCTTATTTTTTAAATTGTATTCAATCCCATATTAAAATGTTACAGCAAGCCCATTTTCTAGTGCATTAATAACCTCCAGGGTGGGCAGTATGGGATATACCTGCCTTCTAGGGGTTGTAAGGCCCTCTGCCCATGGTATTGGGCTGAATTATGCCCATGGGCGGGAGGGTAGCCCAATACCACCCACCTCGGAGGATATTATTGTTTTCCTAATCAACACCCCTGTGCGTTGACAGTCACGTTGCTGCATCAATGGTGTCCTCACAGCATAGGTGGTGCTGAATGATCAGAAAGTATTGTACAACACATCAGTAGCCAATTTGGATGTCTGGTTATGATTGTCACAATAACATCTAACTGTTTTGTGCACATAGGTACTAGAAATACAAACTCAGTTGTATAGCATACCCCTTTACTGTACAACAGGGTGCTGTTGGCAGCATTACACTTTAACACTAACACAGACAGGGAACAAGCTGTGAGTGCTGATGGAATGGGAATGTTTACTGTTGACATCCCAAAGTACAAGTGTGGTCAAGGAGTTGTGAGACCAAAGAAGAATCCGACATCATATGGTGAGAATATATCTCGATATATAAGGGATATGCAATGGGGCTACTGGAAATATTAGTGATATGTTCCCTGACTGGAGTTTGACCTTTGACCTCACAAGTGGCACGAGTGAGGTCACAAGGTCAAACTCCATGAGAGGGAAATATCACTGATATTTCCAGTAGCCCCATTGCATATTCGATTTATGTAATGGTGTTTTCTTTTTTTTTTTTTTTTATATTTAAGTATTTGTATCCCCAGGGCCGGATATTCAAAAGGGTTGCGCCATGCGTAATAGGGTTGTGCATGCGCAAGTCCGAAATTGCGCCATTCTGCGATATTCAGCAGGAGGCAGTTGTGCCACTGAAAACAGGCTGAACAACAGCGCAATGCAAATGAATGCATGCTGAACTGGAGGGGGAGGAACCATGCATAAACTGCACAGCCAGATATTCAGCTGGGCTGTGCAGAGTTGTGCAGGTGCAACCCACAACCTGTGCCTGCACAACTTTGAGACAAAAAAAAAAGGCTTAAGTCGAGGGCCACCCAAAGGTGAGCTGCTGCATTGCAGGGTGCAACACAGCAGCTGCCATCTGTGACTGGCCCTCAACCCACACCCTGTGCCCCCCCTGCAGCCCGATCGTGGGCAAAAGAGAGTAATATCCCCACCACCACCCCCTCCACTGGCCCAGTCCCGGGCATAGCTTTAATCCCCCCCCACCAGCCTGATTGTGGGCAGCAAAGTGTCCCCCAAAATATCCCTGGTGGTCCAGTGGACCAACATCCCGATCGCTGGATTGAGTATTAACCCCCACCTCCCGATTATATCCCTGGTGGTCCAGTGGACCACAACCCGATCGCGATTGTGTATTAACCCTCCACCTCCTGATTATATCCCTGGTGGTCCAGTGGACCATAAATCCCGATCGCGGGATTGTGCATTAACCCCCACCTCCGATTACATCACTGGTGGTCCAGTGGACCGAACATCCCGATCGTGGATGGAGTGTGCAATCAAGCCCCCAAAAACATCCCTGGTGCCTAGTGTCCCCACTCCACCAACCCGTGAAGCCTCCCCACCCCGCCCCCGCAGCCGGGCGGGCGGCAGCATCCCACCCGCCCGCCGCCCGCCGCCTCCCGCCTCGACTGACTGTTTGGTAGGGCTGCATGCTCATTGGTGCAGAGCAAAAGCCAATGGCGCAGAGCCTATACTGGACAAGACAGTCCAGATTTGTGAATGAGACAAGAATGGGAGTGGTGTACAGGCCACCATCTCAGACGGAGGAGTTAGACAGGGAACTAGCGGGACAGATCAGGAGGACCTGCAAAAAGGGTAGTGTGGTGATTGTGGGGGACTTCAACATGCCGGGAGTGGACTGGAGCACCCCAACAACCAGGAACAGAAGGGAGCAGGTACTGCTGGATGCCTTCCAGGACAGCTTTCTGCTGCAATGGTCAGTGAACCAACCAGGTTAGGGAATACCCTTGACCTTGTGCTGGCAAATGGGGACTTTGTGAGAGAACTTATAGTGGAGGAACTGCTGTCAGGGAGTGACCACCACTCAGTATGGCTCACATTGGATATGGGCAAGGAAGGAGTGGAATCTGGCACAATAGTGCTGGACTTCAGGAGAGCCGACTTTGGGAGGATGGGGGAAGTGGTAAAAGGGTACCTTGCCAGAATTCAACACAGTATGGACACTAACCAGAGGTGGGAGCTCATAAAGCTGGGGATAGTGGAGACAACAAAAACCTGCTGCAAAGCCCAGAGCAAGAAGGCTAGGGCTAAGAAACCGATCTGGTTGAGCAAGGAGGTCATGGAAAAGGTAAGGAGGAGAAAAGCTGCCTTTAGGAAGTACAAGAAAACAGGGAGGGGGAGGACAGGGAGGAGTACTTGACAGAATCGAAGGAGGTGACAAGGATAGTAAGGGGAGCCAAAGCATCTACGGAACACAGGCTGGCACAAGGCATTAAGAACAGGGAGAAGGACTTCTTTAAGTACATCAGGGAGAAAAGGAGCTGTAAGGCCACATAGTAAGGATTAGGAAGGAGGGGGTTGGGTGGAAGCAGGGTGCGATAAGGCGGAAGCACTAAATGAGTACTTCTGCTCAGTATTTACTAAAGAAAAGAGGGGGGTGACACCCAAGGTGGGATAAATGGCAGAAGCAGGGGGAGTGGTGACAGATGGGGAAATCATGGAGAGCAGAGTTCGAGAGGGTTTAAAGGCACTGAGGGTGGACAAGGTGCCAGGCCCAGATGGCATCCACCCCAGGGTACTGAAAGAGCTGGCAGAGGTCCTTGCAGGACCTTTGGCAGACCTATTTAATGCCTCACTACATTCAGGGTGCATACCTCAGGACTGGAGGATGGCTCATGTGGTGCCACTCCACAAGAGTGGCCCCAAGGATGAACCAGGAAACTACAGACCAGTGAGACTCACATCCATCGTGGGTAAGCTAATGGAGACTATCCTGAAGGAGAGGCCGGTGGCCCTCCTAGAGGTCAAAGGACTACAGGACAGCAGACAGCATGGCTTCATGTGTGGCAGATCCTGCCAAACCAACCTGGTCGAGTTCTATGACTGGGTAACTAGGCAACTGGACAGGGGCCATGCAGTGGATGTCCTGTATCTGGACTTCAGTAAGGCATTCAACTCAGTGCCACATGAAAGGCTGGGAAGGAAGTTAGTAGGCACAGGGGCGGGTTGGAAAGCTGGTGAGATGGGTAGGAAACTGGCTGCAGGGAAGGCAACAGAGGGTGATGGTGGTGGTGGGGAGCTCTCACATCCAAGGGCGTGTTACAAGCATGTGTTCCGCAATTTCTATGTATGCTAGTAACTTCACAAGTTTTTAATATTTTAACTCCAGATTTTCAACATTGCCATTTTTTCACACATCCTGATGAACAGTATAGCTGTCATTTCTCACATCTTTCTGGAAGTGTGTTTTCCCACCTCTGACGCAGAATGACATGTCACTGTGCGAAAGCAACTTTCGCGATGGATTAACAAAACCATAGTGCCAGTGTTCATGAAGGGATTTCCCAAAAAGCTCATGTTGAAAGTTGAAATGACCAGGTTATGAGCGTGCGTTGCGCAGTTTCTACACACGCTCATAACTTCGTCAGTTTTCCATGTTTTCCCTCCTGGTTTTCAACACTACCCTTTTAGACACCTCCTCATCAACATTATACAGCTGTCATTTTTTACGTCCTGCCCAAAACATGATTTTGCACCTGGGGCATAGAGTGGCGCATTTGCTGTACGAACCCAAACTTTTGGGACAGATTAATAAATTGGCAGTGACATTGTTCATGACGAGGGGTCCTCAAAATACCATGTTGAAAATTGGGTGGAAAGAATTCTAAAAATAGCTGAATTACATGCGTCCGTTGAATTGTGGCCACTGTGGCACCTCTAACTCAAAAACTCTGCCAAATAGAGTTTTTGTCAACTTGTTGCATGTGGAGGTCTCAATGTCATCATTACAATGACATTTGAATTGTTTTTGTAGCTGCTACAGTTCATGAGATATTGGCATGTTAGTGGCATGGTTCCTTGCCCTATATGGCTGCTGTACAGCTCCGTACTTGTATTTGTGAGGGGCAGCACAGAGCCCGGAGGGTCCACACTCCCATAGATGCATATAGTTATGAGAATTTAGCAGCTTGCTGGGAGTGCAGAGTCCACCAACATATGCTCTTTACTAGTTATTTTACACTTTTTCAAAAAGTAAGGAAATTCATTACTAAAAAAACTTGTTAATGCATCAGTTAGGGTTAAACTGACAAAACTGAGGAAATGAGATATTAGGATAGAGCCCTATCCCTCTCAACAATCCATCCCCCTTCCTCCACAGACCAACAGATGGCAGGGTGTGCCCAGGGCGTTGGGAGGCCTAACTCTCTCCCATTCTCTTTTACTGTAGTATGTCAACCTGTTTACACATGGAATGGGGTAAGAGTTGGGCTTTATGATCCTGTGGCATACCCAGGGTTTGTCGGTCTGTGAAAGATGGGGGGATGGGGTAGTGGGGGTTAGAGGCTCTACCATCACATCTCATTTCCCCACTTATGTCAGTTTATTTATTTACGAGATTTACCAGACAGGCATACAGAGCGGTAAACCGCTCATTTCCAGATGCGACCTGGGATTGCATACATAAATACATAGATCACACTTACAATGCAATATAACGGATGCAAATGATATATAAAGCATATAGTCAACACATACAAATGTAGTATAACAGATGCAAAAGCAATGGGGTAAAAGACAGGTGATACCCGAGTACATAAGAAACATAGAAACATAGAAGTTGACGGCAGATAAGGACCGCAAGGCCCATCCAGTCTGCCCATTTCTTTTTCTACCTTATAAATGTGCCATCGGCCTTTGCTCTGTCAGTGACCTATCTATTCATAGTCATTTGTATTGCTCCCTTATGCCTATCCCATGCCTGTTTGAAGCCCTGCACTGTATTCATAGCTACCACTTCTTGTGGTAAGCTATTCCATGCATCTACCACCCTTTCTGTGAAAAAGAATTCTCACATTCCCCTTAATCGGCCTCCCCTAATCTCATGCTGTGTCCTCTTGTCCTGCAATTTTCTTATATTTAAACATGTTAGACTCTTTCACCTTGTTTATGCCCTTAAGGTGTTTAAATGTCTCGATCATATCACCTCTCTCCCTCCTTTGCTCAAGGGTATACATATTGAGCTCCGTTAATCTGTCCTCATATGTCTTCTGATGCGAGTCCCTGCACCATTTTGTTGCCCTTCTCTGGACTGCCTCAATTTGGTTAATGTCCTTGTGAAGGTGTGGCTCCAATACTGCACGCAGTACTCCAGATGGGGCCTAACAATGTCTTGTACAGAGGATTATTACCTCCCTCTCGACTTGTGATACCCCTACTAATACACCCTAACACCCCCTAGCCTTACCTACTGCTTAGAGGTCTGTTTGATGATTTTAGGTCATCAGTGATGATGATGCCCAAGTCTCTTTCTTCCTTTGTGACTGCTAGCAACTCCTCCCAGCCTATAAGTGGCTTCAGGTTTCTCTTCCCTATGTGCATGATTTTGCATCTTTGCATTAAATCCCAGTTGCCACTCTTCTGACCATTTTGCTAGTTTATCCAGATCTCTTCTCATTCTGCCCACCCCATCTGGATCATCTACTCTGTTGCAGATCTTGGTGTCATCTGCAAACAGACAAGCCTTACCCTCTAGTCCATCTGCGAGGTCACTAATGAAGATGTTGAATAGGACTGGTCCTAGGACTGATCCCTGAGGTACCTCTCACTTGTGACTTGCATCTCTTCTGACTGTATACCATTTACCACCACTCTCTGTTTTCTGCCAGTCAACCAGTTTGCCACCCAGTTGACCAACTTCTGACCCACCCAGCCTACCTAGCTTATTTATCAATCTTCTATGTGGAACAGTGTCAAAAGCTTTGCTGAAGTCAAGGTAGGCGACATCAACTGCTCCCTTGGTCCACCACTCTGGTTACCCAGTCAAAGAAATCTATGAGATTAGTTTGACAGGACCTTCCTTTTGTAAACCCATGCTGTCTTGGATCCTGTGCCCCTATGGATTCCAGGTGTTGCACTATCCTTTCCTTAAGGAGTGCCTCCATAATCTTGCCCACTACTGAGGTAAGACTGACCGTCTGTAGTTCCCCGCCTCTCCCTGCTACCACCTCTTGTGAGCGGGATCACATGAGCCCTTCTCCAGTCTTCTGGGACCTCTCCTGTGCTCAGAGACTCACTAAACAATTCCTGCTAATGGCTCTGCTAGTTCCTCCTTTAGCTCCTTAAGTACCCTGGGATGTATGCCATCAGGTCCCATTGCCTTATCCACCCTGAGCTTAGCAAGCTCTTGTAGGACCCTTTCTTTGTAGGGAGTAGTGCTCACCTCCCTCCCCCTGTGTCCATGATGCTGAGCTGTGGGCCCTGCCCTACCTTTCTTCAGTAAATACTGAGCAAAAGTATCTATTTAGGATAGATGCCTTTACAGGGTCCTCCTCCTCACATGCTCCCTTTTCTCCATTAAGCTTAGCAATACCCCTCTGGACTTTCTCCTTTCACTAATGTATCTATAGAAAGTCTTGTCACCTTCTTTACTGTTCGTGCTAGTGTTTCCTCAGTTTGGGACTTTGCCTGCCTTCCTTACCTGCTTCCCTTAGGGCAGTTTGGTATGCCTCCTATCTTCATCCCGCTGTGTTCCCTTATATTTTCTGAAGGCCAGCCTTTGGCTCTGACCTTTCTGCTACTGTATTTGAGAACCAAAGTGGTTTCCTTCTTCTTTGCACTTCCTTTTCTGTCTAACACAATGGGATGTTGCTTCAAGTATTGTATCCTTAATGCTTGCCCACTTTGCCTGTACCTCCTCACCTGTGTTTCTTTTTGCCAGGGCTAGCTTAACTCTGTTGGCCATCTTATCAAAGTCAGCCCTCTGAAGTCCCATATTTTTGCCTTGGAATGGGATGATTTAGATGTAGTAGCCAAATTGAACCATACCATGTGATGGTCACTGGACCCCAGGTGACCTCTACCTGGAGATCTGTGATCCTTCTTTGTTAGTCAGTACTAGATCTAGGATAGCCCTGTCTCTTGTGGGTTGCTGTACCAGTTGTTTGAGGCCCTCCCCGCAGGGAATCCACTATGAGTCTAGTTCTGGCAGATGTTCCTGCTGGTATTGACCAATCTATATCTGGCATGTTGAAGTCTCCCATTATCAGAACCTCCCTTTAGCTGTCATGTTTTGTATATCTTCTAACAGTAATGTGTCTATGTCCTCCTCTGGTCTGGGGCCTGTAGACAACCCCAGTTCTTATGGCTGTCCCATTTCCTGTTTCCAGGGTGACCTACAGTTCTTCTGGCTCCTATGTATTCTGAATTTCTGTAGCTTTGATATTTTCATTAACATACAGGGCCACTCCTCCCCCTTGCACCTCGGCTCTTCTGAACAATACATAGCCAGGTACTGAAGTCTCAGTGTGGTTACTGGTAAACCACGTCTCACTAATTGCTACTATGTCCAGTTTAGCCTCTGACATTATTGCCTGCAGGTCTGGGATCTTATTTCCAGGCTGTGAGCATTTGTGTACATGATTTTCCATTGGCCAGATTTTGTGTGTTAGTTGTTGGGTGAAGTTTGGCATTACCCCTGTGCATCGTATGGGGAGACAAACCTTTTTCTTACCTGGTGATGCAAATGAATGGCAAACACGCTGAATTCCTGTTTGACCACTAGCTGAGGGGAGGGGTTCTTCCCATTCGACGATGGGGTGCTGCACCCTCTCCCATTTGCTAGTTTAAATATTCTGCAAAGACGCCAAACTTCTGCCCTAATGCACTGACTCTCTTTAGTCAGATGCAGTCCATCAAATTTAAAGAACTTTGCGCCCAGAACTGTTGCCAGTTCCCTACAAATCTGTGTCCTTTTCCTGGCACCAGTCCTTGAGCCACGTGTTTAGCTCCCTATCTCTCCTTCTCTGACCTTCCGTCCATCTGTTCCCTTCTCCCAGACTGGCAGGATCTCAGAGAAGGAGATGCCCGACTAAATAGATGATAGTTTGTCACCCAGCTTATCAGGGTGTTCCTTGGTCTCCACAACTGACCGCTGGCGAGATCATTAGTCCCTATGTGTACTAGGACATCAATGTTTTCTCCTGCTTTGTGAACAATTTTAGCAATGCGGTCGTGTCTCCATGCTGATGTACCTGAGACATCTGACCATCACCCTGGCTGGAGATGGTATCAACTCCCCGAATCATGGAGTCTCCTATGATCAGAAGTTTTTGGATTCTTTGTGCTTGTTTAGTTTTGGCTCCTGATTTGGGTGAGTATTGTTGTGTTAGCTCCTGTGCCGAGTGTCCTGCTCTGCAGTGTCTTCTGCCTCTTTATTTGATTTCAGAGATAGAGGCAGATACCTGGTTTGTAGCGCTTATATGGTTTTGGAGGTAATGTGTTGGAGACAGAGAGTGATGGGGCAATCTGATTTGCTCCTCCTAACCACCTGCCAACCTCCTGGACCAACTACCCTCTCATGTCGAGGTTTTTCTGTTGGATGCTGGGGAAAATGGCGTGGTTCTTATAATGTATTTCCTCTTCAATATGAAATTTGAGGCGTGCAATCCTGCCCATGCTGCCCGGAGCTGAGACCGAAGATCTCCAAAGGCCCAGCATGTAGGACAGTGTCCTAAATCCTGTAAGACTGTCCTTCTGAAAATTGTTCCACAGTACCTGCAGTTAATGAAATCCATTCCAAATAAGTTGCTGGGTTTGTAACCTAGTCAGAGTAATTAGAAGGAAAAAAGGAAAAAAAATGCAAGTAATGGTTTAATTGTGTTTGTTTAACTTGTTATAACAAGTTAAATTACTAGTGCCCCTGTAAATGAGATCACCTTGTGGAGGCCCCACTGATCCGCCCCTTCCTGCTCTGCCACAGGAAATGTCACAACTGTGGTACCCTATAAAAGGAGTGTAGCGTGGGGTGGTTGGGGATGGGGTGGGTGGCTGGGCCCTTCCCTGCCTAAAAGAAGAACCACGGACGAAAGAAGCAAAGAGGTAAGAGCAGAAACAATCAGTCAACAACAAATGGAGTAACCTGAAAGCTTATCCTAATGTTAGATAAAACTGTAAAACCTGTAAAGCACCACCTGTAATAATTTCAGAGAAGATATACCCTGTAAGAAACACTTTGCTCCAGAGAAAAACAAAGCAGTAACAGAAGATATACCTTGCAAAAGACAATTTGAATCAGAAGATTACAGCAGTAATCTGTTAGCACACACCTGTAGGCACACCTTGTAATAATGCAGAAGAAGGTATACCAGCAACAACAATTTGAATCAGAGAAAAAATAAGGGAGAAGACGACAGTGATAAAACAGCTGATCCGGAGAGGAACAGTCTGGGCCAGGCTTTTTGTTAGGTAGTCCTAGTTGAATAGCAGAGCAGCATGGATTGAGTAGCTGGGTAGTAGTTGGGGGTTATGGCCCCAGTACAATGTCAGTTGGAGACATTGGAGAAGACAATGTTACAGATAGCAGAAATTAATTTTGAAAAGTGGACCTGTTTTAAGGTACATTACGGTGCCTTGTGAGAACCAATTTGGGCTGCAGGTTGCAGTTACACGTGTTGGAGTAGTGATCCTGTAGGAGAGTTTTTTGGGACCTTTGGGAAGAGGACAGCCTAATTTCGGCTGGGAGGTCATTCCAGAGTTTGGGCAGTCTGTATATGGAAACAGATTGCCTCTTTGTGGTGCTTATAAAAGGGATTTATAAGAGTTTAGTATTGGCGCCACGCAGGGAGTAGGCCGGGGGTCGGGTTGCCAGGGCAGAGCTGAGATATAGAGGAGAAAGTTAGACCAGTACTTTGCTACGAGATTTGAGCAGTGAAGCTGGCGCCTAGAGTGCAGCACAGGGAGAGCAAGTGCGCTATACAGGTCGCAGTGGTGGGTGGAGGGTGGGCATTCTAGGATGAGCCAACAGAAGGAATGAAAAAGGGGGTCGAGGTTGCCCAGGTTGGATTGAGGGGCTCCGCTGTAGACCACATCTCCGTAGTTAAAAATAGGGAGAATCGTTTTGTGCACTGTTTCCCACCTGACCGAGGTGGATAGGCAGCCTTTGGTTCAGTAAAGTGCGCCTAGCTTTGGGTGAAGTTTTTTCTGAAGGTGGTCAATATGGACAGAGAAATCTAAGTGGCGATCGAGCCATACTCCCAGGTAACGAAAGGAGCTGCAGGACTCCAGGGAGATGCCGTCCAGTGTGTAGAAGGTGGGTGGGACATCTAGACAGGAGGGTCTGGGCTGGGTACCGAAGGTTATGGATACTTTTTTTCAGCATTTAGGACAAGTTGGTTTGAGTTTAGCCAGGATTGAACAGCATGGAAATCCTGTTGTAGGGCAGAGTTTAGAGACTCACTTTCGGGGCCGGAGGCGTATAGAATGGTATCGTCAGCATACATTTGTATGGCTCAGTTTTGGCAGGACAGTGGGAGGTCATTTAAAAATATAGAAAAGAGAAGGGGGCCAAGGACAGACCCCTGGGGGACCCCCATGGCGACCAGGAGTGCGGGGAATACGTGTGAGCCAATCTTTACTGCTTGTTTCCTGTCTGATAAGTAGGTCTGGAACCAGCTAATGGCTAACTCAGATAGCCCAGCGGTGTGCAGTTTTGTGATGAATTTGGGGTGGGAGACAGTATCAAAAGCCTTGGCCAAGTCGATGAATATGGCCAAGGTAAGGAAGCCTTTGTCCATGCCGACAGCAATATCGTTAGTGAGTCTTAGTAGCGCAGTGGTGGTGGAGTGTGATTTACGAAACCTAGACTGGAAGGGGGTGAGGAAGGAGGAAGCATCAAGGAATTGTGTTAGTTGAGAGAGGGCTAGGTGTTCCTGGAGCTTGGCCAGAATAGGAAGGAGGGAGATAGGGCGGTAGTTTCCTGGTTCGATGGGTTACCACCCTTTGGCAACGGGGATGACTACCGCTTCTTTACAGGCAGTTGAGATTTGGGCAGGGGAGAAAGAGCAGTTTTGGAGGGTGGTTAGGGGTGCCGTGATGGCCGGGGCAGATAGGTACAGGAGTTTGGCATCCAGACCTAATGGGCATTTACCTTTGTTTGGATCAACAGAACGCAGGGCAGCTAAGACTTCTGTTGTGAAGACTGGGAGGAAGGAGAACTTTGAGGCAGGGGGTGGAGCCAAGACTGGGGTAGGGAGTTTTGGAGTGGTTGAAGTGGGGTGTAGGTTTGATAGGAGAGAAGTTGCACTGTGGGTGAAAAAGGTGTTAAAAGTTGTGGGCAACCTCACTTGACTCGGATACAGTTCTGCCCTGAAACTTTAGGGATAGGGGAGTGCCTGGATAGAGGGAGTGAGCAAGGATTTAATAGCTTTCCAGAATTTGGATGGATGACTAAGATTATTGGAGAGGGCTGCGTGGAAGTAGTTCCTTTTTGCCTGCCTTGTGGCCTTGGTGCAGTTATTACAGAGTGTGCGGTAATACAGCAAGGATGCAGAGGTACCTGAATGCCTATGCTTTTTCCAGGCCTGGTCTCTTGCACGGTATCTGGAGATAATGTCGGCAATGACCCATGGGAGATGGATTTTCCTTACCCTTTTGCTTCTCAGTGGGGCATGACAGTCCCATAAGGTAAGAAACAGATTCCGGAACGTCTCGAAGGCAAGGTCAATGGTAGGTGCCAGTCGGATGATCGACCACTCCATAGAGGCGAGGTCATTTAGTAGGGAGTTGAGGCAGAGAGAGCTGAAATATCTTGTGTGAAGAGTTTTAGGTGGTTGGTGTAGAGAGGGCCGATGCACTTCCTGATCGTGTAGATCATATGGTGGTCGCTCAGTGTATCGGGGAGAAGCCCTGCTTTAATAATCCTATGGTTTAACCCTAACTGATGCATTAACAAAGATTTTTGCAATGAATATCAGTTATATATAAATCTTGTGACCAGTCCGGTGTTGCTGAGGGCTGAGGCACTGGATTCCTTACTTCATGCCACGCCAGTGACCCGTGTTTGGGAATGGACATGGGCAGCTGGAGGATGGCAGGGGTGGAGAGGGATCGAGCATCTGAAGGACTGCTCTCCATCTCTGGGAGGGGAAACTCCAGTGTTCAGTGTGCTTCTGGCCCCTAGTAAAGGCTGGGGGGCAGTGCATTGATGCTGGAAGGAAGGGGCTGAGGTGGGGCAGGCACCCAGAGGAGCTTGTGTGGATGCGTGTGAGATCTCTCTACACATCCCTCACATGTAAGGGGTGCAAATGAGGAAAATGGTCCTGCAAGTCAATCAGGATGAAGCAGCCACCCGCCACAGGCCCCGACCTTGAATGGCGCTCCCGGAACTGGATCCTGGTAGAGATGACTTGAGCTAGCCGGGCTCCTCACCATGCCACCCCACCATGGGGGGTAATCCATGGGAGAAGAGTGGAAGCTGCCAGATGTTGGGGTACGGTGCTGGATGGATGGCTGGAGATGGGTGCCAACACCATCCCCGATCTGCACCCATCTCCAGCCACCAGGGAAGAAATAGATTAAAAAATATATTTATATATGTATATATATATATATATATATATATATATATATATATATATATATATATACACTGTATATAAAGCATGAAGATTGGGCACCCTCTAGTGTGTGGTGCTGATACACTGCAGATGGGGAAGTGGATTGATTAAAAAAAATGCAGTTAATCGGGCTGACTCTAATACAAAGTATATGCATCTTTAGTGGAACCCAGAGAAACAGAAGAAATAAAAACAAATCAGTGCATTGGCTAAGATTTGAACCCAGGCTTCACAGAATTCTGTTCAAATAATAAATGAGCAATACTCAAATATTGTGCTGTCATTATACTCATGCTTCTAACAGTAAGTAGCCCATTCCCCTTAAAACTTACTATGCTATATGCACTTATTACTGAACTACATGCTGTTAAAGACTAGACCAGCTAGTTAGCTAGCTAGGCAAATGTGATTCCACTTCACAAAAGTGGGAGCGGGGCAGAGGCAGGAAACTACAGACCAGTTAGTTTGACTTCAGTGGTAGGGAAAATGATGGAATCATTTCTGAAGGAAAGTACTGTTGAGTACCTAGAGGCCAGTGGGGCACAGGACCCAAGGCAGCATGGTTTCACAGCAGGAAGGTCATGTCAGATGAACCTAATAGATTTCTTTGACTGGGTGACCAAAGTAGTAGACCAGGGAGGGGCTGTGGACATGGGTTACCTAGATTTTAGCAAGGCATTCGACACAGTCTCACACAAAAGATTAATATACAAGTTAGCCAGCTCTGGAGTGGGTCTCAAGGTGGTAGCCTGGATAAAAAACTGGCTGGACAACAGGACACAGAGGGTAATAGTAAACGGAGTCCACAGTGAAGAAAGGAGGGTAACTAGTGGGGCACCACAGGGTTCCGTACTGGGACCGGTCCTCTTTAATATCTTTATACGTGACATTGGAGAGCACCTGGAAGGAAAGGTATGCCTTTTTGCAGATGACACAAAGATCTGCAACAGGGTTGATACACAAGGTGGGGTGGAAAGAATGAAAAGGGACTTGGCAAGGTTGGAGGAATGGTCAAATATGTGGCAGCTCAGATTCAATGCAAAGAAGTGCAAGGTAATGCATCTGGGAAACAAAAAGCCAGGGGAAGAATACACAATGGGGGGGTGAGTTAATAACAACAACAAAAATCAAAAGAGACCTAGGAGTAATTATATCAGATGACTTAAAGGTGGGCAAGCAATGTGAGAAGGCAGTAAGGAGGACTGGGGGGATACTGGGATGCATAGGGAGAGGCATCAACAGTAGAAAAAAGGAAGTTATTATCTCTCTCTACAGACAGTTAGTGAGACCCCATCTGGAGTACTGCGTGCAATTCTGGAGACCCCATCTCCTCAAAGACATAGACAGAGTGGAGGCTGTTCAGAGGAGGGCAACCAAAATGGTGCAAGGTCTGCG
This sequence comes from Neoceratodus forsteri, assembly GCA_016271365.2. NCBI lineage: Eukaryota > Metazoa > Chordata > Ceratodontiformes > Ceratodontidae > Neoceratodus > Neoceratodus forsteri. The sequence goes on along the minus strand of CM057456.1, from coordinate 834,888,274 downwards.
CCAGAAGACATATGAGGAGAGACTAAAGCAATTTAATATGTCTACCCTTGAGGAAAGGAGGGAGAGGGGGGACTTGATAGAAACTTTCAAGTATCTCAAGGAATTAACAAGGTACAAGAGGGTAGTATCTTTCAGAAGAAGAGATGTGCAAGAACAAGGGGGCACAATTTGAAGATGGGGGTACAGCTCAGAGGTAATGTTAGAAAGTATTTTTTTACAGAGAGAGTTGTGGATGCATGGAACAATCTTCCTGAGGAGGTTGTGGAGGCAGAAACAGTGGGAGAATTCAAGAATGCATTGGACAGGCATAAGACAATTCTAGTGGGGGGGGCAGGAGGAAGTAATCTGTAGAACTAGAATCTGCAGCTTATCCATCAGGTAGGGAAATGGGCAGACTGGGTGGGCCAAGCAGTCCTTATCTGCCATCAAATTCTATGTTTCTATGTTTAACCATGCTCTCAGGTGGTGCACTGGATGTGTTTTGGCTTCACAAGCAAAAGGTCAGGGCTTTGATCTCTAGATGAGTACACTTCTATACTGCCTTATCAAGGACATGCAAGAAATATGCAGTCACTGTTATCATGATTTCATCATGCCCTTCCTGTCTTCACTTGCTGTACCGTTTATACTGTGACCCCAACAATTACTAAAAAAAAAAAAAGGTAGCCTCTTAATATGGTCTGCAAAATAGCGCAGAGGTTAAAGCACCGAGTTACAAACCAAAAGACCTTAATGTTCTATTTTTTAATCCCACAACCACCAGATGTACATTGTTTCCTGAACCAGCAGCTGCATGTATCAGAGCGTCTGATTTTGTCACAGTCAGCATGCAAGCCCTGCCTCCAGTATCACTCCATGTAAGCTCCGCCTCCAATCTCACTCAATGTAAACCTTGCCTCCAATATAACCCATGTAAGCCCCACCTGCAATATCAATCCATGTACCCTTCTCAGAAGAAGCCAGAAGGGGAAGGAATGAAACATATTCAATGTAGTGCTTTAGAGTAACTGGTAATTGCTATTTTTCTTTTAAACTTGGATTGTGGGCTTTTAGTGACACTGTACTTTCTTGCTGTCTTTACTTAGAATTGTTTTTGGGCTGTTGAAAATTTAAAACGTAGTGGTGGTGTAATTCTGTACTGTCTTTAATTGCTGCAAATTTTATCTTGGCCTGTCTGACTGCCCTGTAGTTGGGTGAGGGGTGTTAATTGTCTGGCCTCTGACCTCAGCTACGTGATAACTGGAGGTGGGGCTTAATCAGAATTGAGGTAGCAAGTGAGTTTTATTTCTCAGAAGAAGTCAGAAGGGGAAGGAAGGAAACATATTCAATTCAGTGCTTTAGAGTAAGTGGTAATTGCTATTTTTCTTTTAAACTTAGATTGTGGGCTTTTAGTGACACTGTACTTTCTTGTCTTTACTTAGAATTGTTTTTGTGCTGTTGAAAATTTAAAACGTAGTGGTGGTGTAATTCTGTGCTGTCTTTAATTGCTACAAATTTTTGCACCCCTTCCCTCCCCTTCCCCCAACTCTTAATTATATGCCCTGTTAAATCTGATTGACAGGAGCTAAACTCAGGGTATAGTAAGGGGTGTGAAGTAGGAGAGGCATAAGGGGGAAGAAGCCCACCCTCAGCACAAGTGTTTTGACTCATTTATTTATTTATTGGTTTCTTTCTTTTTTTTTTTAAAGAAAATTATCTGAGGATCAGTGGCAGGATTTTTAGGACAGTTAATAATAAGGAACTAGGAGAGCTCAGCAGACTAGTAGTGGAATAGCAGTATAATGTGGGAGTAGTAATGCAGTGGCTGTGGGGCAGCCATATTCAGGCAGACCTTCTGACACTGAGGTGCTGCCCTATCTACATGCATCTCTGGACTGTGGGATGAGGTAGCCAGACTCAGAGCGGAAGTAAACTGGGTCAGGAGTACCATCACCCCTATCCAGAGACCACCCAGTCCAATGCAACTGCCTCAAAGGATGCCGAGAATGAGGAGCACTTGGATGACAGTGGGCTCAGGGAGGGTTAGAGCAGTCAGGCAGAGGCACATCCCAGATCGTATTCCACTCAAGAACTCATATGCCACTCTGGCAAACGAGGACAACCAAATAGAGGTACCCAGAGAAGTGAAAAGAAAGGATGTGGAGGTTAGCCAAGGAGGTGACCTCAGCGGGGAAAGCAGTGGACCACAGAGGAGGAGGAGGAGGAGAATCCTGGTGGGGGACTCCATCATAAGAGAGATCCAGCTAGGAACACAGGAGGGGGAGGACAGGGAGGTGAGGTGCCTACCAGGTGCCACGGCATGGAGAAATAGAAGGAAGATCCTGGGGACCACTGGGAAGGCAAGACGGGAGGGTGAGCTGGATGTCATTATCCACCTAGGTACTAATGACCTGGCAAATGGGGAGCCAAAGGAAGTTCAGGAAGAGTTTAGGAAATTGAAGACGGGTCTCAAGCAAGTAGCTACTTCTGCCACTTTCTCAGAAGTACTTCCTGTGAGAGGCAAGGGAGAGCATAGGAGTGCATGCACCAAGATCTTCAACTCATGTTGAAGAACTGGTGCTGTGAGGAAGGGTTTGGATTCATTGGTGACTGGGGACCCACCTGGAGGGTTGGAGGTTTGTTCAAGTCTGATGGCCTGAATCCATCCTGGAGGGGAATCCAAGCACTCAGTGATAAGTTTAAATGCTACATTGACAAGCATTTAAACTAGCAAGGGGAGTGGCAGGCCAGCAAGGAGGGTACCTACTTGCTCACCCCCCACAGCTAGCAGTGGAACCAGTGAACCAGAGGAGTGGCTATCTCTGCAAAGCAGTGTGCAAAAGATGGAGATTAGTGCCCAAGAGGTGGATAGGCAGAAAAAGGGCAAAATTCAGCAGAAGGGCAGACAGCAAGGAGAACCAGGGATAAAGGACAACCAAGGAAGGGGCTGGAGTAGTACAGCAAAACTGCAAAACAGTCTAGGGAGGTCAAATCATGGAAAGCCATGTGTGCAAATGCCAGAAGCCTTAGCAACAAGATGGAAGATCTGGAGGCTGTCATGGTGCAGTCAGACCTGGACATTGTGGCCATCACTGAAACCTGGTGTAATGATAACCATAACTGGGAGATGGCCATACCTGGCTACAACATATTCAGAAGAGACAGAGCAGGCAGGAAGGGAGGAGGAGGCACTGTATGTGAAAATGACATAAGGGCCACAGAGATCCAGGAGGAACAAAATTGGGGAGAGATACTGTGGGTTAAGCTGGAAAGGAAATTGGGGACAGCCATCCGCACAGGTGTAGTCTATAGATAACCAGCCCAGGAGGAAAAAACAGATAGGGAGCTGATGCTAGCCATCCAAAGGATGGCAGACAAGGGTGGGGTAGTACTGGTTGGAGACTTCAATATTCCAGACATGGACTGGAGCATCTCAGCAGCAGCATCAAATAGGAGCAGATTTATCCTGGACCCCCTTCAGGGTACCTTCCTCAAGCAACTGGTCATGGAACCAACTCGGCAGAAGGCAGTACTGGACCTTGTGCTCACAAGTAGGGACAGTGTGATGGGGTTAACAGTGGGGGAGCACCTGGGGAACAATGATCACCAGTCATTGTGTTTGAAATCACAGAAAGAGCAGAACCAAACCACACAAAAACACGTATCCTGGATTTTAGGGGGGCAGACTTTGGGAAAATGGGGAGATACTTGAAAGAGGCATTAAGGGGAATGGGACAGGAATCAGGGGTTGAGGAACAGAGGGCAGTATTTAAAATGGGGATTACAAGAACAACAGAATTATGCATTAAGCAGGTTAGCAAGAAGAAAAGGAAGAGGAGGCCATTATTGTTTTCCAAAGAGGTAGCAGAGAAAGTGAAAGCCGAAAAGATTGCATTCTGGCAATACAAAAAGACACAGGCAGAAGGGGATAGGGAGAAGTACCAGGAGAAGCAAAGGGAGGCAGGGAGGTCAGTAAGGGAAGCCAAAGCTCAGACAGAAGAACACATCGCAAAATCAGTAGGTAGAGGGGACAAAACCTTTTACAGGTACATAACTGAAAAAAGAAAGACAAACATAGAAACATAGAATTTGACAGCAGATAAGGACCACTTGGCCCACCCAGTCTGCCCATTTCCCTACCTACTGGATAAGCTGCAGATCCTAGTTAACCAGCAGCCTACTTCTTCCTACCCCCACACCTTAGAATTGCCTTATGACTGTCCCATGCATGCTTGAATTCCACCATGGATTTTGACTCCACAACCTCCTTCCGAAGGCCGTTCCATGCATCCACAACCCTCTCCGTGAAAAAATACTTCCTTAAATTACCTCTGAGCCGCACCCCCTCTATCTTCAAATTGTGCCCTCTTGTTCTTGCACACCTCTTTTTGAAAGATGCTACCTTATTGGACTTTGTTGATTCCCTTGAGGTACTAGAACGTTTCTATCATGTCCCCCCTCTCCCTCCTTTCCTCGAGGCTATACATATTAAGCTCCTTTTGTCTCTCTTCATATGTCTTCCGGTGCAGACCCTGCACTATTTTAGTTGCCCTCCTCTGGACAGCTTCCATCCTGTCTATGTCTTTGCAGAGATTGGGTCTTCAGAACTGCACACAGTACTCAGATGGGTCTCACCAGCTATCTGTACAGAGGATAATAACTTCCTGTTTTCTACTGGTGATGCCTCTCCTATGCATCCCAGTATCCCCCAGCCCTCCTTGCTGCCCCTCTCACATTGCTTTCCCACCTTTAGGTCATCTGATATAACTACCCCCAGGTCCCTTTCCATTTTTGCTGTTGTTAGTATCTCACCCCCATTGTGTACTCTTCCCTAGGTTTTGTTTCCCATGTGCATTACCTTGCACTTCATAGCATTGAATCTAAGCTGCCATATATTTGACCATTCCTCTAACCTTGCCAAGTCCTTCTCATCCTTTCCATCCCACCCTGCATCAACTCTGTTGCCGATCTTTGTGTCATCTGCAAAGAGACATATTTTTCTTCCAGTCCTTCTGCAATGTCGCTTATAAAGACATTGAAGAGACCGGTCCTAATACTGAACCCTGTGGCACCCCACTAGTAACCCTCCTTTCTTCTGTGGACTACATTTACTATTACCTCTGTGTCCTATTCTCCAGCCAATTCTTTACCCAGGCTGTCATCTTGGGACCCACTCCAGTGGCTCTAACTTGTATATTAATCTTTTGTGTGGGACTGTGTCAAATGCCTTGCTAAAGTCTAGGGGTAGGCCATGTCCACAGCCCCTCCCTGATCTACTACTTTGGTCACCCAGTCAAAGAAATATATCAGATTCATCTGGCATGACCTTCCAGCTGTGAATCCATGCTGCCTAGGGTCCTGTGCCCCTCTGGCCTCTAGATACTGACAATTCTTTCCTTCAGAAGTGATTCCATAATTTTCCCTATCACTGAGGTTAAACTAACAGGTCTGTAGTTTCCTGCTTCTGCCTTGCTCCCACTTTTGTGAAGGGAATCACATCTGCCCTCCTCCAGTCCTCGGGTACCACCCTATCCTCCCATGATTTGTTAAAAGGGTAGTCAGTAGTGTCACTAGTTCTACCCTTAGTTCTTTAGAATTCTGGGATGAATCCCATCAGGCCCCATTGCTTTGTCCACCTTTAGTTTTAAGAGTTCTTTCAGAACCTTTCTTCTGTAAATGGGCTGGTATCAACTTCTGTATCCAGAGTGTTTCTACTGTTTGTTTTATGTACCTCCCTCTTCATTTGTAAATACTGAGCAAAAATATTTGTTTAGTATCTGCCTTTTCACAGTCTCCCTCTGCCCACCCTCCCTCCCCTTTATTAAGCCTCATCATCCCTCCCTTGGTCTTCCTTCGCTCCCTGATGTACCTATAAAAGGTTTTATCCCCCTTCTTAACTGAGTTGGCTATCTTTTCCTCGGTTTGGGCCTTTGCTGTTCTGACTGCCTTCCCAACCTCCTTTTACTTTAACTGATACAGTTCCCTGTCCTGCTCCTTCTGCGATTCCTTGTACTTCCTGAATGCTTTCTTTTTCTCTTGAACCTTCACTGCCACTTCCTTTGAGAACCATAGTGGTTTCTTACATCGTTTTGTTTTGTTTATTTGCTTCACACAAAGGCTCGTTACCTCTGTGATGGCAGTTTTTATTATTCCCATTGTTCTTCCACCCCTCCTTCCTGCCCATTTGCAAGTGCATTCCTTAGGCACTCACCCATTTTGGCAAAGGCATCCCTCCTAAAGTCCAGTACTTTTGTCTTTGTATGGCTTGACTCTATTGCTGTGTTTATTGTAAACCACACTGTTCGATGGTCGCTAGTTCCCAGATGGCTACCCACTTCTACTTCTGTGATCCTCTCTCCATCTCCAATTGAGAGAATCAAGTCTAATATTGCTCCCTCTTGAGTGGGCTCCAATACTAGTCGTCTAAGGTATGCCCTCTGTAGGGCATTTAGAATAACTCCACTCTTCGATGTGGCAGCTGCAACTGTACTCCAGTTAACATCTGACATATTCAGATCTAGGGAGGGATAGTGAGACTGAAGGGGGAGGATGGGGGCCGCATGGAGGATGACAACAGTAAAGCTGATATATTGAACAGGTATTTCTGCTCAGTCTTTACTGAGGAAGAGGAGGGTAATGGGTCTGAAGGGAGTACAAGGGGTGAGAATGGTGCAGAAATGGACACAAGTCCCTTTACATGAGAAAGGGTCTTGAAGGAACTGGAAGTAATAAGAGTTGATAAAGCAATGGGGCCAGATAGGGTGCACCCTAGGGTCCTTAAAGATCTAAGAGAGATGGTGGCTGAACCTCTGGCTATCCTGTTTAGCCAATCACTGGAAACAGGAGAGGTACCCAAAGATTGGAGAACAGCAGATGTAGTCCTCTTATACAAAAGTGGGAACAAAGAGGAAGCAGGGAACTACAGACCAGTCAGCCTCACCTCAGTAGTGGGGAAGATCATGGAAGCACTACTGAAGGAGAGATTGGTGGAACATCTGGTTGTCAATGGACCACAGGACCCAAGGCAGCATGGTTTCACCAGGGGAGGCTGCTCAGACCAACCTCATTGAATTTTTGACTGGGTGACTAGGGAGGTGGATCAGGGAGGGCAGTGGACATGGCCTATCTGGTCTTTAGTAAGGCCTTTGACACTATGCCACGTAGAAGACTGTTACACAAACTGGGGAATATGGGTGTGGGCAGGACAGTAGTGTGGTGGGTAGGTAACTGGCTGGGTGGCAGGACACAGAGGGTGGTGGTAAATGGATGTCACTCCACAGAGGGAAGAGTGACCAGTGGGGTACCACAGGAATTAGTGCTGGGACCGGTCCTATTCAACATCTTCATCAGTGACATTGCGCAGGACCTAGAAAGCAGAATTTCACTGTTCGCTGATGACACAAAGCTCTGTAGCAGAGTAGACACACTAGAGGGTGTAGACAGAATGAGAAGGGACCTACAGAAACTTGAAGAATGGTCAGGGGTTTGGCGGTTGAAATTCAATGCAAGGAAGTGCAAGACAATGCATATAGGGGTACAAAACCCTGGCACAATATATCAGTTAGGGGTGAGGATATAGCATGCACCAAGCAGGAAAGAGATCTTGGGGTTATCATCTCTGATGACCTCAAGGTAGGGAAACAGTGTGACAAGGCAGCAGGTAAAGCAAATAGGATGCTGGGATGTATAGGCAGGGGCATCACCAGCAGGAAAAGGGAGGTCATAATTCCGCTATACAAGACACTAGTGAGGCCCCACCTGGAGTACAGTGTACAGTTTTGGAGACCATACTTACGTAAGGACATAGACAGGGTAGAAAAGGTTCAGAGGAGTGCAACAAAGATGGTGCATGGATTGCATCACAAGTCCTATGAAGACAGGTTGAAGGAACTGAACATGTACTCCCTGGAGGAGAGGAGGGAGAGATGGGATATGATAGAGACATACAAGTATCTTACAGGGAGGAACAGGGTGCAGGAATACACTATTTTTAAGTGAAAAAGATGTTCCAGGACTAGAGGGCATGGGATGAAGTTGGAGGTAGGATGATTCAGAGGAAACATGAGGAAGGATTTCTTCACAGAACGGGTGGTGGACAAGTGGAACACGCTGCCAGAGGAAGTGGTGGGGGCTGAAACAATCACGGGATTTAAGAATGCATGGGATAGACATAAAGGAATTCTGGAGGTCAGGGGTAAGGGGCAACAGACTTCTAGGAAAACAAACTGAACTTACAAGTTCAAATGGGCAGACTGGGTGGGCCATAGGCCCTTATCTGCCGACACTGTGTATGTATCTATGTATCTAAGTCCTGCCTCCACTCTCACCCCATGTAAGCCGTGCCTCCAATATCACCCAATGTAAGCCCCACCTCCTTATCACCATATGGAAGCCCCATCTCCAATATCAACCCATGTAAGCCCTGCCTTCAATGTCAACCCATGTAATTCCTTCCTCCAATTTCACCCCATGTAAGCCATGCCTCCAATATCACCTAATATAAGTCCCACCTCCAATATCACCACATGTAAGCCCCACCTCCAATATCGACTCATGTAACCCCACCTCCAGTATCACCCCATGTTAACCATAGGGTTGTATTGGACCCCACCTCATGACCAATGCTACTGCCATTTCGTTACTCAGTCCAGAATAGTGATTTCATGGTTGCTGCACGGAATCAACTTTTGGAATATAAAATCATCTTTCAGAACTGATTAATGAAATTGCAATTCTGGTCTTGATGAGGGGTGGTCCCAAGAAGCAAATGTTGAAAATTTGGTGCAAAAAAATTCCAAAAATGGCAGTGTTACAAGCATGTGTTGCACAGTTTCTATGCATGTTCGTAACTTCGCCAATTTTTAATATTTTCACTCCAGATTTTTAACATTACCATTTTTTCAGGCCTCCTGATGAACAGTATAGCTGTAATTTTTCGCATCCTGCTAGAAGTATGTTTTCGCACCTCTGCCACAGAATGGGGCGTCACCATGCGAAATCAACTTTGAGGATGGATTAACAAAATCACAGTGCCAGTGTTCATTGAGGGATTTCCCAAAAAGCTCATGTTGAAAATTTGGTTAACAAATTCCAAGAAACGACCTGGTTATGAGCGTGCATTGCACAGTTTCTACACATGCTCATAACTTCACCAGTTTTCCATATTTTCCATCCTGGTTTTCAACATTACCCTTTTCCACACCTCCTCATCAACATTATACAGCTGTCATTTTTTACATCCTGCCCAAAACATGATTCTGAACCTGTGACGCAGAATGGTGCATTCGCTGTACGATCTCAACTTTTGGGACAGATTAATGAAATGGCAGTGACATTATTCATGATGTGGGGTCCTTAAAATACCATGTTGAAAATTGGGTGGAAAGAATTCTAAAAATGCCTAAAGTTTCATGCATCCATTGAATTGTGGCCACCATGGTGCCTCTAACTTGAAAACTATGCGAAATAGAGGTTTTGTTGACCACGTCACATGAGGAGGTCTCGCTGTCAACATTACAATGACATTTGAATTGTTTTTGTAGTTGCTACAGTTGCTGAGACATTGGCACGTTAGTGGCATGGTACCCTGCCCTATATTGCTGCTGTACAGCTCCGTACTTGTATTTGTGAGGGGCAGCGCAGAGCCCGGAGGGTCCACACTCCCACAGATGCATATAGTTATGCAGAAATTAGCAGCTTGGTGGGAGTACAGAGTCCACCAACACATGCTCTTTACTAGTTATATTACACTTTTTCAAAAAGTAAGGAAATTCTTTACAAAAAAAACTTTGTTAACGCATCAGCTAGGGTTAAACTGACAAAAGTGCAGAAATGAGATATAAGGATAGAGCCCCATCCCCCCACAACACCTCATCACCAATCCTCTACAGACTGACAGATGGTGATGTGTGTGCCCAAAGGATCAGGAAGCCTAACTACCCCCATTCTCTTTTACTGTAGCCTGTCAACCTATTTACACATGGAATGAGGTAAGAGTTGGGCCTCGCAATCCTGTGGCATACCCCAGCATCTGTCGGTCTGTGGAAAATGGCGGGATGGTGTAGTGGGGTTTAGGGGCTCTACCATCACATCTCATTTCCCCACTTTTGTTGGTTTAACTCTAATTGATGTATTAACAAAGTTTTTTGCAATGAATTTTAGCTATATATAAATCGAGTGACCTGCCCAGTGGTGCTGAGGGATGAGACATTGGGCTGAGACATTGGATGCATTACCTCACACCACACCAGTGACCTATGTTCGGGAACGGGCATGGACAGCTTTAGGATGGCAGGGGTTGAGAGGGATTGAGCATCTGAGGGACTGCTCTCCATCTCCGGGAGGGGTAACTCCAGTGGTCGGCATGATTCTGGCCCCTAATGGAGGCTGGGAGGCAGTGCACTGATGCTGCAAGGAAGGGGCTGAGATGGGGCAGGCACCCAGAGGAGCTTCTGTGGACGCTTGTGTGCTCCCTCCACTGGTGTCATTGCACACCCCTCACGTGTAAGGGGTGCAAATGAGGAAGATGGTCCTGCCAGTCAATCAGGATGAAGCAGCTACCCGCCGCAGGCCCCAACCTTGAATGGGGCTTGCGAACTGGATTCTGGTAGAGCTGAGTTGAGCTAGCGGGGTTCGTCACCATGCCATAGAAACATAGAATTTGACAGCAGATAAGGACTGCTTGGCCCACCCAGTCTGCCCATTTCACTACCTACTGGATAAGCTGCAGATCCTAGTTAACCAGCAGCCTACTTCTTCCTACCCCCCCCCCGAATGGTCTTATGCCACCCCGCCATGGAGGGTAATCCGTGGGGGAAGAGTGGGAGCTGCCAGATGTTGGGGTATGGTGCTGGGTGGATGGCTGGAGATGGGTGCCCACACCACCCCTGGTCTTTACCCATCTCCAGCCACCAGGGGGATATATATATATATATATATATATATAAACATGAAGTGGATTGATTAAAAACATGCAGGAAGTCAAGCTGACTCTAATACAAAGTATACACATCTTTAGTGGAACCCAGAGAAAAAGGAGAGATAAAAACAAATCAATGCATTGGCTAAGATTTGAACCCAGGCTACCCAGAATTCTGTTCAAATAATAAATGAGCAATGCTCAAATATTGTGCTGTCATTATAGTCATGCTTCTAACAGCAAGCAGCTGATTCCCCTTAAAACTTACTATACAGTATGCACTTATTGCCGAACTACATGCTCTTAATGACTAGACCAGCAAGTTAACCATGCTCTTAGGTGGTGCACTGGATGTGTCTTGGCTTTACAAGCAAAAGATCAGGGCTTTGATCTCTAGATGAGTATACTTCTATACTGCCTTATCAAGGACACGCAAGAATTATGCAGTCACTATTATCATGGTTTCACCATGCCCTTCCTGTCTTCACTTGCAATACTGTTTATACTATAACCCCAACAATTATTAAAAAAAAAAAAGTAGCCTCTTAGTATTTTCTGCAAAAGAGCGCAGAGGTTACAGCACTGAATTATGAACCAAAAGACCTCATAGTCCTAGGTTTTAATCCCACAACCACCTGATGTACATTGTTCCCTGAACCAGCAACTGCATGTGTCAGTGTCTAATTTTGCCATGTAGACAGGATGCAAGCCGCACCTCCAATATCACTCCATGTAAGCTCCACCTCCAATCTCACTCAATGTAAGCCCCATCTCCAATATAATCCATGTAAGCCCCACCTCCAATATCAACCAATGTAAATCCTGCCTCCAATCTCACCCCATGTAAGCCCTGTCGCAAATATCTCCCAATGTAAGCCCCATCTAATTATCGCCATATGTAAGCCCTGCCCCAATATCAACCCATGTAAGCCTTGCCTTCAATGTCAACCCATGTAATTCCTTCCTCCAGTCTCACCCCACATAAGCCATGCCTCCAATATCACCACATGTAAGCCCCACCTCCAATATCAACCCATGTAACCCCACCTCCAATGTCACCCCATGTTAACCATAGGGTGGTATTGGACCCCACCTCATGACCAATGCTACTGCCATCTCATCACTTAATCCAGAATGGTGATTTCACGGTTGCTACGCGGAATCAACTTTTGGAATATAAAATCACCTTTCAGAATTGATTAATGAAATTACAATCCTGGTCTTGATGAGGGGTGGTCCCAAGAAGCCAATGTTGAAAATTTGGTGCAAAAAATTCCAAAAATGGCCGTGTTACAAGCATGTGTTGAGCAGTTTCTATGCATGTTTGTAACTTCGCCAAGTTTTAATATTTTCACTCCAGATTTTCAACATTACCATTTTTTCAGACCTCCTGATGAACAGTATAGCTGTCATTTCTCACATCCTGCTGGAAGTGTGTTTTCACACCTCTGCCGCAGAGTGGGGCGTCCCTGTGCGAAATCAACTTTGAGGATGGATTAACAAAATCACAGTGCCAGTGTTCATGAAGGGATTTCCCCAAAAAGCTCATGTTGAAAATCTGGTTAACAAATTCTAAGAAATTACCAGGTTACAAGCGTGCGTTGCACAGTTTCTACACACGCTCATAACTTCTCCAGTTTTCCATATTTTCCATCCTGGTTTTCAACATTACCCTTTTCCACATCTCCTCATCAACATTATACAGCTGTCATTTTTTACATCCTGCACAAAACATGATTTTGCACCTGTGGTGCAGAATGGTGCATTCGCTGTACAAACTCAACTTTTGGGACAGATTAATGAAATGGCAGTGACATTGTTTATGATTTGGGGTCCTCAAAGTACCATGTTGAAAATTGGGTGGAAAGAATTCTAAAAATGTCCGAGTTACATGAGTCCATTGAATTGTGGCCACTGTGGTGCCTCTAACTTGAAAACTATGTGAAATAGAGGTTTCGTCAACCACATCGCAAGTGGAAGTCTCGCTGTCAACATTACATTGACAGTTGAATTGTTTTTGTAGCTGCTACAGTTGCTGAGACATTAGCACATTAGTGGCACGGTTTCTTGCCCTATATGGCTGCTGTACAGCTCCGTACTTGTATTTGTGAGGGGCAGCACAAAGCCCGGAGAGCCCACACTCCCACAGATGCATATAGTTATGCAGAAATTAGCAGCTTGGTGGGAGAGCAGATTCCACCAACACATGCTCTTCACTAGTTACATTACACTTTTTCAAAAAGTAAGGAAATTCTTTACAAAAAAAAACTTTGTTAATGCATCAGCTAAGGTTAAACTGACAAAAGTGCAGAAATGAGATATGAGGATAGAGCCCCATCCCCCCGCAACACCTCATCACCCATCCTCCACAGACTGACAGATGGTGATGTGTGTGCCCAAAGGATCAGGAAGCCTAACTCTCCCCTATTCTCTTTTACTGTAGCATGTCAACCTATTTACACATGGAATGGGGTAAGAGTTGGGCCTCGCAATCCCATGGCATACCACAGCATCTGTCGGTCTCTGGAAGAAGGGGGGATGGGGTAGTGGGGGTTAGGGGCTCTACCATCACATCTCATTTCCCCACTTTTGTTGGTTTAACCCTAATTGATGCATTAACAAAGCTTTTTGCAATGAATATTAGTTATATACAAATCATGTGACCGGCCCAGTGGTGCTGAGGGCTGAGGCATTGGATGCATTACCTCACACCATGCCGGTGACCCATGTTCGGGAACGGACATGGGCAGCTTCAGGATGGCAGAGGTGGAGAGGGATCGAGCATCTGAGACTGCTCTCCATCTCTGGGAGAGTGACTCCAGTGGTTGGTGTGCTTCTTGCCCCTAATGGAGGCTGGAAGGCAGTGCACTGATGCTGCAAGGAAGGGGCTGAGATGGGGCAGGCACCCAGAGGAGCTTGTGCGTTCCCTCCACTGGTGTTATTGAGTGCCCCTCACATTTAAGGGGTGCAAATGAGAAAATGGTCCTGCCAGTCAGTCAGGATAAAGCAGTCACCCGCCGCAGGCCCCTACCTTAAATGGCGCTCCCCAAACTGGATCCTGGGAGAGTTCAGTTAAGCTAGCGGGGCTCCTCACCGTGCCACCCCACCATGGGTAATCTGTGGGGGAAGAGTGGGAGCTGCCAGATGTCAGGGTACAGTGCTGGATGGATGGCTGGAGATGAGTGCTGACACCACTCCCAGTCTGCACCCATCTCCAGCCACCAAGGGAAGAATATATATATATATATATATATATATATATATACACAATATGTACATATATATATATATATATATATATATATATAATATGAAGATTGGCCACCTCCAGCGTGTGGTGCCGATAAACCTCAGGTGGGGAAGTGGACTGATTAAAAAAATGCAGGCAATCAAGCTGACTCTAATACAAAATATACGCATCTTTAGTGGAACCCAGAGAAACAGAAGAGATAAAAACAAATCAGTGCACTGACTAAGATTTGAACCCAGGCTACCCAGAATTCTGTTCTAATAATAAATGAGCAATACTCAAATATTGTGCTGTCATTATAGTAATGCTTCTAACAGCAGGCAGCCCATTCCCCTTAAAACTTACTGTGCTATATGCACTTATTACCAAACTACATGCTCTTAAAGACTAGACCACCTAGTTAACCATTCTCTCAGATGGTGCACTGGATGTGTCTTGGCTTTACAAGCAAAAGGTCAGGGCTTTGATCTCAAGATGAGTACACTTCTATACTGCCTTATCAAGGACATATAAGAATTATGCAGTCACTATTATCGTGGTTTCACCATGCCTTCCTGTCTTCACTTGCTATACTGTTTAAACTACAACCCCAACACTTACTAAAAAAGGTGGCCTCTTAATATGCTCTGCAGAATAGAGCAGGTTAAAGCACTGAGTTACGAACCAAAATACCTCATAGTCCTATTTTTTTATTCTCACAGCCACCAGATGTACATTGTTCCCTGAACCAGCAACTGCATGTTTCAGAGCATCTGATTTTGTCACATAGTCAGCATACGAGGCCCATCTCCAATATCACCCTATGTAAGCTCTGTCTCCAATCTCACTCAATGTAAGCCTCGCCTCCAATATAACCCATGTAAGCCGTGCCTCCAATATAACCCCAAATGTAAGCCCCGCCTCCAATATCAACCCATGTAAGCCCCGCCTTCAATGTCAACCCATGTAATTCCTTCCTCCAATCTCATCCCATGTAAGCCCTGCCTCCAATATCACCCAATGTAAGCTCCACCTCCAATATCACCACATGTAAGCCCCACCTCTAATATCAACCCATGTAACCCCACCTCCAATATCACCCCATGTTAGCCATAGGGTGATGTTGGACCCCACCTCTCATGAACAATGCTACTGCCATCTCATTACTCAATCCAGAATGGTGATTTCACAGTCGTGGCACGGAATCAACTTTTGGGACATAAAATCACCTTTCAGAACTGATTAATGAAATTATAATCCTGGTCTTAAATGAGGGGAGGTCCCAAGAAGCCAATGTTGAAAATTCGGTGCAAAAAATCCAAAAAATGGCCGTGTTACAAGCATGCTTTGCTCAGTTTCTACACATGTTTGTAACTTCGCCAATATTTAATATTTTCACTCCAGGTTTTCAACATTTCCATTTTTCATACCTCCTGATGAACAGTATAGCTGTCATTTCTCACATCCTGCTGGAAGTGTGGTTTTGCACTTCTGCCTCAGAACGGTGCGTCACTGTGCAAAATCAACGTTCGGGATGGATTAACAAAATCACAATGCAAGTGTTCTTGAAGGGATTTCCTAAAAAGCTCATGTTGAAAATTTGGTTAACAAATTCCCAGAAATGACCAGGTTACGAGCGTGTGTTGCGCAGTTTCTATACACGCTCATAACTGCCAGTTTTCCATATTTTCCCTCCTGGTTTTCAACATTACCCTTTTCCACACCTCTTCATCATCATTATATAGCTGTCATTTTTTACATCCTGCCCAAAACATGATTTTGCATCTCTGGCACAGAATTGCGCATTCACTGTACAAACTCAATTTTTGGGACTGATTAATGAATGGCAGTGACGTTGTTCATGACATGGGGTCCTCAAAATACTATGTTGAAAATTGGGTAGAAGAAAGAATTCTAAAAATAGTCGAGTTACATGCGTATGTTGAATTGTGGCCACCGTGGCACCTCTGACTCGAAAACTATGTGAAATAGAGGTTTTGTCGATCGCATCACACGTGGAGGTCTCGCTGTCATCATTACAATGACATTTGAATTGTTTTTGTAGCTGCTATGATTGCTGAGATATTGGCACATTAGTGGCATGGTTTCTTGCCCTATATGGCTGCTGTACCTCTCCGTACTTGTATTTGCGAGGGGCAGCACAGAGCCCGGAGGGCCCACACTTCCACAGATGCATATAGTTATACAGAAATGAGCTGCCTGGTGGAAGGGCAGCGTCCACCAATACATGCTCTTTACTAGTTATATTACACTTTTTCAAAAAGTAAGGAAATTTATTACAAACAAAATTTTGTTAATGCATCAGCTAGGGTTTTATTACAACCTGCAAAGGGACAGAGAACACTGATCAACTGGATTTAACTTTACAACAATGGAACAAGAATAGCACTCGCTTAGATCAGACTATCTGACTGAGCAGGGACAGAAACAGCAACTTAATAAGTGTATAAATGCTATGAGTGATAAAAGCTAAGATGAAAGAGGGTGCCCAGTAAAGGGTCCCTCAGTTACACAAGCTTCAACTCTCAACAACAGTGGAGTAGGAAGGGCACCCCAACAGAGGTATGCCACTTCTCACCTAATGGATATCCCCTGGTTGGCTAGCAAAACACTGGTGAGGGGGTGAAAGAGGGAAGGGACAGGGGTTGGAAGGGGATGGGAAGGGGTAGAAATGGGTAATCCCCCAACTGAAAAAGCAGTAGGGCCTTATAAGGCCTACATCTAAGGCTAAGCAGACCTTAAAGAGTTCTGTAGAAAGCTTAAATATGCTGGCCAGTTAAAGGACCAAGTTAAAGAGCCAGTGTCAGTGGCAAGACAAGAGAGGCACATAGGCCGCAAGGGGAAGCGGAGCACCAAATAGATCTGGGAATTCCCAGGTGGAGGAGGAAGGACTATTAGGAT
Organism: Neoceratodus forsteri; assembly: GCA_016271365.2. Lineage (NCBI taxonomy): Eukaryota > Metazoa > Chordata > Ceratodontiformes > Ceratodontidae > Neoceratodus > Neoceratodus forsteri. The sequence continues at coordinate 834,871,226 of CM057456.1, read as the reverse complement.
TCCCAAACCACAGGAGAATGCAGGGGGGTGAGAGGGGTAATAAAAATGGACCCTAGAGCCTCATCCTCACCCAGCAAGAATGCCCCTGCACCAACAAGTAAATGCTGCTGGTTGTGGGGCCTACAATCAGGCCTCCCCAAGGGAGAGCTGGATAGGCTGGAGACGACATCCGTTCTCTAGCTCTCCCTAAGCCCCACATATGCTACATCAAAATGTCAAACAAACAGGTTAGTGAACATATAATGTCAAAACAAATGAAGGAGTCCAACAGAATCAGCCCATAGTGCCACCACTCAACACTGGAGCTACAGCAAGTCCATCTTTAGAGACTGGGAGGTCCATTAAGTCCACAACCACCTCAGAAAGCTATGCAGTGACAGCTGCAGCATACAATTTAAGACCTGGCCTAATCAGCCCTGACAGATCTACTGCTTCCACTAACGATGTATGTTGGCTCACTCTGGTGGCATCTCCATGTCCGTAGGGAAAAGATCCAAGTTAGGAGAGCAACAGTTTGTAGCCATTGAAGAAGATTCATCCCTGGGAATCTTAGCTGGTGGTGCCACTCTGTGTTGGCCCAGTAAGAGGTGCTGTCTGCCCCCTAGATCACTGTTTCTGGCAGGGGGCTGACCCTGGGTTTCTGGGACATTACAAATGCTGCTCAGGGTTGTCAGGAGCACCCAAAATAGGACTGGCGATGTGCACTGGGTGAACAGTGCTCTTCAAGCTATGGGGACCATTTAGAGAAGGACCTTGTGTGCCTGAAGAATGTCCCTCCAGGCCTTACTTCCCTGTACCATAGTTCCTTGAAGGAGGCATCTGTGCATTAGGGTCCCACAGCCTCCTAGGAGATTTAGGCATGAGGAGCAAATTGGGCCAGAACCTTGAAATCCACTGCTCCATGTCTGCTGGGCTGTCAGTCAAGAACTCTCTCCCTTCTCTGGAAACAAGCAGACTGGTAAGACCCTTGAATCTGTAATGGAAGTTGTGTGCAGCCAAAAACCTTTTTAGAGGGATGAATGCTTGGCACTTTGCAGAGGTTTCTTGAGCGAAGTCCCTGTAGAATGAGATATGGGCCTCTTGCCAATGGATTTCTCCCAGATCTCTTGCCCCACCAGTGGTGCCCAGCATGATAGGGATGGTGTTGTTTAGGAACCACTCCATGGACTGGCCATCTGAACCCTCAGGGACGCCGATGATACAGAGATTGTTACAGCGTCCCCTGTTTTCCTGGTCCTCCGCTCTCTCTCTCCTTCAAGGTCGTTAGCTTCTCTTCTTGCACCTGTACCTTCTGCCAGAGTCTGGCCTGCTGCTGTTTGATGGTCTCCACCCACTGCTCTGCAACATTCACTCTGTCTTGGAGCTGCTACACATCCACTGTGGTACGGGTGAGGGTGGTGTTTATGTCATCCACCCTTGATAGCAAGGCCTCGAGCATGCGGGTGATGTAGCTTAAGGAGTCCCCTACTGAGGGCGGCTTTTGCAATACCACTGGCTGAGAAGAAGTGATGGGGGGGGGATTCATGAGAGGCTATAGTGAAGGTGACTGAGAGATGTCTGTAGACTGGACCAAACTACAAACCGCTAGGCAGAGCAGTGGCTGCGAACATGGAACTCAGCTGTGCATTTGGCAAAGGAAGTTACAACCTGCTCAGCCAAGCTGCTTGACATGGGGTAACCAGCACTTAAAATGTACAACTACCACATCGAAACCTCACAATTGTAGTACTGTATGGTTAGAGGGGTTAGCTTGAACACATATAGATATTAGGAGGGGAGGTACATCCCGGGACTGGGGTAGCTGACCGCTGATTGCCACCAGACTCAGAGGAACAAAGGGAATTAAGCAGCCATTTTTCTCAGTGGCTGGACCAAGCCCCCCCCCAGAAATATACACCCCTTGTGAACTACATGTAAGGGGAAGGTCTACAGGCCTTCTTGGGGAGTCATAACTGAAGCATATCACTAGTTTGGTGGCTCTTCCTGACTTTTGGGGAGGAACAGGCAAAGGCCCAGTTCTTTCAATGGTTCTATATGATAACGGCACTCGCAAAATAGCAATTGCCTTTATGTTGAGTGTACATAGCTGAAAATGAATTTCGGCAATGCACACGCACGGCAACTAGCAAGAGGGCGCCCGAGATCCATGGCTGTATTTCTTAATGTGGGGGCTTTGCCCATCGCACTCCCTACTAAAGGATTCTCAGCTTTGGGGGGGAGTGCATGTTGGGGGGGGTTAAAATACTTGTAAAAAGAAAAAGCTAGCTGCTGGCAAAATAGAAAAATGTCATGCCGGATCTGAACCCTGCACCTCCCAACCGACTACCCTCCCCACCATGCTAGTAGACCAGCTCGTCAACTGCCCACCACACCCCCTGTCACATACATTCCCTCCCCTTCTCTCCCCCCTGCATGTACACACATAGCTTCCTCTCATCCCACCTTGCCCACCCTGGTATTCGGGCGCTGCCCTGCCAGGGTAATTGTTGCTTTTAAAGATTTGCCTTTGTTGATCTGTGGCCTGTCTATTAAGTAATTGGCTATGCAGCTTCAGTCAGGGCCCCTCCTTGAACAGCAAGGCCATTTGTGAATCTGAAGAACAAAGTTTGGACACATTTTTTTCCAGCATGAATGGCATCCAGTACTTGTTTGATCATGGGGTCTTGAGCTTGAGCCCACTGTATATTATCAGGGGTGAGTTGGGGCAATGTGCTGAGATCCAAGGCTGCCATGTGACAGTAGGCTGCAGGAACACAAGTGTCAGGAGGACCTAAGCAGTCTACCAGGCAGTCAACTGTTTCAGGGGAAGGATGCTCATCTTTGTCGAATTTTTGACAGAGGGCTTTGACAGACTCTTCAGACATTCTCACCCAATTTGTATTAGAGTCAGGTCCTCTGGGGAGGGCAATCGCATCAGTGTGGTTCTGGCCTGGTCTATATTCTACAGAATAATCGTAAGTGGAAGGTGCAGATAACCAGCGATCCCCAATGGCATCCAATTTAGCTGAAGTCTGGACATAGGTGAGGGGACTGCTGTCAGTTTTCACTGGAATCTTTATGTCATAAAGATATTCATGAAATTGATCTACAATAGTCCACTTCAATGCAAGGAATTCAAGTTTGTACAGTGGGTAATTCTTCTCAGATGGGGTTAGGCTCTGACTAGCAAATGCCACTGGGTGCAACCCTTCCTCATATTCTTGATAAAGAACAGCAGCAAGTCCCCTTAAACTGGCATCAGTGTGCAACACATATAGTCTAGTGGGATCTGCGTATTTATTTATTTAGATTTTAGTAGCCAGGTAAGTCCTCTGAGACTAGAGATCCCTTTTTCAGGGGCGACCTGGGGTTAATTACAACAACCACTTTACATTAGGTGAGGATTCTAGTGAAATACAACTCAGTTACAGAGAGTACATACACAGTCAGAGGGGTACATTAGATAATAGTTGGTACAGGTCAGGAAGTAGGCAATATACAAGGAGAAAACATGAATTAGTAGTAATCAAAAGGGTAGAAACAGTTTCATTGCATCTGGTCTACAACGTTTTTAGCATTAACCATAGACAGTCCAAGGAGAGAAGAGCATTGGTCAGCTGGCATAGAAGGGGGTTTGGTTTAGGACATGATCTAGCGGTTACAGCCACAGAGGCTTAGCTCAAGAAGGTACACTTCGAGTCCAGATTTGAAATTGAGGAGTGAAGGTTTGTCAAGTAGGCTTGCTAGTAGCAAGTTCCATAAGTGAGAAGCCGCATATTGAAAAGAACGCTTTCCTTGGTTGGTGCGAACACGGGGGATGGTGAGGAGACGACTTGCTGTGGATTGGAGGGGTTGGCAGGGGACTTTGGTAGTGAACAGGCCACTCAGGTGAGGCGGGTGGCCTAGGGAGGTGAATTAATAGGTCAGGCAGTAGGATAGGCTAACTTAAGCCTTAGAGTGGGCCAGTGTAGGTCAGTAAGAGCCTCACAGTGATGTCTCCTTGGGCAGGAGTTGGTTCCAAAGCAGGTTATTCATATGTATGCAGGCGTATGTAAGCACAGGCGCATGGGTAAGTTGATGAATGATATCACACAAGATCCCTTCACACTCAGAAGTCTACCTGGCTCCAAAAGGCTCATTAGTGCAAAAGTAAACCTTTTCCTCCTCTTTAACTGCACTTTTCTTATACTTCTTGTTTGTAGGTGGGTAACCTTGAGTTTAATTGAGCAAAGGACAGATGACTTTGGTGTAATCTTTTATGAACCAGCGGTAATAGCCAAAGAAACCCAAGAATCTTTGCAGTTCTTTAAGACTGTTAGGCTGAGGCCAGGTGGTCAGACTCCACTTTGCTCGGGCCTGTCTGAATCCCATCAGCTGACACTGTGTGACCAATATATTTCACAGATTTTTGGAAGAACTGACACTTGTCTATTGACAATTTTAGTTCAAAGTCCTCTAATCGGTCAAGAAACTTAAACAGGTGAGCTTCATATTCTTCAAAGGTCTGGCCAAACACAATGACATCATCCAGATAGACCAGGCATTCTAGTAAGTTTGTGTCCACCATGGCTCATTCCATCAACTGCTGGAAGGTGGTGGGCGCTCTCGAAATGCCTTGAGGCATGTGTAGAAACTCATAGAAACCCAAGGGGCAAATGAAGGCTTTCTCTCTGTCTTCTGGGGCCAACAGGGTTTTATAATATCTGCCCTGAAGGTTCAGTATGGAGAACCACTGGCTTCCATTGAGGCATTTGAGAGCATCCTTGATATAGGGCATGGTGTATTGTTCTATGACAGTTCTTTGATTTAACATCTGGTAGTCCACACACATTCTCACCGATCCATTTTTCTTCCAGACTAGCACAATCAGGAAGGCATACTGGCTTCAAGACTCTTGGATGATTTTGGCTGCCGGCATCTCCTGAAAATGGAGTCGAACATCGTCAATGTCGGTAGGTACAAGGCAACAGGACCTCTCTCTGAATGGCCTCCCATCATGAAGTCTAATGTAGTGTTCAGCCCCTGTGACACAACCAACATTCCATTCTTTCAGAAAGAACACTTGGCTTCTCTGAACCAACTTCTGGCTGATCTTAGCTTTCCATTCTGTGGGAAGGGGGGACTCTCCAAAGTCAAACAGGTCAGGAGTCACCTCATCACTGTCTCCTGGGCACTCCTTGCTGGACACCACAATATACAGTTGCTAGGGTGCACCCTTGATTCACCCAAACCTCTCGATCTGACATGTTCCGAACTTGCACCACTACCCGCTGAGCGTAAACATTGGCCCGAGCAAGTGGGATGCTAGGCTTGACCAATAGTCCCTCAGACAGTTTCCCCTCTTCTGGGGTGTCCAGTATGAGGATTTTGTTTTTGACATGTTTTTTCAGGCACACTTTACCACTAATAGTACACTGAACATTTGGAGGTAATACCAGTGAGTCTGGGTCTTTTTTCCATACTACTCCCATGGGTTCATTTCTCTCAACTTCTTGGGTGCAGATCTGTAAATCATAGGCCTGGCATACCAAGGCTGGAATGTGCAGGGCCCTTTCTAGTCCATTTAGCTTGTTTCTCCTGACAGAACTGGGCTAACTGGCAGAACATATGGGCGTTGGTACCAATTAGTAAAGGGACACCACCATACAGTCTGGACAAAAGGCACACCAGGGCCAGGGTCTGCACCTGTTGATCTATGCCAGCCACAGCAGTAGGGAAAGACAACCAAATTCGTACATACCCTAGGTGAGGATAAGATTTTTCACTCAATCCCCATACATGCAGTCCCTCGAGTGATAGGAGTGTGGGGTCAGATAAGTGCTGGTCATACCAATCTTAAAATATAATGGTGATCTGCGAGCCACTGTCCAGCATAGCTTGAGTGGAAATGCCATTAACTCTTACTGTAGTCTCCATAGAGGGACCCACCATTTTGGACCAATCTGAGGATGTCTATTTGGCAGACTGGCCCACAGCAGTTTTAGAGGAAAAAGATTTTCATGGTGGGCCCAGCTGTGGTTTTATATTGCTCTGTCAAACCAGATTTAGCAGTTTGGCAGTTACTTTCTTCAGATTTTCCAGAGAATTACAACGTTGTTGGGTAGGCCCATCTTCTCCATACCAGAAACAGAATACTTGTTCCCTAGGATCGATGGAGTGGTTGGGTTCTTCCTTTTTTTTTTTTTTATCGCAACTGTATTTCTTTTCCTCATTTGTGGAGTGGTTCTAGCAATTGCCTTGCTGCCAGCACTCGTGCCCCCGGACCAGGTGTGGCACATGAGTTATACCCGATCCCATGGGCCAGCCAGTAAGCAGGATCCCTCCCCATGGGGACCTGTTACACAGACATCCAGAGGCCATGCCTCTTTTGTCCAGGGGTGCAGGGCATGGCCATCAGCCGCCATGATCGTCCAGCAATTTTCCACCATTTTCTCCCATAAGAGCCGGATGTGCAATGGTGTCAGCTGTGCAGACTCCCACCATGCTCCTCCCTTACTGTGCATGCAACTGTAGCACACCTGGCCTCCACCAGATGCCACTGCAGTATGATGCAATACACCCACCCACCCCAGAGGAAGGAGAGCAGTCATGGGACGCTCAATTCTTCCTCTTCCCTGCCAACCCACAACAACCTGAGTCCATTCCCTAACCCATGCTGCCAGTGTAGCGTGAGGTGTGGCATCCAGTGCCTCAACCCTCAGTGCCACTGGGCTGGCCAATTGGGTTCTTCCTGAACTTTGTGACAGTTGGAGGAGGGAGTTCCACTGTCCTCTTTTGGTTTTGGCTTAAGGTCCCTGTCTCTGCCATTATACCAGGGGGCAGAAGTTCGGGTGGCGTGTGTGAAGTCCCCCCCCCCATTAAAGCTCGCAGCTCCCTCATTTCTTCCACCAGTTTGGATTCAGCTCTATTTTCAGGGGCAATAGTATGAGTCCTCACACCTATGAGTAGAGCCTCATCTCTAGTCTCAGTCTTATGCAGGCAAGGATTAGAGTTTTGGGTTGCTTCAGCTATGGCTTGTTGGCTAGCTCACATCTCCTTCAACAACTCTGACCTGATTCATCTCAAGAGTTTCCTCTGTCTCTTCAGGTTGATCTGGTGCTGGATGGATGCGTACAGCTCTAGCATAGGGTTCCCACCCATCCTTATCATTCTCAGCTTCTTGGATCTCCTTCATCAGTCAGCACTATTTGGGAGGGTTAGCTTTTCTGTTTTGAAACTTCAGTTTTAGCATGAGCACACTTGAGTAATGTGCAGATTTCAGGATGTTCTCCAGCTGGAAAAGATTCAGTTCACTAGCTGGGGCACTTCTTTCTTTATGGGCTCTCTATAAGGCCCTTTCATTTAGAGTGGCAAAAGCAGACAATTTCTCATTCTTCCATTGTTTAGCAGACTTAAACTTCCATATTAAGTCTTCCCCAGACTCGGTGCTGCTAGACACCTCTTCTAAAGCAGAGAGGTACTCAGCTGCAGTGGTGTCTGGTTTGTGGATTGAAGAAATCGGATAGCTTCCAGTGCAGGGCCCCCTAAAACTTTCCATTAGTCTCTTTCCCTTCTCCCCCTCAGACCACTGCCATTCTTGAACCAATGGAGTAGCATTGTCCATCCATGTTGCTAAGTTGTCCTCCCCCACGGGCAAAGGAACTGCACCAGAGAACTATCTGAGTCTATGATAAGAGTCCAAGTGTACAGAAGGTATCACAATGGAGGAGGTCACAATAGGGGATGCCCTGGGGGTGGATGGAGTGGCCAGAAGAGATTGCAGGGAAGTGGTCTCCTCCAAATCCTTCAAAGCTTTCAGCAACTCTTTAGCTGATTGTCCTTTTGCAGCTAAAATTATCTTTAGTTTATCTTTAAATCCCTCAATCCTCAGGGACCCCCCAAGAGAACATGGGTCACTATGCAAGTAAATAACTCTTCACCTCTTCTGGGATCCTTCTAGCATGATAAAAGGGGGTACCATTTTGAAGTCTATGGGAAGGCTACAAGAAAGGAGGGCCACCAAGATTTGATCAAATAGATCAGAGTCCCATCCCCGTACTTCAACTTTTCCCAGACATTTAACCTTCCCCACTGCTTCTTCAAAAGTTTCATTAGTGGTCCCCCAAGGAATATCAAGTAGTAACATGGAATGAGTGGAGATCTACCCCTTCTGCCTCATTCCACCCCATCATGCGGTGCACAACTAGCTTGTGGAACGGAATTTTTCATTTGGGTGTAGCGAGCACCTCCATTTCAAATCCTGTCTAAATTTTTCACTTGCCTGCGATTTCAACTTTTGACCACCAGAAAGTGCTAATCCCAGCAGTACCTCCAAGATGTAACCCTTAGGTGGCTCTATCCTATGGGTTACTGCCCCTGCCTGTGTGGCTAGGCACAGGTTGAGAGGCCTGAGTTCTATGAACAAGCGCTTCCATCTGGAGGATTGGTATTGAGGTAGCTTAACTGCATTGGCATAGCCCTGTGAGACACTATAACCAGCCACCAACCCTTCTAGTGGCCCAAACAGTAATACCATAGAACATTCACATCCACGGAATAACAGTAATATTATGCTCACGCCCCTTGCACTTACCAACAGGGCAGTATCAGCTGTAAATGCCCTGGAGACCCCTGGAAAATAAGATCAGCAATGCAACAATACAATATTACCACTGTAACCCAACTAATAATATGCACACTAGCCATGTTAAATGTGAAACAAAGTAATCTGGTTTATTTAGGGGGCGTGAACAAGGAAGGGGTGTGAATCTGATAGAATGATTGACACTTTCATTTAGTCTAGGTTGGTTTGGCATACACTATAAGTCCTTTTGGAACAATCCCACAAACCTGGGTACCCAGTGCGTTATGCAGGCTAGCCTGAAGCATTGCTTGGGGTAGCCGGTATTGCAGCTGTTGTTGGAGCCCTTAGGATAGGAAACAGTTAACATGTGCACAACCCAAGGAATTGTAATCTTGAGCCGGATGGCTCAGTCTGTTTGCAAAAACCCAGAACAAAACAATCAGATGACACACAATGATCTGTAGCTTTTGTTACAGGGAGATACCCTGATTTGTACTCACGCTACCCAGTCCAGGGAGTAGGACAGGCAAGATGAGGACCTCGTGACATTGGTCTGGCAGGCCTGGGGAAGCAGGACCTACATGACTTACCTCCTGGTGGTCACTACCTGTTCAATGGTGTTAAGCAGGGGGCTGAGTCTCCAAGTAAGTCTTTCTCTGAGATGATCTCTGAACTGGGGGAAATAGCTTAAACTGAGATGGCAAGGCCCATGCAGGATGGAAAGTTTGGAAAGAGCTTGTGATCTTTTGCTGAAAAAACCTTCAGAGGGCATAACAGAATTCATTGTGGGGAACCAAATCGTGACTCATGAAACACATTCAGCACACTTAAATCAGTTATTTCTCTTAGCCCCAGTTTGAATGCAGTCCAGTTGCTAATTACAGCTTTACTGCACAAAGCTTTCTGTCCAAGGCTATTTCTTCTCATCAGGCAGGCCGATTGCTTCTGGAGCAAGTTTTTTGATCCACACCTCAGCCGCCACTACATAGAGAATAGTGGATGGGCAACCATGCAAAACCAATGTGTTGTGCCACAGAGGGGTTCTGATGACATCAGACCTCGTGAGCGAAGCTCGAGAGGTCTTATGTCATCAGAACCCCGAGGTGGCATAACACGTTGGTTGGGTATGAGGTTACCCATCCACTATTTTTTATAGTGTATAGTTTTTTTTAAAGTAGGCATCGGTTAGACATTTTTATATTAAAAAATGTACTTTCACATTCTTTGTTTCATTCCTTGTTTGGGGGTGGGGGTTACTAGGCTCACTGTATGGTTGTCAGAAGCCAGACATCTGTTTTGTATAGTGCATCCACCTATTGGTTGTTTTTCTGTGTGGGGGAAGGATTTTAGAAAAAAAAAATGGCCGTGTTCTCAGTAAGTGAGAAAAGATTTTCCCTAAGGTGTTCGCTTTTAAATGGTAAGTTTAAAATATCTGGTTGATCCTGTTTGTTTTTTTTTTGTTTTTTTTAGTAAATTATATCTGGTAGATCATGTGTTCTTTTTTTACTTGGCTAACCCTGTGTCTTTTGGCAGATCGCCTGGTTCCAGTGATCTTGCTGCCGCTGATTTCAGGGTATCTGGTTGATCCTGGGGTTATTGTACTAATTAGTGCTGTGTGGTTCTGGAGCATTGGTAGTGACCGCGAGCCTCTAGAGGCTTTCAAAATATTGTTGTACCACAGTGTGGTATTATCATGTTCCATGACCTTTGAACTATAGTACAACAACATTTTGAAAGGGATGGATTTCCCTACATAATCACTACACACTATATGCCATAATTCTGTTCTTTCTTCTGCTGCAGAAGTAAGCCAGCAAATGGAAAGGCCCGGTTACTGCGCTGGCAGCACAGGGGCAGGAGAACGTGGCAAGCAACCCAGCAGAGCCTTCACACCTATTCTCCAATGCTCCTCCTAGGAGCAGCTGCTCGACAGCTCAAGCTGTTCACTCTTCAGCCTCCAACTCTTGACTGACTACTGCTTCAGGCAGTTCTGGGGATTTCCCAGAAATCCACAAAGTTCGGTTAGCTGAGGAAACTGTCTGTCACAGAAAGGGTTCTCCCTCCAGGTCCGTTTAGACACCAAACACTTAAAACTACAAAAAATACAGTTTCCTTCCTACAAGACCTCTGGGGGACAGTCTCCATTTTAGGTACCCAGAGATTCAATTGGTCCACCACTGGAAGTTCAGAACTAAAATGGTGGTTCCTATTCAAAAACTCAAGCTGCAATTGAAAGCAGGTTAAACAAGCTGCTCTATCATTATTATTATACCAGATAAACAGTAAATAATCACATTTCCAGCAGAGCTCCCTCTGCACGTATAGTGACTGCAGAATGGGGCCATATAACAGACGGTCTGGCTAGTTGCAAGCTTTAATTACATAGACTTGCTAGTGCTCTCTCATGCAGACAAATAGAACTACTGCAAACAGGGCACCAGCCTGACAGTGGGCATTTAGGAGCTCAGGAAGACATTATAGTAAACCCCAATTTGGAGAGGGGTTACACGTGCATTTTTCATACAGGAGGGGAATAAACTGACATGTGGATAGAGTGAGATGACAGTCTAGATTGGTTGCTTGTGCAGCCAAGTGGGGTGGGAGTGCGGACTGATACAGTCAAAGGATGGTGATGTGGGTCGAGGGAAGAAAGGTCTAAGTGGGAGAAGGGACAGGAGAAAGGGGGGTGAGATTGGGAGAGTCATTTCAAACATAGCAAAGAGACAGACTGTTAAGTAAATTTGAAAGTGAGTTCTGGAGAGAATGAAAGTGATAGGAAAAGGTTTACTGACTAGAACAGGATAATGTGTGAGGGAGAGAGAAGGTGTGGGTATCCCTGGAACGGAGGGGATAAGAGGACATGGAAGAGGATGAAAGCAAAGAGGAGAAATAGGATTGGAGAGACCTAAGATGTCACTGTACCTCGTCTGGAGTGCCCTTACTGTGTGCTTTACAGGACCTGCAACATTGACCAGGGCCTACGGCATTGTGCTTTACACAGCAGCCCGTGATGTGGGCGACTGCAATTGAGCAATCCGAAAAAGAGCGACTCAGTTGTGGCACCCATCACAGGAGCTACCAGTGAGGAACAGTGACCAGATGGGGGGTGGGCAACTGTAATGGCAGGAAGTGACTGCAGGTATGCACTACGCTAGGTTGGAACAACACGCATGGCAGGAGTGGGAGGGATTTGAGGGTGGCTGTATGGTGGCTGCTGAACCGACCCCATGGTGTAGCGGTCGGCTCATGGTTTTGGTAGTTAGAGTGCTGGGTTCAGGTCCAGGCACAGGTTTGTTTTGCTCGCCTGTCCAAATTTTTTTACATTTTGCACCCCATGAGCATGTATCCCCCTGGAGTTGAAGATCCTTTAGTGAAAGTGCAGGTGAAGTGAAGCCCCTAGGGGGCAGTGTAGAGCACAGTCCCCTCATAAATGTAAAAAAACACAAGTCCATGGCGCTGTTTTGTTGTGTGCCAGGGAGCCAGAGTGCCAAAATTGATTTTCAGCACTCTGACTTCACCATAATGGCAATCGTCTTTTGGCGGTTGCTGTTATGACATAGAACCTCTTTACACAGCCTACAACATTGACCTTTGTGGTCCCCTCATCCCAGACTTGTTTTGTGTGTCCCACAGCATCTTGTCCCCACCTCTGGATAGTAGCAGGGCAGGCTGGGCATCCTCCTCCTCTATTAATATGTCAATTTCTCCCTCTGATTTTTTTCTTACAGCTGTATTTGTCCACCCTTGCTTCTGTCCTTTCTTCCACTCTTTCTTTTGATACAAGGGCTTCTGTCCTTTTCTTTCCACACATCAGATTTATGCAGCAGTGCTCCTCTTATGTCATTTCTGGGTAATTTGTCACAGTAATGGCTTCTCTTTCAAAACACGGTGCACCATATTCAATGCACCCAGGACTGATGCAGGGGGCTTCTTTGACACAGCTTGTGTCAGTTTAGCAACCCTTGAAAATCTGGCCCAACATCATTTTTTAATGTGGGAACAGCAACAGTTGGCAAAAGACCCAAAGATTCAGTTCTTCATCAGCATCATCATCTCCTGTGACTGATAACATGTGCACACACTTAATGATGCTAGAGGACAAAGATACATCTTGTTATGATCATACAAGTAACTCAGTGTGCTTGATTTTCAAAGAGCCCTTAGATCACTGCAATTTGTTGTGTTATATGGCTGTGGCAAACTCTGGGTGTGTCAGGGACCAGGTGGCCAATTTTGTAAAAGTAGGGGTCCCTGCACTGAGGACCCATGAGTTACCACAGCTGCAGGGCTGCACCAAAGATTGGGCACATCTGCAGAGTTTGATGGAAGGATCCATTAACCCCCATAGTACAAGCTACATGACCGGTGGAGGTGAGGGGGAGAACTCTGGCTGACAGGTGGAGAACGGGGGCAGCTGGGACAGTGAGGGTGCCATAGGGCATGAGGGGGCATGACAGCAGTTACAAAGAGTGAAGGAGGCACTTGGCAGAGGTGCCATATGGCATATCTGATAGCCGAGGGGATGGAGTGGGGAGGTTGGCATGCCAATAAAATTATGATATGGCCCCAGGTGGAAGCAGCCCTGGCACCCACTCCACAGGATTGTGAGTTCTTTGGGGCTGGTGCCAGGTCTGCTTCCACCTGGGGCTGTGTCCTAATAATATTCCCATGCCAACCCCCCTTCTGGTCCCCTTAGCTGTCACATATACTGTATGGCACCTCTGCCAGGAGCCTCCTCTGCTCCCTGTAACTGCTGCTATGCCTCCCCTTATGCCCTGTGGCACCCTCACTGCCCCAGCAGCCCCAATTCCCCACCTTCCAGGCTGTGTTGTAGCCACAGCGGGGCTTATAGAATCACAAATAAGGGGATGGTGTAGCCCCGCCATGGTGCACCCACTCTTGTGACATGGCACATGGGTGCTTCTGTAGCAAGGATGGCACAGGGTGACTTTGCTGCATGGCATCCCGATTTCACCACAGCCAGTGTTTGAAAATTGGGAATGCCACAAACTATGATGCAAGGTGCCACTTGAGTCCTACACCTTTGGAGCAGGTGCCTCGCATCATAGTTCATCGTTTGAAAATCAAGCTCCGTATATCATACTAAAGGCCTCCTTATTACTTGAAGCACTACAACTGACTTAACTACTGAACGATTTTCTACTTCCACTGAATCAGACTTGTCTCACCCCCTTACAGTTTCTAGAACTGCTGATAATAACGATGCCCCTAATGACTATGGAAATAAAGAAAAAGGCCCCACTCATCCTATGACAAATTAGAGTACTAAGACTAATAAAAACAAGGCTTTAACGATCTGTGGTACAATGATTTTTGTTGGTTGCAGTACAGCTGTGAAAAACAGTACCTTCTGCCTTGCATGTCGCTGTTTCATGCATGGACAAGGATACGCTGATGTAGCATTTACAGTTTGTGTGTTTCAAAATTGGAAAAAGGCACTGGAAAACTTTAAAATGCACACCTCAACTCACACTCATAGCGGTGCAATGGCTGCCTGGTCTGCATAAAAGTGCACAAATTAAATGGGTAGCATCGTTATATAAGTGGACAAGGGCGTGGTTAAGGAAATTCTAAAAAGAAGAGAATACAGGAAGTGACTGGTTGAAATAACTTCACATTTGGGTCAGCTAGTGTTACCTTTCCATGGCTGCAGTGCTAATAAAGGACATTTCAGGGAGACTTTAGATTAGATTGAAAAGTTTGACAGAGTACATCAAGTAAACGGTCCTATTCTATCCCAGCAAACGCGACATGCATCTCAGCAGTCTCAGGCTGGTATGATTCAGCCTGCCGCACCCTGTAATATAAATGCAGTTGTGCAAGAAGTAAATAATGCTACATTGATATCAGTTTTATCTGATGACAGTAGAGATATTTCATGTCAAGAACAAATGAGATATGTGTGAGATATGTTATACTAATACTAAAAAGTGAGGAGCAAAAGAGGCTTTGGGCCCATATGAGCTCCTGTCCATTAGTCATAATATTGTAATCTGCTTCCCTCAAGAATGAACTTATCTAAATTCCTTTTGAAGTGGTCATTATTTGTACTACTTATGATTTCTGTTGGCAGGCAGTTCCAGGGGTTGACCACCATCTGTATAAAAAAAGTTTTTCTTTTTTCTATATTTAACGTTTGTGGTTTCAGTTGTAGTTTGTGCCCTGTTGTATCCTTATTACATAGACACATAGAAACATAGACTTTGATGGCATATAAGAACCGTTTGGCCCAACCAGTCTGCCCATTTCCCTATCTACTGGATAAGCTGCACAGACTAGTTAACCAACAGCTTACTTCTTCCTAACCCCCACCAGAATTGTCTTGTCTGTCCCATGCATTCTTGAATTTCCCCACTGTTTTTGACCTCACGATCTCCTCAAGAAGGCCATTCCATATGTCCACCACCCTCTCAGTGAAAAAATACTTCCTCACATTGCCCTGAGCTGTCCCCCCTCTGTCTTCAAATTATGCCTCCTTTTTCTTGCACATCTTTTTTTGAAAGATGCTACCCTCTTGGACTTTGTTGATTCCCTTAAGGTACTTGAAAGTTTCTACCATGTTACCCCCCCACCTCCTTTCCTCGATGTTATACATATTGAGCTCCTTTAGTCTCTCTTTGTATGGTTTCCAGTGCAAACCCTGCACTATTTTAATTGCCCTCCTCTAGACTGCTTCCATCCTGTCTATGTCTTTGCGGAGATGGGGTCTCCAGAACTGCATGCAGTACTCCAGATGGGGTCTCACCAACGGTCTGTACAGAGGGACAACAACTTCCTGTTTTCTACTGGTGATGCCTCTCCCTGTACATCCCAGTATCCCCCCAGCCCTCCTTACTGCCATCTCACATTGCTTGCTTACCTTTAAGTCAACTATCAGCTACCCCAAGTCCTTTTCCAGTTTTGTTGTTATTTACTACCCCCAATTGTGTACTCTTCCCTGGGTTTTGTGTCCCAGGTGCATAACTTTGCACTTCTTTGCATTAATTTAAACTGCCATACTTTTGACTGGAAGCACCAAGTGAGAGTCGACAGTAAACCTGTCAACCTCCGCTTTTGACAACAGAATGCTGACATAGGTATTGCACCACCCAAGCCCCCAGTGTTTTCTGTAGGGGGCTGCGCCCCCCACACACCCCAGACTTTAGGATTCCACCTCTAGATCAGAGTTGGTCCGGGGAGGGGGCTGGACACTGGGGAAAGGCGAAACACAGAAACGGACCATTACAGTGACTGTCGCTGAGGCGGTCATTTTCCGTGTTTCGCCACTGGGGTGTTGGGCAAAAGGGGGCCACCCCTTTAGACCATTCCTCCAACCTTGCAAAGTCCCTTCTCATCCTATCTACTCCCCCTTGAGTATCAACCCTGTTGCAGATCTTTGTGTCTTCTGCAAAAATGCATACTTTTCCTTCTAGTCCCTCTGCAATGTCACATATAAAGACATTAAAAAGGACTGGTCCCAGTACTGAACCCGGCAGTACCCTGCTAGTAACCCCCCTTTCTTTGGAGTGCACTCTGTTTACTATTACTCTCTGTGACCTGTTGTCCAGCCAATGTTTTACCCTGTCTACCACTCTGGGACCCACTCCCGGGATGGCTAACTTGTTTATTAATCTTTTGTGTGGTACTTTGTTGAATGCCTTGCTAAAGTCTAGGTAGACCATGTCCACAGTCCCTCCCTGGTCTACTACTTTGGTTACCCAGTCAAAGAAATCTATTAGATTTGTCTGACATGACCTTCACACTGTGAATCCGTGCTACCTTGGGCCCTGTGCCCCACTAGCCTTTAGGTACTCAACAGTTCTTTCTTTCAGAAGTGATTCCATCATTTTCCTTACCACTGAGATCAAATTAACAGGTTTGTAGTTTCCTGCCTCTGCTTTGCTCCCACTTTCGTGAAGGGGAATCACATCTTCCCTCCTCCAGACCTCAGGTACCATGCCGTACTTACATGATTTGTTAAAAATGGTAGTCAGTGTCGGCACTAGTTCTCCCCTTAGTTTTTTTAGAATTCTGGGGTGAATCCTATCAGGTCCCATTGCTTTGCCCACCTTCAGTTTCAGGATTTCTTTAAGAACCCTTTCTTCTGTGAATGGACTGATATGAACACTCCCTATCCAGAGTGATTTTATTGATTGGATTAGGTAGAAATATAGAAACATAGAAATTGTTAGCAGATAAGGACCGCTAAGCCCATCCAGTCTGCCGTAAGTCTTGTACTTGATTGCAGCTTTTGACCCCCACGCTTAACCTCTGTGTTCCCCTATGCCTGTCCCAAGCATGTTTAAATCCAACCACAGTGCTCGCTCCACCACCTCCTGTGGCAGACCATTCCATGTGTCCATCACCCTCTCCATGACGAAAAACTTCCTTACATTCCCTCTTAACTTGCCACTTTCCAATTTCATGTCATGTCCCCTAGTTCTTGTACTCCTCCTGTATTGGAAGATTTCCCCCCTTGCATCCTGTTTATGCCCCTGAGGTACTTGAATGTTTCTATCATGTCCCCTCTCTCCCTCCTCTCCTCCAGCAAGTACATATTGGGGCCCCTTAATCACTCCTTGTAAGTCTTGTGGTGCAAGTCCTGTACCATATAAGTAGCCCTTCTGTGGACTGCCGCTAGCCTATTAATGTCCTTTCAAAGGTGCGGCCTCCAGAACTGCATGGAGTACTCCATGTGAGTTCTGACCAGGGTTTTGTATAACTGCATCACTACCTCACGCCTTCTGCTGGCGATATCCCTTGCTATGCACCCCAGCATGACATTGGCCTTCCCTGATGCCTTTCTGCTCTGCTTTGACATTTTCAGATCATCTGAAATAGTAACTCCCAGGTATCGTTTCTCTTTGGTGACTGTCAGCAACTCCCCCCCAATCATGTAGCTCTCCTAGGGTTACTGTCTCCCAGGAGCATAATTTTGCACTTTTTTGAATTAAACCATAGTTACCACTTTGCAGACCATTTCTCAAGCTTCCCCAGGTCCCTCCTCATTTTCTCCACCCCTTCAGGCATATCCACCCTGTTACAGATCTTTGTGTCATCCGCAAATAGGCAGACCTTTCCTTCCAGCCCTTCTGCAATGTCACTGATGAAGACATTGAACAGAACTGGTCCAAGGACTGATCCCTGAGGTGCTCCGCTGATCACCTTCCTCTCCCCAGATTGTACTTATTTACCACCACCCTCTGTCTCCTGTCCATTAGCCAAATCCTAATCTAGTTTACCACCATATCTCCCATGCCTAGACTACCCATCTTGTTAACCAGCCTCCTATGTGGAATGGCATCAAAGACTTTGCTGAAATCGAGGTAGGCTATGTCCAACACACACCCTGATTTACTTCCTTCATTACTCAGTCAAAGAAATCTATGAGATTTGTCTGACACGACCTACCCACTGTGAACCCATGTTGCCTGGAGTCCTGGTCACAGGTGGCTTCTAGATGTCCCAGTATCCTTTCCTTAAGTAGTGCCTCCATGATCTTCCCAACTACCAAGGTGAGGCTGACCGGCCTATAGTTGCCCACCTCCTCCCTATTGCCTGATTTGTGAAGAGGGATGACATGTTCCCTACTCCAATCCTCTGACACCACTCCTGTGTTAAGTGACTCAGTGAACAATGCTGCCAGAGGTTCTGCTAGCTCTCTTTGCAACTCCCGTAGTATTCTTGGGTGTATGCCGTCTGGTCCCATTGCTTTATCCGCCTTCAATTTAGTGAGTTACTGCAGGACTCTCTCCCCTGTCAATGGACTGTTGTCTACCTCTTTATCCCCTTGGCATCTGATGGTCAGCTGTGGTCCCTGTCCCTTCCCCTCTTCTGTAAATACTGAATAGAAGTATTTATTCAGCATTTCTGCCTTATCCATGTCTCCCTCCTTACATTCCCCTTCCTCCCCTTTAAGTCTTACAATTCCCCCCTCATTTTCTTCCTTTCGCTGATGCACCTGTAGAATGTCTTGTCCCCTTTCTTTACTATCTGTGCTAAACTTTCTTCTGTCTGTGCCTTTGCTCTCCTCACCACCCTCTCTGCTTCCTTTAGACACTCTCGGTACATCTCTCTGTTCTCCCCCCCTTTGGGTCTCTTTATATTTCTGGAACCCTGCCCTTTTAGCCCTTACCTTTTCTGCTATCTCTTTTGAGAACCATAGTGGCCTTTTCCTTCTCTTGCCTTTTGATACCAATCTGATGCGTTTGTTTGTTACTTCCGCTTTGGCTCCTTTTAGATTCTCCCACTGCTCTTCCACCCCCCTCCTGTCCCCCATTCTCCAGGGCACAACTTTTGATAACTCTCCCCATTTCAGCGAAGTCTGTCTTTTTGAAATTGAAAACCTTTGCCCTAGTGTGACTTGACTGAATCCCTGTCTGTATGTTGAACCACACTATATGGTGATCACTGGATTCTAGTTGCCCTTCTACCTGGACATCAGTAATTCTTTTCCCATTGGTCATTACTAGATCAAAAATCACCCTATTTCTGGTGGGATCAAGCACCAGCTGCTTGAGTCCTGCCCCTTGTAGGGAATTCAGGATGCCTCTCTTTCTGGCTAAAGCAGCTGCCTGGGTGGTTCAATCCACACCTGGCATATTGAAATCTCCCATCAGCAGAATCTCACCTTTCATTGTCAATTTATGTATTTCATCCTCAAGGTCCCTGTTTACTTCTCCCCCCCCTGACCTGGAGGCCTGTATATCACCCCTGTGAATATTGCTGTGCCATTTCCTGGTTCAAGGGTGACCCACAGTGCTTTGGCCTCCTCCTGCCTACCCTGTATCTGTGTTGCCTTTATAACCTCCTTGATATACAGGGCAACTCCTCCCCCTTTTTTGCCTCCCCTATCCCACCTAAACAGAGTATAACCTAGTATATTCACTTCCCAACCATGACTGGCAGTGTATCAGGTTACAGTTATTGCTGCTATGTCCAGGTCTGCCTCAACTATCATAGCCTCCATGTCTGGAATGTTACTTCCCAGGCTGTGGGCATTTGTCACCATGACCTTCTAAGTATTACTGCTTGTCCTCCCTCCACTCCTGGTTTTGGTCCCCTGCAGCTTCCTCCCCTTCCTGTTTACTTTAACATGTGTTCCTGATTTCTTTGCTTCTCCAATTCTGCCTGGTCCAGGTGACCTTGGCAACATCATTCTAGTGTCTCTACCATGTGGGGGTGGGCTGCTAGAGTTTGCCTATTCTTGTTGGCCCCCTGCTAGTTTAAATGCTCATCAAGTGAAGCATTTGAACTGTTCATTGAGGACTGATTTACGCTTTCTGGACAGATGCAGCCCATCTCCACTGTACAGGGCCACATTATTCCAGGTTGGACCCTAGTTCCCAATGAAGCCATACCCCTTCTCACTGCACCAGGCCTTCAACCATGAGCTGAAGTTACTAATGCAGAGATTCCTACCCACTCCCTGCCATGGACTGGCAGCATCTCCGAAAATGTTACGGAGCTCGCTACTTTCCCCAGGCCCCCCCCAAACCTATAAAGTCCTGTTTCATCTGTTCAAAGCTTGCCCTGTCCTTGGAAAGGTCATTTATTCCCACATGGTCAATGACATCCAGCCCTCCTCTCCTTGCCACTGCTTTAGCGATCCTCTGGATCTTCTCCCCCTCACTCCGAGCTGTGCCTCCTGGAAGGCACTTGACCACCCTTTCCTCCTGCCTATCTGTGCCCAGACCCATTCCCCAGACAATTGGTCCCCCATTAGAAGTAACTTCTTCCTCCTTTGGAGTTCTCTTCCTCTTGTCACTGGGTCTCACTGCTAGGGGACCCTCACATCCTCCCTGGTTTCAGTCTTGGGTTCCTTTGCATGAATCTCCCACTCCTCCAAAACAGTGAAAGAGTTTTTGAGATGGATTGGATGGTGACTGTATCTCTGCTCCCCTCCCCTTAATCTCCCTGAGCCCACCATAGTCCACCCTGCCATTTGCCTGGGTATTCATTGTGGCATAGGCTGGGGACATGGTGGCCTCCGGGTGGGGGTGAAGGTCTACAGTACTCCTGCCAGCTGAGCCCAGAGACTGGTGACCTCTGCCTTCAGCCCAGAGAGGTGCTTGCATATGGGGCAGTACCACAGTACCCAAAATGTTTGTCTGAAGACTGCTGAACCACACCCAGAGCACTGCACCACTCCCTGCATCATCCTGAACCTGCTTACTACCACCACCAGCCCTCCTTCTCAGTTAATTTTGTATCTTCCCTTTCTTCCCTTTCCAACTAAATAACTCCTCTGCTTTCTGCTTCAAGAGCCCTTGCTAACCTAGTTAACTGCTCTTCCCTTGTATTACTGCCTGTATTCTCAGATATACCCTATCTTGCAGGGTGCTGCCAAATGTTCCCTGTGCCTCTAAGTAGGTGCCTGTCTGTCAATGTCTATAAAGGCAGAGCGCCCAGGGGAGGGTGGGAATGGGGGTGGGTAGGGGGTGTCTCCTTTCCCACCTCTTCACTATACAAAAACAGTCAGGTACTTGGAATGTGATTCTAGCTGAGGGTGGCTCAAAAACCTTCATAAAGTTACCAACAACAGAAAGACAAAGCTACATGAGCCAAGCTGATTCTGCTTCAGCACTGCTGCTACATGAAAGAACACACAGGTATTTAAACACAATTAGCTGTAAACTGATCTAGCTGAGGGGGAAACAGAGATGCTTCCAGAAGGTTCTAGCAATGCCTGTTGAAATATAAATCCCACACTCACAATAAATATCACAAAAACAACTGTATTTAACAAATTCAGGAACTGGAGCCAGGAGAAAGAACACATAAGAATGTAACACAAGTGCCTGGAATGTGATCCTAGCTGAGGGTAGCTCAAAAACCTCCAGAAAGTTACCAAGAACAGAAAGACAAAGCTACCTGAGCGAAGCTACTCCTGCTTCAGGTACCTCCCCCTCCTCTTCTTTTGTGAATACTGAGCAGAAGTATTTGTTCAGTAGCCCTGATTTTTCACTGTTACCTCTGTCCACCTACCCTTCCCTTTATTAAGCCTCACTATCCCTCCCTTGGCCTTTCTTCTCTCCCTAATGCACTTATAAAAGGTTTTATCCCCATTTTTAATCAAGTTGGTTATCTTTTCCTTTGGGCTTTTGCTATTCTGACTGCCTTCCCCACTTCCTTCTGCCTTAACTGGTACAGTTCTCTGTCCTGCTCCTTCTGTGTTTCCTTATACTTCCTGAATGCTATATTTTTCTCCCTAACCTTCTCTGCCACCTCTTTTGAGACCTATAGTGTTTTTTTCCTTCATTCTGATTTATTTGCTTCACACAAAGACTTGTTGCCTCTGTGATGGCAGTTTTAATGTTTTTCCACTGTTCCTCCACCCCTCCTTCTTGCCCATTTGCTAGTGCTTTCTGAGGCACTCTCCCATTCTGCCAAAGTCAGCTCTCCTAAAGTTCAGTATCCTCACATTTGTATGACTTGACTCTACAGCTGTGTTTATTGTGAACCACACTGTTTGGTGGTCGCTTGTTCCTGATTTATATGAT
Organism: Neoceratodus forsteri; assembly: GCA_016271365.2. Classification (NCBI taxonomy): domain Eukaryota; kingdom Metazoa; phylum Chordata; order Ceratodontiformes; family Ceratodontidae; genus Neoceratodus; species Neoceratodus forsteri. The sequence goes on along the minus strand of CM057456.1, from coordinate 834,849,182 downwards.
AATGGTGAAAGCCTAAAGGTGATCACTGTTATTGCGAAATCAGAGTGCCAAAAATCAATTTTGGCACTCTGACTCACACAGCAAAATGGTGCGGGTACTTGTGTTTTTAATAGTTTACGTAGGGGAGGTTGTGCCCCCCGCACCCCCTACTTAAGGATTCTCAACTTCTGGGGGCTGCATGTCAGTGGGGGGTGCAAAACCATTAAAAGAATTTGGGTTGGGTGCAACAAAAATGCGCCAGTGCCTGGACCCAAATCCAGCACCCTGCCTACCAGAACTGCCTACCCACTCACCATGCCACAGGGCCAGCTCAGCAACCCACTGTGGCAGCACCTCTCACAATCCCTCCCACCCCTCGCTGTGTGTGCTCACTCTCCCCCACATATATGCATAGCGACATCCCATTGCTATATTTTCCAACCCCATCTGGTTGCCCTACCCTGTCACTAGCCTTGATGATATGTGCCGGAGATTGGGTCATCATTTTTGCAGGCACCCAATCACCAATACCCATGTCACAGGTATCCCTTGTTCCCAGATGGCTGCCTACTTCTAAATCTGAGATCCTCTCTCCATCCTCATTTGAGAGTACAATGTCTAAGATTGCTCCCTCCTGAGTAGGGTCCAGCACTAGCTGTCTGAGATGTGCCCCTTTAGAGCATCAAGAATGACTCAACTCTCGGATGTGGCTGCAGCAAAGGTGCTCCAGTTAACATCTGGCATATTCAGGTCCCCCATCAACAATATCTCCCCTTGTTCTGCCATCCTAAGGATACCTTCTATCATTTCCTTGTCTATTTCCTCCCCCTGAGATGGGGATCTGTATACAACCCTTGTGTGGATTGTGGTGCTGCTTCCGGTCTCCAGGGTGACCCACAGTGCCTCCTCTCCTTCCTATTTACCCTTTAGTTCTATTGCTTTAATACCTTCCCTTATGTAGAGAGATACTCCTCCTCCTCTTCTACCCTCTCTGTCCCACTTGTAGACTGTGTACTCTGATATGTTGACATCTCAGTCATGGTTCTTTGTGTAACATGTTTCTGTGACTGCCGCAATGTCCAGGCTTCTCTCTTCCATCAAGGCCACTACTTCAAGGAGCTTGTTACCCAGACTATGGGCATTGATACTCATTGCCCTCCTTATTTTTAATTTTAAAATTTAGATTCAGTTTATTTCAGAGTTGGCTATCTTGTATCAGATTATAGCATAACATCAAATCCCCCCCGATCCTTCTAGTCTGAAGTGGCATCAACTTTCAATGTTTAAGCCTGTCTTCATATGATAATCCCTTGCAACCATGTATCACCCTTGTTGCCTGCCTCTGTACCCTCTCCACCCTATCTGCACCTCCTCCTTTTATTGGTCCCCATAAGGAGCTACCATAATCTAATAATGGCCTCATGTAGGATCTATACAGCGGCAATAGCATTCTTTCTTCCCAGCTTTTAATGTTTACTTTGATTGTCCCCAGTACCTTCTTAGCCTTTGCAATTTCAGTGTTAGTGTGTGTTTTGTATGTTAAGTTATCTGTAATTATTATTCTTAAGTCCTTTTCTGCTCTTGTTTTTCTTAAAGGTATGCTATTCATATAGTACTCTGCTTCCCTGTTGTTACCACCTATGTGCATTACACAGCACTTGTCCTTATTGAAGTTCATTCCTACCGACTCTGCCCCTAGCACCATTCTATCAAGATCTGATTGTAATTGTTCATAACCATAAACCTCTTGAACTTTTTCTATGCTTTGGTAACGCCTCAGAACTGGATGAAAGGGGGTTGCTGTATGTTGTACCATTAATGAAACCTTAAAAAATCAGATATTTTTGAACCAGGTGTTACGTTTGTTGCCCAAGCATATGATGGTGCAAGTGTCATGAGTGTCCATCTTAATGGCATTCAGGAACTTTTCAAGAAGGATCATCCTCCAAGCTGTCTATGTTCACTGTTTTGCACATGTGTTAAATCTCGCTGTTGCCGGGTCATGCCAGTGCATATCTGAAGTATATGAACTGTAAGCAAGCAGCTTGCGCTGGTGAGGACTGGGAGCAGCAGTCACAAATAAATCACATATAAAGCAAGCAAACATTAGGCCGCACTTCAAACAAAAGAACCGAAGCACTAAATAAATGCAAGCAGAGTGACTATTTATTGAAAACAACAAACACAAAAAGCCCCAGCACTCTGAACCCCTGTGGGTTCTTTTTCAAGGGGAATGATCACCATCAGTACAGGTGTTGCTTAAATAGCAGATTCTTAAAGAGCTATGTACTAATAGTGTTAGTGTCAATCATTAGACCAATTTTAAACGATAAACAAACAATAACCCCTATAAATAAAAAAAATCACCTGAAGTGCAATAAAGTGAAAATACATAATATATGAAACAATGATTCAATCAAGGTAAAACATCCTAAACGTTAGACTAAGTAGGTTATGCTAATCCTACAAAGATAAGGAAGGGAAGAAAAAAAGGAGGGAGGGCGATGAGTTCCTCATATACCAGACTCTAAAGTGAAGGCCTGGATAATAATAGTCAAAGGAAAGGTAATGAGACTAATATCAAAAGTATAGCAGTCTGTCCACGGAACAACAGCAGGAAACCTGAAAAAAGGAAACAGACAAAAATTCTTATAAGGACAAAATGCAAAATAAATGTACACATTTAAAAGTAAAAATATATTCAGCAATAACAAAATTCTATACACTACTTTTTGAGAAATGATTGGATGTTCCCATCTATTATTGAGTCCCTCTAGATAATGAGCCCCCAAAGTATAAATGGTTCTGCTTTCCTTTTGCAAAAGCATACATAATTTGTCACCTCCCCTTATTGGTGGCGAAACCCAATCTATTCCTATGAATTTAAATGTGCTCCTACCAGAATTATGAACTAGGGTACAATGGGACCCAAGTGAGGTATCACACCGGGCATTTGAAATGGAGTGCACATGTTCTTAGATACATTCTGTAAGGGGATGTTTTGTGCATACAATATACAGTTTGTTACACGGACACTAGGGGGCATGTAAAACATCAGCAGTTCTACAAATTATACAATATCTAACCTGAAATTTATTATGGTCAGTGGGGCTAGTAAAAGTGTTGCCCTCTTATACATATTGGCAAATATTACAAGAATGGCACTTGTTGAATCTACCACGGGGAGCATTAGATACATCAGTAGTATCAGTCAGGTGGCTCTTGGCTACAAAATCCCATATGCATTTCCCTCTGCAGTACACCACTTGAGGACAAGTACCCACAGTATCTTATGCCCTTAAGTACCTGGTTGGCTTGAATTGCACTATTCTGTGATTCCCGCCCAACCCACAGTTCCACCCCCCCTACTCCCTTGTGATGGTTCACCCACTGCACTGCGACAAAAAAAATGATGACCACAATTAGAGTGCCACAAAGATACCAACAATGCAGAGAGTGTTGCAGCAAGAAACAAGTGAGCAAACAAGTGAGGAGAGTGAAACATCACAAAATAACACTCATACAGAGAACCCAGACAAACACAAAACTGGGCAAGTTATCTGGAAAACAAACAGAGAACATATAGATTTGTACTGGGAAAATGTTTTGCAGGGGCTGTGCCCCACACCCCTCAGCAATTAATGTAACAGATTCCAAGTCGCACATGAATTGGGAAACAGTACAATAAAGGGACATCAGGCAGTGTACATCTATGCAGTGAATGTGCTGTGCACAAGCTGTCCACCTAAGAAAAAAAACATCATTTGTGCCATTGTATCAATGATCATCTACTCGACAACACACCTTGCAGTAAACAAAGCCCTGAAATACCAGCAGCAAATTCCCTCCGATGCTGTCGACAAACTCTGGTGACACACCAGATTGCAGACTTCCACCACAGTACAACTCATGGCACACACTAAATCCCACAAAAAAAACAGAGCCTTCCAAAGCAAACATCCTGGGCAACAATAAACACCACCTACCCGCTGTTCAGAAACCCTGCAAAACAATGCACACAAGAGCCTGCACCTGTGCAACAAGCGCTCCAGCAGACCGCACTCCAGCAGAATGATCCGTACAGACTTAGCTGTGCATTGCGACCACCAAATACAGCACTCCTCCATCCTACTTAAACAGATCATGGGCCTTCTAATCTCGATGATCATATGCCAATGACATAAATGTGTTGCCTCTCTTACGGTATACGCTTGTGATACTGGTCTGTCCTTCTACCGAGTGACGATAGAACACAAGTACCTGTTAAGCACCTGTACCTTTTCTTTGCTTCCCTCTGCCCATCTCCCCTCCTTTTTAACCCACATCAGTCTGTTTTCTTTCTATCATTGTGTGCAGCTTGGGTATGAGGGCCTGATTGAAAGACTGAGGCAATAAAGCAATTCTAGAAAAAGTATGTTCCCTGGCTCAAGTCATCTACTGTTCCTGCTGTCAAGTAGTAAATCCCTATGCTTGTTTTGTTGAACATTTCATAGAATGTGCTTCTAAAAATGCTCTATTTGACACCAAATTCTTCAACTTGTCTTCTGGGGTGGTGGTGGTGGTGGTGGTGGGGGTAATCCCCCCTTATGGGCTCCCTGTTGGGGGGGGGGAAGAAAAGTCAATCATCAGTTTATTTTTTCTGTGTTTGTATGCATTTTGTTAATGAGGACCTGATTAGAAGACTGAGGCAATAAAATAATTGTGGAATAAATATATTGCTTGGCTAATGTCAGCTAGTAAATTCCTATGCTTGTTTTTCTGAACATTTCTTAGAACATGCTTCTAAAACATACCTTTTGGTACCAAATTCTTCAACATTTCTTACAGCAGGAAAATCCCACTGGACCTTCCTTTTGAGAAAAAGTCATCAGTCTGTGGGGGCATGAGCCCTCCCCCCAGCTTTTAGAATCCTGCTTATGCCCCTGCAACAGCTGCATTCTGTACTGGGCATGGAACACATGCAGTATGCTAAAGAGTAACTGGGTCCACCAGTTCCACCACTACCCATATTGCACCACCACCTACTAGTTGCCGTGAGGAGGCTGAAGAAGAACCCAGGCCTGTATTGCCAGTACAACCAGTTCTGATTTGTGAAGAGAGGAAACCTGTAGTGGAGCAGCAGGATGAAGTGGATCTGAAGTTTCCTATAGAAGATGTTGAGACCAAACCAGACCCAGCATCTGATGATGGTGATGTGGATTATGTCCCCCCATTACCATCAGATGAGGAGGAGGAAGAGCTGGTGGTTGAAGCTAGGGCTGGAGGTGATAGAAAGAAAACAAAGAAATTGACTGCATCCATGAAGAAGATGGGAAAGGGAGAAGACTGCCAAAGGCAAGTCAACTGCTTGCCAAGAAAGAAAAGATAGTGCCATGGCATTTCTTGGGGGGGGGGTGCTGGTGGTAGTGATGGTGACCATCCTTCCCTGTTCCTGACATCTCCATCACTTATGCCAGCTAAAAACTTCCAAAGGGTCTGGTGTCTGGACATATTTTGAGATTTGTCCTGGTGGCTCCACACATGTCCGCTGCTTGGTGTGTTTAATCAAAATCAGTAGGGGTTGTCCACCAACCCTTGGTAACTCTGGCATGAGCACCCAGTTGTACAGTACTCACCATCATGAGTGGGCTGAAATATAAAATGGGATCCATAACGAGGCAAGCCAGGAATTACAACAGAGCAGGATTGGTCAGCAATTCCTGCCTATTCATAGCCTGACTCTAGTTGACAGGAGGAGGTCATCCTCTCAGTCAGAGGAATCAAGCCTTCTAGAGATGTTCCCATTCCCTCAGGCTGCAGCTGACCTTGCAGAAATGTGTGGAATGCATGGATAAGTTTGTACTGGGGCATTCTAAGGCTAAAGAGATCAACAGGGCAGTGACTGAGCTGTTGGTTGGCAGCTTAGTGCCCTTCTCCTTTGTTTCCAGTCTGGCATTCCACAGATTAATACATATAGTGGATTGCTGGTACTGTGTACCATTAAGTCATTTAATTTTCACTAATGTTGCCGTGCATGAGCTATGTGAAAATGTGTGTCAAGGTCTGCTGTAGCCTGCAGTATTCTACTGTCACACAGGTCCATCTCAACACTGTCTTGTGGATGAGTTGTCAGGTCACAGACTATATGGCAGTGATGACACACTGGGTGTGCCCTCATCCCACAGATGAGAAAAGGCTGAAAGGTGTTGGCAGTAGTGGCACAAAGTTTGCCGCATCTAGACATCAGGCAGCTTTTTGGGTTGTTGGGTGTGTCAACACTCGGATTTCAGAGGTCTTGTTAGTCAAGTCATAAAAGGCCATCGACAACTAGCTAACAAGTAATGGACTGGAGGCTGAGGCTGTTGTCACCAATAATGTTGCCAGCATTTTGAAAGCTGTGGATGATGGTGAGTGCATACAAGTGTGCAACGTCTTACCCACTGCCTACACTTGTTCACGTGTAATCTCTTCAGTAAGACCTGTACTGTGGAAGACATAGTGGGTAAAGTGAAAAGATTTCTTCTCACTTTTGCCACTAGGTAAAGGCCAAAAGGGAGCTGCATGTGCTCCAGTGTGAGAAAAATCTGCCAGAACATGCTGCAATATAGGACTGTGAGATGATGTGGAACTTAACGTATCATATGTTTGAACAGTTTCAAGAGGAGAAGTTGGCAATTCATAATTATCTGCACAGCAATAAAATTGGGCCAACAGAGGACACGGTGTATATTCAAGTGTCAGGGATATGATAAAGGCATTAGTGGAGCTCTTGGAACCATTTGATGCAGTTATGAGATAAGTCAGTTCTCCCGCACCATGCACGAGCATGATTCTACCACAGCTCAGATTCCTGCATGTATTCCTAGAGCACAAAACTGCACGGTATGGACAGAATGCAGAAGTACATGAGGCAAAGGACATCCTCAACTCCCTATTGGGTTTCTTTTGTGTCAATGGAAGAATGCAGCATATTTCTGAAGAAGAGCAGTATGTTCTGTCTACAATGTTGGATCCGTGTTTTAAGCATTGCTAAATATTTCTATTGATCTGATGCTAAAGCACTCCAATAGTGTTGTAAACTGATTTGGCAGGAATATCCTGTGACAGACATGACTTCTGTGGATACTAAGCCTTCTTATGATAGTAGGCAAGGGAAGGCAAAGCAAATTTTACTTATACACAGCCCAATCCCGGAGGCTCTGGGTGCCTTACAAAAAAAAATTACAAAAGAACAGGCAGTAACACAATTAAAATAAAATTACATAAATACAGTTTTAAAATAAAATATAAATTGGATTAAAAGGGAAACTTTCAAATTGCCATAACCGGAGTCTGAACAAAATCATGATGGAATTCAGTAATCATTAAAAGCCAGGGTAAAGAGTTGGGCCTTCAGCCTCCACTTAAACACCTCTACCAAGGGAGCCTCCCAGAATGCAGATGGTAGCAAGTTCCACAAGGTCAGCCCAAATATGCTAAAAGCAAGATCTCCTGAAGTCTTGAGCTGAACCCTGGGAATGTCCAGGAGGCCCCTCGAAGAGGACCAGAGGGAGTGAGCAGAGGTCGCCGGTGTCAGAAGCTCCAACAGATAGCCAGGGCCCAGTCCGTATAGGGTCTTAAAGGTGAGAAGACCCACCTTGAAAAGGACCCTCCACCTGACAGGCAGTTAATGCAGGGCACGCGGAACTGGGGTAACATGACTGGATCTAGAAAGACCCGTCAGCAGCTGGACTGTTGTATTCTGTGTAGCTGCAGTTAGTGGAGAGTCCCTCCTGTGACCCAGAAGTACAGAGCATTACAGTAGTCGAGCATGGAGGAAACAAAGGCATGCACTAGCATCGGCAGGTCCTCGGGCTGAATGAGGGGCTTAATCTGGGCAATGTTCCACAAATGGTAAAAAACACAGCTGACTACAAATGACCCCTAATCTTCAAAAGTCAAGAAGATCATGCCCAGATTTCACACACACAGGGAAGTTACCTATGGGGTCGAACTCAGTACAAGACCAGAGTCAGCCCCGGGAGGCAACCCATCACACCTGGGACTAGGCTCGATCACCAGCACCTCTGTCTTGGCTGGGTTGAGTCTCAGCTAGCTGGAAGCCATCCAGTCATTGATTGTAGCCAGACAGTTGTTAAGTACATCAACAGCTCCAGGTGTTCTGGGAGCAAATGACAAATTCAGTTGCATATCATCTGCATAGCAGTGAAACTCCACACTGCATTGTCGAATGATCTTGCCCAGGGGCAACATGTACACTGCGAATAACATCGGTGATAGGATCGAGCCCTGTGGTACTCCACAAGACAGAGGCATTGGGGAGGAGGAGAAATTCCCCATCATCACCCCCTGCACCCCACCCAAGAGACAGGACTCAAACCACCTGATGACAGTACCGGCAAGTCCACAAAACTCACAGAGTTGATCCAGAAGTATGATGTGATCCACAGTGTCTAATGCTGATGACAGATCAAGGAGCACAAGCACGGACACGTCTCCTCTAGCTCTAGCCCTGAGCAGATCATTATACACCCTCACTAGGGCTGTTTGAGTGCGTGTCTTGCCTGAAAACCCAACTGAAATGGCTCATAAATGTCCAAGGACACCAGGCGGTCCTCAAGCTGTTGTGCCACTAACTTCTCAACAACCTTGCTCAGGAAAGGCAGGTTGGAGATAGAATGGTAATTTGCCTGGACGTCAGGGTCGAGGGAAGATTTCTTATGGAGGGGTCTCACCAGTGCTTCTTTCAGAGCAGCCAGGAAAACCCCCTTCCCCATCAAGCACCTGGCAATCCTGGTGAACACCGGGCCAACAGCCTCAACATGTCCTATTAAGAAATGTGTCGGGTCCGGGTCCAGTTCACAAAAGGTGTGCTTGAGCTCTAAGATCACCTTAGTCATCTTGGACACCTCCACTGACCTAAACTTTTCCCAGACAGACAGAGTGCCTCTATTCCCCCCAGCCCAGTCACTGCTAGGCAATGGCCTACCTGGCGAAATCCCCGACTGGATGACTGATACTCTGTCAGAGAAGAACAGAGCAACTTCTTCACATAAAGTGGATGAAAAGTTTTTTTGGCTGCAGACAGGCAGGATGTAAAAGCCTGTCTACAGTCCAAAACAGCTGAGATGGTCTGTTTTTCCCCACCACAATCTCCCTGGACAGAAATTCTGCCTTCTTATGGGAAATTGACCCCTGATACAACATAGTGAGCATGCAGAGCCAGTTGTCAGACTCCAGCCAGGTCTTTCACCAGCACCACTCCAACTTCCGACCCCTGCTATTCATTGCCTTGAGATCCCTGTCAAACCAAAGGAATTTCACGTGAGAAGATCTGGATCATATACAAACAGGTACAGTGGCATCCGGATCCTTGAGACCACTCTATTATAGGTGGCCACTGCCTCTCCAGTACCAATCACACATGCCACATCAACCCTAGATAGATCAGCCAGTGCTAACAGTCCCTCTGGGTGCAAGCCCCTTAAAGGGTAGTAGCTGATCATCTCCACAGGGGAGGGACTTTCGGGGGGGGGCCCCAAATGTGAACTCAATGGTGTAGTGATCAGATCAAATGACTTGATCAATCTCGAGGTTATCAACCTGAAAGCCTCAACTGGAACACCAGACTGAGTGTGTAGCCAATCTAGTGGGTAGCAGAAGCAACTGCTTATGCCAGGCCCAGTGACTGCATCAACTGGAGGAGGTCGTAACCAAAATGCAAGGATTCATCGTCAATCCAGGCATTAAAGTCCTCCGAGATTAAACACCTGGGTGTCTCAAACATCTGGTCAATGATGAAATCCGCCACCACCTGCAGGAATTCTCCTCCCCACCCCAAGGGGTCGATAAATGAGGAAAATCCTGCAACCAGCACTTGAACCTCCACAGACAGCAACACACTCAAAGGATCAGGGGCTACCAACTGGGTGCATCGAGAATCCCAGGCTGGATTGAAAAATAATGGCCACAACCCCACCTCTGCGATCCTTCCTCTGGCAGTGCACTACAGTATACCCAGAGGGAACACCGGCCTCAAAAACTGGGCCAGCATTGTCACCGAACCGGGTCTCCGTAATGCAAGCCAGGTCGACTGAGGAAATAAAGTCAGCAAAAATAGCGGTCTTGTTCCTAATCAACCTGGCATTACATAGTACCACCCGAAGAGGATTAGAGGACGTGGCCGGCCCTCTAGCTACCTGCCCACTTGGTCCATTGGGAACCATGAGCATGGAAACCAACCACGTCTGACTTCTCCCTGGGCTCCACTTATGCCCAGGGCATCTCCTCCAACAAACTACCTCAATGCTGCTCACCACTGCCTCCTCAGCTGCTCTCGGCCCATGACCCCTCCACAACCTAGTGATCTCGACCTCCCTGCAGCGCCTCGCTGCAGTAGCTGGAACTGAGAGGTCGGTAAAGGGGTGAAGGTCCCACAGCTGAGCAGCAGCACAGGTGATACGGGCAGGGCCACAACACCAATACATCTCTACCTGGTAATTCAGTCTCCAAGGCAACACAACAGCACAGGCTGTTAAAGTGCAATGGCAAACCAAACCACACCACTTGCCCACACAGTCAATCAATCGCTCACTCATTCAAACATACGTATAACACTCACAACCAATGACTAACCACCCAGTACTACCTTCAATAACCTAATTCCAAACACTCCCCTCTCCCTCAAACCACAAACTCCCCAACCCAAAGCAATCCACCCCTCCACCCACACAATAAAATAGTTAAAGGGAAAAAAATCACTAAATTGTACTGTGCTGTGTCAATAATTACCAACCACAAAGATTAGGCAAACAGTTTTTAAAGTAAAAATAATGTCATATCAAGAAGGAGCCAGCAGTCAGATTCAATCTTGGTAAAATACCAGATCCAAATTCAGAAGGCAAAAAGGGGAAATGGCACTCACACCACCATAGCCCAGATGATGTTATTCTATTGCTGGGACCAGCAGTAGTAGTGTACAGCACGCTATGGATACAATTATGTGTGTATTTTTTAGACAATTCTGCCTTTTCTGATAATGTTAACAACATTTTACTTAGTTTACCTCATGGGTTGTTTTGTGTACTAAGTTTGCTGCTGGTCAAGTGTATATCATAGAACTTTCTTAGGATGCAGATAGGCGGCTGTGGCATCTCTAGGACATTTAGGCCCTGTACACATCAGGCTAGTTAAAACATTTTAAGGTGCTTAAAACGTTTTAATTAGCGCAAACACGGCGCCCATCTGCATTTAAGCACAATTTCAAAACGTGTTAGGAAACCGTGCTTAAACCCTGCTGTGAGCTAGTCTCAAGTCTGTTTTTAAAAACGGTTTTATGAGAGAAAGCATGTTACCTTGTAGTGTGGATGGGCGTCTGCATATTGCTCCTCCAGGAAGCGTGTTAAGGGTCGTGGAGAACCTGTTTTAAAAAACGTTACTGGAGGCAGATGCAGATGGGAGTTGGCTGTAGTATAATCGAGTTAAAACTCGGTTGAAAACTGATCTGGATGGGCTGCTGTGGTGAGTTTAAAAACGTTTTTAAAACATTTGTTAAACGGGTGCAAATCTTCAGCTCTAATGTGTACAGGGCCTTAGTTATGCAAGCATTAATCCATGACACAGCATGGTTCTACTGTAGAATTAATTCATGCCTTGGAAGGTTGGGGCACAAGGCCAGCCGCAGGTCGAATGCCTCTAGCCACCCAGGAATGGATTAATTCTACAGTAGAACCATGCTGTGGAGTGGATTAATGCGCTTGTAACATGGCAAGTACAGAAACAAGGAGTTCTGCTTGATAAGAGATTGTACCATGATGTCCTATATTAGCAAGTACAATAAAACGCTAACACAGATACAGACACAGGTAGTTGGAATGTAGGATTCTTGTATGGTGCTGGAATAGGATGATTTTCCTTTTAATACGGTGAGTAGAATGGTGAACAGTAATTCAGTTATTGATTACATGCAGGTGTGATCAGCATTTCAGAATATGTGTTGATTTTGGCTGACCTACTTTTGTGAACTGTGGAATTCTTTCCATTTTCTGCTGTGTTTGCTGTTTGGGATTTGGCTGCTGTGCTTGATAGGAAATGCATATATTTAAGTGCATTCTTTCATGTGCTGGAACAGGATGATTTTCCTTTTAATATGGTGAGTACAACAGTGAACAGTGATCAAGTTACTGATTACATGCAAATGTGATCAACATTTCAGAATATTTGTTGATTTTGGCTGTTGTACTTTTGTAAACTGGAATTGTCTACATTTTTCTGCTGTGTTTGCTATTTGGGATTTGGCTGCTGTGCATGATGGGAACTGCATATATTTAAGTGCACAGGAGATTTGAGTTCTGATGGTGAATGACAAAATTATAAGAGCAAGTATGGTTTATTGAGGAGCAACCATGGTTCTATGGAGGGATTAACCCATGACAGGGTATGGGTTTACTGAGCATTAATCCATGCCTACTTCAATCACCCAGGTATGGATTAGTGCTCACTAAACCCATACCCTGGAGTGGGTTAATCCTCTTTTAACATGGGCAATGTTATGTTAGAGTTTTACCTAAAAAAACAGTAAAATAAAGCCCTGTGAACATGCAACTGTGGGTACAGCAGGAATTAATTAATGGTCAGTTGACTCGTTTGGACAAATCAGAAGACAGTATTTTCAGAACTCATGTTATAATATGGAATTAATCCATGGTTGCTTAATAGTCACCTGTTGCTGTTTATCCAATCCATGGTAGTTATTTTAGTCACTTGCTTAGAGCCATATTACAAATATTTGTTGAACAATTTCACAGGGAAGTGAGAACTTTGTGGCTGGCTGTAAAGGAAACCATATAACTTTTTCTTGTGTGCCCAGTACAGGCCAGGGCCCATGCACTATGGGCCATTGTAGGCCAGGAGTCCCCCAGTCCTTGCATGATGTCAGGAGGGTTGGGAGCTGCTGTAAAAGGGTAGTCAACTGCTCCACTGGCCACCATCATCTGGATGGAGGGGGCATGTAGCAGCTACAACAGAGTGCCTGCAGCCAACTGGCAGGGAGTGGAGCATTGCCTCCTGGTCACTTCTGTTAGACCTTGCTGAGCTGTAGGTACACAGGGGTTACAGCACACAAGAGGTGCTTGCCCTTTCGGTGCATGCCACTGTGTTCCAGTCAGACACACTCTGTGCAGCTTCTCAAAGCTGTGCCAGTGACAGGAAGTTCCCCCTTGCAAAATGTTTTAAAGGGCCCTACCTCCCACCACTAAGTGTAAAGTAATCATTAGCACATATAAAATATTTATAGCCCAAGTTCTGTTATACCAGTCCTGCAGAGCATCCGTAGTTTGTCCATGTGGCCTCCCCTTCCCCCTTGCTGAACAATGTAATTTGTCCTTGCTTTCTGGTGACACTGACACCAACATTAGATGTTCTGAGTAATGGTCTCTATTGCTTCTTTGCTTTGTACTCCCCCCACCCAACCGTTGAAACCAGATTTAGAATCTGCAGTGCAGATACCACAGCTGCCACTGCTGACAGCCTCAATTTCAAATATATAAGCAAGGTACAAAAAGAAACGTACAAGGCTGTCTTTAACAAAAAAAAGGTTTTCTTAATACTGACCTCTTAGGCAGTGGGCCCCCTGACAGTGCATGCCCTAATGCAACTGCATCTTTTTCACCCCCCTAGTCAGGGCTCTAGGCTTTGGCACGTAGTGATGACTATACACAGCCTACCTGCAGTATGTGGGCATAGTGCATAAAGTCCATTATTTACAGATCTGAATGTAGAATCAATTGTTATATTGAACTGAGTCCCACATCAACACTGTTAAAGTGTTTGTTTATTCCTGCTCAGTGCAATCAGGTTGCTAGTGCTGTATTCTTTCTGTCTTTCTTACTGAAGCATAAAAATTACTGGGAATGGTACTCTTCTGCTGGGATTGTTTTAAAGTTAATTTATTTTATTAGTTCGACTAAAAGTCAATAGGAAACAGCACAAAAAGACATTTTACAATGTATAGGCAGTTAGAATGTACATAATCATGCAGAGCACGCATAAGTAAATGGTCCTCTTTAAAAACATTCGTGCAAACAATTTTCTTGAGGTTCTATGCAAGCAATAATACCCGACAGGGTGGGTAGTATTGGGCAATACCAGACCACCCAGGGGCATAATGAGGCCCGATGCCGCAGGCGGAGAGCCTCACAGCCCCTAGAAGGTCTGGTATTGCCCATACGCCCAACCTGGAGGGTATTATTGCGCTTAGAAAATGGGCTATATGTAAAGTTTTTTTATAAAGTTTAATACATGACAAATTGTTTTCATAACAATTACAAAAGCTTAGCCTAAAGTTGCTCTCCTAGTAAAGTAGTCCCAGTACCAGTTTACCAGTAGAGGGCAGTGCAGCACTGATCACATATTTGCAGTTTCCTTACTGCTACAGTATGTACAGCTTCTCCTTGGTTGTTGAACAATGACAGCCCCTCCCCACCTGTCAACTTAGAATCAATACTCTTTTTTGGGGGTCTGTTTTGTAAAACCGTCATCTGCACACGTTGTTATTTAGACTTACTCTTTTTTTTTTACTTTTGAGGTATATCGGGTACAGTGACAGCACTACCGGCTGATCGGGGAAATGTACTTCTGCGGCTGATCGTGGAACCATATTGATTACATTTCAGGTAACTGGATTCTTGAAGTGGGCAGAAGTTGATTTTTTAAATAATAATAGATGTTTCAACATTTTGGTTCGGCAGGAGTGGAACGGGGCTAGTCTCACATTTAGTTTGAGTGCAGCGCTGCTAAGAACCCCAACTCTAGGCTTTTATTTATTTTTTAAGGAACTAAAGAAAGCAGGGTGGATTTTATAGATTGGGTTGCATTTTTTTGAAAGATAATGGTGCTGTAATTGCGAACACAGTTACCCAGTGTGCTTGCCTGGGGGGGTAACTTGTTTGCTTGCTAAGCGGGAAAAAAATGGCATGCTTCATTTTGAAATTTTGGGGTGCCCAAGAATACCATTAGTAATGGGACACCTTGAATTGGCACTTGTTCTGTAGCGGCCATCTATGGAAAGTTAATGTACCCCCCGCTGTAGCTCTCAGCCAATCAGACAACTTCTATTATCTGGCTCATTTTCTAACAGGTAGTAGATAATCCTGAGATTAGACCATAAATATTATGTGGAAAAATAATATATCCTAGAACAATTATAACACACATCAAAATTAATTGCTGAGTATTCCATACATTTAACATAAAATAATGAAAAAATAAATCTTAGCTGAGCAGAGTTATAGTTCCACTGTAGTCTGGAGTCCATTCATTTTTAGAACAAACATTCAAGGCTCCTTTAACTCTGCAATACATGAGTCAATATGTATAAAAGGCTCCTTTTCATATTCAGGGGTCCATACACTTATTTAGCACAGGCAGATAAATTAAAGTAGATATGCAGGTAAAATCGTTTTATCAGCAACTGCTAGGCTTAATATTCCAGCACCATCAAATTAGATCCAATAAACAGGTGTTTGATCCTCAAGCCTTTGGAGGACTATACCAGTCGACTCCATACCTAAGGAGCCTTAATCAAGAGCAGCTCAAGTGTTAAGGAATAACTCACTTTGATGTTCAACAGTTAAAAATATATAAATTCTGACCCATAAGGTGAACACCTCAGAAATACAAGTGCCCACCTTATTCAAAGGTTTTTATTTATTCTCCATGCTGTAAGACTTGCACAGATAAAAATTCAAATAATCGTTCTTTTTAAATCAGCTGTCCTAGGCTCTGATAAATCAGGAGTCCATAGAACAGTGTAAACCACATATAAAATCAATGCCAAACTACAGCAGGCATCCTTCATAAACAGAGCCAGAGTTTTATAAGACATACATTCCATATCAGGATTTTTCTAAATATATTTGTCAGGCAATTCCTGACCAAGAATCCTGGTATGAGGTCCGACAATTCAATTCTATTTATTTTTGCTGTACCTCTTACAACTATCTCTATTAGAGACAAGCTACCATTTAATGTTTGGCTCCATTGTCAGGAGTCCTGAGGCATGAAACAATGCTCGATATACCTATAGACCATATAGGATGCCTTTGTTAAATGTGGCTCCTCAAATTTAAGTAAAATAAAGCTGTACCTGTAGTGTAACACCTTTTGCGATCTCAGTCAGTCAAGGCACTTTTAAGCCATACATATACTTGCAAGAAGCTGTGCGCACTTCTAGGCCCCCCTCAGACTATATCCATATTGAGTTAGAGACCCCTTTTCAGTGTTGCATTCATTAAATCATTGCCTTGTATTCCCTGGAGACTCATCTCATCATATCGACTGGGACCTAAAAGAAAAAAGAAGAGAAAAAAAATTGCTCATCTGAGTGTTACAACTTTTATCTTGCAAAAGAGTGATCCTATTGGCACATAATGTACCTTGCAATGCAACTCAGCTTTTCTCCTGCCATTGTTCCAACAACCCAGGTGCTCCACACGCTCCTTCATCAAAACAAGAGCCACGACCTCCAAGGCTGACGACTCAGAACCCGCATCTTCAGCAAGACTAGGTGCATCGTCATAACACCAAACACCAAACAAGTGCTCTGAACTTGAACAAAAAGGAGCAGAGGCACGAAGCAGAACTAGTAAAGGAAGTTGAATTAAATTTTAAGAAGAGTTTTATTCATCCATTTAGAATGAAGCAAAATAGAAAAGATTTCAACAGAACTTGCAAACGCTATTTCAGGAGCAAAGGTGCAGGGAGCGGAGCAGTGTTGCTGCCATCTTGCTGCTTCACCACTCTATATTCCAAGTGCCTGAAAGTCTCTAAGGCTTTTGGATTTCATTGTTTTAAAGTTAATGCTGGCATTTTAATAATAAGCCAA
The DNA here is from genome assembly GCA_016271365.2 of Neoceratodus forsteri. NCBI lineage: Eukaryota > Metazoa > Chordata > Ceratodontiformes > Ceratodontidae > Neoceratodus > Neoceratodus forsteri. The sequence goes on along the minus strand of CM057456.1, from coordinate 834,832,342 downwards.
TCCTCACATACATTCATAGCCCAGACAGTCATTTTTTGGGGATGCTTTTTCATCTTTCCCCACATTCTAAGGTGTCTAAGTCACTGTTGGTTAGCTGAGCATGTCTACTCATACTTTCTTGGGGCCTAATTCCAAGTCAGGATATGCCGGCATAAGTCAAGATATGCCAAACACCATGGCGTATCTTGCGACTTATGTCAAACGATACGCCAGCTCCTATTACAAGAGGCACACTGCACCATGTTGGATGAGGACTACGAAAATCGTAGGTTATGCCACCCACTATGCCACAGCTGGCAGTGACATGGTGCTAGTGCAGATTATGGCAGCAACTGCCCCTATTAAGGAGGGCAGCTTTCGTAACCCGCTGGCATGATTCCAGAAGCAGCACTGGCAGAACTAAGTTAGGGCAGCTCGGAGCTGCTCTAAGGGGCATCAAATGGCTGGCACCATTGGATGCCCGCTCTGCAGCACCAAGGCAGTGGCACCAATCTGCTCCTCATACCCCCCACAAGAACACCCCTGCCCCCTCCGGTCTCTGTGTCACCTAAACCCCCCCCATGCCCCCTGGTGTGTGCCGTGCTGTTCTGGGTGGGGGGCTGCCAGTCAATGGCCACGACTTGCAACATGTGGGTCGGTTATGCCATACCTGTGGCATTAGTCTTCGCATGGTGTAACCCGCATGTCACAAGTGCCGGGACCCTGCTGCTTTTGGAATGCAACACAGGGTCTCCGGTGTAATGGCAAATGGTGTAACTCGCAGCCGCCTGCGAATTACGCCATTCATCCTGGAATTGGCCCCACTTGTGTTTTTCCTTAGTTTTCTTTTTTGGAGGTTTTCTTTTTTTTATCATATCGGATTTTTTGCACCTCTGCCTGGCTGCCCCAATCTGACCGATACCCCACCAGCCCAGTCTCCTGGAATAACCAGGACTTACCTTACAGTGCACCGGAGACATTAAACTCCTAATCCTGGGTGATGCGAACCTAAACTGGGCCAGTGAAAATGTCAAGCAGTTCCAGCCCCTGCTTGCCACCCTAACCCTGACACAACTCATACAGGAGCCTACCCAATGGACGGCAAACAGAATCACCAGCACGCTTCAGGACTGGATCCTGTCAAACCGTCCTGAGAGGATCTCCTCTGTGGGGACCCTATCCTACTCCATCTCAGACCACTCCCCGGTCTTCTGTGTATGGAAAATCTCCTCCCCAAAGGTCCCTCACAAAATCATCCACACCTGAAACTTCGCTAGGCTTGATCTGGATCTATTCACAGAGGAACTAAGGATCACCAACTGGTCAAGAGTCTATAGTACCCCTGACCCTCCACTGCCATTGCTACATTCCTCAACTCCTTTGTGGATCTGCAAGACAGGCATGCCCCTATCACAAGATGGAGGGTCCAGGGGTCAGCCACACAGTGGCTGCATGGGAGCCTTCTCACCCTTATGCGAGCGAGGGACAAGTGTTGGGCCCACTTCAAATGCTGTCACGACCAGACCCTACTACAAAAATACAGGAAACTCAGAAATGAGTGCAAAAAAGCCATCAGGGGTGCTAAAAGTGATTTCTGTAAGACTGCCCTTCTTAGCTCTGCTAATGACCCTAGAAGGTTCTGGAGAACCATCAAAACACTTATCAGTGGTCACTCCAACTCTGGAGTTACCGACATGATTATTGGAGGAGCTTCCTGCAACAATCTGCACACGATTGATAACGCTCTCAACTCCCACTTCACTGACCTACCTGCTGTCTCCCTACATACCTCAACGTCCAGGAGTGACAACTGCCCTGCATCCATGGACCAGCAGGAGCCTGACCCTTCCTGTCCTCCCTTCCTCTTAAGGGAGGTGTCGGTAAACGAGGTACGGTCCCTTCTCAATGGCCTCTCCCAGCATTCAAGTCCTGGTCTAGATAATCTGGAGCCCAAGCTTCTCAAACTTGGAGCCCCTATATTGCCTCCCTGGTGGACCACATCTTTAACCTGTCCCTTGCCATGGGTGAGATTCCAGATATCTGGAAGGTTGCTAGGGTTGTCCCTGTGCTAAAGCAGGGTAACCCTAAAGTCCTGGACAACTACCGGCCGATAGCCATCCTTTCGGCTGTCAGCAAGCTCCTGGAAAATGTAGCTAAACAACTCACGGAGTATATCCAAACCCATGAACTGCTGTCCCCTGCCCAACATGGCTTTTGCAAAGGGCACAGCACAACCACGGCAGTGATCTCTGTCTCTTCCAGCATCAGAGCAGCCATGGATCAGGTAATACTCTCTGGAGCTGTGTTTATCGACTTATCCAAGGCCTTTGACCTTGTTGACCATGACTTGCTCTGCACACAGATGAGGTCCCTTGGCTTGCTCCCCCCCCTCAGATCTGAAATGGGTAACTGACTACCTGCATGGTAGAGAACAGTTAACCAAATTCAATAAAGTCCTCTCCGCCCCCCTGCCTGTGACCTCTGGTGTCCCTCAGGGCTCAGTTCTGGGACCCCTACTCTTCTCTCTGTTTATTAACAATCTCCCTGCTGTGGTTACCAGGTGTTGGGTCACCATGTACGCGGACAACCTGGTCCTCTTGGCCCACTCCTATGATCCAGTCACTCTAAGCTGCCACCTATCAGAGGACTTCAAGAATATCCAGGCTTGGCTCTCCCAAAAGAAGCTGATCCTCAACCAGAAAAAAACTCAGGCCATGCTATTTGGCTCATCAGCCAAAATACGTGCCTCTCCAGTCCCTCTGCAAATTGACTGCACTGACGGTACCTCCCTTCTCACCGTGACCTCCCTCAAATATCTTGGTGTGATGCTCGACCCCCAACTAGACCTAGGGAGCCACATCCACAACATCTGCAGAGGCGTAAACTGCAAGCTGGGGCTGGCCTATAGGGCTAGATACAACCTTACCCCTGCTGCTTGTCTGGCTCTTGCCAGGGGAGTATTACTCCCTTCCCTCAGCTATGGTCTCCACCTATTTGCTCGTACCTCAAAGGCCCTCCTCACTAGGTGGAACACGAAGTACAACAACATCTGCCGATTCGCTCTGGCCGCCCCCATCTCACCCATCACTGCGAACTCTATGATAAGCTAGGTTGGCTATCCCCATCCAATCACCTTAACTTTGGTACAGGGTGCCTTGTGAGCAAGGTGATCAGCACTGGCACCCCCCCCGGGACTGGCTCAGCTCCTCTCCCCAGCTGACCGCTCATCATACCCCCTGAGATCCCAGGGCCCCGGGCTGCTAAATGTACCCTCCATCTGCACCCTTATGGGTGACAGGAACTATACAGCTTTGTCCCTAGGCTCTGAACTCTTCCCGAGCAGGTCCGCATCGCTCTCCCATAATGTTTTGGTGCCCCTATATGGGAGCACCTCGCTGGCTTCATGCTGCTAATGCCTCAAAGTCCCTTAGCATGGAGTCCTGGGTGTCACAAGCCATGTGGCACACTACTCCCTGAACCACAATCTGAACTAACGCACTATACATTATCTGCTGTTTTTGTTGACTCAGTGCACCTAACCTCCAAACGTACAATGCTTGTTGTTTTGCTGACTATGTACCTAACCACAAAATGTATATGTACTTGCTCACCTACTATGCTGTACAGATGTACCCTGTTGTACTCTCCCAGGTTGTTCCTGAAAATAGGCATATAACTTGTCTAGTGTACCTACCCGGTTAACAAAAGCTAAATAAATAAATAAATAAATCCTGCCACTGGTGATGTTTTCTCCCTGGGGCCTCAGGAGTGGGTACGCGTGCGTGTGGAGGCCCACATTAGTTCCACGGCCCCAGTAACAGCCCCTTTCCTCCCACACCATTGGCCTAGCGCCAAGAACCTCTCCTGGCCCATACTGTCCCCAGCTTCCACCAGATGGCAGCCATCAGCTGAGAGGAGCCATCCCACCTTGCTGGAGAGGAGAGCGTGCCTGTCGGCAGCTCCATCCAGCACCGCCCTCACCCCCAGTTGCCGACCTCCGACAGCCTGGGCTAACTCCCGAACCCAGTTCACCGGTGTGATGTGAGGTTAGGTGTCCAGCACCTCAGCCCTCAGTGCCACTGGGCTGACTCTTTTTTGGAAGTTTTCAATCTGTGAAGGACAGGTCTACCTATTCCTTGACTGTTTCAGAAATTTATTGCAGGTATGTCATTCGTTTTTGTTTAGTAGTTCAGTCTTCATGTGAAACAATGACTTGTCTCAGACAATGGCCACTGAAGTGACACTGAAATCATCTGGTATAGGAATATTTAGTTAGGTGTGCAGGCTACTGCAGGGTAGATTAGTCTAAGTTGATAAAGAACTGTGCATATTTAAGGATTTAATGTACAGTCAGATGATGCTTCTTAAGTAATGCAGTTTTCAGAATTTATCCATTGTTTGAAACAAATTTGATAAGTGCATTGCCCACTCCAGAGAATGTGTTTCTTAGACATTAATGCAAGCCCTGGGTGGTAGACTTACAACACACACACAGGGTATGCATTAATCCCCAAGAAAGTACTTATACAAAATTAGTGCAGATTCAAATGACTAGATAACAAGTGATATCTTATACCCAACTTATAAGATATAATGTTTTCTCATGAATTAAGTATGTGACAGATGATATATTGCCTTGTTGGGTGCATCACAATGGAACTGAACCAGTCAGAGGGCAGCTTTCATAGTGTTTATGACATCAAAGTAGACATCAGGAATGACTGAAAAAGGGCTGTGCCCAGTCATTTTACCTGGTTAAAAATAAACAAAAATAAACAAACAATATACAGCATTCAAGCCAGCAGTTAAAATCAAAGAGAAATAGTTACATCTTAATAAAAACAGCAAAGTCAATAGCTATAACAAGTTAACCGATGTAGCATAAACTGAATATGCAATGGTCCGACTCAAAATATACAGAGCATCATCACTAGTGAGGGGGAAGGACTTTTCTAATTCACTCATAATGTGAGTTGTGAGTCAGCTCCTGCCCTCTCATACATGCAGAGGAATTGCATATTGCCAGCCATCCTATTATACATCCCCTATATGGTTTCTGAAACTGAAAGAAACAACATTTTCCGTACATGGATAGCACAAGCTCTTACCCAAAGATTTGCTACCGGAGCAATGCAGAATTTTCTAAATTCACGTTCAACAGAATTCCGCCAAATATTTAAAATTCTGCCTCATTCAAGGGAATTTCATAGGAAGTGGGAGTTTTACATTGTGAAAGTTGTTTCCATTCTTGTTTTTTTAAACCACTGGCTAGAAATTTGGGATTTACATTAACTGCAGAACAATGCTCTCTAGGTTACATAAACTGTGGATTCATTTTCTGCAGCTTGCAGATTAGTGTTTCATGGTGTACATAAGCCATTGAAACCAATACACAGTTTAAGTAAAAACACTTTGTAACTCTGCAGAAATAATCAAAGAATCCTGTAAAGCATTTAGGAAGTGGAGTTGTCATTCGGCCTAAATTCAGCTGGCAGAAATATGCATTCTGCATGGCTCTGTTTGCCACCCATAATCCTCCACTGAATAAGGCACACATATAAAATATAAAAAATAAAACCTGCTATTGTTTCTTTCTTTCTTACAACCTTCATGTCTGTGTATCTTACTTTGCAGATGCATGCTCACCCGATGTCTGAGTTTTCTATAGTACCCCAGTTCTATAGATACCAAATACTGTACATGCACCCTTACCTAGGAATTCTGTTCCTACTGCCCTATTGCTACACGTCTGTATAGTAAATCTTGAAATATGGCACCTACTCATCCACCTTTTGAGCACCCCAAACACAACTGAGCAGTACATCACCAAAGGAATAATACATACAATATTGCTTGAATGTGCATGAAATAAGGATTTCAGGGATGTATTCCATACAAAATCATCCTAATCAATGACTGCTACCCATAATGCCCCCTGAAGGAAGTGTGACAGGTTAAAATGCAAACAGAATTGCACATTTTAACTGTTTTAAAAAAAAAATCATGGGTACCTCATCTTGCAGCAACAAAGGCAGTACTGGAGATTATTAAACCAGCAGAACTTGCATAGTGTAAATTTTTTTGTGAATGCTATACTACATCACTTATTCCCGCTATGCAAGTAGTGCATTCCAAATTCAACTACGCAAGTCTCATGGTCCAAATCCAGCTAGAGCATTTATAAATTTAGAGGGCTCTATCCCCTGCACCCCCCCATCTTTCTTGATTAAAATAATGTGTTATGAGGTCAAAATACAGAGAGATCTGTTGTGCACGGTGCATGATCCAGATTCAAGTAGATAATCCAACGTTTATACATTGGGAGTGCTCTGCCCCCCCCACACCCCCATCTTTCTTTATTGAAATTATGCTATTACCAATGCTAAATACCAAAAGAAGTCACTCCAGCCACAGTTTACTATCCCCAATTCCTTTCTGGCGGTGTAATTTCTTGTGTAATTCACTACAGTTCGGTCCATAGTTCAAAAATGGGAGCATTTAACAGACTTCTGACCCAACTTCAGTTTACTATTCCTGGTTCCTTTCTGCTGTGTAATTTGTGTGATTCAGTACAGTTTTGATAGCAAAGTTTTGTTTGTTTTTACCAACACCATAACAAAATCAGCATGCGTCCCTGCTTGCTATGGCTCCTGTGTTGGCATGTGTGTATAAGCAGTGTAACGGTGTCATGATGCAGGCCCTCCAAGCCTGCTTTAACTACTTTGCATAATTGTGTCACTGTATGCTACTTATCCTTCATTGTGTTGTTTTATGATGAGGAGCCTTTGCAAAACAGTCTTTGACTCAAAGGTTGTATTCTGATGTATTTAAATAAATAAAACATAAAAATAACGTCAGAACTGTACACAAGTAGCATACAAAAATTAGTGGTCCAACAATCTCCACTATCTAGCCAAGGTAAGGCCAGTTGTGTAAGTTCCAAAATTCATGTACCCCCTACCAAAAAAAGAGTCATGGCACAGTATATGCACAGCAAGAGCCAAATCTGCTCTCACATTAAGTCTCCGGAGTGTGTTGTTGTGGGCGCATTAGCTGCTGTTGGTGTATTTGTGCAGGTCAAAAGGTTTTGTTCACATCTTTTCAGTTGCATTTACAGAAGGTGATGTTGGAAATACTACCGGGTCCCAGACTGCTGGAGACACTGGCCTCGAGTCTCAAAGCACCTGGCGTAGTGCAAGGGGCTTGCACCACAAAGAATGGCCCTTTGCACCAAATGATGCACCTGGAGTGATTCTCAATGGCAACCTGCATCAACCACAGGCTTCCTTCCCCAAACGAGGCTTGCACTGTCTGTGCACCCCAAAAATGGGATGCAACATGGTACTAAGGGGCATGTGGCAGACACAAGCTGTCACATTCCTTGAAAATGGGATTCTTAAAATTCTCCCAGAGGAAAAAATAATATGTACCCCTAAATGAACCAGGGCTGGTCTAAGGGTATTTATAAAATTATCCGCTGGGAGAATTGACCTGTTTGTGGCAATGTGTTACGGTCCCCACTCCCCAACCACGATGCCACCAATGTTCATAATTAGTACAATAACCCTTCCTGGTGGTCTAGTATCCCCCTTCCTGATCCCTAATGTTGCCCATATTCATATTATTAAAATGTCCTTCTTCTCTGGTGGTATGGTTGCCCCCTTCCCTGATTCCCTGTTGTCGCCTGGATTCATATTATTAAAATTACTCCCTTCCCTGGTGGTCTAGTGGACCCCCCCCCCAGAAGGTAGTGCTCACCTCCCTGCCCCCCACACTGAAACACAGCCAGCAACTGGCTCAACCCACCTCTCACCTTCATGACTGGCCGCCGACCGAACTTTCACTGAGTGCCTACTGTGTGGTGTACATGCTCATTGATTAATCAATTTCTCTGCTTCATTCCTCTCATTTTCAGCACGTGATTTCCCCCTCCGCCATATAGTGCCTCAAGGCAGACAGGCAATTTTACATACACATGGAGTACAGCAGAGGTGAATGGTGGTGGTGCTGGTGCCAATAACAATGGCAGCCAGTGTTACGTTCTTTGTACAAGACGAATAGGAGAGGCGTGGCCTTTACTGATTGGGATGGATCTCATACCCCCAGAGGTAATGAACCTCAAAGTACTCAAAGGAGGAACAGTGGGATATCGGTGTGCTTTAGATTTGCTCAGGGAGCTTATATGTGACTAGCTGAAAAAGCTGCTGCTTGCAGTAAGTTTGGAACCAGTTGACTTCTGGGGACTAATGAACGATGTTTTCTTTGGATTCCAGTTGGTAAAAAGAAAAGAAAACACTGACTGGATGAGGAGAGCTGGATTCTGACTTTATTCACTTGCTACTTTGCAAGTACCCATGCAAAAAAAATTAAACTAAAATACTAATATTTGAAGAGCCCTAGTTTTAGTATGTTTCAATCTGGATTGCTTGCTACAAAACTGGAGTAAGAACTAAACATTATAAATGAAAACCAGGCTTGTTTTTGGCAGCAGTGAATTAATAAAGAATGCTGAATTCTGATTTCATTTTCCAGCTACTTCATAAGCACCATTGTAAAAAAAACAAGTATATTAGAATTCTACTATTTGGAGGCCCTGTTTTGAGCATTTTGCAGTCTGGATTGTTTTCCCACTGGCTACAGTCAAAAAGAAGAGGATGGAGCTCTTCAGAGGGAAACCACAGTGAAGTTCAGATAATGGCACTGATGCAACGTCAACACCAATGTGATCAAAATTTCTGTTGCCTCTTCTCCCTAACCCTCTAAACTATGACCGATCCTCAGCTGGGTGGCAGTTTACAGGTCGGCTACTGGGCCCTGCTGTGGGGGAAAGTCACAGAGCAATCCAGGAGTACTGGTGTGGATCTGGATAGTAGGCATACAAGGAAAGTAGCCATGTGTATGTGGGATATCGGTTAATCAGATCTTACCACATTTTTAATTGTATGTACTTGTTGAGAACTGTGACATATAAAAGAAAAGCTGTGTTAGTTCAGTCAATGATGCATGACAAAAAATGAAAAAATATGTTGCAGGCTATACCTTTTATTAGACTAACAACAATGGGTCCTATACACGAATGGGCAGGAAATATGTGCTGGAGGCACGTACCCCTCCAGTGTAGCTCTGTAGCCCCAGACAGGTACAGGATGCATGGTATGCACTACCACTTGCACCCATGGGGCACCTGTCTGTAGATCCACTCCTGGCATGCAGGTTTCAACAGGGTGTCTGAGCATGGTGTAGCAGGCGCAGGTGGGCATCCAATCAGATGCCCGACCTTGGTCCCATAGTGAATCACTTGTGAGCAAAGGCACAGGTCTGGGTGTGTGAATACACAACACAGACACCTGGATCTGCATGGCCAAGCCTTGTTTGCCATAGGACCCCTCCCCAGGCCTGTATGCCAGCCCCCCTACACACGACAGCCAGGTCTCCAATGTATACACAAACCCCCTATACATGACAGCCGCGATCTCATTGCAGTATTTGCATCCCCCACATCAGCCCAGTCCCCATTGTATATGCAAATGCCAGACAAGATTATCCCAGAAACCTATAAGTATATGAAAGAGAAATGGATATGTACACTGTTAATATTATTCAACTCAATTATACAAGAAGGAAATATACCAGATAGTTGGAAAGGCAGTTTAATCTTTCCACTCTACAAAAAAGTGAATGCTCGGGACCCTAAGATGTATCGGCTTATAGGTTTGCTAGATTCTTCTCAAAAACTTTATACGAGAATAATCCTTGGTAAATTACAACTGTGGCTTGATGCAGAGGAAATTCTCTCTGAATATCAAAATGGTTTCAGACCTGAATGATCAACAATACAACACTGTTTTGTACTGGCACATCTGATCTGGAAGTATATCAAAATAAAAAAGTCAAAATTGTTCTGCTGCTTTGTGGACTTCTGTTCCATCTTTGATAATGTCAACAAATTAATCCTTTGGAATGCACTATCGGACCTTGCAATTGCGTCTACCTTGCTAAATACGCTTGTAAGACTTCTTAATGACAATTGGACTGAGGTGCAATACAATTGGAATGGTGGCTTAATTAAACCAATAAAAGTTAATAGGGGTATCAGACAAGGATGCCTTTTGGCCCCTATCCTCTTTAATGTATATATCAATATTATTTTACCAAATGTAGAAGATTCTGGTTTTCACTCACCTTCCTTATTAATTAGAAAAGTCTTGCATATGGCATATGCTAAAGATATCATATTCCTGTCAGTATCCCGTTTGGAATTACAAAGGAAAATGAACACATTTGCCATCTTTGTAAAAATGTAAAACTCCAGAAAAGCAGAGAGAAGACCAAAATGGTGGTGTTTGGCAACAGTAATATCAATAATAATGTAACATAGAAACATAGAAACATAGAATTTGACGGCAGATAAGGATCGCTTGGCCCACCCAGTCTGCCCATTTCCCTACCTAATGGATAAGCTGCAGATCCTAGTTAGCCAGCAGCCTACTTCTTCCTACCCCCACCCCCTAGAATTGCCTTATGACTGTCCCATGCATGCTTGAATTCCACCACTGTTTTTGACTCCACAACCTCCTCCGGAAGGCCGTTACATGCATCCACAACCCTCTCTGTGAAAAAATACTTCCTTAAATTACCTCTGAGCCGCCCCCATCTTCAAATTGTGCCCCTTGTTCTTGCACACCTCTTTTTTTGAAAGATGCTACCCTCTTGGACTTTGTTGATTCCCTTGAGGTACTTGAAAGTTTCTATCATGTCCCCCCTCTCCCTCCTTTCCTCGAGGCTATACATATTAAGCTCCTTAAGTCTCTCTTCATATGTCTTCGGTGCAGACCCTGCACCATTTTAGTTGCCCTCCTCTGGACAGCTTCCATCCTGTCTATGTCTTTGCGGAGATTGGGTCTCCAGAACTACATGCAGTACTCCAGATGGGGTCTGACCAGCTGTCTGTACAGAGGGATAATAACTTCCTGTTTTCTATGGTGATGCCTCTGCCTATGCATCCCATTATCCCCCCAGCCCTCCTTGCTGCCCTCTCACATTGCTTGCCCACCTTTAGGTCATCTGATATGACTATCCCCAGTACCCTTTCCATTTTTGTTGTTGTTAGTATCTCACCCCCCATTGTGTACTCTTCCCCTGGGTTTTTGTTTCCCAGGTGCATTACCTTGCACTTCTTAGCATTGAATCTAAGCAGCCATACATTTAACCATTCCTCTAACCTTGCCAAGTCCCTTCTCATGCTTTCCACCCCACCTTGTGCATCAACTCTGTTGCAGATCTTTGTGCCATCTGCAAAGAGACATACTTTTCCTTCTAGTCCCTCTGCAATGTCGCTTATAAAGACATTGAAGAGGACCGGTCCTAATACTGAACCCTGCGGTACCCCACTAGTAACCCCCTTTCTTCAGAGTGGACTCCATTTATCATTACTCTCTGTGTCCTATTCTCCAGCCAATTCTTTACCCAGGCTGTCATCTTGGGACCCACTCCCAGGCTGGCTAACTTGTATATTAATCTTTTGTGTGGGACTGTGTCAAATGCCTTGCTAAAGTCTAGGTAGGCCATGTCCACAGCCCCTCCCTGATCTACTACTTTGGTCATCCAGTCAAAGAAATCTATCAGATTCATCTGGCATGACCTTCCCTGTGAATCCATGCTGCCTTGGGTCCTGTGCCCCTCTGGCCTCTAGATACTCGACAATTCTTTCATTCAGAAGTGATTCCATCATTTTCCCTATCACTGAGGTTAAACTAAAGGTCTGTAGTTTCCTGCTTCTGTCTTGCTCCCACTTTTGTGAAGGGGAATCACATCTGCCCTCCTCCAGTCCTCGGGTACCACCCCATCCTCCCATGATTGGCTAAAGAGGGTAGTCAGTGGTGTCAGTAGTTCTACCCTTAGTTCTTTTAGAATTCTGGGATGAATCCCATCAGGCCCCATTGCTTTGTCCACCTTCAGTTTTAAGAGTTCTTTCAGAACCCTTTCTTCTGTAAATGGGCTGGTATCAACTTCTGTATCCAGAGTGTTTCTACTGTTTGTTTTAGGTACCTCCCTCTTCATTTGTAAATACTGAGCAAAAATATTTGTTTAGTATCTCTGCCTTTCACAGTCACCCTCTGCCCACCCTCCTTCCCTTTATTAAGCCTCACTATCCCTCCCTTGGTCTTCCTTCACTCCCTGATGTACCTATAAAGGTTTTATCCCCTTCTTAACTAAGTTGGCTATCTTTTTCCTCGGTTTGGGCCTTTGCTGTTCTGACTGCCTTCCCAGCTTCCTTTTGCTTTAACTGATACAGTTCTCTGTCCTGCTCCTTCTGTGATTCCTTGCACTTCCTGAATGCTTTCTTTTTCTCTTGAACCGTCACTGCCACTTTTGAGAACCATAGTGGTTTCTTACATCATTTTGTTTTATTTGCTTCACACAAGGCTTGTTACCTCTGTGATGGCAGTTTTATTATTCCCCATTGTTCTTCCACTCCTCCTTCTGCCCATTTGCTAGTGCATTCCTTAGCACTCACCCATTTTAGCAAAGTCATCCCTCCTAAAGTCCAGTACTTTTGCCTTTGTATAGCTTGACTCTATTGCTGTGTTTATTGTGAACCATACTGTTCGATGGTCACTAGTTCCCAGATGGCAACCCACTTCTACATCTGTGATCCTCTCTCCATCTCCATTTGAGAGAACCAGGTCTAAGATTGCTCCCTCTTGAGTGGGCTCCAATACTAGTTGTCTAAGGCATGTCCCCTGTAGAGCATCTAGAATAACCCCACTCTTCGAAGTTGCTGCTGCAACTGCACACCAGTTAACATCTGGCATATTCAGATCACCTATCAGCAATATCTCCCCTTTTTCTGCCATTCTAAGTACAGTATGTATGGTAGAATGTTGTTGTTGGTAGAAATCTACCATTTTATAACAATGTTTTACCATCGATGCGACATCACGATGTTGTTAATCCATCGATGGTGCATCACATTGATGGGTTAACAACTGGGAACAGTCTGGGCATGTGCCCAAATGGACTGGACAGCTTTGAAATGGGCACAGCGGTTGATTGTTTGATTTATTGATTGTTTGTACTACCCACATACTATTGTAACTGATCATCCTTCACAACCCTATGTAACCCCTCCCCCTAGGTCACACCGTGAGATGAGCAACTTGTTGTTCAGTGTGCCCTTCGGGTGAAACATTTCAATAAATAAATAAGCAGAGCGGTGGTGACATTAAAAAAACTGCAGTAAGGAACTGCTTTCTTTAAAAAAAAAAAACATAAATGGTACCATACACTATAAAATATAATGTATGGTACATTGATGGTTAACAGTTTTTTTAACCCATCTCGAGGTTGCCATGAAAAGATAAACCTTGAGAGCTTTCGATGGTTAACAAAACAGTTAACTATCGATGACCATACATTATCTTCTATATAGAGCTAAGAACTTTATTTTAATAATGAGGCAATTTAAACCACCAAATATTATGATTATCTAGAAGTTCGCTTTTTAGTAAAGTGCACCTGGAAACAGCATAGGAACATTCAAAAATGCCTTTAATGCAGTTAAGACTTTTTAACTCAAAATTAGGTAAGGCCTCCGTACAAGGAATTCTAAAGGTAGTAAATGCTAAGGTTAGCTCAAGTGCATTATACAGAGCTGAAATCTGGGACCAGCTTTCAATAGATTTACATTGCAGACTTCGGGTGCAACAAATGAACACATTTTATTGGTACATTCTTATGCACCACAATCTGTGCTAGCAGCAGTCCTAAGAGGAGAACTGGGCCAAATGTACATTCAGTCATTAATCCTGGAAAAGCAAATACATTTTTTGTTTTCATTATTTCTTTTAAAAGACTCTCGTTTACCAAGACAATGTCATGAGGAACAAATAAATTATTCCTTTAAAGCTTTAGCTTTTCTGTATACAAAAATTATCCAAAATTACATCAATCTACTGAATTTAAGACAGATCCTGTATGAAATACACCTAAGACCCAGAAAAAAATTAATGAAATTATTAAAGGTATATTAAGAAACCAATTAGAAAGATCAGGCTTAGAGAGAATCTCTTTATTAAAACATTACAAATGGTACAAAATCTTAAAAAAATAGTCATCAGCTTGAACAATATTTGCAGATGATATCAGATCCAGACCAGAAGAGACTGTAGACTTGGTTTCGTATGGAACTGTATGAAGCAAATTACATTTGATGCAATCAAGGAAGACCTGGACATACTTACCCATATTGTAAATGCAATAACAATACCCCTGATGATTTGAAACATATAATATTGTTATGCCCCATTTATGAAATAAGAAGGACTGAATGGCTATGCTCCATCTTGGGAGATCTCGGCTTCCCCTGAACACATTTTGAAATTGCTCTTTACTTCAGAAAATTCTGCAATATTTTATAAAATAAGTGGTTTTCTGGCAAGCATTCATCTCTGACTATTACACTTGTAGTGGAACCTGTACCATCAACACTCTGCAGTGGGTTATCTGAAAAGTATGGTATGCATAATAAACTGTCTTAAGTTTATATATTTATTTCTATTTTTTGTTTCTATTTTATGTTTTTTAAATGTAAAGACGTACAGGTGAGCATTCGATAAAAATGTTGTTTTTGTATATGCATAACCCCCCACATGTCTGCCCCGGCTCTGTTAGCAGACCCCCCACATGTCAGCCCCAGCCCCATTGCATAAGCAGACCCCCCAACACATGGTAGCCACTGCCCCATTGTAATATATTCACCCTCCAACACATATTGTCCCAACCCCCATTAGTGCCAAGCATACCCCTCACAACAACAAGTCATCCCCATCCCTGGTGTAGTACAAGTCATCTGTCCCCCTCCCCCCCACACACAGTGGTGCCCCAGTCAACACTGCCCCAACTCCCAAACCTGGAACCCCGCAGCAACATTAGTAGCCACTGGGCCTGTGCCTCCCACATCCCATGGCAGCAAATTCTGTCTCGAGCCAGTCAAAGTGGCGCAAGATTGCCAGCGCACAGCCCTTTGCACACCTCCTTGGCTGATGGCTGTCCAAGTGATGCTGGGGGTGTGCTTCTATATATAGGTGTCTTTCTCCCAGCATCTCTTGGACAGCCAGTGGCTGAAGAGGTGTGTGGAGGGCTGTGCTGCTGGCCATCCTGAGCCACAGCACTGACTGGCAGGTACAGGGACTGGGGGTGGTGTTGTCAGTGCCACGGGGGTGGAGGGGCACTGGCTCACTGGCCACCAATGTTGCTGCAGGGGTTCTGGGATCGGGAGTTGGAGTAATGTTGACTAGGGTACCACTGTGTGTTTGGGGGTGGGGCAAATGCCTTATACTACCGGGATGGGGCTGACTTGTTGTTGGGGGGGAATGCTTGGCACTAACTGGGAGGTGGAGACCATGTGTTTGGGGGAATATGCTTGGCACTAATGCGGTCAGGGATGGCATGTGTTGGGGTGGATGTTCAGAACCAACAGACTGGGCATATGGGTACACTACAGTGGTGTGGATCCATGTCAACAGGACCCACTGGATATATGTACAGGCACTCACCTGATCCACTGCCCCAGCCCACCCCAGCAGCCTCATAGGCTGGGGCAGCATGGTGAGTCATTTTCCTTTTAAGTTTTAAGTTAGAATTAAAAACTTATTTATTTCAAAAGGCATATGGAGAGTGATTTTATTGCGATCTTATTGTGATCATATTGTTATTGTTGTTGTTTGTGTTATATGTATGTATTTTAATTGCGTTTATTTGTACAGTGCTTTGGCATTGAAAAGCGCTTAAAAAATACATTTTTACTTACTTTACTTACTTACTTACTTTACTGATCCTGCCACGACTGGCGGATGCAGTCCATGGGGGTGCACAGTGGGTTACGGCAAGATCCTGGCTGCCATAACCTGCACCCCCCTGTGCCTGGTATTACGCACTTTTGTAAATGGCGTGTAGTGTAGGCACGCCCCTGACATGCCCCCCACCTGCCCCTGGCATGTTGCTGACTGTGTGGCTGGGGATCGGGCACATAATTGCCTTGTGCATGGATTTCGATAGCTACTGGAGGGTCAGCAGGACCCCCTCTGTGTGGCATTCTAACTTAAGGTTATGTGGTGTGTAGGTACTTTTTTGTGCACATGGCCCCATTGTCTATAATACTATTATGTTCTTCATTAGATCAGTAGAAGTAGTGCTTAATTACAGTACATGCCAGATGTACAAGTTGGAAGCTTATTTAAAAGAAACACGGTGTGGAGTGTTTAAAAAAGTCAGCATCTTTACTAAAATGTCTTTAGTGTTACACAGTTGGATTGTGGTATCTGTCTTCAATAAAATTAAAAATAAGCTCCTCTTCAAAGTGTGACCACTTCCTTGAGATTATGACCACAGAAGACATAGACAGCAACAAACATCTTTGTACAGGAAACCTACAATCATACTGAATCAATATTCGGCATGCCTCCACTAGACAGCACCTCGATGCCCTGCTCAAAGTCCACTTTTGCTCCACCTGCACCTGTTTGCTTTAGCCCTAGTTCCAGGGCCTGCCTACTCCTCCACGAGACTGCATAGCGACATTGCATGAATGTTATAATGTATAGCTTCTGGGGCAGCCCACTGCAGATATGTGACTATAACTGACATTGTATGTATGCATGTATGTATTTGCTATATACCTATTTTGTAACTGCACATATGGTACTTGTCACTTGCCTTGCATTAATTGTCATATGCTTTCCATATTGTAATTTGCCTGCTGTACCCTATTGTATCACAAACACTCTGTGAGGTTTCTTATGTACACTGTATGATTACATTGCATTTCCCCTTCCCCTCTTCCCCCAGGATGCATCTGGAATCGAGCAGTAGTCTGTTCAGTATGCCTTCCTGGTAAAACCTTTACATAAATAAATCAGATGGATGTGACTTCATAGCTCAAGCTTCCCTCCTTCACTCACTAAACTATCCAGAATATACACTCAGGCCATTTGGTACCACCCCATTTGTTCAAACCAGTAAGCCAGAGATAATCACCATGGCACACAAAAAAGTCTTTAAACAGAAGGGTTAGAAATCCAGTGCCACTGATGAGCAAATCCAGTCCACTCTCCACAAGCCCAAGGAAGAACTACTGAAGTACAAACCACAGCGAACATCTGAACATACCCCTCCTGTATGTAACATGCAGTCTAGAATGGGAAAAACTACAGCAAAATAATAACATATTCACAACCACTATAACCTGTGAGTAAAATTCTCAAAATATTTTTCCCACACCATTCCAGAACTTTTCATCTGTCGTGTACCACATTGTGCATAAAATAGTGTAAATTTCCTAAAATGAATGTCCCGCCGTGACTATTATTTTTATTTACTATCCTGCCTGTGAATATCCACAGAAGGGATTGGCAGGAGCTATGGAGAGCCATCAGGAACTTTATTTGGCAGGGGAAAAGAGCAACAGTCAAATGGAATATTTTAGCTAGGAGTCAAGAGAGGTGAAGCATGGGACTGCCAAATTTTAAACATTATTGTGAAGCAGCTCAGCTGACGCCACTTATTGACATTCCAGCATACAGGGATGAAGAGGAGTGGATACCATTAGCTCAACAAGCACATCCCTACATGTTAACAAGAATTTTGCCCTGGACAGTTAAAGACATAGAGAGAATCCAGCGGATCAGCAACAGATGGACGAGACACTCCGCATCCCTCTGGGTGAAAATTAAGAGGTACTTGGGTTGTATGATGATGAGAGGCTTGCCTGTTGAACACTGTCCACACAGGCCTCAGAGGTGAAGTTAGCAAGGCCAGGCAGGTGAAGACAAGTGTTCTCCATTTACTCCAGTCAGCCCTGCTGCTGCTGTGGTACACTGCTACCGAACCTCCGATACCAGCACAATACTGTGAGCCAGGTTTCTGCCGCCCCTTTTTTAAAATTCTGAGCAGCACATACCCCTAAGCAGCAGCTTTAGGGACTCTTTATTTAGCTAGCTAACTAGTCAGGAGAGAGGGGTAAGTCCTTGGCTGGACTGTGGCAAATATAAAACTGTGCCCAGGAAGTAAAGTTAAAGGTTGCATCTGTTTAAAAGTTATTTGGGCCCCAATGAAAGATCCCCAGGGTCAAAACCTGAACTGCTATGTGATATCCACTGTAGGGACTATAGTGACTTTGCAGCTGCCAGTGGAAAGCCAAGTGCACCCACAAGTGGGCTGTGGGGATATTGTGTGGGGTCACATTGTTGAGGCAGGTATTAATGTTGTTGTACTGTTTTCCTCTAGTTTCCTCTCTCCCCCCCCAAAAAAATTAAATACTGTTAATTGTTCATGTTATATTTTGGCACTGTGAATCATTGCAAAAGGGAGAATTGTTACTGTGTGGGGAAGTATCTTTCGTGGCAGCTATTGTATATTTCCTGGGGGATAATAACCTGCAATCTGTTCACAGGTATTCCATGCCATTATCCCAGATGGAGGCACCACACTACTCCTCTCTGCAGTTCTGAACCCAGGCCTGCCCCCTCTGAGGAGTGTGCAGTGTGGACTCTGAGGGCCATGGAACATCCAAGGTTAGTCAGAGGGCTGTTACAACAGTAAACAGTAAGAGTGAATTTTGGGCAAACATACACAAACCATCAGTGGAAAGCAGTTGGGGGGAATTTAGTTAGAAGATAGGGATTAGGGGCAATATCTTCAAAGTGTGGCACAGGGCTTGCGTCCAACCCTGCACCATGGCACTTAGGTTCTGGTGGCACGCCAAACCCTTTGCTGCAACTGCACCCAATTTTACAATCTCAGGTGCAGTTGTGGCAGTTTCCATAAATTAGGGCAGCCTGCACCAAATATCTGGAGCAAGCTCCATAAAAACGGCCTCCACGACTGCCACAAATTAGACCAGAAAAAGTTGATCTAACTTGCGGCAATTGCCGCACAGGTAGAAAAACCCATTAGATCGCTGCAAGTCCCGTGTGCCGTATTGTCAGTGCACCAGAGCTTGTGGTGATCTAAGGCTTTTGAAAGTCCTGCCCAAGGTATTTTATTACACCAGAGAAATCTAAATATTATGGGCCTGCTAATGCTGACCATTGCTAGAGAAATCCGGGGCAGGTGGCATTCCAACTCCAATTTTTTGGAGTTGCCCTGCTCTGCAGTCCTTTCTGGGAGAATTAACACAAATTTGGGTAAATGCTCTGGAAATCACTTAGCCCATTACCTTCATTAACATTCTAAGGGTCGTACTGAAAGCAGCTCAAGGAGAAGCTAAAAGGTATATCTTTAATATTTGAGTGGCGGCAGCAGGTAAAGCCATCACACATAAATGGTTGACCAATAAACCTCCCTCAGTTTCTGATTGGCTAAGAATATGGAATGGTATAAAAATTAGGGAAGCGGTTACAGCATTTTTGAGGTTGAAAATGGAGAAACATAATTTCAGGTGGCTGCCACATTATTATATAGTGAAGGAAAGGGAAGGAACAACTAATTTAGAACAGATGCTTTAATACCATTTCAAGAAGGTTTTAAGACACCATAGAGTTGAATAAGAGATAAAGGGAGATTTGCAGAGGAAAAGTCCTTGGACAACATAGTCCACTTGGCTTGGGGGGTGGGGAGGAAGTGGGGCAGGGAGGGAAGGGAAGAAGGTTACATCAAGCATAAAAACAGACTAGAATAGTGGCACCCATTAATAAAGTAGGGGAGCTGTACATAGTTAAGGAGTTCTTAATGGAGGGTTATACGGTATGTAAAACCAACCAAATGGCACATAGAAGTTACTTCATTGAGGGGAGACACTGAGTAAAACCAGTAGACAATGAAGTGACGGGAACACACAGCCATCACAGGGTGGCCAGGGGTATATGGGTTATCCAACCTATTTCACTGTTTTTAAGCCTTGACTGCAATGATGTGGGCTCTAAGTTGTTAGAATGGTGAGCCAGACACACACATCTCGTTAGCAGGCATAATAGGGCATTAGCATGATGATGGATATGCAGTAACAAAGCCTACTTTTTGCACTGTGATTAGTGTTAAGTATTGTTCATGCAGACAAGTAACTAGAGGACAGGAATAATCACACCAACATGAGGATGCACCTGCCAGTGGCACAACTTATGGACTTTATTTTGGCTGCAGCGTGCCATGGACAATGATCAGACAGTTATAAAAAATTAGTCACATGTGTATGATGCTATGTGTGCTCTCTTCCTTAATCCTTATCTGCAAGCCAGTTGTGTGTCTCTGTGTACTGGCCTGAACTGGATGTGTGCCATTGATGGTTGTTTAATGAAAACTAAGTTTAAAAAAAACAAAACGTAAACTCCCTACAGAGCGGCACCAAAGTAAGAAACTACGGAACCATACAAAATACCTCACTGCAAATATGCACACACAGATGTTGACTTTTTGATACTTTACGAGAAACAAATTAATGTAGAACCACAATAAAGAACAATAGTTTGGATATTTTTTCTTTGCCAGTCATCATCAAACCACCTCAGCAACACCCCCCTCCCCGACATTAGAATTATTACTTTAATCCTGATAGCTGTCTCTTGCTCTATAGCAGTGAAAAGCACCTTAAAAGCAATGGCTTACTGTCAGTAAGTATTGGTTGTGTAAGGCAGACAGCAGCTGTGGAGGTGATGGCAAGCAGCAGTTGAGTGCCAACTGCCATCCTTGGGGAGGCGGTGGCCTCACTGTTAAGGGGTTGAGGGCCTTAGGACCACCAGGGGGTGGGCAGTTTGGCAGGATCAGTGATTTGGAGGTGGATGGCAGTTCAGTACTTAATGATATTGCTGTTAGAGGGATGGGAGACCACTAGACTACCAGGGAATACAAAAATCACTACATGCTGGTGATTGGTGGGGGGGAGACCATTAGATTACCGAGGCATGTAAGGGTTACTACAGATGGGAAATCCTGAGTGGGGGAGTCACTAGACTAGTAGGAGGGGAGTCATGTGATGCCCTGCTGCTGGTAAGTTTGTAGTTTTACCACTACGACCTTCTTGATTTTATTTTGGTGTTTCGCTATTCTGTTTTGTGTGCAATGTGCCTGTGCCTTAGCTGTGACTAGCTGATAGTTTGCACTTCAGTTCGGATGTCGCAGATGGAAGCAAAGATGAAAACTCCACCAGTGCATCACACCCCGCCATCCATTCCACATTGCGACCAAGGGCCTAAATGGATGAAGGTGGATACATCTAATGCTAGCCATGCTCCCCCTTCCCCAGCTGACATTTTCACAGAAGAGCGCTTTACACAGGCATTTGGACCATTGAAAGAGGCCATTCTTTCTCTGATGGGGGACATCAAAGCTATTTATCAGGCTACATAAGACCTCACCAAGAGGGTTAGAGATGCGGAGACCTGGGGGAGCTCACTAGAAGACTGGAAGGACCATACAGATTCGCAGCTTGTGGGCCTGTGTCATAAGCTTGCATGGTTGAAAGCTCGGTTGGAGGACCTCGGGGGTCGCAGCTGTAGGAATAATGCGATCATAACAGGCTTGCCTGAGAAGGCTGATGGAATGAATGTGATCCTCTTTACTCAGAAGCTCTGTGAGAAAGTGGCCGGGCCTTCTCTTAATGGCCCAACTTATATTATTGAATGGGCTCATAGGATGCTGAGACCAATGCCTGCCGCTGGAGGAAAGCCTTGTCCTCTGTTTCTCAAATTCCTTAATTTTCTTGAGAAGCAACGTCTTTTGAATAAAGTAAGAGACTTGCAAGAGGTCTCCTGGGAGGGGAAAAAAGATCTGTATTCTTCAGGACCTTCTCTATGCAATCCAAGAAAGGAGAGGTGCCTATTGACCTCTCATCTCGAAACTGATTGTGGCAGATATTAGATTTCAAATGCTTTACCCAACCAAGCTACAGGTTTTCCATGAAGATGCCACCCATAGTTTCGATACTCAAGAGCAAGCTAAAAACGAACCACTTTCCCTGTACTCAGAGTTGTTTAAACCTGCTTGAATGTAGACTGAGGTTAATAGTATGAACGCATCTTTATTAGCTTGGTTTGCTGGCTTGTTGTTTTACTTATGGCATGCCTATTTAGTGCTCCTTGTTGGTAAGCATTTGAGGGTACCATGTACTTCATGACATGGAATTGCCTCGACCACATTGGACTCTTCAAGACGCTCTATTTTGTTCCTGTTATCCAGCCTGCAGTTGCCTTCAGATTGCTGGATCTGTTAATTTGTACACACTATTTGGATTGTGTCATGTTAAACTGTTTTTTGGCTCTCTTTGTTTGTGTATGAGCTACTTTAACGGTGATTAGTTCTATTGTGATGTCTTTAATGTTTAGAGGCATTGCATGTTAGCATTCAGGAGGAGCTTTGGTTGGGCTGTCTTAGTGAGCTCCTTAGTTGTGGGGTCATTCCTGGCTGTCATGTGGCAGGGGCCCCGTTTCCTTTTTCACTTTTTTGTATATTCCACTTGTCCTATGGGTTCATTCCCTCTGGCTGTTCATTGCCTCCAGTCTGTTGGATAAATGGACTGTTTTCCATGGTGAGGTGGGGCTGGGAAGAGGAGTAGTTAGCATGTGAGTCTCACTGTAAAAGCGAGCTACTCTGAGCATGGGCTTAGCCTTCAATTATGTGGTTTGGATCCACTGGACTCATATTCTTTTGGCCCCACCCCATAGTTTATCTTTCCCCAGACCCCAAGACTTTTTCAACATACCAAGAATCTGTCATATCTCCACTGAGGATTGCTTGACAGCCAAGTTGAGATTACAGGTATATCACTCTGTCTTCGTTACAGAACCATGGGTGCGGGAAGTGGTGAGGGTGGTCTATGCCAAAGGATCTCCCCCCCGTACCTTGAGGTCTCACTCCATAAGGTTTGAGTTTCCATACTTTTACTTAGGATTTTCTTATCCACCCTTCGGGTTTCTGTTTTTTTTTCTGTTACCCACTATTACCAGGACAGAGGATACACAATAATCTGGTCTAGATACTTCAGTGGTTGTGAGAGCCCCCCCCCCCCATTTTTTTGTTCTTTAGGTCCTCTCTGGGACTGCATGCTCTCTTTGTATATCCCTTTGTTATGTTACTTTACACATTTTAGCATAGGCAAACCATTATATTTTTGGGTTTCATTAGGTGTGAGGGCCTTTCCCCTGTTTTAAGGTAGACATTCTCAATCCCCTTTCTGGCTGGATAGTGGCATGATAAGCTATAGGTAGCCAGTCAGAGGGCACATTCATGTCCATCACAAGGGCATGTGGAATGGATTATTTCACAAACTCCAAATGCAGTTTCCTTTAGTTGTAAGATTTTATTTATTTCAGAAAGAAAATATTACCATACATACATCAGTGTGGTGGAGGCCGTCATATGGTCTAACAGTGTACAAATACTAAGACCAATCGATGGAGCAGTGTCAGTGGCTCAGTAGGTAGCACACTCGCCTCTGAGGCCAGGAGATCAGAGGGCTGTGGGTTCAGTTCCCACATCTGGCACTTGGGTTAATATCCCAATACTGACACTGTAGTGCAGCATGAGAGGGGTGCTGCACTTCTGAGGTGCCGTCTTTCCGATGAGACGTTAAACCGAGGTCCCATCTGCCTAGATTGGTGGTAGTTCAGGTGGATGTTAAAGATCCCATGGCACTTATCGAAAAGAGCAGGGGAATTTCCCCGGTGTCCTGGCCAAATTTCCCTCATTCACTAAAAATACCACCGACAGCTTAACCTGGTTCAAATTCAGTTGCTCACCATCTGTATCCCCCCTCCCCCCGGTCGCCCCTGAAAAAGGGATTTCTAGCCCCAGTGGGCTTATTGGGTCAACAAACAATTAAGGGGTAACAGCAAAAATCCACAAGTTACAGGCATTAGTGTGTACAGGTAAGAGTGAGTGTAAGGTTATATACATCCTAGCTTTAAAGTAACATGGATACAGAGTTCACCAGCTCCCATCAGTTACCTTCAGTGCGGAGCAGTGGAGCCATATAGAAATAAGTGTAATAATGACTGTGACAGGAGAGGAAACATTCTGTGAGTGACTACATAGCTATCCGGGTATGAATCACAAATGTACTCACTAGCAGGAGGTCTCTCCCGAGATTCTTGCTGAACATAGGCACACTTGACCAAAGCTCTATGAAGATTCCAATTGTGAGGTCTCATTTCAAGGCATCAGGAGAAGAATTGGGCTAGCAGTGCATGTATGTTCTGCAAAAGTCTTCCTTAACCTAAAACACAGACAGTATATACAAAGAATTCTAGTTCTTAACATGAGTTGTAATACTAATAATAGAGAAAACTGAGCATTATTTGGATACAAACAATGATATTAAGAACAAGCATAAGGATGAATATGAGTAGCCAGAGATCTCAGGCTATAGTTCTGGTGGTTTGAATGTAAGGGGGGGGTGGCGCATAGGTAGTGTTTGGATACACTAACCCAACATAAGGTGGCATAGTCAGATAAAGTCCGGTAGGAGCAAGGCCTATTCATATGACACCTATCTGGGGATAAAGAAATCTGATGTAGGAGGCCCAGCAGCACCTACATGAGGGAATCTGATACGTTTGGAGGTGGGAAATTCTGTCTAATTTAGCCAGAGTGGAAAGAGAGCTTAATATCTCCCTGGTCCTGGGGACTTGTGTAGATCTCCATTTGCAAAGCAGGGCTCTCTTAGTTTGTAGAAACAGGACAGCAAGCCACCTGTATTCAGAAGGGGGTAATCTAGGGAGGGCACTGGTAATTCTGAGGAGGCAAAATTGGGGGCAAAGAGGAATTTGGTGGTGGTGCACTTTAGAAGCTATCTTCTGTAGCTCTTGCCATAAGGATTGAATCCCTGGGCAGGTTCACAGTATATGGAGCAAATCCTACCCCCTCCTTGGCATCACCAACAAAGGTCTGGCTCTAGAAGTTTGGCTTTGTGAAGAACCACAGGGGTTTTGTACTATGAATGAGCAATTTTATTTTGGAGGAGACGAGACCTAGCATCCCTGAACTAGCTGTGCGTAATCTTCCAGGCCCGCTCCCAGGCCAGTGAAGAGATAGAAAGTCATAGCATTGCCTCACATTTTTGCTTAGCTTCTTCAGATTGAGAGGGAAGAGTCTCCCTAATCAGAGTATATATTCGACCTGAGAGACCCTTTGGGTGTTGCAGCCAGGAATGAAGAGCCAAGGGCATGTTGGATGTCTTGGAAGGACTTAGGCAGTGGCGCACTGCTTCTCTGAGTTGGAGGTATCTCCAAAAGTCCAACGGGGGGATGTCCCATAACCTCTGTAGGTACTGAAAGGTATGGAGAACGTTATGGTAAGGGTTTATTAGGTCTCCGAGTGTACTGATACCTAAATTAGCCCAGCTCTTCCAATACACCCACACTCCTCCTATCCTGATGGTGGGGTTTTGCCACAAAGGGATATAGGAAAGTGGGAGGGGGTCCATTTTCAGTTTCTGGTATGTGTCAAACCAGTTAATTCTGGAGGCCTGTACTGTGGATAAAGATTCACCTAGGTCTGATTTATTGCTGGGTTTATATTTGTTAGTGGTGTCTGACACCAGTAATGATGAGGGATATACAGTTTCTGTTACATCTAATTCAATGTGGAGCCATTGTGGAGGCGGGGGGAGGGGGGTGCAACCATTTAATAGTTTGAGCTAAGAGAAAAGCTCTACGGTATCCTTCAACCCAAGGGAGATTTCAGCCTCCCTATTCCCAGGGAGCCCTGAGCTTAGAATGACTAAATCTGGGTTTGGAACCCTCCCTGAGGAAATCTCCAATCAATTTATCAATGGGGATGTACCAGCATTTGGGAAGTGGAAATGGGGACATGCATAAGTAGATAGAAAAGTTTAGGTGCGGAAACCATTTTTATTGCTGCAATTTTCCTAGCCAAAGTGAGATTGAGGAGTTTCCATCAGTCGAATTCCACCTTAATAGAAGAAAGAAGGGGCTGTATTTTAGCTTGCCAGATTGTGTTCAAAGATAGGGTCAAGTGGATACCAAGGTAGGTGATCTCTTTGGGTGCCCAGAGAAGGCCAACAAAGGTTGCCATCTGTTGAGTACAGAGGGCATTAAGGGGAAGTAATTCGGGTTTTGTTCTGATTGAGCTTCAGGCCTGAATGGGTAGTAAAGACCTCTAAGAGTTGGAGCAAGACGGGTATGGAGCCAGGAGCATCTGCCAGGGGGAGGAGGAGGTCATCGGCATATATCAAGGTTGTATATGTGGTACGTCTGACTGTGAGACCTGTAATATTCGGATGGGAATGTATAGCAGAGGCAAGTGGTTCCACCACCAGAACAAATAGAAGAGGAGAAAGGGGACAGCCCTGTCTTTTTCCTCATTCCAATTGGAATGGAGGAGACAAGACAGAGTTTCTATTGACTCTGGCTGTTGGAGAATCAGATAGGGCTTGTATCCTTGAAAGAAATTCTTCACCCACCCCAAAATGTGCTACAACTAGATATAAATAGTCCCTTTCAACTGAGTCAAAGGCTTTTTCAAAGTCCACTGTTACAGCGGCCGCTGGAGTGGGAAGAGACCTAGAGAGTAGAGAGCTGCATGAGACTAATGAGAGTCTGCAAATGGTCTGAACTGTGTCGACCCAGGATGAAGCCCACTTGTGAAGGGTGTATGAGGTCAGGGAGCATAGGGCCAAGTCTGGTTGCCAAAATTTTGGCATAGGATTTACTATCAATGTTAATAAGTGAAATTGGGCAATAACTTCCCGGGTTTGTAGTGTCTTTGCCCTTTTTTGGGATGACTACAATGGTAGCCTCTCGCATGGAGGAGGGGAAGAGTACCTTTGACCTCTATCTCTTGAAAGACCTCAGTTAAAAATGGGTAGATAGTCGGGGGTGAGTGCCTGAAAAAAGTCTGCTGTATAGCCATCACTGCCAGGAGACTTCCCCAGTTTCAGATCTTGAATGGCTGAGTTTACCTCAGTACGGGAAATAGGAAGATCGAGAAGGCGTTTTTGTTGAGAGTTCAATATGGGCAATTGCATGGGGTCCAGGAAAGACTGGGTATCCTTATTTGGTTCAGGGTGTGAGGAGGAATAAAGGGATCTGTAGAAGGAGGTCATGATGGTATTAATGGCTTCGGGGAAGTGCCCAGTGTTCCCCGTTTGTCTTTCAGGCCAGAGATGTACCTACTTGCTTATTGCTTACGAAGTTGATAAGCCAGCACTTTGCCCACTTTGTCCTCTCCTTCCCAGAAAGTGTGGCACAGGTGAAGATAGTCACTTCCACTTTCCTGTTAAGGAGTTGATTGGTGACGAATCTTAGGGCTGGAATAGTTCCACCCAGTGTAGAATGGCTAGAAGGGGAAGGCATAGCCTTAAAAGTAACATCATCAGTTTCTAGTTTCTGCTCAAGGGCAGCTAACTGATGTTCCCTTTCTCTACGCTTGGTGGCTGCAAATCCCATAATACTGCCCCTCATAGAGGCCTTAAAGGCCTCCCAGGTATTACTAGCTGAGGTATCTGACATGGGGTTGTCAGCAATAAAAAGAGAAGCCTCATTTTGAGCACAAAGGACAAAATCTGGGTCCCTTATTAACAAATGATCTAGTCTCCAGGTTTTGGGTGGGGGGGCTACGGGGTCCCATTGAATCATGAGTTGTACTGGGGCATGGTCTGATATGATTTGTGGAAGGATGGAGACATCAAGGATTTTTGTAGTGAGAGTAGGTGAGCTGAGCGAAGAATCTAACCTATTATGCGAGGCAAGTGGGGCCGAGTGAAAGGTAGGGTCCCTGACTCTGGGGTGAAAAAGTTTCCAAATGTCTGTAAGTCCATGATCTGAGATCAGCTGTTGTATAGCTTTCCTGCTTTTGAGATGGGATTCCTTACCTCCATCGGACCTGTCAAGGGAAGGGCTCAGTGTAAGATTAAAATCACCACCCAGGAGAAGGAGGCAGTCGGGGGGGTTAAATTCCAATAGCTCCCCTGCCAGGTTGTGAAAAAATTGTGGGGCATCCTCATTGGGGGCATAGAGGATGCAGAGGGTAATCGGGCCCATGGGAGTGCCTTATGTCGCCATTGCCCACCTACCATCCAGGCCAGAAAGTACCTTAGTAAGGGTCCATGGCAGAGATTTATATAAGAGAATGAGGACTCCATGCTTCCTAGAGGGAGCATTGGAGTGAACCTGCTGTCCCACCCAGTCCTTCATCATATAGGTGTAGTCAACCCCAGTAAGTTTGGTCTCTTGTAAAAAAGCAATTTTTGAATGTAGACTTTTTAAGTGGGTCAGAACTTTCTTCTGTTTAATCAGGGAATTTAACCCTCTGATGTTCTAGGTGTGGAATGCTATGTTGGCCATTCTGCTATTGAGAGGTACTAGGCTTGCTAAATAAGGCTGCTATCAGCAGGGTAGCTACAAGTAGGAAGCCCGGAGTTGTCCTCCGAGTAAAAGGGAAGACTGTTCTCCTTCTAGACCTGTAGGGGGCAGTAGAAGACAGAGAGTGCACAATCAAGGTGGCTCCTATCAAAATATCTTAGGAGGCCCTTAAGCAGTTATCAGTATACACTTAAACAGAGACAAGAAAAATACATATGCCTGTACACACTTAACCTAGAACTATATTTAACAAAAGCAAAAAAAAAAAAAAAAAAACACCACTGAGATTGGAGAAGGAACTTAACCGGCTGGATCCCCAACCGATGGTATGCCTGATCTCTTCTATGAGGCGTAGGGAAACTTGAACTAGGAGCAATGGGGAATTCTCCCTAATTATCTTGTGAATATGCTGAAATAGTTGGAGCAAAGGGTGAATAGATGGCATTTTAAGTCTGAATTTTTGTAGAGCCATGGTCCTGAGCCAAACAGGGGTCTTCCGACCGATGTTACCCTTGAATTCAGGGTGAGGGAAGTCCAACTACGGCTGATTTAAGGACCGAAGGGTGGGGCCTTAGGCTCTAAGGGGTTTACATTACCATGATAAATAAATTTACCATTTTTTTGAGGGAAGGGATTTCGATTAGCTCCAAGTCACCAGCACAACTCACATCAGTGAAGTTCCCCGATAAAACATGACCCCAGGAGTGTGAGGGGCATTTGTAGTTTAACAATAAAACAACAGTAGCTTTAAGATCATATTAGGGAGTCAATAGTAACATTAACATTAAGCAGGACAAGTAAGAAGACACAGGGGGGTAGTAATAATCAGACCAACTGGTGGTTTAGCTGTAAGAAGGTAGGCCAGGGAAACATTCCTCACCTAACCACTGTTACCGAGGGTATCTAAATGTCCCAAGCTCTACTAACCCAATATCTCCCAACATGGATTCGATTGTACTTATCTGACTGTAAAGTCCATCAGCCCAGCTGTTTTTCTAAGGGAAGCTGGTGTTGATCAGCAGGACGAATGTCTGGGCTTCAGCCTGGTACGGAGCAAGGAGCCTCGGTATGCCAGTCCGGGTCTTGCAAATGGAAACTCGGCATCTGTAAGAGAGGCCCATGAATCAGATGTTACCCCACATGTTGCTAAATCAGGGGGGACAGAATTCATGTCCATCTCTTCATGGGAGTCTGTGTCTGGAAGGTCTCGCAATAAAGAATAACGGTTTTGAGCAAAGTATGGGCTAGTATAGTCAGTATCGTCTGTATGAAGGAGTTGGTTGGTCTGGTTCCGCTTCTCCGGTGATTGTCTTCAGTTCTGAGGGTGTTCTCTTTTGGAATGTGAAGATTTCGGTGGTCTTTTCTGGATTTTCAGATTACAAGGTTCCAGGTCCTTAGAGGTGGAGGTAGGAGATTTTGAAGTGATGTCCGTAGTGATGTCTCTCTTATCCTGCGACACACAGTTCTGGGTTGCGCTTGAGAGCCAGTTGGGAAAAGGATCCTGTACTTTAGGCCAACTTTCTTGTATGAACCCCAAGGCTGCTTCAGGAGTATTAAATTGGTGCGGTGTGCCATTAATCATAATCTGTAGGATGGTAGGATAGCATAGAGAGAAAGGGATCTGCAAAGATTGAAGTTCTCTGTGGACTTCTGAAAAAGCCTTGCGTTTGGAAGCTAGCTCAGCAGAGTAATCCTGAAATATCATGATTTTGTGGTCTTTCCAGGGAAGCTGATGCAGATCCCTGGCTCTAGCCTGAATAGCTGCTTTTTCGGCAAAATTGAGGATTTGGACAATTATAGGTCGAGGCCTGTCTCCCTGTACAGGTCGGGATTGCAGTGAGCGATGCACCCGCTCAATTGTTATTCTGGTAGTTGGGGGAAGTTTAAGTATTTCTGGAAGTGCCTGTTGTAGAAATGGCAACGTATGCCTTCCCTCACTGCCATCTGGAAAGCCAAGGATACGCAAGTTGTTGCATCAGCTCCTATTCTCCAAATCATCCAATTTGTCCCGCATATGCTGAATTTGTGCAGCGTGATCTATTAGAGTAGCACCTTGGCTTTGAAGGAGGTCCTCTTGAGCCTTGTATTGTTGTTCTGTGCGATCGATTCTGGCATCGAGTTGCTGGATGGACACTGCGGTCATGTTGGATGCTAGCATTAAAGCATCAATGCTAGTGATGATCGAGGAAAACATCTCCCTAATGGAGGGTTCATCCTCCATCTGAGCTGTGTGCGCCATGCGGCCTTGTACAATTTAGTTGGCTGAGGTATTGAAGTGGTTAACTTCCCGGTCGTCCTCCGAATTTCAGCTGGGTGCTAATTGAGAACGTCCCATTACAGTTGGAGCATGATCTGACGAGCGGAGTTCGGCTGTAAGAGGACTTCGGTTGGGTTCTTGGCTCCGGAGTTGTAGATCTTTTAGATTAAGACACCATCTCGGATGCTGGTTAGTCACACACCCCTGCAGTTTCCTTTTGGATAGTTAGAGACTGCAGATTGTCGAGGCATGGATTGGTTTATTTTCTTTTACCTAACAGCCACTCCGAACTGCTCACAAAATTGGGTTGGAGCTGGTGCTAGATAGGTGAGTAAGAATTCATTATGGACCGACAGTGTGTGGAGGAGCGATCTATGGAACTGGGGGTGGCTTGGGTTATAGGGACAGGTTATGTTTGCATGTTTTTTTTCTGGAGAGGATTGCAGGGTTTTCTTCTTTGCTGGGTTTGGGATTGTTGACTATTTTTTGCATGGTACTCCTTGCAGGGGAGGGTGCGTGGGTTATTTCTGCTGGGGTATTATTTGGGTGTGATTTTGGGTTATAGGTGGGGGGACGGAGTATGAAGAGTTAGAAATATTTCTGTCTTTGTTAACAGGCTTGTTTTATGTGTTTTTTAATTGTATACAACACAACAGATACGGTATGAGCAGCTTAATTATATATGCTACATGGAATGTTAAAGGGGTTTGCTCCAAGGTCAAATGGTACCAAATCTTTAAGCATACTAAACATTTAGATTGTAAGATAATCTTTTTACAGGAAACCCACCAGATTTATGGGTCAAGGGATTCCCCCTGGAAAAGAGGGGTAGCTATATTGATTGGTCAGAGCATTAACTTTAAATTTCTCTGAAGCTTAGAGGACCCAGAGTGCCATTCTATTTTCATCTCGGGTGTACTACGCTATACCGAAGTCCTCATGGGTAGTATCTATGGTTCTAACTCCAATTTCCCCTCCTTCTTCACCAAATTGGTATGTCTGTAAACTCTCTTTTCGTCATTCACCTACTTTGATTGCCGAAGATTGGAGTCTCACATTTGCCCCAGGTAATGATAGATCCAGCAGGACCACCGCTGGCTTGTCCTGGGACAAAGGGCATTATGAGATCTGGTCGACACCTCAGGGCTGTGTGACCCTTGGCAGGTTTTAAACCCATCTTTGAAGGAATATACCATTTACCTACCAATACACAATTCCTTTTCTAGGATTGACTACTTTTTGACGAGTGGGGACATCCTTCGAGGAATGCACTGCTCTGGTATTGCCCCTAGGGTTCTCTCAGACAGTTCTATGTGATAACAGTGAAGCAATAATAGTGAGGCCAAAAAAGGCAAATGCAAAACAGTGCGACCACATATGGTGAGTGGCACATGACAGTGAAACAGCGACAAAGTGCACAGTTGCTTTCACCTCCCTTGCTAAAAATAATCAACTCTGGGGGAATGCAACTTGGGGAGGGTAAAAGATGTAGTTCGCTGTTTCAGCAATCTCTGTCATATGTCAGTCACTTTACATTTGCCTTTCTTGGCCTCGCTACTATTGTTTTGCGGTTATCATGGGATACCCTCTCAGATCATTCACCGGTCTGGATGCAGCATGCCTCTTTGGTGGGGAAAGATAAAGACACCATTTGGAAGATAAATAATTAGCTATTGAAGGAGTATTTCACTGTTGGTAAGATCAGAGACCAGATTGGCTTGCATGCTATGTTCAGTACATAGATACAGAAACATAGAAACATAGAAAGTGACAGCAGATGGGGACAAAAGGTACATCTAGTCTGCCCAGATCCTACCCCCTTACTCAGATACTTTTTGTAAATACCTGTTCTATTAAACAGATTGATTAGGAGTAGGCAGAATTGAAATGCTTTATTGGGGGCAAATTTATTAATCTAGCTGCTAAATGGAAGTGACAAAGTTTGGCTTGGGCCTCCAATCTGCTGCTGCCAGAGGAGGGCTACAAAGCTGATAGTGGGTAAACAGGGTAAGGCATATGAGGAGAGGTTGACGGTACTAAACATGTACTCCCTGGAAGACAGGAGAGAGAGTGGGGACATGATTGGGAACTTCAAGTACTTGAAAGGGGTAAATAAGGTTGCTGAGGAGACTCTCTTTAAGCGGAGTGGCAACCATAACACATAACATATATTGGAGGCAGTATAGCTCAGTGGGTTAAGGCTCTGAGCTGCAGAGCTAGAGACCTGGGTTTGAACCCCACAGCCGCCTAGGTGCATATTGTGTGATCCTGAGCAAGTCCCTTAACATTCCTGTTGTTCACAGGTCACATCTGGTAACAAGCTTTGGTTTAGTTTGCTACTCCTGGTTAAACGATGGTCCATTTCCCTTTCCCTATAACACGAGGGGGCACAGTCTTAAGTGTGAGGGTGGGAGGCTTAGGAGGGAGATCAGGAAGCCCTTCTTCACAGAGAGGGTGGTGGACTCTTGGAATGTGCTGCCGGAAGAGGTCATCTCATTGAAGACAGTGGGTAGCTTTATGAGAGGCTGGGATAGGCATGGGGGAAGATAAGGATCATGGGAAGGCAGGATGAGAGGAGTGGGGAAGGAGGGCAGGGACAGTAGCTCAAGTTGTGGACCCTGCAATACTAGCAGACTTGACAGACCAAACGGCATTCTTCTGCTGGCTTCTTCGTATGTTTGCATGTTTTCCTCAAGCACTGTTTTCTTGTGACTAAAATGTAGAACTAGAATACTAAAGAACAGGCACTGCACTTTTGAAAATACTGCTGTAAACCTGATCCACAGGAACTTCTGTTATTACTTCAAATGTAAACCAAAGGGCTAAGAAGACTTAAAATTTGGAAAGAAGGGTATCATACAAGACAGGAGGCAAGGGTCAGTTAAAACTGGAATAGAAAGGTATAGGTAAAGAGTTTATCCTAACGTGCAGAGCAACTTTCAAAACAAAGACATATATAAAATATAGATTTATGTTTAAAAAAACATTTTTTTCTTTCCCTTTTAGGCACTATAACAACAATTCTAGAACATTTTCATACACATACACATCAATCTAGTACACATAATCACCCCCCACCACCAGCTTTTAATTGTTCTTGCAGGTTTTGCCTGTTAAAACTTCAAAAGATAATATTTGTTAATCTGAAAATGCTACCAGATCTGTTTACATGATCCAGTAATCAGATTTGAACAAGAAAACCCTGGTATATGAAAATATGTCTACACATTCAAGAAATCTGATTCAAATGAGTATTCTCCTGTTTTCATGGATCTTCATAATCTGATTCAGTAATCAGATTTCTCAGTATTCCTATTTGAACCAGATTACTGACTGCATGTAAACATGCACGCTTAGACAACTGGAACCTGGGTTGTCACCAAGCACATTACACATGCAAACAAGCAAAAGAAAGAAGGATGTCTTCGGGGAGGGGGGGCGCTTTCACATGGGCCATCTGCGTGAGTGCAACAACTACATATTTGTGTCAATACTGTGTTGTTCATTTGAAAAAAAGAAATGTACTTTTGGACAGCCCAGGTCACTGTTGCATCAGCGGCGCAGCTGGTTGGCACAATTGGAACGGTAATAGGTGCAGCCTGGGTTCATGTCCCACCAGAGGCACTTACTTTTTTTCTCACCCTTGTTTGTATCAGATTGAAATTTGGCTGTCCCATGCATTCTGTAAATCTCACACTGTTTTTTAACTACCCACCTCTTCATGAAGGCCATTTCATGCTGCAAGCCCCCTCACAGTTTCCTTGTCTCTCTTTGTATGGCTTAGGTTGTAGACTTTGCACCACTATATTTTCCCTTGGATGGGGTGTCTCCATCCAGTCTCTGTCGTTGCAGAGTTGTGGTCTCCAGAACTGCACACAATACTCCACATGTGGTCTCAACAACAGTCAGTACAGTCAGTTTTCAACCATTCATCCAAGACCTTCCCACTGGCTTTCCTTAATTAATTCTCACAACAATTGTAGACTATTTGGGAGTCTGATCTGTGCACCCAGAAGTCCATTGCTAATTATTATTTTTTTGGGTGGGGTGGGGGTGAGGGTTATGGCCATGCCATGCTTTCGTTGCTTTCCTGAGACAGAACCGCTGGTGTGTTGTGGTTTGGGTGCTGCTTGGGGGTGGGGGTGGGAGGTTATGGGGTGTTTTTGGTGGAGTTTTGGGATCAGGAAATCTGGGTCCAGATGCAAGTCCCTCTCATGCCTCCATTTTTCCACACACATGTAGGGGTTGTGAATGGGTTAACCTCCTGTCCTGGATTGAAATACTGCAAGTTACAGTGGGTGTTGAAATATTTATTTTTCAGCATTTTTGTAGCAATGAATCCCTTGCATGATGTCCACTGTTTCAGTATCCAGGTGTTTCCCAATCTGAAAGATTTATTTATTGTAATTGCTATTCTGGCTGAGCCATAGTCACACAAAGAGTGTTTGGAAACAAAAGAAGTACATTTGATGACATGAGTCACTTTGATTCCAACTGCCAATGGCACTCATCAGTGGGTCATTAGCACTGTATTCTTTGTATTTTTCTGCTGTGGTTTTATTGTGTCTCAATGAAATGTGCACTCCAGCACAATAATGAGGTGCAAATTATCCAGTGATCAGACTGACTTCATTGGTAATGCACCTGAATGGGATTGACTTCCCAGGTGCCCCATCAATGTAGTGCCTGTAACTGTGATATACATACCCAGGAGCCTTTCAAGACTGTGTTCTTCTCTACAATGCACGTTGTAGAAAAAATAGACGGCACAAAAAATCACAGCTGGTAATCCATATATTTGCAAGTTAGTGTTTGCCCAATAATTAATGCCAACATTTAGTATGTAATGCAAACCACAACTATCCAGGTCACAATACTCTGAATCTAGGTAACACAGGAACAGCTCCACAT
This sequence comes from Neoceratodus forsteri, assembly GCA_016271365.2. NCBI lineage: Eukaryota > Metazoa > Chordata > Ceratodontiformes > Ceratodontidae > Neoceratodus > Neoceratodus forsteri. The sequence goes on along the minus strand of CM057456.1, from coordinate 834,796,882 downwards.
GTCTAGGGGTATGTATCCTCAACAGACCTGGAAATATGGAGCTGTGCATGGTGTCTTGTACTGTTAGTTCAGCACTTTGCAGGGGCAAAGGAGTGGATACAAGTAGTTCAGAGTTATTTTTTGGCTGTGGCAGAACATGGGAAAACAATGATCCATATGCAGGGGATGGGCCACACTTGAGCAGGAAGGAGAAGGGGGTATTGAAACCAAGGTCAGGTAGGAACATAGCAACAAGTGTTGATTTAAAATAAGTGTTGTAGTGGTAAGTGGACAGCTGGTAGGAAGGGATCCTGCAGTAATGACCCAATGGAGCTTACAGTACTAGCGATTGGTGAGGTGAGGTTATCGTGTTAGCAGCCCAGCTTGGGGAGGGGAATGGGGGGTTGGTAATAGGTATCAGTTAGGGGACATGATAGGAACACATTGAAGGCTGGTCTCAGCAAATGAGAGAAACTCTGGTAACAAATCAGCTGAGATGCAGGCTTTCTTGGCAGTGTAGCGGGTGGACATTGTGTCCATCACGGAAATGTAGGCCACCCAGGACATGGACTTGGATATGTTGAAATACAGAAACATCAAAAACATAGACTTTGATGGCAGATAAGGACCGCCAGGCCCAACTAGTATGCCCATTTTCCTACCTATTGGATAAGCTGCAGATTCCAGTTAACCAGTAGCTTACTTCCCCCTACACACTACTATAATTGCCTTATGACTGTCCCATGCATTCTTGAATTCCACCACTGTTTCAGACCCCACAACTTCCTCAGGAAGGTAGTTCCATGAGTCCACCACTGTCTTCTTGAAAAAATATTTCCTTACTATGCTCCTAATGCTCTCCCTCTACCTTCCAATTGTGTCCCCTTGTTCTTGCACATCTCTTTTTGTGAAAGATGCTCCCCTCTTGGACTTTGTTGGATCCCTTGAGGTACTTGATAGTTTCAATCATGTCCCCCCCCCCACCTGCTTTCCTCAGGGGTATACATATCAACCTCCTTTCATGCACACCCTGCAACACTTCAGTTGCCATACACTGGAACACCACCATCTCGTCTAGGTCCTTGCGGAGATGGGGACTCCAGAACTGCAAGCAGTACTCCAGATGGGGTCTCACCAAATGTCTGTACAGAGGGATAACAACTTCTTGTTTTCTACTGGTGATGCCATTCCCTATGCCTCTCCCTATGCATCCCCGCAATCCCCCGGCACTCCTTACTGCCCTCTCTCATTGCTTGCCTACCTTAAGGCTGTCTGATATGACTAACCCAAGGCTCCTTTCCATTTTTTTTGTCAGTACCCCTACCCCCACCACCCACCACCGTTGTGTACTCTTCCCTTGTGTTTTTGTTTCCCTGGTGCATTACTTTGCACTTCTTTGCATTGAATCTTAGCTGCCATGCTGTACCTTTGACCATTCCTCTAACTTTGCCAGGTCCCGTCTCATCCTTTCCACCACCGTGGTGGGTGACTTCAACCAACCTGGGGTGGATTGGAGCTCCACAACCTCCACAAGTGTAATGGAGCATGCCATCTTAGACATTTTAGGACTGCTTCCTGATGCAGTTGGTCCACAAACTGACTCGACTGAAAGAGACTGTTGACCTGGCACTATCAAAAGGACTTGCTTTAAGGGGATCGGGGTGTGGAGGACATTCTGGCAGTGAGTGACCACAACAAAGTGTGGTTCACGGTCAACATGGTTAGGAAAAACTGAGGTATGGATATCTGGGTGATTGAATATAAGAGGTGAACATTAAAAAGAAATGTAAAATCTGTCATAGATTCAACTGCACATTTATAGTTACAAGAAGTGAGATATTATTAAAAATGTACTGCTTGAAGCAACTGGGACATGTACCAGGACACTTAGTAAAAAGGGAGGTCAAAATAGTCCAGTTTGCTGACTCAGGGGGTCATAGAAAGGGGTGAGGGCCAAGAGAAAGGCACTTAAGAAACTCATGAAATCCAAAGTAAGATCTGTCTCTTTGCAGATGCTACCAAGATGTGAGCAGTGGTAGATGACATCGAAGGGTGAATGGGGCTGCAGGATGACCTTTACAAACCACAGGAGTGGTCGGCAACATGGCAGGTTTTGTTCAATGCCAGGTAGTGACAGGTACAGAAGTTCTGAGCTAGAAACCAGTGGAAGAGCTATCAGCAAGGAGTGGCAGATTTGGAAAGCACTGTGGAGGAAAAGGACGTAGGGGTGCTTATAAAGGGGAATATGAACTACTCGACTCAGTGTAGTAATGCAGCTGAGAAAGCAAAAAAGACGATGTTGTGTGTAATGACAGGGATGTCCAACAAAAATAGGGAGGAGTTCCTTCACTTATACAGGTCACTGTTCAGGCCACAACTGGAATACTGTATACAGTAGTGGTACCCATTCCTGAAGACGGACACAGATTGTTGGAGGGGGCACAGCATGAAGCAAGAACAATATTGGGATTGGAAGGAAAATGACACTAGGATAGGCTGGGTGAGCGTAAAACACAGTGATGAATGTCTTGAAGACAGGGTGTCTTGTCCACCTTAAGTGCAGTCAGACCTTACCGAACCCTGCTCTCATGGATCATCCCCACAGTCAGCCATTCCTCCACACACACAGTCTCCAAATCCATTGTGGTATTAGGACCCTCTCCTCCTTCCTGACCACAGAGCAGAAGTATTCATTCAGTGCTCCTGCCTGTTAGACAACCTTTTCCACCCAACCCTCAGCCTTCTAGATCCCGACTATCTGATTCATGATGCGACTCTGCTCCCTTATGTACCTATATAAGTCCTTATACCCTCTCTTGACACCCTGAGCCATCATGAGTGACCTTTAGGCTGTGTCCTCTCTCACGACCCTGTATACCTTCTTGGAAATCCTTGAATACAGCCCCTTGTCCTCCCACCTCCCTGTCCTTTTTCTGTTTGCAGAATGACACTTTCTTAGCACTCAACACCTCTAACACCTTCCTGTACAGTCTGCATGGCTTCTTATCCTGTGTCATCTTGCTCAGATACCTGGTGCATGCCTCAGTACCCTCACACAGACAACGTTTCATGATATCCCTCTTCTCCGTTCTGCCCATGTATGCCATAATCCCTATAATCAGAAAGGGAACATTGTTTAACCATTAGTAGCACACTAAGCCAAAGCTTGTTTCCAGATGTGACTGTGGAGCACATGGAAGTTAAATGATGTGTTCAGAATCACACAGTATGCACCTATGCAACTGTGGAATTCAAACCCAGGTCTCCAGATCTGCAGCTCAGAACCTTAACCTAATGTGCTGTAATGCCTCCAATCTTCCCATGAGTATGTACCACATATTCCCAAAGTCCACTTATCTGAGGTTCACCACTCTCGCCGCTGAAACCACAGCCTCATTTCTCATGTTGAGCGTAAACACAATGATTGATAGTCACTCACAGGGAGAGGGTCCATAGTCACTCACAGGGAGAGGGTCCTCCACACTTACTGTAGTTCCCTCACTCCCTTTTCCACGCACCCTCATGTAGTGTGCTCCTTCAACTCCATGTGGACTTGAGTACTGCCTGGCCACCCATGCACTGAGTCAACCACAGTACAGCCTGGAGACAGATGCATTTATGCCTTTGGCCATTATCACCCCATCAGTTATTTTTAAGTATAGAAGCACCCAGCACTAGTACCACCACCCCCTTTCTTGTCTCCTGCCCCCACCCAACCTTTTGTCATAGTATCTGTTTCTAGAGTCCACCATGCCTTGCTGAACTGTAATTTTAGCCTTTGCCCTTGTAGTAGAAATTTCTGAGTTCATACTAGTATATGCTGTTACAGGGTTACAGAATGTCACTGAGGTTACTCGAGGTACATTTGTAGAAGCAGAAAGGAAAATAAAACTGGATAGAACTGGTTGGTACCAGCTTGGATAACAGGCTCGGACAAAAATATAAGATAAAACATGCTTAGGCAAAACATATAAGATAACAGCACGTTGAGGCATTAAAGGTAAGCTGTACGTTGCTATGGTGTGAGTGAAACTCATTGTTTCACTCAGGTCAGCTTGACCCAGGCATATGTATCAAGAAGTATTGGGAAAGAAATGAAAGTGATTTCTGTTACATTGGTATCAACATGTTTTTCTAATTCATGATTGGTTAATACTGCAATGTTGGTATTTTTCAAGGTAAAAGTACGCCTAACAACGCCTTGATAATAAGTGTATATAAGTGATTGACTAATGAAACTCAGAGAGCCTTGCATGATTTTTGGAAGCAGACTCCCATATGCATATGTAATAAACCGTTCTTTCTACTATGCAGTGGTCCTGAGTATGATTTTAAACTAAAGTGTAAGAACATATATTTTTTTTCCACGACACCCTGTGACACCACATGGCTTCACCCCGACCTGCCCCCCCAACACAATCCTCTTCCACTGTCCTCCCATTAGAGACATATAGAGACACAGAATTTGAAGACAATATGGTCCACTTCACCCACAAACTATGCTCATTAGGGCACATACTGGATAATCTTCAGATCCTATTTTGTCAACAGCTTACTTGCTCCAAACCCGCCCCAGAAATGCCTGATGTCTGTAACAGGCATTCGTGAAAGCAAACACATTGTTTTAAACACACAATCTCTGCAGCAAGGCCGCTTCATGCAACCACCACCTTCTTCATGAAACATGACTTCCTCACACTGACCCTGAGCTGTCCCATCACTCTCTTCAAGTTGTGACCCCAAAGTCTTGCATGTCTATTTTTCTTAAAGATGGCACTATGTTGGACTCAGCTGATTCCCTTGTGGTACTTTAAAGTTTGTATCACCATAGCAACGTACAGCTTACCTTTAATGCCTCAACGTGCTGTTATCTTATATGTTTTGCCTAAGCATGTTTTATCTTATATTTTTGTCCGAGCCTGTTATCCCTCCCTCCCTCCTTTCCTAGATTGCATACATATTAAGACCCTTGAGTCTGTCTTCGTATGTGTTGTGGTGCTGAACATGCACCCTTTTAGTAGCCCTCATCTGGACAGCCTTCATCTGGCATATATTGTTGCCAGTGTGGGTCTCCAGTAGTCTAGATGGGGTATAAACAACTGCCTGTACAGTGGGTTAACAACTACTTGTTTTCTACAGGTAAAGCACCTACATGTGCATCCCAGTATCACCATGAAGACCTCCTGATTGCCTTCAAACATTGCTTTCCTAATTCTAGGTTATCTGATTTGACAGCCCACCAGGTTACTTTTCTGTTTTGTGTGTTGTTGTTGTAAGTACAGCACACCCTAGTGTTAATTTATTTATTAAGTGTTGGTTGACCGGGTAAGTGCACTAGACAACGTATTGTGCACTCTTCTCCTTGGGTGCTATTTCAAAAGTGCATTACTTTGCACTTATTTGCTTCAAATCTAAGCTGCCATACTTTTGGCCATTCCTCCACACTTACCAAGTGCCATCTCATCCTTTCCACTGCACCTTCTACCACATCATGGCACAGATCTTTGTTTTGTCTGCACAGCGGGACACTTTTCCTGCCATTCCCACTGCAATGTCACCTATAATGATAGTAACGAGGACTGTGCACTTGCACCCTGGACTCACCCAGCCCAACCTCCAAATTACCCTTATCTGCCCAAACAGCAACTCTAATGGTGGCTAGTCACCGTTAGTTCATCCAAAGCCAAGGTGCACCTTGACTATTTACCACTGTCAACTTCATTCACTCCTTCAGTTATACAACTATTTTCCTTACCCATGACCCATTTCTTTAAAGTGACATGTGGAATAGCTCCTTCAGTGGACATTGTGTCGGAACATCAAGTTCCACAACCATGCAGTGAAAAAAATTTCAAAAATAATTTCAGTTTTCTTCCTTGTGCTCTTTTGCATGCACCACCTTGATTAAAGCATCATAACTCTAGGGGTAGTGGACCATGGGGCACAGTGACATTTGTGTGGTCATGGAGCACAATTTAAATATCCACTTGTAAAAAAACAGCAAATTTACAAAATACCAAGATGAGAAGAGAGTAGGATTAGCACCATGGTCTGCACTGCCAACCAGCAGAGCTGCTACATTCCACAGTACCCCACTCCATGGCAGGATGTGTGTAGGCCTCCTGAATGACTCTGCCATTGTCAAATGCTGGGACTATGGATTGCAATCATGAAAGCACGTAATGAATATCACCACACACCCCCTATTGCTGTTCGTGGTACTGCTGTTCCAAGTACATAGATACACAGGCACTGTCAGCAGGTAAGGGACTATGGCCCACACAGTCTGCCCATTTGAGCTTGTAAGTTCACTTTAGGTTTTCCTAGAAGTCTGTTGTCCCTTACCCCTGACCTTCAGAATTCCCTTATGTATATCCCATGCTTTCTTAAATCTCGTGATTGTTTCAGGCCCAACCACTTCTTCTGGCAGGGTGTTCTACTTGCCCACCACCTGTTCTGTGAAGAAATTCTTCATGTTTCCTCTGAATCACCCTCCCTCCCTCCAACTACATCCCATGCCCTTTAGTACTTTAACATCTTTTGCTCTGGAAAACAGTGTGTTCCTGCACCCAGTTCCTCCCTGTAAGGTACTTGCATGTCTCTATTATATCCCTTCTCTCACTTCTCTCCTATAGGTAATACATATTCAAGTCCTTCAACCTGTTCTCATAGGACTTGTGATGCAATCCATGTACCATCTTTGTTGCCTTCCTCTGAACCTTCTCTACCCTGTCTTTGTCCTTACGTAGGTAAGGTCTGCAGAACTGCACACTGTACGCCAGGTGGGGCTGCACTAGTGTCTTGTATAGTGGAATTATGACCTCCCTTTTCCTGCTGGTGATGCCCCTACCTATGCATCCCAGCCTCCTATTTGCTTTACATGGTGCCTTGTCGCACTATTTCCCTACCTTGAGGTCATCAGAGATGATAACCTCAAGGTCCCTTTCCTGCTTGATGCATGCTGTCTCCTCAACCCCCAACTGTTATGTTCTTCCATCCAGAGGCACATACTTGCCATGTCCCCTGCAGCTGCACCACCTGCAACAGTGGCTGCACCTTGCACTGCACCGTCCAACGCCGTTAGCCACTTGAGAGTGACACATCCCTTGGATCCCTCACTGGGAAGAGACTGCAGTCCTCCAGATGACCAATCCCTTCCCTCCCCTGCCAACCACATGCAGCCCCAGCTCATACCTGAATTCAGTTTGACAGACTGACACCAGGTGTGATGTCATGCTCTTCAACCCTCAGCAGCACTGTTCCTGCCTGGAAGACCATTCTTGATCTTCCACTTTACCAAGTTGTTCCCACTGCATAGGTATCCTTATGTCTGTGCCATGTATGCTTGAATGACCCATTGCATTTGCTCTCACCATGTCACATGGCAGTCTATTCCATGCATAAACTACACACTTTCTGCAAAGAAATACTTCATCACTGTACCGCTTAGTGGAATCACTTCAAAACCTCCTGACATGGCCCCTCCATTCCTGTACATCTCAGTTTTAGAAAAATGCTAACCTCTTGTAAGCTGTGTTTCACTTTTCAATATGTGATACTTGAAGGTTTGAATGGTTCCTATCTTATCTGCCAGATCTAGTCTGCACTCCAGGCTGTACATATGGAGTTCTACCCGTTTTTCCTCATGAGTCTTGGTGAAACCACAGCACCATATTTGTTTCACTTATTTGAACTTGACACTACCCTTGCCATGCTTTTTCAAGAAATTGTCCTCCTGAACTGGACACCATATTCCAAATGTGGCCTCATTACTGATCCACCATGTGGCATTTCTGCATCTTTAGTTATGCTGGTGCGAATTCTCACTATCCACACCAGCATCCTAGTGGCTCTCTCAAAAGCATTGGCATATTTTTTTGACTCCTTTGTGTCATCAGATATGATTGCCCAAAAATGCATCTCCTGTTTGGTGGCCATCAGTTTCTCTCTGACACCACCACCACACATCATGTAATCCACACCTTTGTTTTGAGCATCAGCTGAATGACTGTGCACCATTTCCTTTTGAGTTGCCACACTGTGGACCAGTACTCCAATTTCTCTTGGTCCATTCCATCCACATTGTTCAAGAAATTGACTATTGTCATCTGCACAGTGGCACATATTCAACGCCAGTCACTCCACAACACCACTTTTTAAGACAATACAGAGGACTGGTCAGTGTGAGAGCATGATGAACACCCTACATTCCTCCAATTGAGCCCAGTTTGCCATGGCGGTCTGTCTTTTATAATTCCATCAGTAAACCAGTCTACCACACTCTCACCCATTGCCAGGCTGCAGAGCAAAGGTACAGTTGCGTCCCACAGGATATAAACCAATTGTGCAGCAATTTTCAGCACTCTGCATAATGCTGCAGCAGACCTACTGAGTATAGCAATGCAGTTTCAATGGCTATTAGTCCCTTTTGTCATTCAGGAAAATGTAACACTGCCAGGATGAAGCGAATGCCATAGTTACTTGCATGGCAAAAGGGACTAATTGCCATTGCAATTTCATTGCTTTATCCAGTTGGTATACCACAGCATACTGGTAAGTGTTTTAAAAGTGGGTTTCATCCTGGGAGATGACACTGTATTACTGAAAGCAAGATAGGCCACATTGACTACTCTGCTATGATCCACAAACTTAGCCACCCAATCAAAGAAATCAACAAGTTTTGTTAGACATGATCTCACCACTGTGAATCCATGCTAGCTGTGAATACTGTGCTCCACTGACTTGCAGATCTGCAACACTCCTTTGTTTTAGAAGCAATTCCATAATCTTACCAACTGTAGAGGTATATTGTTGTAAATTGAAAAAAACAGAAAGATAGAAACATAGTAATTGTTAGCAGATAAGGACCGCCTGGACCATTGAGTCTGCCTGTCATCTCTTGTAATGGATTACTCCATCCAACCCACCCTCTGCTGTACCTCTATGGTTCCCCCCTGCCTGTCCCTAGCATGCTTGAATCCATCCACAGTGCTTGCTCACATCGCAGTTTTCTGATGCAGACAATTACAATTACATGCATCCACAACACTCTCCGTAAAGATTAACTTCCTCACATTCCATCTTCATCTCCCACTTTCCAGTTTAGCGTCATGCCCCCTCATACTTGTGATCCACCTTTATTTGAAAATTTCTCACCCATGCACCTTCTTTATACCCTTGAATTACTTGAATGTCTCTATCATGTGCCCTCTTTCTCTCCTCTCTTCCAGAAAGTACATCTTGAGGGCCCTTAATTTCTCCTCATAAGTCTTGTGTTGCAAGCAAGATTCCCTTCCTGGAGATATCCACAACCTGTTAATGTCCTTACAAAGGTGCTGCCTCCATAACTGCACTCATTGCTCCAACTGAGACTTGACCATTGCTCAATATAATGGCACCACAGCAACCCTACTTCTGCTTTTGACACCCCTGACGATGTACCACAGCTTGCTATTTGCCCTCCAGGCTGCCTTAGTACTCTGCTGTGACATTTTCTGGTCTTCCAAAATAAGAACACCCAGGTTCCTTTCCTCTTTTGTGACTGTCAGCACCACCCCCCACCGACACCACCATATAGCCTTACCCATGGTTTCTATTTAACAGGTGCTTATGTTTGCAATTCATAGAATTAAACTACAGTTGCCAGTCTTTGGACCAGTTTACAAGCTTGCCCAGGTCACTCCTCATTCTCTGTTCACCCCTCCCCCCGTGGTATCCACTCTGTTATTGATTTTGTTATTCAATTTCAAACAGGCAGACCTGTCACACCAGTTGCTTTGCAATGTCAGTACTGAAGACATTGAAAAGGACTGGCACCAGGACTGATCCATGGTGCACCACCATGGCAACCCCAACCCCCCCGTACTCAAACTGCACCCCAACTGACAACATCCTCTGCCTCCTGCCTGTTAGCTATTTCTGAACCATTTTTACCACCCTGTCCCACATGCGCAAGCTACAAAGTTTGTTTATCAATCTCCTATGTGGATCAGTGGAAAAGGCTCGGCTGAAATAAAGGTAGTAGACTGCCAGAGCCACACCGTGATGTACTTCCTCTGTTAGCCAGTGTAAGACATTAACCCTATCCATATGACATGACCTCCACCCTGCAAATACATATTGCCTATAGTACTGGCCCATGAAGGATTCTAGATGCCCCACTATCCATTCTTGAAGCAATCTCTCCATGATCTTCCCCTCTACTGAGGTACGGCACAATGACCAATACTTCGCCGCATCTTCCCTGTTGCCTGTTTTGTGTAGAGGGGACACATGTACCCTCATCCAATCCTCTGGCAACACCCCAGAGTTGAATGACTCCGTGAACCTGGCTGGCAGAGGTTCTGCTATCTCCCTGTACAGTTCTTTTAATATCCTTGGGTTTATGACATATGGCCCATCAATTTGTCCACATTAAGTGTAGTGAGCTCATGCAGGAATCTTTCCAGTGAATGGACTATTGTCAACATCTTCACTCCTGTGGCACTCCCTTGGCAAACACTGTACTGCTGTGGCCCCTGTCACTCCACCTCTTATCATCATCACAGAATAATATAATTTGATGGCAGAAAAGAACCACTGGGCAACTCCAGTCTGCCCAGTTTAACTTCCATAAATCCCCATCCTCACAGCAAGCTGCCCTCACCCCCTCACCCCCAGATTCATATGCCAGTTTAAGGACATCTTTAAGCTTGCCACTATTTGGGGCTCAATTACTAAGTGCGAAAGCTGTTTCCAAGCCTCCACCACCCTCTCAGAGAAGAATCATGCCCTCACAACCACATGCTATCTACCTCCCTGCAACGTCAACCCACGTCCTCTTGTTCTGATATCTCAATTCCTGTGGAACAACTACCCTGTACAACCGCTGATGATTCCTTTGATGTATTTAAAGATCTCTATCATATCTCCCCCTCTCACTTCTTGGCTCAGGTGGATAGATCCCCATTCCCTGTGCCTCTGCTTATACGGTTTGCCCTTCATCACTTGGATGATATTTGATACACTTCTCTGTTCCTGCTCAGCCATATGTCTTTCCTGAGTCATGATATTGAGTACTGGACTCTGCATTACAGGAGTGACCACACCTTGGTCTAATATAAGGTCATCAGGACTTCACTCTTTCTGCTAGTGATGCCACTACATATACATGACAACATCTAGTAAGCTATTCCCACAATCCTGCTGCATTGCTTGCCCAACATGAGGTGATTTAGCATCAATTTCCCAAGATACTTCTCATGTTCTGTTACCCTGATCTCATCCCCACAGACAGAGTACCCTACACTAGGGTTACCACATCCCAAGTGCATCACTGTACACCTTGTGACATTGCAATTTAGCTTCCATATCTCAGTTCACTTCTCTAGTGCTGTTAGGTCCTGGCTCATCTTCTCAATATGCTCCTTGATCTGCACCCTATTACATGTTTTTCTTGAACGTAAAGAGGGCAGCCATCCAATTTAGTTCACCTGTTACATCACTGATGAAACTATTGAAAAGGAGTGGTTAGAGGACTAATCCCTGATGCACCCCGCTACTTACCCAGCCTATCCTGGTGTGTTCCCCATTTAGGACAGTATGAGTTCTGTCCATCAACTAATTTCATACCAATCTAACAATTTTGTCCCTGACCCCCATACTGGCAAGTTTGTTGACTCGCCTCATGTGGGTTAGGGTTTTAAAGGCCTTACTAAAGTCAAGGTAGGCCACAGCAACATCACCCCACCACACACACCTCCAGTACCTGTGTGGCCCAGCCAAGGAACACAACCAAACTGGTCTGGCCTGGCCTACCCTTTCAGAAGCCCTGTTGTCTGTGCTCCATCACCCTCTCTTTGATGAGTGTCTCCATTACCTCGCCTAGTACTGCTGTGAGACATAACTGGGCGGCAATTTTCCCTTAGCTACCTGCTTCTTCCCTTGAGTATAGGTATCACTGTGACCTCTTTCCAGTTGCTTGGCAAGTCACAAGACTCCAGTGATAGACTGAACAGCCTTACCAGCATGTCAGCCACTTGAGCCCAAAGTTCATGGAGTACTCTCAGATGTAGTCCATCCAGCCCTATGGCCTTGTCTGCCTTTATTTAACTTAGTCCATTCCTTATCCTCTCCTCACTGATGGGGCTGGCGTACAATTCCATGCCCCCTACCATTATCCTTAGTTCAGTAAATTGTCCCTCACACTCCCCGGTAACTGCGTAGCAAAAGTACCATGTAGCGCCTCACAGCTATTCGAGGAATGATGTACAGCTCTTCTGTGAATACCGAACCACAATTTTGATACAATACATCTTCCTTTTCCATGTCTTCCTCATTGCATTACCTTCCCGCTCCATTAAACCTAGCATTCCACCCTCTCCTGCCTTGTATTTCAACCTTTGGATAATGAAACTGAAGAATGTCTTGTCCCCTTTGTTAACTGATTGTAATAAACCTACCAGTGTAGAAGGGATGTGGCCAAAGCAAATAAAATGCTGGGGTGCATAGCCAGGGGATAACATCAAGGAGTCGTGAGGTGCTCCTCCCACTGTACAATTGCCTGGTTAGACCACACCTTGACTACTGCGTGCAGTTTTGGCTTTCATACTTAAAGAGGGACATTGCATTACTGGAGAGGGCGCAGAGGAGAGTGACCAGGATGGTACTGGGGCTAGTGGAAAGGACCCATGAAGAGAGACTGGGGGGAGCTCACCCAGTACTCATTGGAGGAGAGAAGGAATGGGGAGATATGATAAAGATCTTACCGTATCTCAGGGGAATGAATAGGGTAAGCCTTGAGGGGGTCTTTCAGCTGAGGGAGGTGGTGGCTACCGGGGGCACTCAATGAATCTGGAAGGGGTGAAGCCGAGGAAGAAAAGAAGCAGGCATTACTTCACTGAGAGTGTGGTGGAGCCTTGGTATGCACTACCCAGTGAACTTGTGGCTGCTACTACTGTGGAGAGGTTAACGAAAGGCTGGGATAAGCATAGAGGGAGGGTGCATCCAGGAGCACCACTGGAAAATGGGGGACCTTGTACAGAGGGGAGGGTGGAGTTACTAACAGTGCCCTTGGAAGGCATTTAACCATTGAGCAGACTCAGACCACAGGGCCTAATCTGCTAGCTTCATAGTATGCATGTTAGTATCTTCTTGTGTCTGTGCCTTTGCTCTCCTTAATGCCTTGCTAGCTTCACTTAGACACTCTCAGTACCCCTTCCTTGTTCCCTCCCTTTGGTTGTACTTATATTTCTTGAACCTTTTCCTTTTTACCCTGCCCTTTGCTGAGACATCTCTTGAGAATCACAGTTGCTTACTCCTTCTCTTGCCTTTGAATAACAATCTGATGTATTGCTTTTTTGCTTCCATGATGGCTTTCCTTAGAAGCTACCACTGTTCTTCCACTCCCCCATACTGCCACTGGTCTCTCAAGGTCTCTGGTGAAACCCCTCCCCATTTCAGCAAAGTTAGCATTGTTGAAATCTAAAACCTTTGTCCTAATCGGATTTGAGTCTCTGTCCCCAAGCTGAACCACACAATGTTGCAATTGCTGGGTAACAGTTGCCCTTATACCTGGACATCTGTGATTTGATCACTGTTTGTCATTACCAGACACACCTTATGACTCCAAATACACATGCACATGGTGACCTACTTGAAATTGTCCACCTGATGTATTTCCCTGCCTGAACAGTGATGTAGTTGTATGCATCAGTGAATACAACATTCAACATGTGGCTGTGCAAACATTCCATACAATGAAACTGGAGGCAGAGTTACAGAAAAAAGAAATATGTACAGCACAAAATTGAAAGTTTAATACAAAAGTGTGTGGATTACATGTTCACAAATTGGTGAATCGATGACGTAAGAATAAATGAAAATTGTTTAACAAAGTAATGGCTGACTAAAAAAGAGTAATTTGTCAAACTATCCTATCAGGATGGAAACCAGTGTACTGTCCAGAGGGGTCAGGGTAGATGTCCCAGATATGCCACATGCAGCAGCTGGGAACAGGCACACAGACACGTGCCCCAAGACATCCACGGTGCCACAAGATGTACTACCAGTAGGCAGAATGTCTGCGTGATCGATTAGCGTCGGCGTCCAGAGGCAATGTGAAAATGTTTTGACAATAACTTGCAGCCAAAGTCAGTACAGCTGGGTTCAAAACAAGGTGATCCATTTTCTACAAGGAAAGAGAAAAGACAATTAGAATACATCTAGGAGTACTTGACTGCTTATTAAAAATTTTACAGAATGAATGGGTTTGGAAAATTTAAAATAGGAGTGCAAACAATGTTGATGGCATCCATAAAAGCAACCATGGCTATGCAATCATGAAGTGATCCATAGGTGGGACACTAAGGGAGTCATTACAATGCACACTTTAAAAGCGTGTCAAATAATCATAAAAGCAGAATTTGTAAAACATTTTTTTTACATTCTTTTTATCCTCCTACACTGGACCACCAGACTCTCTCCAGTAGGGCTCTCAACCAATCTGATCCCTTCCTCTTGAAATCCCCAGCTTTACTCACCAAATGAGGTGACCTCCCTGCTCGTTCCTGGACTGCTGACCCCCTAGATTTAAGCCTCCCCAGGGCAGGACTGCCAACTCCTTACTAGCGACCTGTCTGCAAATCTAACGTGCAGCCAGAAATCCTCTGGGAGAGGATCGGGGTAGGCTGGAAGATCCTGCACTGGGAGTGGTGACTGGTTCCTTTACCTACTAGTGGCTCCAGGGTTTTCCCCTTGTTTTTGATGTTGTCCCAAGCCTGAATATGCAGTGAAGCCCTGCACATGGTGGGTGCATTCCCGCCCTCATGTGTAAGGCTTCCGTCAGTGCTACCCCATCTATGTGTGCTACTTGGTGTGGCAGCACCCAGTCACCATCAGGATCCACTTGAGCAGCAGCAAGCTACCCAACCCTCCCCCAGGAAAGGAGAGCAGTCCTCCAGACACTCAATCCTTTCCTGCCCCTGACGACCACCAATGGCCCAGGCTTATTCCCAAACCCAAGTCACTGGCATAGTGCGAGGTGTGGCGTTCAGTGCCTCAACTCTCAGCCCCACTGGGCTGGCCAACTGAAAGCAGAATTAACAACACACATTTGTTACAACTTATGAAAGGCAAACCATAGTAATTAACCATGTCCAACTTTGCAAATCTTGGATTGGCCAGAAAGTATTCTCTAAACAATCGGTGCAAGCGTGGACACATTGTAACACAGACTGAAATATCAATGAATGAATAATGCTATATTGAGAGGCTTGGTGTGACTCGCATTTTGTTAAAGCTGCTGTTACTGAGACATGTGCAACGCAACACCTTGAGTGGAATCTAGCAATACCAGGGTTCAAACTAATTCAGAGAGACAGAGAGCAAGGGAAGGGAGGGGGCCATTTATGTAAGGGAAGGGATCAAATGCAATATGGAAGAGGGGGAAGAGGGACGGTCAGAAGGCATTTAACTGCAACTGCACAACACAAAGTGTGCAAAGGACCAGTTTGGTGTTGTATACTGGACACGAGCATAGTAGAATGGATAGGATGGATTGGAGCATCCCATATATTCCGCTTGTGCAAGGGAGAAGATCACCTTGGAAGCTTTCAAGGCAAAACTTTATGATTGGTCTCACACTTGTGAGCTAGGATTCAATGCTAAGCAGTGCAAAGTGATGCATTTAGGGTACAAGAGCCATCATTGCAGTTACTGGGTGGAGGGAGTAAAGTTATACTTATGCAAGGAGGAGAAAGATCTGGGGATGCAGGTAACAGGGCAAATGATCCACTCAGTACAGTGCAGAAAGGAAGTGGAAAAGACTAACCAGAAGAAAGGGTGCATAACAAGTGAGAGTACTTCTGTGAGCGGTGAGATCATTGTGCCCCTGTGCAGAGTCACACTGAGATGGCACCAGGAGAAATGCATGTAATTCTGGAGACACAGCTTACCACTCGACATGAAACTGACTTTGGGGGCACCACGCATTGAAAAAATTAAACTGGGGTAGGGGGAAAGACTTTGTGAGTGGAGACAGAGAATGCTCAATATGCATACCTTGGAGTATAGAATGGAGAGAGGTGATATGATGGAGAACATAAAGTACCTGAAGGGTTTGAAAAGAGTAGACACCTTGTGTGTGTTCAGTCTTGATGATGGAAGGAAAGCCAGAGGACACTATATGAAGTTGAAAGGAGGATGGTTCAGGATGGAGATGAGGAGACACTATTGCACATAAAGGATGGTAGAAAGGGGAAACACACTGATAAACAAAGTCATATTGCTTGAAGTCAGTAGTATGCTCCAAGAGGTATTTGGAAAGATTCAAATGGAGGGTACAAACCAGGAGTGGTCCGGTGGTGAGGTGGTGGAAGGCAAATGTGGTAGGTGTGGCACATGCAGTGCAATGTAATGAAGTGCTGAACAGTGGAGCAGACTAGATAGGTAGTATGGCCTGTATCACATGGCAATTGTGTATGTTTGTATGCAGAAAACACATGGATCATCATTACAAAGTCTGATGCAACTAAGTTACTCTGGGAATCTATGACATTTCCATGGGAACTCTCATTTTGGCCATGGTGATTAATGTGCAACTGTGCAGTTTACTGTCAGAGTCAAAGTTTGTAGCAAGTAAAACTGCATAATTGCCATTGAAACAACATCACTGCCATTGATGAACCATTGCCTTAGTTCACTGTTTGGCCACCTAGATGTCTTTCGGGAATACAATGGTGAGCCATTGATGGAGTTAGACTAATCGACTTGGCCACCGTGTTGGGCATGAAAGACAAAGGAGTATGAGTTGTAGGCCAACTTACACGGAGTTCGGAAATGCAGTCACCAGGACCAAAACCATAGCATACACTCTCAACTGCAGATGATATAATACGATACTTGTTGCACACACACCATTTGGGGGTGTTAGTCACTGGTGTGCATTCAAAATAGTGTTGTCTGCTCTCAAGAATGTTGAATGCTAGACCTAGTGTGTGAAGAGCCATTTCTACACCAAATTTAATGAGTCAATCCATCATCATGCAGCTAAGTTTTTCCTGTTTAAAAATATGGAAATGGAAATGCTATTAGGTGAGTAGCTCAGTTATTCAACTCATTATGCAACACCTTCACCTCTTTAGAATGGTAGAGACAGATATGAGACACAGCAAAAAGGCACAAAGTTGGAGCATTATGTGTGAAAGTATGGAATGGATAGCAAGGATTAGAAGGCATAAATCATTAATCAGCAGTGTCTGGCTAAAGCGCACATGGGCCTTTGAACAGATAGCAATTACATTGTGGCACATTGCATTTCATTTCGGGTATTGTTGACAATATAAAATGTCACTGTAATGAGCATTCCAATAACAGATGAGCGTATTCTAGTTGCAGTTATATCAGCATCCCAGAAATTAACCACATATGCAAACAAGTAACATATGTGGAGTATAAACACATTTTGCTTTAGAATATACTGTATCTTTCATTTCACATTGCACCACTTAGTGATATCATTGAGCTTTTCGACATGCACACTACATTACAAAGTCCACATTGTGAATCGGGTGTGTTTGCTGATCATGAGCAACAGATTTACCAGCAATTTTAGTGTTTTAGTGTAGCATATGTTACATGGCACCACCTTACAGTAACGCACTCTTGACTTTCATCACTGACTTGGACTGTTGGTAGACAATACATCATGTGCCGGAACCAACATGGCTGCAAAGCTCCCCCCAAAATAGTGATTCACATGCATGCAATGACAAGTAATGTATGATGGATCAACAGATTTGATTAATGATGTAAAATGACATTGAAAGAAAAGATAAACTTATTACAAACCCTTAGAAGATCACCATGATCCTGTAGATGCTCAACTAAAGCTGCACAACCATTGTTGTTTGTGCCATTCACATTTGATAGTGATCATACACCTACACATCCATGACTACATCCCCGAGCATGCCCCCGACCATGAACATGGGGTGATGACCGTCCTCGGCTATGACCTCTCACTACACATGCACTTGTGCCTTCATCTGGAGTTGGACTATCATTCCCATTGACATGTTGAGTAATCACACCTGAGCCGACCATTTCTGTCCAAGAAGAATCAAGACTGGAGATATCTAACATCGAAGAAGAGTAGTAGTTCTAAACAAGACAAAAAAAAAAACAAGCGGCAGAAAAGGAAAGAAGAAACAGTATCACAACAGCCAAGATCAAAATTTGCAGCCATTGACTAGGCAAATGCTGTTTGATTGTGCATTTGGTTTTCAACTAGCCATGGATGCTAGTAATGGATAAGTTAACTGCAATACTTATACCAGCTAACCAGTGCAAACTTTTGTGGGGCTCGTGGATTTTAACCAGTCAACAGCCCTGATGGCTAGTGGCTGAAAAAAGTAATTTCAACACCTGAGTAGGTCAAAAATGGAATTTACATGCACAGAAATCATCACACACGCAACCATTGGAAAACCACTGGTTAATAGTAGCCATAGGCTAAACCACCCTTCAGACTCATATCATGGTACCTTCTTCAGGTGCCAATTGTTCACAGAAATAAGATTTCCGCCTGAACCATGTTAATTACTCTAATGTAGTAGTGGGGAGATACTAGGGACACCACAGGGTTCCTGCATGCAGCAGCTGGTCATGGAGCCCACAGTGCAGGCAACCATACTTGACACAGTCCTAACAAATGTAGATAGTATTGATGGAGCAGAGCATTGGTGGAAAGCCTAGGAAATAGTGACAACAGCTCTGTGGACTTCAAGGTCAGAGCAGATTATGAGGCAAGACAAAACACAGTGAAGGTCCTAGGCTTCAGGGTACAAGATTTTACCAGCCTGAGGGAGATATTTCAGAAGGAGGTGAGGGGGGTGGGAGCAGAATGCAACTGGAGGGCAGATATCTGATAAAAAAGCAAGGTGAGGATCAATCAAAAGAGAAAGTGGGATGCATAAGAGCAGTGAGGAAAACCTACATAATGAAGAGGCTGTTATGGTTCCATAGGGAAGTGATGGGGGCAATAGGGTAGCACAAAAGAGCATACAGAGAAAGTAAGAGGAAGCTGGTGAAGAAACTTACAGAGAGGAGCTGATGGTTGCAGGGAAGAGGAATATGAAGGCTAAAGTGGAAAAAGAGTAGAGAATTGCTAGGAAGGCCAAATGGGGGAACGAGACCTTCTCTCAGTATGTAGTGAAAAGGAGGAAGGCAAGGAAGGGAAGAGGGGATTAAGGGGGATTGCAGGTGGAAGGTGATTGTGAGAAAGTTAAAGTGCTGAAAGAATACTTCAGCTGAGTGTTCACAACAGTGAGAGAAGTAAGGGGACAAGTGTTGAGTCAGAATGGATAGGGAGTGTTTCATGGATCCTAGCTAGCCCACTCAGTGTGGAAGAAGTAAGGAAAGGATCAGGGACAATGGTTTTCCGTTTTTACCGGTAACACCGGTAAAAGTCACGGAATCCTGCTTGGTTTGCAGATTTTGAATTCTTGTACCGGTGCCTCACGGAAATTGCATTTCACTGCACAGAATCCCTAAGATTTCAGCATATTTTTAAATGTTTCTATTTTCTCTTTCTATGCCCCCTTCTCACAGCATCAGTCTCGACTTTTCAGAGATCCCTAGGCTGGGTATCCCCTTGCTTCACCCCAGGTAATGCTCAGGAGCTCCTGTGAGCCTGCCCCATCCTGCCTAGGGTTGCACCCCCAGGTGGGAAGGAAGGGGACCCCAGGTCACACTTCCACAGTCCTTTTATGTGTGTCGGGCAGCCCAGTGGGTCCCTCATGGAGACTGGTTATGAAGTCTGGGACAGCTGGGTCCCTTCTACCAGCAGCCAATGTGGGGTGATTGTTACTGGTTTTCTGGTCTCTGTCCCTGAGGGCACCAACACTCGAGGGGATCCAAGGAAGTAGGGCACATAGAGACATGCCGCAACTCCAGATCCTGGCTAGCTTCCTCTCTTCCTGATTGCTCTAGAGCCTCATTGCACCACCACCTGTGGTCACCCAGGTGGCGGTAAAGCAGCAGGACCTGCAGGCCACCGTTACCAGAGGAGGAGAGCAGCACCCCAGGTGCTCGATCCTACTCCCCTGGCCAGACCTCTAGCAACCCGAATTCACTTCTGATCCCGAGTCCCTGGCATTTCAAGCAGTAGTGCTACCTGAGGCTATTTACAGTGCTCTGTCAACTATACACCCACTTTGATGTAAGAAAACATAAGCAGATGGAGTGGGAAATAATTCAGTTTTAGTAAAATGTTGCAAAGTGTTCAATGTTCATAATTTGCACTGTAGGTACTGTGCACTATTATTGAAATCATATATTAAAACATTAATATGGGTGTTATGGCTGGCAGTATAGCCTAGTGGTTAGAGTAACAAACAGTGATTGAACTGAGTACAGTTAGAAGACTTGGGTTTGATTCCCACAACCTCCACTTGCATACTGTGTGAGTCTGAGCAAGGCACTTAACCTCCACAGTGCTCCTGGGTCACCTCTGAAAACAGGCAGTTTTGCCTAGTGGGTTTAGCCAGTTTACAACAAACTATAAAACAAATACCAATATATGGTTACTACATCATACAGTAGTCAGGGTACCATGTAATTTATTTGAGTTGTACTCGGGCTGCAATGATGCTGTATAGGTAAATATAAATGTTCAGATACATTTTGTGTTTTATAAGCTTGTTTTTAGACTTTAGCCAGGTTTGTATTGTATTTTCTTACATATTAACATCTAGGATATAGATTGCTAAGTGCAGGATCACTGTTATCAACTAGTTTATTCAAGTTTATAATCAGCAGGGCCATCCAAAATCCTCAATTGTTTGATTGAAAATTATTCTGAATGAAAGTATGTTCACAAAGCACAAGCTGATTTACTACTTATTTAGGCGAATGGGATAGAAACATAGAAACATAGACTTTGATGGCCCACCTAGTCTGCCAATTTCATCATTTGCACCTTCTCTCCCACCTGTTGTATCAGTCTCTGTGACAAAAAAAAGTTTTCTGACAGGCTGCTTTAATAAAAAGCAAATGTGAAGTGTTTAAGTGTACTTATGCTTGGCCAGTGGATTTGAAAGCACATTCAGTGACACACGGAAGGTAAGAACCCAGGGGCTGTATGATGCTGGTGGGTAGAGTGGTGCTCAATTCAACTGAGCTCAGACATGAAAACTGAGAGACATCCTTTTCATGGAGACCAAGGTAAAAAAAAGGAATCCACATGTTTGTGAGATGCATTAGAAG
Organism: Neoceratodus forsteri; assembly: GCA_016271365.2. Lineage (NCBI taxonomy): Eukaryota > Metazoa > Chordata > Ceratodontiformes > Ceratodontidae > Neoceratodus > Neoceratodus forsteri. Next base: position 834,775,660 of record CM057456.1, on the reverse strand, counting down.
GTCCTCCACTAATCACTTGTGAATTTTTTTTTTAGGTGAAGACACTATTTCAAAGAAACAAATTCAGGCAGTTTTTTTTTTTTTCCTCCTACCCCCTGGCCATCCACTCCTTCAGGCCTGCCAAGTCCCCCTACCACTGCTGCTGAGTCCCCACCACCATCCACTGCCCCTTATGGCCATGCTACCAGGTAACCCAAAGTAACCCTTCATTGGTGGGCCCCTACCCCTGTGGGAGGCTAACAGGGGAAGACAATCACCCTAAAGAGCTTCCTGTATATCCCAGGCATGGCAGGGGTCAGAACAGACACGTGTGTCTGGGGCTTCATGCTTATGGAGGGACCAGAAGCCATCCTCTGGGTGGCCAGAAGGTGTTTTTTCATTTTCGTGGGAGCGTGACAGGCCACATGATGTCAAGGCACAAGCTGACGTCTATCATGCTCTCTTCTGCAGTGAGGGCCAATGTGTTGCCATGCCTCCAGCCTCCACCTGGGGCCAGCAAATGCTGAGCTGTGAATATACCCTCCCTCACAGGAGAAGGCAAGTGGTCATTGGACACGCAAGCCTTCCCCCCCCGGCTGGTCCTCCAACACTCAAACCTGTTCCCAAACCCTGGTCAGTGGTGTCACAGGCAAAAATCCAATTCAGGCAGTTAAATGACAGGAAAAAACAAATGTGGTCCACCTTAGTAGTGGTGTGGTTCAGATTAATTCACATCTGAGTTCTAGCAAGCAAAGCGACTAAGTAATTTGTAACTTGTGCATGTGGGGTGTGGGTGTTGAAGAAAGAGGATAATAGTGCTGTCACTACTGCCATCATCCCTGAGGGATGTGGACTGCATTGTTGCTACTGCCATCACACCTTAGAGGCAGGGGGCTATAATGCTTCTGCCATAACCACTGGTGGATGGGGAATGTTGTACTGCTGCTGTCCCACAAGAGGGATGGGGGCCATAGTGCTGATACTGCCACCACACCCGAGAGGCGGGGGCCATAGTGCTTCTGCCATAATCACTGGTGGATGGGGAATGTTGTACTGCTGCTGTCCCACCTGAGGGATGGGGGCCATAGTGCTGATACTGCCATCACACCTGAGGAATGTGGAACGTGGTACTGCTGCCATCACACCTAATGGATAGGGACTGTAGTGCTGCTGCTTCCATCACACCTGAGGGAGGGGGGAAACAGTGTTGTTGCTACTGCCATCACACCAGAGGGATGGGGGCCTTACTGCTGCTTCCATCACACCTCAGGGATGGGGGCTGTAGTGCTGTTGCTGCCATCATATTTTGTACCTAAAACAACTTTAAATTGGTACAAGGATGGAAGGATGTGCAATAGTGGAGGTCAAAACTGCTAAAATGCATGTTAACAGAGTTAACAATTGTTAAATAAAGCACACAAAACCAAACACCGGTAAAACCTGATTTTGGCTTAGCAGACACCGGTGACAGTACCGGTTTTTACAATGTGCAAAATGGAATTTGCCCTTTCTCAATCCCGGTAAACCAGTGTCCCTGGAAAGGATTAGGTAAATTGAGGGTGGGCAACAGCATGGTCAGTGATGGCCTACACCCTAGGATGCTCTGAGAATGTACGGGGGGTAATGGCGGAGCACCTGATGGGATTGTGTAACTTGTTCCTGGATACAGGGTGGTTACCAGAAGACTGGAAGACAGCAAACATGGTGCCACTACATAAAAATTTTAGCTGTGAGGAGACAGGTAACTATCACCCGGTCAGTCTCACATCACTGGTGGGTAAAGTAATGGAGAAAATCTTGAAGCAAATGGTGGTTAGCAATTTATGGGGTGGGGGGCAGCAAGACAGTCATCAGCATGGCCTGACTCCGGGACTGACCATTCAGACAAAACTGGGTTGATTGGTGAGGTGGGGCAATGGATATAGGAAAACTGTAGCTAGGGAAGACCTTCCACACAGAAGCCCACAGAAAACTGGTCAATAAGTTGGAGAGTCTATGGGTGGGGTGAAAAGAAAAATGGGCAGAGAGATGGATGACAGGTAGAAGACAAAGAGTGGTGGTCAATGGTGTACATTCTGTGGAAAAAAGTGTGATGAGCGGGTTCCACAAAGGGTCAGTACTGGGGCACGTTCTGTTTAACATATATGTCAGTGACATAGTTGGGGGGGGCTACAGGGGAAGGCATGCAATTTTCGTGGACAACACAAAACTCAGCAAGTGGTTATAAATCCAGAGGTGGGGATAAAGAGTAATCTAAAGTGACTGGAGTATTGGTTGGAACATTGGCCGATGAACTGAAATGCACCGTTATGCACTTGGAGAAGAGAAATCGAATTACAATATACACACTGAGGAGGTGGAAACAAACAAGAAGGAGAAGGATCTAGGAGTTATAATCACAGATGACCCGACCACTTGAAAGGAATTCTGAGCCCAGGGAAGAGTTCAGACTCTGGGTCCTGTGTATGGGTAGCATGAGTAGTGGGCACATGCCACTCTTTGGTGCTGGACCCCAGGAATGATCCACTGCTGCCACCCTATCAAGGGTCCTGCTGATGACCGTAGGATGGTGACACAGTGCAGCAAGGCTGTAGGCTAAGCTAACAGTATGCTGGCATGCATGGGGTGAGGAATTACCAGCAGAACTGGAGGGAGGAGCTGATGGCACTCCGCAGTTCCATGGTGAGGCCACACGTGAAGTATGGAGTGTAATTTGGGAGTACCCATCTATGGAAACATTTAAATTGCATGGAAAGGGTGAAGGGAAGAGACACTAAAATGGTGCATGAGCTGACTGGGAAGACATAAGAGGAGAGGTTGAAGGAGCTGCATTCGTATCCTATGGAGACAAGCAAGGAGAGAGGGTTCATGATTACAACATCTAAGTATGTGCATAGGATCAATAAAGTGGGGTAAGCTTATTGTCAGGAAGGTAGGTAAGAGAACAAGGGGACATACACGGAAGGTGCAGGGGGAAGGTTCATGGGAAACATTAGGAAGTACTACTTCAAGGAGAAAGTGGTTCAGCCCTAGAAAGAAGTGACAGAGGAGGTATGGTGAGGCAGTATAGTGGAGGGTTTTAAGAAGACCTGGGACACACACAAGTGGTTGTCAAAGGGAGTAAGGAGGGTATAAAGTGTGTGTATGTGGGGGGCCAAACTCAATGTACCTGTCTCCTTGTCTGACAACACATCTATGAATATATGAATCAGTGCACTTGAAAGTCTCTACCATAGCTTTCTCCACAACCTACCAGGCAACAGCACCAATATCTGTAACCCCCTGCTGATCACATTCCTCTACTCAGAATTCTTGGCATTTACCAAGACCATCAGTGTCATGTGCCTTAGTCAGTTAAAAACCAAATTGACCAACATTGTACCCATTCTAGGACTCACCAATATATGTAGAAATAGCCTGTGTGGGATAGTGTTGAAAGCCTTGCTGAAATCCAAGGGATGCATCTAATGCACAATACCACTCTTACCGCAATTGTTGCTTAGTCAAAGAATTCTACAAGATTCATTGAAGTGAACAGTCCCACTGAGAATACATAATTACTTTGATTCTGTTCCCAGAAACACTACATCAGCACCACAGTCCACAGAAAAAGATTGGGAAACACATGAATTAACAAAGGTGTAGTCATTTTATTTCTAGTAGTGTAATCCAAGCCACACGTGATATGCTGATACAGCCTGTACACTATTGGTGGGATATTCAAAGCGGTTGCGCATGGCGCAAGTGAGATGCACCAGCGCAATAGCGGACATGCACCACTGAGCGATATTCAGCAGGTGACATAGCGCAGTGCATATCGCAGTGCACCAATGCGCAACCCTAATAAATGCATGCACAAGTGCAGGGGACGTAGCCATGAATAAGTTGCACAGTACGATATTGAACAGCAAGCCGATGGTGCAAGGGCAGAGCAACAGGGACATGCACAGAGCAAAGTTGAGCCTACAAAAGAATGGAGCAAGCAGGGGACAGAGGCTTGCGCCCAGGGGAGCAGGGGTGATAGACGGAGATAGAGAGACAGAGAGAGACAGAGACAGAGATAGAGATAGACAGAGACAGAGAGGGCAAGTGGCCAGGCATGACAACAGCAGGGGTGCAGAACAGGCACAGAGGCAGGAGGTTCAATGGACTGTGGGAAAGGGAATGCAACCCTGACTGTGCCTGTGACTGTGAGCTGACCAGAGTGTGTGTGTGTGGATCCCCAACACAGGAGTGCGCCCAGTGCAGGGGCCCAGCCAGCAGCACACAGCTGGGAGTCAGCCGCTGGGGGGGGCAGGCCAGGCCAGGCCATGGCCAGTGCAATATTTCAGATGGAGGCAGTAATGAGGGGTGTGAGGAGGCAGGAGGCTGAGTGGCATGGCTGTGGAAGAGCCTGGTGGTGGTATGCCTGGAACAGGTGGTACCGTGCCAGCACCACCTTCAAACAGTACAGTGACACCGAGATTGTGGGCTGGTACCGCCTGAACTGGGCAATTCTGAGGCAGCTCTGTGAGTTGTGCAGTGATGAGATGCAGGCACTCACAAGACGGAGCCACGCCCTGTCAGTGGAGACAAAGGTCACGGCTGTAATGTGCTTGCTCACCATGGGCACCTTCCAGAGACCAACAGGGGACACCACAGGCATAACACAGTTGGCCGCGTCACGGATCCTCACACAATTCCTCAACGCACTGCTGCCACATGCTGCAGAACACATCCACTTCCCCAGTACAGAGGTGGAGCATACAGCAAACATGCAGGAGTTCCATAGGGATGCACATATGCCTGGCATGCTAGGGGCCATTGACTGCACCCACGTAGGCATCCGCACACCACTGGGGCAAGAGGGGGTGGACTACATCAACAGGAAAGGCTACCCCAGTGTCAACTGCCAGGTGGTGTGTGTAATGCCAAGGGGCACATAATCAATGTCTGTGCCACACACCCTGGGGAAGCACACGATGCCTTCATCTGGCACCAGTCTGCACTTTGCTACAGGTTTGAGAGTGGGGACATCCCCACCGGCCACCTAGTAGGTGAGTATTCAGCTAGGATGGGCAGCCCTGCACAGCAGGGCAGGGTGTGCAGGGGAGATGCTATGCTGGGGGCATAGAGGGTCTGTCTGTGTAGGTGGGGGGGCAGCCACACAGACCAAAGTGCTAACCCACCATGTTCCCACACAGGTGACAGCGGATACCCACTCCGGCCCTGGCTGCTCACCCTGTATCGGCACCCATCATCCCCAGCGCAGAAGAGATTCAACGAGGCACACGCCAGCACACGGAACATCATCGAGCGTGTGTTTGGACTGCTGAAGGCACTGTTCCATTGCCTGCACAGGTCTGGTGGTGCCCTACAGTACAGCCCCTCGAAAACCTGTTGCCTATTCCTGGCCTGCTGTGTACTACACAACATGGCCACTGACCGTGGGATAGCTGTTGAGGTCAAAGAGGGGAACAGCAGTGGGGACGATGTGGACGCGTGGCCACACAGTGGTGGGCAGCCCCCCGGATGACGGGAACCCTGGCTGCACAGGATAGCCCAGCAGCACCAGGACACCATTGCAGAGGAGCACTACAGTGCATGCAGGTAGGTGAACATGATGACACACATGTCCCAGGGACCAGGGCACAGTATACAGGCATGCCTGGCTGGGCCCAACAACAGACACGGCTGGAGGGCAGCTTTGATGGACATGGGACAGGACACTGTGGAAGCACCCCTTACGGCACTGTGGACCCCACCCACACAGCCCCAGACACCTCCACACACACAAGCACAGTCACATGGGCACCCAAACATGCACACCCCGAGGCCGCCAATGGGTGTGTGTCAGACACTGATCACCAGTGCACAGTGGCGGCTGGTGATGTGATGGCATCATCATGCACATGCCACTTTGGCCAATGGCTGGATGGGTGTGCACAAGGCGGGCATGTTGAGTGGTCCATGGACTGCATGGCCCTGGTACACACATGCACACACCACACCACTGTGCATGCAGGGCTGCGTCAGCCAGCGGACAGGGAGGGTGACGGATCATGACCGCCATGCAGTTGCATGGCCACCACGGACATGTGGACAGCCTTGCTGAGACCGCCCAGCAAATGCAGGCTGTACGATGGCCACAGGGGGTGGCAAATATTCCCCAGGTATGTTGCTGCGGAATGCGACCGTCCTCGCAGGGTGTCTGCAGGCCCCCGAACAGGCCTACTCCAGGCATGCCCAAAATGCCCACAGCGGATCCTGGCGATGACAATGCCAGGGTTGCACAATGCCGGGACTGAGGAGTGGAGAATGCACTCCATGGTGACTGCTGCAGACGGCCCTGCACCAGGGTGGCCAGTGGTGCTAGGCCAGCCGTGACTGCAGCGGTGAGCCGATCCAGGCCTGCGGTCATGTTCTTTTGCATGTGTGTGGCCTCAGCCAGGAGTAGCTTAAAGTCACAGTCACACCGCCCTGCGGACTGGCGCAGCTCAGTGCAGAATGCAAGCACCCCTGCCATATCCTGCATCTGTTGCTCCATGGATGCCTGGAGCAGATGGGTGTGCTCAGACGGTCGGCGCCCTTGGGGGCTTGGGCATTGCGCCCACCCACGGGAGTTGCATGGCCCTGTGACATGACCCCCCATGCAGGTGGGGGCTGCATAGCGGGGCCCCTTGGGCCTGTACTGTCTGTGGTGCAATGGTGGTGGCCACTGCACCTGGACCCCCCTCAGCACTGTCCTGCTGCTGCTGCTCCTCTGGCTGCTGTGCACGTGACGGTGCTGGGGTGGCTGCACCATCACCGCCGCACAGTATGGTCTGCACCGCAGGTACGTCGTGCACCGCCTCACCAGGTGGTGTGGCTGGAGGGTTGACAAGCACCACCTGGGCACCATCAGCACTGCCGTGTCCGGGGGGTGGTAGGGGTGCCTCCCCCCGGTCGGCATCACCCCTGTCCAGGATAGCAGTCATGTCGTCATCAGACCCAGACCCTGCCCCGATCAGTGTCTAAGCATACTGGACGCCATGGCTGGCATCCCGCTGAAACACCTCCTGGGTCTCGTCTGCGCCCATGCCACAGGCATTCGGTCAGACAGTGGGGAAGGGCCAGCAGTGATCCGGACCCCGGACTCCAGTGGAGGCGGATGGATGCTCCTCCAGGTCCACAACAGCCCCCAATGTGGGCACTGCCACCCCTGCAGCTGCATGCAGGCACTCAGGATCTGTAAGGGAACACATACACATTAATGGCACCAAAACGCACCCCTTCCCTCTTGCACCACTCACCCCCATCCTCATGCGCCGCTGTACCTACCATGCAGCGATGGGCTTCCCCCCATCTGGAATCCACCGCCGGGAACACCCTCAATGGCACTGCACTGCATGGTCGCCACCACCAGCTCCTCCAGAGGTGTCAGCTGTGGCACCTCAGGCTGTCCACCGCCCATGGCAGTACATGCAGCCCAGATGGCAGCCACCTTCTCCTTTATCTGCCTATGGTCCATGCCCACCTTTTTCTTGCACTCCTGTGCTGACCTCTGATGGCTGCCCTGCAGGTTCATAACCCTGGCCACTCCTTCCCATGCCTCCGCCCTGGCCTGCGGAGTGCCTGTGGAGCCACTCAGAAGGGGCTCCTGGTCCAGGTTTGTGTCATAAAGGGCATCGCACTCTGCCCTTGTGAAATTGGGCCTGTGCCTCCATGCAGGCCCCTGCTCCTCAACCTCCTCGTGTTCTGACATGCTCATTCCTGTGGGTGAGGACATGTGGTTAGTGCTGGCTGCCACACATGAGGCGCCCCCCCAATCCTCTGTCCCCACATGCCCACTGCCTGGCATCTTACCTGTGAAGGATGCAATACTGGCCTGGTGCCTGTGCAGTCCCTTGGCGCCTTTATAGTGCATCACATGCAAATGAGGTAACGCGCGACTGTAATGAGATGCAAATGCCTCCGATGCGCCACGGATATGCTGATCAGCTCATCTGCATATGCGGGCTGAATATTGCGGACTTGCACATGGCGCATTGGAGATGCGCATGCTCAGGCCATGGTCAACTGCATGACATGCTCAGTCCACCTGGCACAGCGCATGCATGTACTGATGTTGAGTACATCGGTAGTGCTTCCTACACACAGTGCACTATACACGGTATGGCACTCTGCAGCTATTGGGCATGTGGTGCATGTGCGCTGTACACCCTATAGCGACCGTGCACCATTGGCACATGGCCCATGGGGCACACTGAACCCTATAGTGCACCATGCCTTCTGTGCCCTATCGTGCTGTCGTGCACAGAGCGTATGCCGACCTTTGACCCCTAGGTGTGCCCCTTGACCCCCGGGTGCCTGCGTCACATGCCAGCAGTACCCCAGCTGTATTATGCAGTGATGAGGCATGCATGATTGGTGATGGCAGTGCACTGCCAGGCGAGTCGTGCACCCATCGCATGTGCGTCTCTTGCCCTCCTGGGTACCATTTTGGCTCAGCAGTGCAGATTGCAGCATGCCTCACAGGAGCACAGCAAGGGCACCCAATTGGAGCCAGGTCAAGCTGGTCAACCTAGTGGCACTAGTGGAGCCTCATGTTGGCACCCTGTATGGGCAGGTGCCCCTGGACTGGCCACTCACCAAGGTGTGGCAGGGGGTGTCCAAGGGGTTAGAGGAGGCCACTGGGTCAGGTGTAGTGGGGAGCAGTGCCGCCACAGGTATGGGGACCTGCGGCAGAGGGATCTGGACTGGTTGAGGACACTGCAGGCACGTGTACGGAGGAGCACCGTGCCACGGCCAGGTGAGTGCACATTTCCACGACTGTGCCTTGTCAGTATTCTGTGGGGTGCCAGCAGGTGTCACGCCATGTTTCTGGGGGTGGGGGGCTGTGGCTTGGAATGACACCGGCCGTGGCAGCGCAACATAGGTGTGCTGTGCTACGGCAACGCCACTGCGCAGGGACATGGGGTATACTGTGCTAGAGGGGGTGGGGCATGTGGGTTGATGCCCGGTGATGATGTCTGCCTCTCACTGTCTCCCTACTAGGCCCTGAAGATCAGCACAGAGCAAGGATGGTGGGAGCTGCTGCAGGATGGCAGCAAGCCAACGGTGGCGCACGGCAAGGGATGCTGGCCATGTGGGAGGTGCTGGCGGACAGGTGCCAGTCATGCTGCAGCATGCAGGTAGGCACTCTGTTGGTGTACGTTGTTGTGTGGGATTTGGGTGGGCCACAGCCCCCTGTGTACAAAGCCATCACAGCCATGCATTGCTGGCGTGGTCCATTGCACCATGCCGCGTCTTTTGCACACATGTGTGTGGCCACTGTGGGTGGGCTGTGGGTGCATCTGGGTCCCAGCCAGGCCACTGCCATCCCCCCACAATGGCCATTTGCCTGGCAGCCATGGATGTGGTGTGCTGTGCATGGCTGTGGATGATTGGGATGGCGGCTCGTGTGGACACGTACACTGTGGATGTCTGTGTGCCTGCTACAGGGCGCATGTCACCGCTGTCTGCTGTGCATGGTGGATGGGCTACAGTCATATGGGCTTGCACTCATCCATGTCCACTCCTTTGTCCTAGGTGTCCATCAAGTGGATGTCCACACCAGGCTGCTGGAGAGGATCTTGAGGGTCACCACGGCCTCCCTTGTGGTGGCCCGCATCATAAGGCAGGCCCTGTTCAGGCCACAGAGGTGACGATGGACAAGGCACTGGTAGGGCGTGAACATCACGTGGGGCCCATTGGCCTGCATCACCCACCCTTCCCCTGACCCCCCTCCCCTCCCCTTCCTCCATTGTACCCTGCCTAGCCATGTCGCCTGTCCCCCACCCCCTTCCCCAGCTTACCATCTTGATTGTGGCCTCCCCGTTCCCTGACCCTATCCCTGTTCCTCTGTATATAGTTTCTGTTGTTTGTTACTTTTAATACACTTCTATTTTGGTAGCCATCCATGTCTGTGTCTGCTTTGCAGCTGGTGTATGGAGCCATGCTGCAGTGGTGTGCATGGTGGCTGTGTGGTATGTCTGGGGTCGACTGGGGCTTGTGTCTAGTGGTCTGTGCCCAGTGGCCAGTGTGTGTGCCCTGGGGCATATGTGTGACCCCTGTGGGGCTGTGTGGCCTATGTGTTGTGTGCTGTCAGCATGTGTGTTGTCAGCTATGGGCCCGGTGGCATGTCCCGTGCCATCCTGTGGGTGTTGCCTGTGGCTGCCTGCCAGTGGTCATTGGTGTCACACCACCTCCATGCACTGCTGTGGTTCATGTGGTCAGGGCTTGTGGTCATGTGCCTGCCTTGCTTCCTTCCTGACATCCCCTGCACCCTGGTGGCAGTATGTCCTGCTCTTGTGGCCTGCTCCACACTGTGCTGGGTGCCCTGTGCCATGGCCCATGCACCTCTGTCCCTTGCCCGGCCCGTGTTGTGCTCTTGCGCTTCCTGCCTTGCTCCGTTGCATAGCCCAGGTTGCATTTTCTGGGGTGCACTGTAGAGGATACATTTGTCATGCTGTGCTGAACTGTTTTTATGTGGTCAAGCTGTGAGAGTCAGTTGCCATTTCTGGGTTGTGTAATTGTGGGGCTGGTAAAATCATTTACATGCCTATCACAATCCATTGCAATTTTGAAGTTTCTTACTGTTTTGCCTCTTTGAATAGCATTTTGCACATAAAAGGAAGAATATATATTACAAGGAAGTAATCCTAAGCAGGGTCTAATGTATGTGTATGGTCCTGTTTATGGTTTCCTTTATGTGTGAAAAAAGTATGTGTTGCTCACTTTCACCAAATGATATTGAGCATTCACAAGTACTGTATGTTGCAGTGCTTTTGCAGTGTTGTGCTCGATCCTCACAGAGAACACTACATTATATATGTCCATCCCGTCCACTGTACCATGACTCTGTCAAAAGTGTAAGAGTGATGTTCAAAATATGCATTTCTGTGGCTTGATTTTATTTTAGAAGTGGGGGAGGGCATACGACGATTTGTCAGCCTGACAGCATGATACAATATGCACACAGAAAGGATTGAAGAAACAGTGACTATGAACATTAGACAGGAAAATACTGCTGGTGTGTCCCAAGTAGCACTCTCACATTTGACATGTACTGATTATTTCTACACGTCGCTCTGTGACCAGAGCAAATTATGGCTCGGTGAGCCCTACTGATGACCCATCACAATAAATATATAAATAAACAAATATATCTAAATAAATAAACAAATGAATGAACTGTAATGTTGCGATAATGCCTAGGTTGCACAAAGTCACCCATCATTCAACACGGATTAAAATTTCACTATAGGCACATTCAAACCATTATGGCACAGGTGAAGTGGGGTAAGAAATAAATGTAAAAGGCATTACACAGGGGATAGAAGAGATACTTTCAGGCTGTCATTCTGTGCTTTGATTGCAGAGCACCTTTTAGTCACTCACGTTAGGCATTACAGCATAGCACAACTGACTGCAGCAACATAGATGGCTGCTTTGTAGGTTTGGACCAGTGCCAATGCTGTCAAAAAACAATGGGAATAGGGAATGGGGGGCTAGGACATGATGGGAATGTGGTAATAAAAACAATATGATGAGAAAAGACGTTCTCCTTATAACACATCACAGGGACCACCAAGCAATTTCTGCAATGCACACTAGGGACTGTCCGCAGCCTGAAATCTGGACTTCACCAACAATTTGTACTTATATAATGACTGCATTTTGGTTCAGGATTCTACATCGCAGGTAACCATGTCTACTTAGTGAGAAAAAAAGGCTATATATATATTGTTACCATGACAGAATGAGCGTGCAACCCCCATCCCGCAAACACACACATCAACCCCACGTCCCAACTTAGCTGGAGACAAGAAGAAATAAAACAGTGAAATGGCATGTGTGTCACATGGCATATAAATGTAAACAGCCATATCCTTTCCTGATAATAACATTCGGCATAACGGTCACCTGCCCTCTCTTGTGCCTCTCAGTAATCTCAATCATGTCTTCGCACACATTTGCAAAAGGAAAACAAATGAATAAAAAATGATAATTAGATTTAGCACAGCAGTAACACAATTGAGCTATGGATTGTCAATTTGTGTTTACTTCATGCATGGAAAAAAAAGCATGCAGGCACAGCCGGATCATCGGGGTGGACAATGCATAAATGGGAGCCGGTGGAAAGATTTCCATCCCCAAACAAGCGCTGTCCTGTAGCACAACCACATAAGGTGGCAGAATTTTTTGTGAATGTGAAATGAATGCAAATGCATACCACAGAAAAAGACAGTCTGTGAAAGGGAATTCTAAAATAAGTCAAACAAAGACATAGTTTCATTCATAAAAGCCATTGCACAGAACTTGACTGTTCACATGGGTGATGAGCCCTGGGACAAGGAGTGTTGTGTTTTGGAACACTGTGGGCTGCTTTGCAAAGAAGGCACACTTTATGTACAATTTATTGGAACTACAAAGCTCATTTTGGTTACATTGCAGGGAAAATAGTCTGATCATGTACTGCAATATTGTCACTGTACACTCTAAAGTTTAACATACCAGAGCATAGCACGCATATCCACAAAAAGAAGAATAAGTCTATCATTAATTACATTATGCACATCCTAAAAAGGCTAAAAAAGGAAAAATACAGTGATGGGTATGCTCCACATGTGTTTAGTACAATCACCATATGCAATGTGTGCACTGAAAGTAAACAATGGCATTGTGGAGCTGTGGAGAAACATGGCAAGATCAGATAATAAGCACCAGTAGAATCATGTGCTGCCTCGCTAAGAAAACTTCAAAAAGCAAACTGAAAAATAAAAAGTATACTTTGGGACATCACCAGCACAACATTATCACAGGCAAACTGAGTAATATATTACTGTGATAGACACAGAATAATGTGTGAGCATGTAAAGATGAAGCTATTACCAATCGTCATGGCATTGTATGAATAAGTAGGAATTTGAGAGACTGCTGGTTGGATGTGCTCAAACAGCTGGAAGGCAGAATAGAATAGTCAGGGCTGAAAGACCAGAATCAAACTATAAAGGGACTAGGGAAGGGAGTAGCAAGTGTTTAATTACTTGTAGTGGACAAGCACCTACCCTCCCCCATGATCACAGGTAGAAACGTAAGCGTGCACGCTGCACTCTGCTTGGCTTTCTTTTGAGCAAAGGTGGGGTAACAACGTGGACCAAACAATCTGTTTTATTCTTATTTTATCCACAAATACAGAAAAATAATGCATGAAAAGAGCAGAAGAGAGAAGATACACATCATAATCAAACCAAGACACAATAAGGTGAGTCATATTAATATTAGTAAAAAAACCTGACAGTACAACTTTAAACTATATGCCCATATAGTAGGATTGCAGTTTTGAACTACAACATGCATTAGTGGGTGCATTTTTAATTCAAAAGGGTGGAGGGGGATGTGGAACAAAACTTAGTTATAAAAGTGTTTTATTATATTTTTTTAATATTTGATATTCTTTGATAAATGCTTGATTATTAATTGAGGTAATTGAGGGTGGAGTACTGGGCAGCTGGTTCAAAGCCTCTAAAGGACTTTGTCTCTATGAATGGAAGGGATTTTAAACTGACCAAACTGCCAGCATGGATTTCTTCAAAGGAAAAAAAAAAACCTTCTTCAATGATTTTTAAAACCAGATGTACCTAATCCACTACCCCTTTCCTGGTGCCTCTTTAAGTTACAATATTATAAGATACTCTGCAGTTCTTTCAGTGTTGAAAAAGAATTCCTCACATTCCTAGAAGCTGAGAGGTCAAAGGTGTCAAAGTTACCTTGACAACCAGAGATAAAGATGCCTCAGTGGTCATAGCAGCTATCTTCGAAACAAAGATACAGAGTCTGTTTAAAGTTACATTATCTTAAATTAAAGTAAAAGACTTTTATCTTTTACAAAGCTGTTCTTAATGACACATGCACCAAATTATATCAAACGATGGGTGGTTTGTACATGTGTTAAGTAATCAAGCTTCATGACTGTATCACCTTTACAAACCTTGTTATTTACAAAACATTGTGATGTCAAAACAATAAATAAGTAAATAAGTTCATTTGGTCTTAAGTTAAAGCTAATGTCATGATCAATCCAGACATATGATGTTTGAATAAGTGCATAATGACAGGAAAGTATAACACCAACTGAAATATTTCCTTAACAGTTTGTAGCAAGCATGGTTTCAGGGTTGGCTGCCCACAAACAAAGATATGTGCCTACAATGGAATGCCATGTTTTGGATGACTTTCCTATAGGGTTTTCTGGACAAAGCTTACATTATTCTAAAGCTGGTGGCACAAGAAAGAAAAGTACCAATTTGTTTTTAAAAGATATTTCTAAAAAAAATAAAGTCATAGTCCTTAATAACTTATCTCAGGAAATATCTGTCTCACAGACCTGGAAGATGTTTCAAAGGACTGCTCTCAATGAGAGAAATTCAAAAATGTTTATATAAAGACTGTATCATTTTGCAAGAAAAAGTTATGAAGACAAGTAATATTGTTATAAAAATGAAACTCTAAGCAAATGGGTCATCTTGAGAGGGTGGGAAGCTAACCCCTACATCATTTGCATAGTCTAATCAGAGTTGATAAAAGTAGCTGGTAATGATGTCAGGGCAATGTTCTGGCCAAAGAAATAAGACTGCAATTTCAAATTCAACCCAGATTAATCTAAACTTTCATGATGTTAACATCTGTGCTTGTGGACTTTGTAATGTTATTGTTCTTAGATTCCTGCAAAGCCTGAAACCATGAGTCACATCTGCCTAGTGATGTTTGGGCCAGCAAGAAACCAAGCCTTCATTGCTGTGCTTATACCAGAGGTGCTGAGGCTAAGAGCAAAGGTTTAAGCCTGTGAAACAAACTGAATCTACAACAAAGCAACCACAAGAAAAAAAGCTTTCTACTGTAGAATGTTTCCAGTTCTGGTGCAGTAAAGATTTTCTGTTTGTGTACTGGACATTTTGACTAAAGTAATGTTTTGAAGTTCCTGCCAAAACCAAAACAAGGACAAAGACTGCCTATTGATATTCATCAGCCAAAAAGCAAGTCTGCAACGTTGATGCCAAATGGGTTCAAAGTCCAGGGTTCGAGTTGGAATGAGAGAAAAAAACGAAACAGCCATAAAATCCAGTTACTAAAGAATTTTGCTATTTAGGAAAATAAAGGAGATTCTCACCAATATTTGAAAGTAAAATGAAAGTGGACCACACTTCTGCAATTAACCAGATGTCTGAGTATTATTTTTTTTTTATTCATTTTTAATATTCTAATTTGGCTTAGCTGGGGAGGTAACATGGTAAACTTAACTTTTCAGATACAAAATCTTGGGTACATAGGTTAAGCATGAGTTTAAACAAAAAGAGATAAACATTTTTGCATGCCATAAGGTACTGAAACAAGTTTTATACAGAAATGTAATCCAAGATACAAATGTAATGACTTTACAAGTTCCTATGCAAGAGGGTTATACTATATACAAGCATACTGAAGGATTCAGTTGTGCTTAAGCAACTGGATGAGAGGATGCTTGTGTGACTTGATTTACATTGTGGCTTTTCACCTCTCTATCCATGGGATATACCACCCTGTAGGAGTACAATGCAAGGAACCCTAGAGGAGGGTTCCCCCCTTACAGGTGCTATGGGAATGAGTCAGTCGGCTAAAGGTAGCTTAGGAAGAAGCCCACGGGTAAAAGAGATGAACCACTGGAGGAGATGGGGTGGATGGTGGGGCAATGAGAAATTAATCTTGGGGAGGCCCAGGATGACAGACCTTATAAAGCCTGATGGGGGAATTACGTAGTTGCTCTGCCCATTAAACCTTGGGCTTAAAGCCCTCCCATTCAATTGTGCTTATGCAACTGGATGAGATGATGCTTGTGAGCCTTGATTTAAGTTGTGGCTTTCTGCCTGTCTAACCATGGGATATATAACCTTGTAGGGGTACGATGCAAGGAATGCTAGAGGAGAGTTCTCCCCATAGGTGCTGTGGGAATGATTCCATCAGCTAAAGGTAGCTTTGGAAGAAGCCCAAAAAGAATATCCAATCTTAGCATCGAAGAGGCAAGGATGATGAATGAATGAATTCTGAGAAGATGATTAAGGGCAGACTTCATAAGGAGAGAGAGAGGACAGCCAGGGCCACCATCCACCTCCATCCAACAGCGGAACCTAACTAATTGACCTAAAGCACTACCCTAATTAATATTATAACCATTGGCACAGAGGAGAGGAAAAACCTCCTTTGAGGAGGAAACCTCTGGGATCCAAGGCATAGGTTGCCTTCCCTCCAGGCTGACGTTTGATTTAAGGACGTATGTCACTAAAGAGAAGGATATGAGTAGGGAAGATGATGACGGGATACAGAAAAAAACCCAACAGAAAGCACAGATTGAAGCAGGAACAGGAGGCAGCATGGACCTGAGAAGGGTATGCTCGAGTAGTCAATGGGAAGGAGTAGATCCATGTAAAAGTCAGAGGAGCAAAGGGCATCCAGATGCGCTCATGAGAAGACTGAGGATGATGAAGACTAATGATGATGATCACCGCAGGAGTGCAGCAGTGCAATGAGGTAGCAGAAGACCCAATTAGAGGTATGCTAGATAGAGTGATGTGAATAAGGAGACTCCAAGGCCTAGGAGGCAGGCTGGGAACCAGAAGGTAGGCTCAGGTCAAGCGAGCGATAAGAATAAAATGGATGATGGATGATGAGGAGTGAAGCCATGACTGGAGTGAATCCTCGATGGCTGGTACGAGAAAAGGCGTGCCTGGAACCAGAAGGTATGCTCGGGTCGAGCAATATGGTGATGTAGTGAAGCTTTCAGTGGAGGCATGGCATAGGATTCAATGATAGGAATGCTCGAGTAAGTGAGGTAAATAAATGAACCATGAAGTAAGGATCAGTGAATGATGACTGGAGTCATGAATCTGATACATGTAGCAGGAGGGCCGCAGGTCGATGAGGTGGCATATGATGCATGACAGGTATGCCCAAAAGAACTATTGATTGCAGGACAGACAGAGTCAGCCAGAGACAGCCAAATGATGTGGATGGCAGGGCGTGAGAAGGCAGATGGAGATAACTGCAGAAGAGCAGCAGTTCACCTTGATTGTAGTGAATCCTTGAATGCCAGTACTGGACGAGAACTGCAGGAGAGCAGCAGTGAGGGAGAGTGGGAATTGACAGAGAAAAATGATTCCAGGACTATAATAGGCTAGAGATGATCAGTGGTAGCCCAGGAGTAGCAGACATAGAAAGGATAAAATTGAGAAAACACTACATGGTTGCGCCCTGAGCAACGATATGGGAGGGGAGACAGGAACTTGGACGAGGTATGGTGATGGAGTGAATACGATGATTTTTTTTTTTTTTTAGTTCAAACAGCTAAAGAATGGGAAGAGAATGAAACCGATGCAGTGCCAGCAGCAAGCTGGGCCAAAAGGAGAGAAAGCAGGCTGGCACCAGTCGAGGAGGCCAAATGGCTGAATAGAATGCAGAGTAATACAATGAGGGAATGCCAGTGGCCACAGCCAGCAGGCCCAGTGAGGATAGCCAGAAAACAGCCAAAAAGAGGAAAGGAAAGGAAAATAATGCTAGAGGGGGCCTTATGTCCATACGTCTAGGGTAGGAATCTGAGGAGGTGAATTCCATTCAGAATTAAAGAACAGCTGACACCTTCAGGAGAACTTTAACAAAACATAACATTTAGACACAGGTCAGCTTGCATTTCTCATTAGTTTTGTTTTCCTCCTCCCCATTATTTATCACTGAGGTAATTTGTATGAAAACTGGATCTTTGTTCCTGAAGGGGTTATCTATTCTTGTTGCTTTCTCCCTACCTGAAATCATAATGCCCTGCTTGAGACATCACAGTTACTCTCTTGATAACGGATTGTGATGTCACAACAGGCAATTATGACTTGAATTAGGGAGTAAGCTACAGAGGCAGATAAACTCTAAAGGAAATCTAAGGGATAAAAATTACATACTTATGCAGATTTACTCAGTAATAAGTAATGAGGAAGAGAAATATATAAAATACACATGGAAAGTAAGCTGAATTTTACCTAATTATTATGTTTTTCAAAGTTTTCTTTGAGGCATCAGTAGTGCTTCAAGCTGAACTGACGGAGGTTGAAAAACAGAAAAAGTGCATTGTGACATGAATGCTTTAAAGGAAATACTAGCTATAGCAAATATAAAGTACTACCCGTTTTGTTATTTTATTTAAAAAATTAATGTTTTGGTCCCACGGAGGTGGCGATCGCACAGCCACATCATTAGTGCTGCCCCAGCACCTTTCATGAGGTCCCCAGTCATCCTGTGCCTACCTGAAGCACTCTTTCCCCTCGAGCAGCACCTCCTCACCTCCT
Organism: Neoceratodus forsteri; assembly: GCA_016271365.2. NCBI lineage: Eukaryota > Metazoa > Chordata > Ceratodontiformes > Ceratodontidae > Neoceratodus > Neoceratodus forsteri. The sequence continues at coordinate 834,757,313 of CM057456.1, read as the reverse complement.
GTCTTCAGCTCCTGCTTCCAGGTCGTGTGGTGAGTCGGTGGCAGCACACTGCAACGTGCTGGCCACTCTGAAACTGTGAAAAGACTATTTTATTTTAACCAGTTTGCGCTAGGCACACGAGAAAACGGCTGAGTGCTGTGAAGGGGTGGGCCTGGGGCTCCTCATTTGAATAAGTACAGCCTTCAGGGCATAGCAACGCCCACAGGGGAGGGGTCAGATAAGAAAAGTCTAAAGAAAGGCATAAATATTCAGAAGAGAGAGAGGCGTGGCTGGGCAGAAGAGTGGCAGTGGAAGAGTGGCAGTGTAGCTCAAGCCAGCCCAGCAGTAAAGGAACCTGTGTGACTAAAGGGGCCCTGCTCAGAAGACAGGCCCAGGTATTTTGAAGGGGTTTGCTCAGGAGATGCCCCAGTGCATTTGCAGGGTACAACTAAGAGGTCCAGAGTGTCTGCAGGGGCTCACCCAGGAAAAGCCCAGTGATCAGAAAGGGGCCCCAGTGTATTTGAAAATGACTCAGTCCAGTACGCCCACGATTTAAAAGGGGCACAGCTACAGGGTGGCCAAGTGACTAAAAGAAAGGCCTATTATTTAAAGAAGCCCAGCAATTTAAAGGGGTCATAGTTTCAGGGTGGCCCAGTGATCTTAAAGGGGCAAGTCAGGCCCACCAGTTCTTAAATGGGCAAGCCAGGCCCACCAGTTCTTAAAGGGGCAAGTTAAGCCCATTGCTACATAAAGGGGCAAGTCAGGCCCACCAGTTCTTAAAGGGGCAAGTCAGGCCCACCAGTTCTGAAAGGGGCAAGTTAGGCCCACAGCTACGTAAAGGGGCAAGTCAGGCCCATTAGTTCTTTAAGAGACAAGTCAGGCCCACCAGTTGTTAAAGGGGCAAATTAGGCCCACTGCTAATCAAAGGGGCAAGTTAGGCCCACCGCTACGTGCACTCCCATTTAAAAGGACACGTTAGGCCCACTGCTAGCCATTTAGATTCCCCAGGTGTTATTGGAGCCCAGCAGTGTTAGTGACCCCAGATGGCTAGGGAGTCTAGCTAGCTATACAGAATCACAGTAACAGGAAGAACCTGATCTAGTCAGGGGGACCCCGTTAGATAGGCCCACCAGTGCTAGGGTTCAACGAGAAAAGTGAATTGCCTGTATATGTACTGAGAGTTGGACAGTAAGATAATTATTAATTATTAAGATTATTATTAAGATAATAAGTGACAACTGCAACAAGAATTAAGACTTTATTTGCATGCTATTATTGCTACAAGCAGTGAATGTGCCAGAAAACACTGCTTTGTTACCAGCCTTTCCAGTTATAAGGTGTTCAAATCAGTCTTCCAAAGCTTTCCAGAATCTTTTCACCATTGGTATCCACATCAATCTTCTTCATTGTACTCCAAAAGTGTCTCCAGTGCATCTTCAAAGCAGCCAGCAGCAGATCTTCAAGGACTCATGCCACAGTCATTTGCAATGTCCTGTTTAGTGTTTTCCACTCTTCAAAGTTCCCCCAAGTATGGCCTGTACTGATACAAAGGTACTTTCCACTTTCTTGTTTTACCGTTCATATCAAAGTGTTATCCAGATCTTCTGCCTCAGTATTTTGCATCACCATCCTGCTTCTTATTTTATGTAGTCCTTGGCTCGTTCTGCCTTGGTGCCCAGAACCCTGTTATTGCTCATGATTCACAGACTTCTTTTCTTTAGAATCTTCCTCGTGTCCCGGCAGTCCAGAATAGAACTTTGGGCCAGTTGGTCAGCACCTTTTTCTTCTTTCTCATGTCCAGACAATCGAGAAGAGGACTTTGGGCCAGTTGGTCAGCAGCTTCTTCTTCTTCCTCATGTCCTGGCAGTCCAAAGGAGGACTTTGAGCTGGTTGGTCAGCATCTTCTTCTTTTTCATCTTACCCCTTCAGTTCAGAAGAGGACTGTGGCCAGGTTTGTTGTGCTTCAATTCCAATGGCTCTCAGTGGGTTCTGAGCCAAAAGAATATCTTTGCTTTGTTCCTAAAAATCTGGCAACCCTAGAGAGGTGGGGTGTGGCTGAGAGACTTATGGCCTGTACAAAATCCTCTCTGCAATCTCTTAGTCATTAGCCCAGTTAGCCAAGTGTTTCCTTTGTTTATCCTGCTAACCAGTTTCTTCCCAATGACAGAGAAAGTTCATCCGTGCATGAACTGCCTTTCATGACTAACAGTGTTATAGTGATACACTTTAGAGTTCCGTAGAGTGGAGTACTTCAGATGTGCACCTCAGTGTAGTCTTTGAAGATTGTATAGAGATTTGGTAACGTAGAGTGTAGTCCACTCATAAAGCGGAGCTGTTACAGTGGACCACTGAAAGTGTGCATAGAGTCACCCTCATATAGGGCATAGAGTGTAGACTATTCATAAAGTAGAACTGTTACAGTTATTGAAATTAGAGTTCTCCTCATACAGGAGAATAGGGGTAAATGTGTTCCCCTTGACCGTGTTTCCCCTCCCTGGTTTGGTACAAATAAAAAATCCTGAGAAGTATTTGGAACCTATTTCTGACTCTCACCTCTCTTTGGAACTTGTGTTAGTAATCTGTGTGCAAGTTACTGGTGTCATTGACACAGTTGCTTTATTTACCTATTTTTTATGTTGATGTGGAAACCCAGCACACATTAACATCCATCTTATCACCTTCGGGGCACTACGAAATCTTAAAATTATTTATGTAATTATGCAAATTTGATGACATGGGTTTAAAGGCTGTAACTGAGTGCCCATAATAAAAATTGGTATTCTGACCTATTTTTCTGACATCACCCTGGTACTGTGCTGATCTGCATCAGCTGAAGACAAAAGGATGGAGGTTGGAACATTCTTGGAGAAGATCCCATTCTGAGGAGGACATGTTTGCATTGAAAAATCACTATGGTGAGTATCAATGGGCAATCAACATGAAAAAGATAGAGTTCCTGGCAAGATCGATTGCTGGAGGGAAGAACCGGCCAGCTCAGATCTTTCACACCATAGACAGCTTACTAAATCCTGTCTGTGTGCAATCTGTTAGAGCCTTTTCAGTTGAGAAGTATGAAGAGTTTGGCAAATTGTTCTCTTACACGGTGTCCTCCATTAGGTTGGGTGTCTCTTCAAGTGGCCTGTTATGGGCTGGCACTAGTCTGTCATTTTATAATGTAGATCTGCCTACTTGGATTGAGTTTTGACTGGTTTTGATGGATGAGGTGCTCAAGGTGATCTCCAGTCTGCATCCCATCTGCTGTACACTGGAACCAGCACCAACGTTGCTGCTTTTGGAGTGAAGTGACTCACTGGGTTTGATGATAGCTGAGATTGTCAGCAGCTCCTTAAGGGAGGATGTTTTTCCATCTGCTTTGAAAAAGGCAGTGGTCAAATCCCTCCTAAAAAATCTTCCTTGGATCCTTATGTTCTAGTGAATTACAGACCTGTCTGTAACCTTCTCTTTTGGGGAAGGTTATTGAGAAGTTGGTAGCTGACTAACTTGAGGATTGCTTGGAAAGTTATAACATAGTTATAACTTTATAACGTAGAGGAACGAGGTGTGAATGAGCTTGATACATCCAGCAGACCTCACCTGAGTTTGATTCTCACAACCTCCACTTGCATACTGTGTGACTCTGAGCAAGTCACTTAATCACCCAGTGCTCCCAGGGTGCCCCTGAAAACAGGCACTTGTGCCTAGTGGGCCTTAACCAGTTATCAAAGTCTAAAATAAAAAAAAATAAAAAAATCTCTGAAACTCTCCAGTTGAGTTTTCAATCTAGCCACATTACTGAGGCTGCACTTATTTGAGTGACAATTGACCTTCTTCTAGTGATGGATCATGGACTATGTTTCATCTTGGTCCTTTTAGATCTCTCATTGACATTTGGTACGATAGACCATGGGGTGCTGTTGGACTACCTAAGGACCTACATGGGTATCATCAGCAGTTTTGGGCTGAACTGAATCTTATATAACTGGGAGAATGCAGCAGGTTACCCTAAATAATTTCATCTCTGTGGACACTGCACTCTGCTGTGGGGTTCCTCAAGGCTGGATCCTTGCCTCTGTGTTGTTTTCAGTGTACATGTTGCTTTTGGGGGAGATCATTAGACAGTAAGGGGCTGATTTTCACTGCTATACAGATGGTACTCAGCTGTAACTGTCTTATCCTCTGAGCAAGGATTATGCAACCTCAGTGCTGGGGAAATATGTGATTAAGATAAATAACTGACTGGCCTCAAACTGGTTATGTCTCAACTCAGGGAAGATAGAGGTTATGGTGACTAAGTCAAGTCGACAGGGCTCGATGATGATGGGTGATGTGGTAGTCATCACAGTATTGGGTGGTAGACCTCTCAACACTGTTGATGTGGTTAAGAATCTTGTGGTAATTTTAGACCACAGGCTGACACTATTCCAGCACATGTAGGCAGCAGACCAAGCTTGCTTTAATCATCAGCATAACATCACCAGGATCAAACCACATCTTGCTGCTGCTGACCAGGCAACAAGTGTGCAAGCTTTAATTACCTCTAGGTTGGACTACTGTAACACTCTATATTTAGTTTTGTCTGGAGGTTTACTGTGATGCCTACAGCTTGTCCAGAATGCTGTAGCTCAGCTGGTGTTAGAAACTTCTCAGAAGGACCGCATCTTGCTGGTGCTGCATGTACTGCACTGGTTGCCTTTGTGGTGGTGCATAATCTTCAAGACATGCTTGATAACATACAATGCCCTGTGTGGTATGAACCTTACTACTTAAAAGATCTTTTGGTTTCTTACCTCCCAACCAGACCCCTGTGCTCTGCTGATGCTGGTCTATTGGTGGTCACCCCATCCTATTTAAAACAATAGAGGGACAGAGCTTTTCAGGCTGCGACACCTGTGTTATGGAATTCCCTTCTGAAAAGTATTTGTTCATCAGGACTGTGGAGATTTTTAAAAGCCTACTGAAAACATACTTATTTGAGCAAGCTTTCCCTAGTTAGCCAGTTTCAGGCAGTGAAATGAACACTGTATTTGTTATTTTTAAACTGTTTTATTCTGGACTATTGCTGCATCCTTAAAATGTACAGCACCCCGAGCCCTTGGGAATGGACCCTTTAAAAATAAAATGGCCTTGCCTTACTGTTTATTACTTTTTTTCTCAGGGAATGGCAGAGATACTGTACAATGGCCATAGGTTTTTCCTGTCAGTGGCTGTCATGCCAATATCCACCAACCCTTAAAAACAGCAGTGAACGCTCAATCCTGCTGCTGATATCTCCTGCCCAACCCATCCATTACACAAAACTGGCAGCGAGTGCTCAACCATGCTGCCAGCATCCCTCTTCCTGTTTGACCCAGCCAATACAGAGAACCAGTGGTGGGTACTCAACCCTGTCACTGGTATTCCCCCACCTGACCCATCTGTTAATTAATACCAGTGGCAGGTGCTCAATCATGCCTCCAGTACCCCCATCCCCACCCAACCCATCTCTTAAATCCAACACCGGGGTGTCCAATCACTGGTGCCAGCTAACATCCCACCACCACTGTATGCAACACCAGGATGGCCACTACCATTGCAGCAAAACAACCCTCTTACACTGGGGAGCCCAATCCCCAGTTATGGAACATGCAAAACAAAAAAGTCCCTCATTATATTTTTTAAACCTGAAAAGAAAACTGTTTATCGATGTCTTCTGGCCCCCTGCAACACCACCTGCACCCTGAACCCCTCTTAACACCCCCAACCTCATTTACCTAAGAAGGTCCCATGAATTAATCTGCTTATGACCAGTGAAGCTCCTCCCCTTATGGTCCCCAGCCGCAAACTTGACTAAAAACAAGCAAGTCTGGTTAATGACATTTTAATACATTCTGAACTATTACTCAGGATGTTGTCAATTTTGAACATTTTTGCCACAAATTTTCAACATAGTCTTTTTTTACCCAGCCATGTGAACAAGCTAGGTGTAATTTTTCAATTCACTTCTTGAACATGTTTTTGCAGTCATGCAGCAAAATTATCTTTTAGAAGAGATGTAAAAAATTCCACCTTTTTGATCATAATGTGGGATCATAAAATGACTATGTGCAAAATGCAGTCAAAATGTTAAAAACTATGAAGTTACTGTGTATGCAGAATGCTGACTTTTCTAATGTTTTCTTATAACTTTGTTAGTTTTGCAGACTTTGATCCAAAGTTTTCATCATAGCCCCTTTGTAACCACACATCATTAAGATGGCAGGCATCATTTTTTTAAATCCCACCTGGATTACCTTTTCACACTTTTGCTTCAAAATTATGTTTTGGCCAGGATTTCATAAAAGACACATGTCATGTTCTTAAGGAGGGGTCATAAAAATACTTTGTTCAACTATGGATTCAAAATATTAATAATTAACAAAGTTATGAAGAAATATTCAAATCCTTCAATGTTCATTAATATAGTTACTATTTACCAGATTCTGACCTCCAGATTTTTAACAAAGCTGTTCTTTATACCACCACAACCAATGACAAGTGTTATTTTTCAAATCCAGCCCAAAATGCCTTTTCATCCTCGTGCCACAAAATAATGTTTTCATCAGAATTTCATAAATGATGCTTGTCATTTTCAAGACCTAGTTGATCATTTGGGATCACAAATTTCAAAACACAGAAATGTTATGAACAAACATTGACACTTTTCAACATTTACTCATAATGTTGCAATTTTTTTCAACTTTCTGAACCCACATTATCAACATATTCATTTTTTTACCCCAGCTCATTAGCATAGACAATATCATTTTCAATCTCCCCAATTAAACCTGTTTTTCCAGTCATTCTGCAAAATCATGTTGCAGGTGGCATTTGATAGATGAAACCTGTCATGTTCATATTCTGGGATAATAAAATACTATCTTTAAATTTAAAGGTCACTATTAAAGAAAACAGCAATAACAATATTATATGTGAACTTGTTCAGTGCCCAGGCATGAGAATTTCACTATTATAACTTGTGTTATTAATTTTGTTAATTTTAACTGATGTGCAATATATGCCCTACAACTGCACCATAACTGCAAGCAAGCAAAAATTTGGCATTGGACAGTGCTTGGTTAGTTTATGTCATTTCTTATTTCATCAAATTATAATGCATTTAAAGCCTTGCTGGTTCCAATTTAATTCTCAAACTAAATTATGCCATCTCTTATTGTAACTGTAAATGACGGCTACCTACCTACTTATTTATTTATTTATTTATTTTGTTTTTCAGAGGAAAAATAGTTCCTCAAATTATGTTACAGTTGTAGCTTTATTCCTATAATTATTTGTTAACTAATAAACAAAGTTAATTAATAAACTGTGCTGGTTTCATTTGGCTACTGTTCTGCATCTAAGTTGCTGTAGTATTCTTTTAGCATGATCTCTATGTCATTTCCCAGCATCTCTATTACATATTCTGGTCACTCCATGGTCCATATTTTTGGCTGTTAATCCATTTTTCTTCCCTGGCCCTAAGGCTGCCATTCAGATGCCGCCACCTCAGCCCCATCTCTCAGATTTTCTTACAGGGCTTGCAATTGTGTGAAGGCAGCATGACCAAAGACCTTTGATAAAGGATGTGTTAGTATCTGAAATGCATCAGGCTTTTTAAGCCTCCAAAATTTTGTATGTAAATAAACTTTTTTAATGACTAGTGCCCTTGGTATGTGTGGTTGTGTGTGCTCTGCCTTTCTGTGTTTTTTTTTTCTGATGTTTCATGGCATTGAAGCACCACGTCCTTGTGCTTGTTCCTTTCTGGTGAAAAATATTTTAGAATTATGTTTTGCTGCATATACATATTATCTATTGCAGGCAAGATGCGCTTTGACAATACAGCAAAAACAAGTAACAACAAGCACACATAGCAATGATTCCAGACTGTATGAGAACTGTTTAGTTACATAAAATGTCTACTTTACAGTGTCACAAAATAAAAAAGTCTATGGAAAGCATATCTATACATATTGAATTCTTAGATCTTTTGAATGTTTAATGTGTAAAGTACTATGTATATGGATTTTTGAAAGGTTAGTATTATCCATCCTTAAAAAAATATCCCTGCTCTTCTTGTAAACACGTATTGCAACAGTTATGATAACCTACAGTACATATATTGTAATTCTTTAGCTGAAGGTGTTGAGTTGACCCTCATGGAGATTAAATTGAAGGAGCAGGGTACTCTGTCTGGATAGCAACATGTGCAACCCTGAAGTAACATTAAATGGGTAGGCTCATGATTATAAGTACTTCTGTTTTTGTTGTTGTTGAGTTTGGTAGTCTTTCTGTAAACTGAATACCTTTAAAATTCTTTAAGTGGCAGATGTATGGATTATTAGGAAGAGCAAGTTTGAGGGTTTTGTGGCAGTTTATTTTGCATATTATCAACTGGGGAATGTTTGTATTTTTTTTTTCTCCTTGTATACAATGTTTTCACTTTGTTTTGATTTCTGTTCTGTCTCATTATATGGTGTGTTCCAGTTTGTTTTAATAAAACTTCCTCTGCTCTTCTTTGATAAGTGCCACAAGGTATTTTACTTCCACCTGAATAGTGACCAGAGATTAGCAGAATGAGCCTTGGTTTAATCTCTTATCCAAAGAATGGAATAAACTAATATAATCACAACATTTTTTTTCCAGTTTATAGGTTAACCTAAGAACATTAATTATTGACACAATAAAACTCACCACATCTTAAAATATTTTCATTGTATGGGGATAAAGGTATAAATAGCATTAAAGCTATTTTGTTCATTTTGAATGAGAAGTCTCCATTAGAAAAAGGAACAGCAGCAGCAGTGGTAATGCATGTGAACAACATGTACTCATTACAGAATTTTAAAGTTGTTGGTAAAAATGAAGTTACCTTTTGTGGTATAGAAATATATTTTATAACAAAGAAAATTTCTGAAATTAACTACCATGAATGACCATGGATGATAATTGTCAGCTTAAGTAATTCTCAAACTATATTGGCCATTCATGGTGTCTCTAGGCCATTTATGGTCAGTGGTTGTCCATGGATAAATATGGTTAAAATCATGGGAAAACCATACATGACCATGGCTGCTGACCATGCATAACCACTGTTTAACCATGTACAACCATGGTTCATCCATGATCCTAAGAGTGAGGCCACCATTACATGTGGATTTTGTGTGTGTGTATATGTGTGTGTGTGTGTGTGTGTGTGTCAGTGTGTTTCTTCCTGAGACACAGCCATACCATTATTTTTTTTTCAAATTGAATAAACTTTATTAAACCAAAGACCTCAGTACCATAAATACATAAGGAAGCTAAGATGTACACACACATATATATAAGGCAGAGGTCATAGGCAGAACTAGAGGAGAACAAACAAAACATTCATTTTACAATTTACATATAATCACCACTACCCCACCCCACCCTCCAACCCTGCCACCGGATGGAATAAAATAAAATAAAACTGTACATTAATAAATATCAAGCTTAATTTGCCCCAGAATGTCATGAAGAGTTACAGGTAACACTGAGTACATCATTACACAGTTAATAAAATGTACAGTGATTCCCAAATATGTTTATATTTAGATAGCTTGTTGGACATACTCGCTATGAGATGCTCTGCTTGTAGAGCAAACAAAATCTCTTTATGCCATTCTAGACAACGTGGGATGTACTGGTCAAGTCAGTGTCGAAGAATAACATTCTTCACACATGCCGAAATCAAAGCCATGTGTGGCCTCTGGTTGCCAATCAAATTATCAGTGTAATCTTCCAGAATACATATTTCAGGGAGAAAAGCATCAGATAGTCCCAACAGAGAATTATGGCAAGATCAAATTGAAGTCCAGAAGGGAACTACTGTCTTGCAGAACCACAAAATATGCAGCAAGGTCCCAGGCTCTTTGCCACATCTGAAACAAGTATCAGTGTTAGTCAGCCCACTTAATGCAATTTAACCGGAGTAAAATAAAGATTATGGATGATCTGGAATTGCATAAAGCAGTATCAATCCCACTTCATCAATATATATAAATGCTTCCAGATGGTCAGCCAATTTCTAGAGAAGGCAGAAACCAGAACAGCCTGGTTCCACCATTAATGCCTTGAATCCTCCTTGGTGACAAAATACATAGATACATAGACAGTGTCAGCAGATAAGGGCCTATGGCCCACCCAGTCTGCCCATTTGAGCTTGTAAGTTCAGTTTATGTTTTCCAAGAAGTCTGTTGCCCCTTACCCCTGACCTCCAGAATTCCTTTATGTCTATCCCATGCATTCTTAAATCCCATGATTGTTTCAGCCCCCACCACTTCCTCTGGCAGGGTGTTCCACTTGTCCACCACCCGTTCTGTGAAGAAATTCTTCCTCATGTTTCCTCCGAATCGTCCTCCCTCCAACTTCATCCCATGTCCGCTAGTCCTGGAACATATTTTTCACTTAAAAATAGTGTATTCCTGCACCCTGTTCCTCCCTGTAAGATACTTGTATGTCTGTATCATATCCCCTCTCTCCTTCCTCTCCTCCAATATACAACATTAATTATTGACACAATAAAACTCACCACATCTTAAAATATTTTCATTGTATGGGGATAAAGGTATAAATAGCATTAAAGCAATTACAATACAATTACTATTACAATAGTTTTGTAAAGATCAATAATAGTAAGAAATGAAATGGGTAGAGGGGGACTGAGTGAAAAAAAGGGAAGAACTGAAGTATCAAAAGGACTAAGCCATGGCCCATTACCAAAAAATTGTAAAAGCATGCGTGATAACTGGTAAAATTGGAAACAAGAGGTACTAGACCAACAATATAGGGCACTTTCTTCCTGAAAGAAGAGCACTTTTTGATTGAATGTAAGATCTCCAACTGTATCCACTCCAATATCAGGCCAGAATCTTCTCGTAAGTATCCTTCCAGCTATCAGAAGATTAGGGTTCCCAAGTAAGGGCTGGGAGGTGTCTCTGTATGGACAAATCTTGAGTAGGGAGAAAAACTGCAAGTGAACATGAAGGGATGCCCCTAAGGGCATGTCTCACAGGGATCAGGGAAGTTTCTTCCTGGGGAGATAGGGATGTGACCGAATATCCAAACCATTTACAGAACACAAGGAGCACTGTATAGTTAACCAATGTGGAACATATGGTAAGGAGAGGTTGTCTAGAGAGAACACAAGGAAGCAGGCTTCACACGCCAATGTGCCATCCAAACAGGAATCAAAGTATCACAGGAAATAAAGGCACCATTCAACACTCAATAAATATGCCACAACATTTTATTGCACATGATTACAGCAAAATGAAAAAAACAAAGTGAAAAGTGCCATATAGTGCTGACCCCACTCCTACAAGGCATGACCAGTTTCATGCATGCACGCTTCGTCAGGGATTGCCTTGCACCTCTATTGAATACATTTTATTCTGTGCTAATTAAAGTGATAGTGCCTAGTGACTGTAATCAAAATCAAAATGACTACAAAGAGGTACAAAAACCACACTTGGCATCATAACAGGAAGTGCAAAGGGATATACGTATGTACTTATATAGACCCTATTATATATTACAAGGATTTTAACATATATCTTTCCCTGCAATAAATCATATAGTTAATATTACACTTCCACCTGTAAAAAGTTACCAAGTGAAAAGCATCTGTAATTCTGCTTAAAACAACTAACAATACAGATCTGTCCAACCCCTTATTATGCTACAATTTCCTAGGTTTAATTCATTCACTATATTAGTTTTATTTAATGTATATGTTTCAATATCTTATGATACCCTATATATACATACATATATATATATATATATATATATATATATATATATATATATATCTATCTATATATATATCTATATATGAAGGAATATAAGCCAACAACATACTCGCATTAAACATTCAAGGGGGGATAGGCAGTAAAACAATGTCAGATTGAGATCATATGGGGAAAACATAAGATTCCTATTTCAATTTCATAATCATCTTCAGTTACAGACTACAGATTTACCATATGTATGTCAGAATATTCACTAAGAGATCATCATTCATTATTCCTCAGGTAAGGGGGAAAAAAACAAGGTCTTACAATACCATACACGTTTTTTGTATTTTGTGCCCTCTCTTCCCACTTTGCAGATAGGGTGAGACGTCAAAGTGGTCATTCAAACCCAGAGCAAAAGTTGTTCAGAGATGGAATGCCCAAAATGCCTCTCTGCACAACAGCTTGTTTTCCAAGTCTCCCCTCTAACACTTAATTTTATCCTTTCAATGCCTCTAAATTTAAAATGGTGTTCTACAGAAGTTTTGCTGACATGCCTTGCTAAAGCATTGCTACAATCATGATTTCTTATGTCACTCTGATGTTCACAAATCCTTTGTTTTAGCATTTGTGATGTTTTTCCAACATAGAAAGCAATGCAACAGCAAGTTGCCAAGCATACAACCGAACATGTCGAGCAATTAATAAACTTCCTGATTTTGAAAGACTTCCCTGTGTTAATTGACATAAAATCTTTAGTCTTTGTAACCACCTCACAAAACTTACAGTGCCCACATGGAAAAATACCTTTGGGGGGTGGGGGGGACCATGTCCTCTTAGGTTGTTGTACTGGCTGTAATGAATGAACCAGCAAATCAGAGAGGTTCTTCCTCCTCTGATACACTGTTTGTGGCAACATGCCAGCCACTTCTTTCAAGTCTATGGGCCTGATTCTAGAATAGTTATGCCTGACATAACTGCACTTGTGCCAAAAGAATGGCTGCAAGTAACAAGTTATGCCAGCAGTTGTGTTGTGCTGTATTCTGCAAATGCGGCTCATGACATTACGGGCCACTTGGCGCCAAAGTGTAGTTACACCGCAGTTATGACCTAAAACCCCTGCAACATGGTGCTAGGTTGGCAGCAGTTGTGCCCTGTTCCAGTAGGGCAGCAACAAAGTCCCCAATGTCAGGATTCTACAAGAACCCCCAGAGGAGAACTGTCAACATAAGTTACACCAGCATTTAGCTGATGTAACTGTACGCACACCCTCCAGGGGTTCTGTAGACCCACCAGCAGCCCAGCATGCAATACATGTGCCCTCCCCATGCTCAGAATACCCCTGTAGGTGCCCCGCAGGCCATCTCACATCATGGCCCCCAATCCCCTGTACAGTTCATGCCCTGCAGGGCAGCACACACCTCCTGCCCCTGAACCCCTGAACATTAAAAGTCCTGCAGGGCTGCCCACACACTCTGTGCCCCTGAATCCCCCACCACTAAAGGCCCCACAGGGCAGTGCTGTCAACTCCTCCACCCATGCGCAGACCCAAGACACTGCCGCAATCAATAATAATAACCATTATCAACTCTTAGTAGTCCACATCAGTTGTGTACACTCCAGCATTCCTCCACCCATCTCCAGTCACATATCATAGTTTTCATTTCATGGCCTAGCTGCTGACTAAGTTCAGGAGTGTTCACTAGAAGACAAACAGAAATTAATGAATACCTACACTTCTGAGTGCTGCCTCTACAGTGAGTGCTTCTACTGAACCTCAGTCAGCAGCTGGCCATGGAGGTGAGAGGTGGCTGCCAGTCATCGGCTGGGATGGGTGGGGTGCTGGGTGGAGTAGCACAGCTGGGTGGGGGGCCACTAGACTACCAGGTACAATTTTGCAAATGTATTGCACACACATCAGACTGTGAATGTACGTACTGCACAGTACACCAATCACATGGGGATTAGGATAGGTGTTTGGGGACCCTTGGTGGCATGACAGTGGTGGGGGCCCTCTACCCTGTGGGACTCCACTGGGAATCGGGCATGGGGGGCACTTGTGCTTTGCGGGATTGCGGTTGCGGCTTGTGACATCTTCACCAGGTGCACCCTCTGTTTGGTGTACCTGGCTGTATGTCACAAGTCACAGGACTTAGATGCAGGGACCCTGCCCCTTCTAGAATAAGGCACAGGGTCCATGTCACAATGGCATTTGGTGCAAGTCGCCTTTGGTGGTGACTTGCGCCAAGCTTCAAGAATCGGGCCTCCTATCTGTAGAAAGAATGGGCCAATATTTATGTATAATGGCCTCAATCTGTTTAGTGTAAGTACCATAAGTTGTAATGAAGTTGACCCTATCAAAGGAAGTAATGGGCTTATTCTTGTACTCAAGCAATTTCTCTCTAGGTGTTTCTATAGCATGTTGTTCTGCACTGAAAACATCCAATTTCTTATATTCCCTATCTTGGAATCTATCAGTCATCTCACATGACCTGATCTGAAAATCAGAATCATTAGAACAGTTTTGTTTGACACACAAAAACTGGGAACATGCTATGTTCCTGATGGTGTGGCGTGGATGACAGCTGGAGGCTAAAAGTAACGTGTTTTGATCCATGGGCTTTCTGTACAGATCAGTGGAAAGTGTTCCATCCTGAGTTTTTATGATCTTTAGATCCAAATAATTAACATCTCTCTGATCATATTGTGCAGAGAACCTCAGGTTACTGTTTGACCCATGTAAATAATCAATGAACTGACAAAGCTCAACCACTGTGCTGCACCACACCATCAGGACATCATCAATGTAATGTCTCCACAAGTCGATTCTTTGAAAAAAAGGATTTTTGTTAACATCATAAATTACATCACACTCCCATTGTCCCAGGTAAAGGTTTGCACAACTGGGGGCAAATGTGGCTCCCATGGCTGTGCCCTTTACCTGGTGATATTATTCCCCTTGAAAATAGAACACATTATATTTCAAACATGTTCTGCCAGCTTAGTCAGAAATTCTACCTGTTCATTATCCAGGTCAGCAAGCTCATGCCATCATGTATGCAATGCTTCTAAACCCACCTCATGGGGGATATTAGTGTACAATGATTGTACATCCAAAGATACCAGAAGCCAATCCTCCTCTATTTACATCTCTTTCAAAATTTCCAAGACCTCCATAGTATCCCTAAGGTACGAGGGCAAGACCACTACCAGATCACAAATATGGGAATCTATGTATTCGGATAGTGTCTCGGTTAAAGAGTCTATCCTGGAAACAATTGGTCTTCTGGGAGGACTCTGTAAACTTTTATATACTTTGGGAAGTATGTACATGGTGGCATGAACTGGATATGTGACCTGCAAAATTTCAAAGGTACTGCAGGTAATTACCCCTTCACAAAATGCATCATGCAGAGTAACATCAAAATCTTTTTTGAAAAGCAAGGTGGGATCTGAGTGTATTTTTTATAAAATGAGGAATCTGAAAGTTGTCTTATTATTTCAGCAATATAGTATGAGGTGTCCAGAATCATTATCGCCCCCCCATAAGCTGGTTTGATAGTTATTGTTTCATTTTTCTCCAACTCCTGCAACACTTTCCTCTCCTCTTTAGAAATGTTACAAAATGTATTTTCCACCTGATTCTCTTCATATAATACATTGATTTTACTCAAACAAGCCTGCTCAAAGGTATACATAATGGGGGGGGGGGTTAATGTAGAATTCCATTGAAAAATTTTGCAAAGTCCTACATCTATTATCCAGATCGAGGTGCTGCATCTTGTGGTCTTCCAAAAGTACATTGTGTATACTCAAGTCTAAAAGACTGTCCAGGCTATTCACTTCAATATGTTCTCCCTCTGAGGTTTGCAACCCATCAGTATTCACACTCAGTCCCATCTTTCTTGTGCAATAGAATGACTTCAAACAATTTTCATGTAGTTTCTAAAGATCTAAATATGTCTCAAATTTACCAGTTCTGCATGTTGGGATGAAACTGAGGCCTTTACTCAAAACAGAAATTTGTTTGTCAGTCAGGACTGTCTTGGAAAGGTTAAGGATATTTATTTGTTTTGCCCATGCCACATGGCATGGCACAGTGGTCAAGCTTTATCAGTTCATTGATTATTTACATGGGTCAAACAGTAACCTGAGGTTCTCTGCACAATATGATCAGAGAGAAGTTAATTGGTTGGATCACAAGATCATGATGAATCAGGATGGAAAACTTTCCACTGATCTGTACAGAAAGCCCACATATCAAAACATGCTACTTTTAGCCTCCAGCTGTCATCCATGCCACACCATCAGGAACATATCACGTTTCCAGTTTTTGCATGTCAAACAAAACTGTTCTAATGATTCTGATTTTCAGAAAAGGTCACGTGAGATGATTGATATATTCCAAGATAGGGGATATAAGAAATTGGATGTTTTCAGTGCAGAACAACATGCTACAGAAATACCTAGAAAGAAATTGCTTGAGTACAAGAATAAGCCCATTACTTCCTTTGATAGGGTCAAATTCATTACAACTTATGGTACTAACACTAAACAGATTGAGGCCATTATACATAAATATTGGCCCATTATTTCTGCAGATATAGGCTTGAAAGAAGTGGCTGGAATGTTGCCACAAACGGTGTATCAGAGGGGGAAGAACCTCTCTGATTTGCTGGTTCATTCATTACAGCCAGTACAACAACCTAAGAGGACATGGTTCCCCCAACCCCAAAGGGATGTTTTTCATGTGGGCACTGTATTTTTTGTGAGGTGGTTACAAAGACTAAAGATTTTTTGTCAGCTAACACAGGGAAGTCTTTTGAAATCAGGAAGTTTATTAATTGCTCGACATGTTCAGTTGTATACTTGGCAACTTGCTGTTGCAGTGCTTTCTATGTTGGAAAAACATCACAGATGTCAAAACAAAGGATTTGTGTACATCAGAGCGACATAAGAAATCATGATTGTAGAAATGTTTTAGCAAAGCATATCAGCAAAACTCTGGGAGAGCACCATTTTAAATGTAGGGGTATTGAAAGGGTAAAATTAAGTGTTAGACAGGGAGACTTAGAAAACAAGCTGTTGTGCAGAGAGGCATTTCAGACATTCTACCTCTGAACAACTTTTGCTCTGGGTTTGAATGACCACTTTGACCTCTCACCCTATCTGCAAAGTGGGAAGAGAGGGCACAAAATACAAAAAACGTCTATGATGTTGTAAGATCTTGGTTCCCCCCCCCTTACTTGAGGAATAATGAATGATGAACCCTTAGTGAATATTCTTACATACATGTGGTAAATCTCTAGTCTGTAATTGAAGTTGATTATGAAATTGAGATTGGAATCTTATGTTTTCCCCATATGCTCTCAATCTGCCATTGGTTTACTGCCTGTTCCCCCTTGAATGTTTAATACGAGTGTGTTGTTGGCTTATATTCCTTCAGATATATATATATATATATATATATATATATATATATGTATGTGTATATATATTTATATACACACATATATAGGGCATCATGAGGTATTGAACTGTATACATTAAATAAAACTAATATAGTGAATGAATCAAAGCTAGGAAATTATAGCATAATAAGGGGTTGGGCAGATCTGTATTGTCAGTTGTTTTAAGCAGAATTACAGCTGCTTTTCACTTGGTACCTTTTTACAGGTGTAAGTGCAATATTTACTATATGATTAATTACAGGGAAAGATATATGTTAAAATCCTTGTAATATATAATGGGGTCTATATAAGTACATACATATATCCCTTTGCACTTCCTGTTTTGATGCCAAGTGTGGTTTTTGTATCTCTTTTGTAGTCATTTTCATTTTGATTTTGATTACAGCCACTATGCACTGTCACTTTAATTAGCACAGGATAAATTGTGTTCACTAGAGGTGCAAGGCAGTTCCTGACAAAGCGTGTATGCGCGAAACTGCTTATGCCTTGTAGGAGTGGGGTCAGCACTACATGGCACTTTTCACTTCATTTTTTTTATTTTGCTGTAATCATGTGCAATAAAATGTAGTGGCATATTTATTGAGCATTGGATGGTGCCTTTATTTCCTGTGATACAAGGAGAGATTGTCCCCAAGTAGATTCCACCAATAGAAAAATCTAGTAAGATGCAAGGCCAAATAGTACAAAAAAAATTTGGAAGCTTGTAGGTCTCTATTTTGTTTAGTGCTCATTAATTTGGAGAAAGCCCGATGGGCTGTCTTGCCTTGCATTAGAAAGGAAGTGAGACTCCTTTGTACTTGGGCAAACCATGACTGGTGGAGATGCCAGTTGCACATCTGGAAGGGGTATAGTAATTGGGGTGGAACATTCATTTTAATAATGTTCAGTCAGCCCCACAAGGAGAGAGGTGACATAGACCAATGGTTCAAGTTCACTTTAAGATGAGAGGTTGTGGAGTTGTGACAGGGTAGAATAAGACCCTGTCCCAGTTGTTACGGAAAGAGTTTGAATGCAGGGATCTGTTCTGTTCTTTCCTTTTCCTGTCTCTTGTCTGTCCGGTTGCGCAACCAAATTTTCCTGTGGGACCTAAGAATTGATCACCCTGACAGTCTTGCAATTATTTGCCTCTCTCTATCTCTCAGTCTTCCCTTCCTGTTTGTCTTTTCCTCCCTTGCATATCTACTGGTTTAAAAAGATATGCAAATCGTTATGTGGAAATGTAACTGATATAGGGATCCCTTTTGTTTAGAAATTATATAGTGTTAATTTTTGAAATGTATATACTTATAGTTTGAAATGATTGCAAAATGCTATCAGAAACTCAAGGGGTTACCTCAGTGCAATTTTTAAGCCTTTCACAAAAGAGCTGTGGAAAAGGGGCCTCAGCTCAGGCACACTGTGTTCCTGCCAGCACCTGTTTGAGGTATACAAGAACACTTTGGAAGATGCCTGTTAAGAATGGGGGGGGGGGGGTTGAAAGGACTGATAAGACAGAGCTGCAATTGCTTGTAAAGTTGGACACAGAGACTGAAGGAAAACTCTGATGGATCTCCCCTATTTTATTTTGCCTTTGTAAATAATTATACTGAACAATTTTATTTTTTATGTTTCTGCTAGTACAAATAAATATTTTTGGTGAATCCTACAACTGCTCCTAGTTTTCCTATGCTTCCTGACCTGTGTCTTGATGACAGATGGTGTCAGCCTAAATGAGATTTATGCCATGCATACTCTAAGCCTGGAGTTTGTGTGTGGGTACTGGACCTAGTACCAGGGAAACATAGAGAAAGGTATGGATTCTGCAGCAGCAAGTCCAAGAGTGGTTACCAGGAGAATGGCAACCAAATTAGGAGAGACAGAAGTCCAAGATGAGATTGTACAGCCAGCACAAATTATGGAAAAAGAACAGGCAGTGACAAAACCTGAATGCCTGATGAACTTTTTCAAATGGTGGGCTATACAACAAAAAGAGATGGAGAAGCAGAGGAGAAAGAAGAGCTGCAGCAATAGGAGGAGCAGATAAGATAAGAAAAGAGATGCAGCGACAGGAGCAGTAATGGTTGGATGCCTTGCAATCTATCAAAGGCAGAGGAACTGGCACAGATTCAGATGAGCAACAATACGCAAGCAAATTAAAAGCTATTAAGCTTACAAAGTTGTGTCCCTCGGATGATATCGAGGCATATCTGACAACCTTTGAAAGAGTTACCACATCCTGCCAATGACTAAAGCAGCAATAGACAATCAGACTGATACTCTAACTGACAGGGAAAGCCCAACTTGCCTACAGCAATATGGACACTGCACAGTCAAAAAACTATGACCTGGTGAAAAGCGAAATCCTGAAAAGGTACGGCATCTCAGGAGAGACCTACAGGCAGAGATTTCGATCTCTGAAGTACAACTCAGTCGACAATCCTCGAGAAGCCTTTACCCAACTCAGAGTACTTCTGATAAAATGGCTCCAACCAGAGGGCAAAACAGTCCCACAGATCATCGACATATTTGCCATGGTGCAATTCATTAACATCCTGCCTACAGATGTGTAGCTTTGGGTAAAGGAACATCGACCAGAAAGTGGGGAAAAGGCTGTTTCTTTAGCCGAGGACTACCAAATGGCCAGACAAATGCTACAACAGTGAGGTAACAGCCAAGCAAAGGGAATACACTGTTTTTCCCATTTAAACTCTAAGTATGATCAGAACTCTGGTGGGGGTAACAAACCTGTGCCCAATGATGTTATTTGCTATAACTGTAATAGGCCAGGTCATATTGCAAGAAATTGCCATAAGAAGAGTGACACTGGAGCAGATTTGTCCTTAGCAAATTTGGGCAAGTACTTAACAGATGTGAAAGTGGGGGATAAGACTGTAAAGGGACTCACTGATTGGGGAATCAGATAGACCTTAGTGCATGTTGAAGTCCTGGGAAAACACTGTGCAAAAGGACCAGGTACTGGTGTCATCTGCATCCATGGGGACACTCGATACTATCCCACCACCCAAGTGACTCTGACCATTGAGGGTGTGTCGCAACAAATGAAAGTGGGGGTAGTACCTAAGTTACCTATACCTGTGATTATTGAAAATGACTTTCCAGGATATACTAAGTTAATCAAAGAGGAAGTAAATCCTGATGTTTCTTCAGCACTGGTAACAAGAGCTCAGGCATTGAAAATTTCAGATGGTGGGGACACTTTTCCTTTCAGTGATCTTGATTCAGACACAGCTCCAAGATCTGAAAATCCAGGAAAGAAAGACGATGCCTGAAGAAACTGTGGCAACAAATGACTGATGGATATGAAGGGTTAAAATATGAAAATGCTGAAACTAAGCTGATAACTGATTGTGATTTTCTTTCAGAGGAAGCTAATGATGTTTCTCTCCAGGGTTACTTTAATTAAGGGTGAAACCAAAGCAGGGTGGACCAATGTTTAAAAAATGTAGTGGGTTACTGTGCAGTTTGGGTTAAACCTCAGACACAGGAACAGACAAAACAATTGGTTATACCACAAAAGTATAGATCTGAGTTGTTACAGATAGTACATGATAGTCCTATGATTGGTCACTCAGGGAGGGACCGCACCCTTGCCAGATTGCTGTACAGATATTACTGGCCTGGAATTCATGAAGATGTTGCTACCTATTGTAATTCCTCTGCTGAGTGTCAGAAAGTAGCCCCAGTCACTAGAAAAGACAAGGTGCCCCTGGTGCCTCTACCCTTGATAGATGTGCATTTTGAGGGAATTGCAATGGATGTGGTTGGTCCTTTAGACAAAACTAAAAAGGATAATAGATTTATCCTGATAGTATGCGACTGGGCTACTCGTTACCCAGAAACAGTTCCAATGCATACTGTCACAGCTTCAAAAGTGGCAGCAGAGCTTGCAAAAATTTTCAGTAGAGTGGGCATACCTAAAGAAATTTTTACTGATCAGGGTAGTAATTTTGGTATGCATTACTTAAGGAGCTATATAGACTACTAGGTATCACTGCCATAAGAACCTCCACCATCAACCTCAGACAGAAAATCTTGTTGAGCATTTTAACCAAACCCTAAATGCATGTTAAAAAGGTTTGTAAAAAGGGAAGGGAAAGATTGGGACCAATACTTGTTTTACCTACTGTTTGCTTACAGAGAAGTGCCACAGGCATCAACAGGGTTTTCACCATTTGGAATGCTGTATGGTAGGCAGCCAGGAGGGCCACTGGATGTAATAAAAGAAATGTGGGAAGATAACCCCACTCAGAAACAATCTATAACATTTTATATGTATACCATAAGAAAGAAGCTAGCAAAATATGTTTAAATTGCCCATAGTAATCAGGAAGAGGCCCAAAACCAGCAGAAGGTATATTATGACTATGAGGTAAAAAAAAAAAAATTCAAACCAGATGAAAAGGTTTTACTACTGTTACCCACACCAGAAAATAAACTGTTAATTAAGTGGCAAGGGCCTTATAAGGTTCTTAGACATACTGGCACCATTAACTACGAGATTGAGACCCCTGACAGGAAAAATCCTATTAAGATATACCATGCTAGCCTCCTCAAGAAATGGGTTGAAAAATGCCAAAAGCTGCTTTGCTAGTGTTACCAGAAACTGATAAAGCAAATATTAATGTAGCTTATGATAGATTGGAACAAACTAACTGCTGATGCTGTAACGGTGAATGTTTCCTTAACCTCAGAACAAACTGCAGAAATTCGTAATGTGCTAAAGACATTTAACAGTAATTTTACCACAGTTCCAGGCTAAGCAAAAGGGGCTGAGCATGTTATAGGGACAATGAATGCTCGTCCTATTAGGCAAAAGACATACAGGTTACCAGAGCAGTTAAATGCTAACGTGGTTAAGAAAATAAAAAAAATGAAAGAATTGGGTATCATAGAGGAGTCGAGGAATGTTTGGTCATCTCCAATGGTAACTGTAAACAAAAAAGAAGGGGTGCTAGAATCTGCCTTGATTTTAAGAAACAATCAAGTGTCAGAATTTGACTTCCTATGCCTAGAATAGATGATTTGGTGGACAGACTAGGGAGTGCAAAGTATATCAGTACCCTCGATCTCACCAAGGGTTACTGGCAAATACCTTTAGCTAAAGAATCCAGAGATAAAACTGCATTTGCCACTCCTGTTGGATTCTATCAGTTCACCACCATGCCATTTGGTTTACATGGTGTGCCAGCTACATTCCAGCATTACATGGATGTAATTTTTTCGCCTCACACTGGTTATTGTGCTGCACACCTGGATGATGTTGTAGCGTACAGTCCAGACTGGAAAAGCCACCTGGAACATCTACGAGCAGTTGTCCATGCTATCAAAATTGCAGGTCTGACTATTAATCCTACCAAATGTGCATTGGGCATGCAGGAAACCAGATATTTGGGCTATGTGTTGGGAAATGGAGAAGTTAAGCCAGAGGTTTCTAAAATAGAAGCTGTAGCTAACAGCTCTGTCCCTAAAACCAAGAAATACATCCGGTCATTTTTAGGGTTAGCTGGTTATTATCAGAGATTTGTTCCCAATTTTGCTGAGATAGCTACTTCCCTCACTGAACTCACAAAGAAACGGTTCCTAAATAATGTGAAATGGACCCCAGAGTGTGATGATGCTTTTAAAGCCATTAAGGCTGCATTATATGCAGCCCCTGTTTTAAGAAGCCCAGACTTTGAAAATCCATTCTTGTTACAAAGAGATGAATCAGAGGTAGGACTAGGTGCAGTCCTGAGTCAAAATATAGATGGGATGGAACATCCTATTCTGTACATCAGTAGGAAGTTGCATGACAGAGAGAAAATGTATTCCACCATTGAAAAGGAATGTTGAGCATAAAAGTGATCCATGGAGTCCCTTAAGTTTTATTTGTTATTAACTGACTTTGTTCTTATAACAGATCACAATCCTCTCTATTGGCTTAACTAAATGAGAGGTAAAAATTCCAGAATCACAAGGTGGTACCTGGCACTACAGCCATTTAAATTCAAGGTGACACAAATCTGGTAAAGAGAATAGCAATGCTGATTTTATGTCATGATATGGATCAGGAATTGAGGGTTCTGAAGGCTGAAAAACAAATATATGAGTTTAAACTTTACTGTTTGCTGTACACAGAAACATAGAACATAGAAGTTGACGGCAGATAAGGGCCGCTAGGTCTATCCAGTCTGCCCATATCTTTTTCTACCTTATAAATGTGCCATCAGCCTTTGCTCTGACAATGGTCTATCTATTCATACTCATCTGTATTGCTCCCTTATGCCTATCCTGGAGACAGGAAAAGGCACCACAATCCGCATGGGGGTTGTGTACAGACCCCCATCTCAGGGGAGAAAATGGACAAGGAAATGATAGAAGGCATCCTTAAAATGGCAGAAAAAGGGGAGATATTGTTGATGGGGGACCTGAATATGCCAGATGTTAACTGGAGTACCTTTGCTGCAGGCACATCCAAGAGCAGGGTCATTCTTGATGCCCTACAGGGGGCATGCCTCAGACAGCTAGTGTAGGAACCCACTCAGGAGGGAGCAATCTTAGACCTGGTACTCTCAAATGGGGAAGGAGAAAGGATCTCAGATTTAGAAGTGGGTAGCCATCTGGGAACTAGTGACCACCAAACAGTGTGGTTCACAATAAACACAGCCATAGAGTCAAGCCATACAAAAACAAGAGTATTGGACTTTAGGAAGGCTGACTTTGGGAAAATGAGAGAGTGCCTTAGAAAAGCACTAGCAAATGGGCAAGAGGGAGGGGTGGAGGAACAATGGGGAATAATCAAAACAGCCATCGTAGAGGCAACAAGCCTTTGTGTGAAGCAAATCAATAAAACAAAACAAAGGAAAAAAACACTATGGTTCTCAAAAGAGGTGGCAGGGATGGTTAAGGAGAAAAGGATAGCATTCAGGAAATATATGGAAATGCAGAAGGAGCAGGACAGAGAACTTTATCAGATAAAGCAGAAGGAGGCAGGGAAGGCAGTCAGAATAGCAAAGGCACAAACTGAGGAAAAGATAGCTAACTCTGTTAAGAAGGGGGATAAAACTTTTTATAGGTACTTTAGCGAGCGAAGAAAGACCAAGGGAGGAATACAGAGACTTAATAAAGGGGAGGGAATGTGGGCAGAGGGTGACAGTGAAAAAGCAGGGATGCTGAATGAATATTTCTGCTCAGTATTCACAACAGATGAGGAGGGGGAGGTGCCTAAACCAAACAAGGGGGAAACTCTGAATAGGGGGGTCGATACCAGTCCATTCACAGAAGAAAGGGTTTTGAAAGAACTCTTGAAACAGGGGTGGACAAAGCAATGGGGCCTGATGGGATTCACCCAAGAATACTAAAAGAACTAAGGGTAGAACTAGTAACACCACTGAATACTCTCTTTAACAAATCATGGAGGATGGAGGGTACCTGAGGACTGAGGAGGGCAATGTGATTCCACTTCACAAAAGTGGAGCAGGGCAGAGGCAGGAAACCACAGACCAGTTAGTTTGACTTCAGTGGTAGGGAAAATGATGGAATCACTTCTGAAGGAAAGAAGTGTTGAGTACCTAGAGGCTAGTGGGACACAGGACCCATGGCAGCATGGGTTCACAGCAGGAAGGTCATGTCAGATGAACCTAACAGATTTCTTTGACTGGGTGACCAAAGTAGTAGACCAGGAAGAGGCTGTGGATATGGCCTATCTAGATTTTAGCAAGGCGTTTGATACAGTCCCACACAAAAGATTAATAAAAAAGTTAGCCAGTCTTGGAGTGGGTCCCATGGTGGTAGCCTGGATAAAAAACTGGCTGGACAACAGGACGCAAAAGGTAATAGTAAACGGAGTCCACAGTGAAGAAAGGAGGGTAACTAGCGGGGTACCACAGGGTTCGGTACTGGGACCGGTCTTCTTTAATATCTTTATAAGTGACACTGGAGAACACCTGGAAGGAAAGGTATGCTATTTGCAGATGACACAAAGATCTGCAACAGGGTTGCTACACAAGGTGGGGTGGAAAGAATGAAAAGGGACTTGGCAAGGCTGGAGGAATGGTCAAATACGTGGCAGCTCAGATTCAATGCAAAGAAGTGCAAGGTAATGCATCTGGGAAACAAAAACACAGGGGAAGAGTACACAATGGGGGGTGAGTTAATAACAACAAAAATGGAAAGAGACCTAGGAGTAATTATATCAGATGACCTAAAGGTGGGCAAGCAATGTGAGAAGGCAGTAAGGAGGGCTGGGGGGGATACTGGGATGCATAGGGAGAGGCATCAACAATAGAAAACAGGAAGTTGTTATCCCTCTCTACAGATAGTTAGTGAGACCCCATCTGGAGTATTGTGTGCAATTCTGGAGACCCCATCTCTGCAAAGACATAGACAGAGTGGAGGCTGTTCAGAGGAGGGCAACCAAAATGGTGCAAGGTCTGCACCAGAAGACATATGAGGGTACCCTTGAGGAAAGGAGGGAGAGGGGGGACATGATAGAAACTTTCAAGTATCTCAAGGGAATTAACAAGGTACAAGAGGGTAGTATCTTTCAGAAGAAGAGATGTGCAAGAACAAGGGGGCACAATTTGAAGATGGGGGGGACAGCTCAGAGGTAATGTTAGAAAGTATTTTTTCACAGAGAGAGTTGTGGATGCATGGAACAGCCTTCCTGAGGAGGTTGTGGAGTCAGGAACAATGGGACAGGCATAAGGCAATTCTAGTGGTGGGCCAGGAGGAAATAAGCTGTTGATTAACTAGAATCTGCAGCTTATTCATCAGGTAGGAAAATGGGCAGACTGGGTGGGCCAAGCGGTCCTTATCTGCCATCAAATTCTATGTTTCTATTTTTCTATCCCATGCCTGTTTGAAGCCCTGCACTTTATTCATATCCACCACTTCTTGAGGTAGGCCGTTCCACGCATCCACCACCCTTTCTGTGAAAAAGCACTTCCAACCATTATCCCTTAATCGGCCTCCCTCTAATCTCATGCTGTGTCCTCTTGTCCTGCTATTTTTCTTATATTGAGGCATGTTAGTCTCTTTCACCTTGTTAATGCCCTTAAGGTGTTTGAATGTTTCGATCATATCACCTCTCTCCCTCCTTTGCTCTAGGGTTACATATTGAGCTCAGTTAATTTGTCCTCATATGTTTTCTGATGCAGTCCCTGCACCATTTTGGTTGCCCTTCTCTGGACTGCCTCAATTTGGTTAATGTCCTTGTGACAGTGTGGCCTCCAGTACTACACACAGTACTCCAGATGGGGCCTAGCCAGTGTCTTGTAAAGAATAATTATTCCCTCCCTCTTCCGACTTGTGATACCCCTACTAATACACCCCAACATCCCCCTAGACTTACCTACTGCTTTAGTGGTCTGCTTGGATGATTTCAGGTCATTGGTCATGATGATGCCCAAGTCTCTTTCTTCCCTTGTGACTGCCAGCAACTCCCCTCCCAGCCTATAGGTGACTTTAGGGTTTCTCTCCCTATGTGCATGATCTTGCATTTCTTTGCATTAAACCCCAGTTGTCACTCCTCCGACCATTTTGCTAGTTTATCCAGATCTCTTCTTATTCTGCCCACACAATCTGGATCATCTGCTCTGTTGTAGATCTTGGTGTCATCTGCATACAGACAAATATTACCCTCCAGTCCATCTGCAATGTCACTAATGAAGATATTGAAGAGGACTGGCCCTAGGACTGATCCCTGAGGTACCCCACTTGTGACTTGCATCTCTTCTGACTGTATACCGTTTACCAGCGCTCTCTGTTTTCTGTCCATCAACCTGTTTACCACCCAGATGACCAATTTCTGACCCACCTTGAGCCTACTCAGCTTATTAATCAATCTTCTATGTGTAACAGTATCAAAAGCTTTGCTGAAGTCAAGGTAGGAGACATCAACTGCTCCGCCTTGGTCCACCACTCTGGTTACCCAATCAATGAAATCTATGAGATTAATTTGACAGGACCTTCCTTTTGTAAACCCATGGTGTCTTGGATCCTGTGCTCCTATGGATTCCAGGTGTTGCACTAACCTTTCCTTAAGGAATGCCTCCATAATCTTGCTCACTACTGAGGTAAGGCTGACTGGTCTGAAGTTCCCTGCATCCTCCCTGCTACCACTCTTGTGGAGCGGGATCACATGAGCCCTTCTCCAGTCTTCTGGGACCTCTCCTGTGCTCAGAAACTCACTAAATAGTTCTGATAATGGCTCTGCTAGTTCCACCCTTATCTCCTTTAGTACCCTGGGATGTATGCCATCTGGTCCCATTGCCTTGTCTACCCCGAGCTTATTGAGCTCATGTAGGAGCCTTTCTTTTGTGAAGGGACTAGTGCACACCTCCTTCCCCCGTGTCCATGGTGCTGAGCTGTGGGCCCAGCCCTACCTTCTCTTCAGTAAATACTGAGCAGAAGTATCTATTTAGGATTGGTGCTTTTACATGGTTCTCCTCCTCACATGCCCCCTTATCTCCTTTGATCTTAGCAATACCCCCTCTGGACTTTCTCCTTTCACTTATGTATTTATAGAAAAGTCTTGCCACCTTCTTTCACTGTTTGTGCTAGTGTTTCCTCAGTTTGGGCTTTTGTCTGCCTTACTGCCTTCCCTGCTTCCCTTAGGGAAGTTTAGTATGCCTCCCTGTCTTCATCCCGCCATGATTCCTTATATTTCCTAAAGGCCAGCCTTTTGGCTCCAACCTTTTCTGCTACTGTTTTTTAGAATCAGAGTGGTTTCCTCCTTCTTTTGCACTTCTTTTTCTCTCTAACACAATGGGATGTTACTTCAAGTATTGCATCCTTAATGCTTGCCCACTTTGCTTGTACTCCCTCACCTGTTTTTCATTTTGCCAGTGCTAGTTTAACTCTGTTGGCCATCTTACCAAAGTCAGCTCCTCTGAAGCACCATATTTTTGCCTTGGAATGGAATGATTTAGTTCTAGTGGCCAAATTTGAACCATACCATGTGATGGTCACTGGCCCCCAGGTGACCTTCTATCTGGAGATCTGTGATCCTTTCTCTGTTAGTCAGTACTAGATCTCGGATAGCCCTGTCTCTTGTGGGTTGTTGTACCAGTTGTTTGAGGCCCTCCCCCTGCAGGTAATCCACCATGTGTCTAGTTCTGGCAGATGTTCCTGCTGGTATTGACCAATCTGTATCTGGCATATTGAAATCTCCCATTATCAGAGCCTCCCCTTTAGCTGTCATGTTTTGTATATCTTCTAACAGTAATGTGTCTATGTCCTCCCCCTGGTCTGGGGACCTGTAGAAAACTCCAGTTCATATGGCTGTCCAATTTCCTGTTTCCAGG
Source organism: Neoceratodus forsteri (assembly GCA_016271365.2). Taxonomy (NCBI): domain Eukaryota; kingdom Metazoa; phylum Chordata; order Ceratodontiformes; family Ceratodontidae; genus Neoceratodus; species Neoceratodus forsteri. The sequence continues at coordinate 834,728,807 of CM057456.1, read as the reverse complement.
GTGACCCACAGTTCTTCTGGCTCCTTATGTGTATTCTGAATTTCTGTAGCTTTGATATCACCATTGACATACAGGATCACTCCACTCCCCCTTTTGCACCTCGTCTCTTCTGAACAGTACATAGCCAGGTACTGAAGTCTCCCAAGTGTGGTTACTAGTAAACCATGTCTCGCTAATTGCCACTATGTTCAGTTTAGCCTCTGTCATTATTGCCTGCAGGTATGGGATCTTGTTTCCCAGACTGCAAGCATTTGTGTACATGATTTTCCATTGGCCAGATTTTGGTATGTTAGTTGTTGAGTGAGGTCTGGCATTTCCCATTTGCATTGTATGGGGAGCCAGACCTTTTTTCTTATCTGGTGATGCAAATGAACTGAAAACATGCTGAACTCCTGTTTGACCACTAGCTGAGGGGCGATGGGTGTTCTTCCAATTGCACTGTTATAGAAAAAGGATACTGCACATGTGCTTAATGTCAGAAAGTTAGAAGCTAAGATTATTAGAGAATTAATAGAACATTTTGGAAACCTGTTTGATAAAACAGGTTCCCTCTTAAGGAGGGGGGTGTATAGGACAGGGTAGAATAGGTTCCTGTCCCAGTTGTTATGGAAAGAGTTTGAATGCAGGGATCTATTCCATTCTTTCCTTTTCCTGTCTCTTGTCTGGTTGCACAACCACATTTTCATGCGGACCTAGGAATTGATCACCCCGACAGTCTCTCAAATAGTTGCCTCTTGCTATCTCTCAGTCTTCCCTTGCTGCTTGTCTTTTCCACCCTTGAATATCTGCTGGTATAAAAATATATGCAAATATTTATGTGGAAATGTAACTGATATAGGGATCCCTTTTGTTTAGAAATTATATAGTGTCAATTTTTGAAATGTATATACTTATAGTTTGAGATTATTGCAAAAAGCTATTAGAAACTCAAGGGGTTACCTGAATGCAATTTTTAAGCCTTTTGCAGAAGTGCTGTGGAAAAGGGGCATCAGCTCAGACACACTGTGTTCCTGCCAGCTCCTGCCTGAAATATACAGTATAAGAACACTTTGGAAGATGCTTGTTAAGAATGGGGTATTGGAAGGACTTACAAGACAGAGCTGCAATTGCTTGCAAAGTTGGACACAGAGACTGAAGGAAAACTCTGATGGATCTCTTCTATTTTATTTTGCCTTTGTAAATAGATATACTGAACAATTTTATTTTTTGTTACTTCTAGTATAAATAAATATTTTTGGTGAATTCTATAACTGCTCCTAATTTTTCTATGCTTCCCGACATGTGCCTTGATGACAAGAGTCAAGATTAAATTGCTTTTTCTTACAAGAGAAAGTGCTAAGATAAATTCCAACAGATTTCAGTTTACTCTTCCTCCGGACAAGGCCAAGATGCTCAATGTCTGCCTTAAGAGTGGCACTATTGAGAGGCGTAGTTTCAGTTATAGTAAGGTTTAATTTGTAATTAGAAATAATACCAGACTTAGAGATAATCTGTATGGCAGCAAGCAAGGATGCAACTGGAAAGGAAACATATAATAGTATATCATCTGGATACACTGATGGTTTATAATCTGTGCCACTAATCGAAATGCCAGAGACATGGGGAGAAAAGTTAAGGTTATGAATCAAAGGCTCTAGAAAAAGATTAAATAAGTATGGAGAAAGGGGACATCCCTGCCTGGTACCCTGACGAAGAGAAAATGATGAGGATAAAACACCTTTACAAAGTACGCAGGCTGACAGAGAGGAGTAGACCACCTTGACCTATTGTATGAATTCTCTAGGGATATGATATTTGGGTAAAAAGGGAGAACAAATAGGCCCATGAGACCCAGCCAAAGGCCTTTTTGGTGTCCAGAGTTACCAAGACTGCAGGAGTGGATGAGTCTCTGGATGTGAAAAAAAAGGTAAGACAATTTCATGAGATGGTCAGTAGAAAGCCTACCTTTTACAAAGCCTACCTGCTCCCTACTAATCAATGAGTCCCATATTGATCCCAATCTACAAGCCAGTACCTTAGCTAATATTTTAAAATCCATGTTGATAAGCAATATTGGCCTGTAGTTGGAGACTAACAGTGGGTCTCGTTCAGGTTTAGAAAGAACAACAATGGTGGCCGCAGTCAAAGAAGGATCAGATAAGCCCTCCTTGAAAATATAATTGTAGGTACTCAAAAGAATAGGAGTCATCTGGTCTTTAAAGGCATTATAAAAATTGGTGGTGAACCCAGCTGGGCCAGGGGACTTATCAGAATCCAGAGAGTCAAAGGCCTGGGACATCTCAAGCAGAGTCAACATTGTCTTTAGGATAGCAACTTGAGAATCAGTCAATTTGGGAAGGGTAGCATCCTGGAGGAAAGATTCAAACTGAGTTGGACAAAAGGGAAGAGAAGGCAGAGCATATAATTGTTGATAAAAGATTTTAAAAGCTGCAACAATATCTCAGGGTGAGGTAAGAAGATGGCCAGAATCCAAATGGATTGAAGAGACAATTCTATCCATTACTTTGGAATGTAAGCAAAGGGCCAATAACTTCCCAGCCCTCTCCCCTTGATCAAAATAATTTATTTTAGAGCGTAAGATAAGATACTCAGCCTTCTTTCCAACAGCATGTTATATTGGAATCTGAGAGATTCTAACTGTTCTCACTCTCTCTGCTTGGGGAGAGGCCCATAAAATGTGCTCCTCGATGGAATGTATACAAGCTAATAATGAAGAAAGAGCAGCAGAAGTTTGTTTTTTCTGCTTAGTAGTCAAACAAATCAAATTCATTCCCCTTGAAGGGCACATTTCAAGGCCCCCAACAAGATATCAAGTTTGGGCATAGAAGGGGAATTAAGGTCCATAAAGGTGGTAATGAAAGACTGGAGATTTTGCAGTAACTCATCCGACTTGAGTAACTGATTATTTAAATGCCACACCTTGTCTCTGATCAAGGAAGGGTTGAGACTGAACTAGATGAAGACAGGATGGTGGTCCAATACAACTTTAGCAGAATAGTAACACAAACCAATCCCAGGAGGGTAATCCACCCCTAACAAAAAATAATCAATCCTAGAAAAACTATTATGTGGTGGGGAGTGGAAGGAATATTACTGACAATCCAGGTTTAGTGCCCTCCATGGGTTTACCAAGCCCGAGGAGTGCATAAGGTTCTGAATAGGCAGTTGACTGGGCGAAAGGGGCTTTTGGGTTTGACCAATCCTGACCAGGTCGTTGCACAAAACCAGGTTCCAGTTCCCTCTGAGGATGACTAGAAGTGAATTCCAGGAGGTTAAGATAGACATCAAAGTGGTAAAAAAATGAAGCTCATCACTGTTGAGGCCGAAAACAGAACCCAGTACAAACTCAAGGTAACTGAGTAATACTTGGAGAATAATATAACAACCCTGGGGATCTGCTGTTTCCTGGAGAAGATGAAAAGGTATTCTTATGGCTATAATAATAGCTACACCTTTTATATGGGATTGGGAGCCAGCACCGAAGGCCCGTCCCATTCAGGAACGGCAATGACAGAGGGAGGCAGGTGAGTCTCTTGGAGAAAGGTTACATCATCTTGTAACTTATGTAAATGCAGCAACATTTTGGGTCTTTTAGTAGGGGACTGTGTGTCTTTGCTGTTTCAGGTACAAAAGTTTTAAACAGCCATAGCAAAATAGTGCAAGGAAACCAATAAGCAGAGCAAGGTGCAAGTAAATAAGCACATCTTGAGTACAAGATAACAACACTAGAACCCTTCCTCTGGTGGCAACCTCCTGATGTCGAATCCCTCCCCTCTGCAGAATAAACTGTAGTACACCCAGAATATATATAAAAACAACAAATTCCCTAATAAAAACACCCAGCCTCCCCTAACCCAAATGATAACTATAATCCCCCCCAAAATAAAATCCATTACAACCCCAACTGTGAAAAAAAAAATGCCACTACAAGAGTTAAACTCACCAACCAGTGAATATACCCAGTATAAGTGGGGAGTAAAAAAAAAGGTAGCAGAACCTTATGAGGACAGGTTCTAAAAAGACAAGTTCCCAGTGATCCAAAATACTGTAGAAAAAATAAAGAGAAGGGCACTAGCTTGCCAACAGTCATACACCAAGACCAGTGTTCCCCAAACCCACAATGAATGTTAAATCAATCAGCCACCTTGAGACTGTGCATAATAAAATAAAGAAAGCTCCCCAGGAATGAAGCAGTGGCAATACCCCAACCCAACAATCGGCTAATGAAACCTCCCAAGATCAGCATATTGACAATCCCACCCTCCGCTCCCCCTGCCTGTAAATATTTGAACACACAGTTTCTCACCTCAGAATAGACATAAGTAATAAACAATCATAAGGGACATGCCCTCCAAAACCTCTTGTTACCATAGTGAAAAGCAATATACAAAAAAACAAGATCGTCAATTGGCAGAGACATCACAGATCCACGAACACAAGGTCACAACCAAAGGATCTATGAGTGGATAAGTGGAAGGGCAAATAAACAAGTAAAACAAGTATGAATAAGTTTTAAGGACCGCAATGAAAACTGATGAACAGTCCCGCTTGGTTGCATCCGACCGAGCCAATCAGCAGCCAAAAACTCAAACATCAAGAAACAAGGCCAATCCCCTGGAAAATGTCCAGCGCTACTTGAAACTTGATATCTCTTGAAGTTGAAAAATAATATCAACCAGCTTTGAATAAGTCTGCGAGGAGGTGCTGAAGTTCCTTGGCAGCTTGGTCACTATTATCAAAGAAGTAGTGAACTTGCAGTTGAGATGGATACAGCATCCAGAACTTTATACCTACTGGAATCAGTTTAGTCACTAAGGGATGATAGTATTCCTTCTTCTGGCACACTGAAACAGGCAGGTCCTGAGAAATGTGAAGTTTGATGCCTTCCCATGAAAGACACTGTACATCCCTGAGTTTATTCAAAACATGGCAAGAAATATCTCCCATATCCTTCCTCAGCAAGGTTAAGTTCATTAGTCAGGAAAGTTAGGGCATCTTTCAATTGTTCCAGTTTAAGCAAAAAACATTCCTCTGTCAATGGAATTGAGGCTGTTGTTGCAGTAGTGGCTGGCCCGGATTCAGGCCCTTGGTCTTCTAAGAGGCCTTATCCGGTGTTTGCAGGGTGGGTATGATGTGGGAGAGATTGTTTAATGTCCACGGCCAGGACGAATACTCTTTTTCGGAGAACACCACAGCACCAGCAGTCGTGATGTCCTCACTCACAGCAAAAGTTGATAGATTCCACAAATTGCAAGGTAAGAGGAAAACAATCAGGAATTAAAGCACAGCAGACAGGAGCAGAGTGAGGAAGCTGCTCACCCTAGCCAGGCATCACGTGACTATCCCCTACCATTCCATTATAATGCAAGATGGTTTTGCAGAATGTTTTGATTCCAAAGTGCCTACCTTTACCAAATGTACTTTGTCATCCAGGATTGATTTCCTGTTTGTTTCTGCTGCTTTTAAGATGAACTCAGCAAGGACTATTGTGGGGTGGAAACTTCAGACCACCTGGCAGTAGTGTGCTACTGTCATGCAGGGCCAAATTAGTCTGAAGCTGCTAAGCCATGGAAACTGAATAATACCATATTGGATAAGGAGGATGAACAGAAAAAATGGAGGTATTTATTTAAAGCATGATGTACAATAATAGATGCATATGAAGACATCGCACAGTGGTGGGAGAACTCAAAGGCAAATTTCAAAAGCTTATTTGAGAAAATAGGAAAATAACATGATAGTACTAATAAATATCATAAATACCTAGGTCTGCAATTTTAGCTGTATTAACTAATTTCTCACATGCATGAAGATGGTGTAGACCTATCAGGATGGATAAGACTTTTAAAAGATGAAATAAGGGGATTTTCAATATGAGTGAGCAACATCTCTAGAAATGAAACTGAACTACAGTGGCGTGAAAAAGTATTTGCCCCCTTCCTGATTTTCTCTATTATTGCATATTTGTCACACTGGATGTTTTCAGGTCTTTAGACAAAATATAATATTAGATAAAGGGAACCTGAGTGAACAAATAACACTTTTTTTTTTTTTCTTATTTCATTTATTTAATGAAAAAAGTTAACCAACACCAACTGGCACTGTGTGAAAAAGTAATTGCCCCCTAGTTAAATCAACCCAATTAAAAGGATAATTAGAGTCAGCTGATTGAACACAGCCAGGCTTGATTACAGCCAGTCCTGCTCAATATAAACTCACTTATTTTGGCCCTTACCATCAGAGTCACTGCTGCCAGCACAAAGATTCAACCAGCACATTATGCCATGATCAAAGGAAGTTCCTGAAAAGATAAAAAAATGTGTTGCCCTTTCAGTCTGGAAAGGGTTACAAAGCTATTTCTAAGGCTCTGGGACTCCATCGAACCACAGTGAGAGCCATAATCTCCAAATGGAGAACACTTGGAACAGTAGTGAATCTTCCCAGGAGTGGGCGGCCTGCCAAAATTACTCCAAGGGCACAGCGTAAAATCATCCAGGAAGTCTCAAAGGATCCTAAAACAACATCCAAAGAACTGCAGGCTTCTCTTGCCTCAGCTAAGGTCAGTGTTCATGACTCCACAATCAGAAAGAGACTGGGCAAAATGGGCTTCATGTGAGAGTAGCAAGGCAGAAACCACTGCTAACCAAGAAGAACATAAATGTTCGCCTCTCATTTGCCAAGAAGCACCTGGATGATCCACAAGCCTTTTGGGAAAATGTTCTATGGACAGATGAGTCCAAAGTGGAACTTTTGGACGACATGGATCCCATAATGTCTCGCGAAGCAAACACAGCATTCCATAGTAAGAACACCATACCAACAGTCAAACATGGTGGTGGTAGTGTGATGGTGTGGGATGCTTTGCTGCCTAAGGACCTGGATGACTTGCCAAAATTAAAGGAACCATGAATTCTGCTCTGTACCAGAAAATTCTTAAGGAGAATGTCCGGTCATCCTTCCGTCAGCTGAAGCTGAAGCGTAGTTGGGTCATGCAGCAAGACAATGATACAAAACACAAAAGCAAGTCCACATCAGAATGGCTAAAAGAAGTAAAATTAAAGTTTTGAGTGGCCTAGTCAAAGTCCAGACTTAAACCCTAATAGAGATGCTGTATAGGATCTGAAACGAGCAGTTCATGCTCGAAAACCTACCAAATGTTACTGAATTAAAGCAGTTCTGCAAGGAAGAGTGAGTTAAAATTCCTCCACAGCGATGTGATAGACTGATATTGAATTATAGGAAGTGTTTGGTTGCAGTCATTGCAGCTAAATGTATGCAACCAGTTATTAAGTGTAAGGGGGCAATTACTTTTTCACACAGTGCCAGTTGGTGTTGGTTAACTTTTTTCATTAAATAGGTGAAATAAAAAAATAAAAAACAAGTGTTATTTGTTCACTCAGGTTCCCTTTATCTAATATTACATTTTCTCTAAAGATCTGAAAACATCCAGTGTGACAAATATGCAATAATAGAGAAAATCAGGAAGGGGGCAAATACTTTTTCACGCCACTGTATTAGACACAAGGTCACTCGCAACATTTAGATAAATGTTCTGGGTTGAGTGACAGAGTGACCCATGAGATCACAACTGGTCTCTGTAATTCATAGAAGAATCAGGTGGTGACATAATGAAGGTTGTCTGTGACCATGCTAAGAACAATTTCGGTTCTACTGTCAACACAGAGTGTGAGGACTCTGCAGTGTCTCATTTTACCATTCAGTCTGTTTATGATCGAACATGAGAACAGCTGACCCAATCCATTACTGTGGCTGTGGTGGAACAAATAATTAAACAGCTAGGTAATAACACAGTTCCAGGGATGGGTTTCCTGCAGAATTTGATAAAATTTTCATCTCAGTTTTGAGTCCCAATTTACAAACATTGTTGTATTATATATCAGAACACTACCCAGCTGAGGAGCCTGTTACAGGGGACTGCGGAGAGCCTTAAGAAGTAAAGCTGACTTCCATCCAGCTTGTGGAAAGCTTTTACCCTGTCTGCCCACCCAGGGCCAGCACTCTATTTATTGGAGCTTATTGGTCACATGACATATCACTTGACCTCTTCTTCAAATTACTAAGTGCCCACTTTCCCATTTGCAGCTTATATTCTCCAGCTACCAGGGTGCACTGCATTATACCTCCAAGCACCTCTCTGCCCACTCTCCCCATCTCTATACTTAATATTAAATTTCCATCACTTAACTCTAGGAGTCACTATACTGTACTCCCTATCCCTGTTTCTCTACTACTCTATTCCCCAGCTCACCCTCCTACCACTAAGCCTTTATTATTACAATCTGGCTAATTGTCTCCCCACTGGTCTCAAACTCTGCACTTTTAATTCCAAAGGCAGCTGCTTAACCCCTATGCCATCAAGGCAGGCTACTTTTTATCTCTATTTGTCATGCCTTGTAGCTACTGACTACACAGGCTACTAAAAACAAAACATTTTGGTTTCTTACTGTCTTGTGGCAGGGCTCAAACCCTGTACCTCTAATTTTAAGGTCTGCAGCACTGCCTCCAGGCCAAGGAGTCAGGCTATATTCTGCTTTGTATCTCTCAAATCTTAAAGCCCTCTTTCTCCCTAGTTACTAAACAAAAACAACTCAGTTTCCTGCTGTCTTATTGCAGGACTCAAACCCCATGCTCTTGCTTCTAAGGTCTGTTACTTTACCTTCTGACCAACCAAGTCAGGCTACTTTATTTTTAGTACTTTGCCACTCATAAACCTACTGGCACTATAGGCTGCTAAAACAAATACATCTCAGTCCCCTACTGTCTTGCTGCAAGTCCCAAACTGTGTACCTCTGGCGCCTAAAGCAGCAGCTCCGTCACTGCACCAACTCAGGGTAATACTGTGCACTCTCCCAAAGTCCCTAAGCTTTGTCCCCCTCCCTCCAACCACTAAGTGTCCTTATAACACTGCATACCATGTCTTCCATCACCATATGTCACCTGCTACTGACCATAGCACCCATCTTCCTACTAGGGGGAGGCTCCACTTCTCCCTCCACTTGGTGACTCAGAACAGCCTAGCACCAAGCTCCTAACCTTAGCCACCCTACCCACACCTACCACCGACCCATTCCTCTCACTCCACCAATGGACCATACTTCCCCTAAGCTCCTATCACCCTACTGGTACTACTGTGTTACTGCAATGGACACTACTCTGCCTGGCCTCTCCCTCCCTACAGGACCTATCTACTCCCACCTCCACACGGTGCTGTTCCCCCTCCCTAATGGTGCCTAAGCTCATGAAGAAACATTTAAAGTTGGCTGCCCTGTGCATCCTCCTACTACTACTCCTTCTTTCCGGAGACATTCACCCCAACCCAGGACCCACCCTACCCCCCCAGGGTTACAACATCCAAGAGCCTCACTATCGCCTCCCTCAATATATGTAGCCTACTCAAAAAACTTAATTCCTTTCAGGGATGGGTTGCTCATAATCACCCCAATGTCATCTCAGTAGTTGAAACTTGGCTTAACAACCACACCCCTGACTCTGCAGTCTCACTTCCTGGCTTCACACTATACCAGGCTAATAGAACCTCAAAGAAAGGGGGTGGTTGTGCACTGTATGTCCAGGAATCACTGCAGTGTATCACCCTATCCTCCCCATCACTTGAACACGGGGCCCCATCTCTCACATTGAAGATCACTCTTGCCTGTAACAGAGCCCCCTTGTTCCTCTTCTCTGTATACATCCCCCCCCCGAAATCAGAAGACCGCTTTCCTCTCTGTCCTCAACCATCTCCAGACTCTCCCTGACACTTCAGCCCCTGTTAGGGATGCTGCAACTGCTCAAAACCTGACCCAGCTTGTGACTACTGCCACTAGAATAAACCAGAGGACTGGTACTGTCACCCTCCTAGATCTAGTATTCACTAACGCCCCACATAAATCTACACAGATCAGGGTACTACTCAATTCTCTGAGGGACCACTCCCCAGTGCTATGTCACTGGTCATACTGTATTAACAAGCCCCTCCAAAACTGTCTTACAACGCTGCCTCAAACCTGGCAAACTACAGTCCCTTAAACAGTACCTCCTAGTTACTAACTGGTCCCCCATAAGAAAGGCTCAGAACATTGACTCTGCCCTCAACTATTTCATTCATACATTCAGCACTGCAAGCAACATGTTTGCACCCCTAACCAAACAAAAAATTAAAGGTGCCAACACACCTTGGCTATCTCAAGCCCTTTTGGACCAGATGCATGAATGAGACAATTTGTGGCACATTGCACAGGATACCAGAAAACCCTCTGACAGGCAGTGCTACCAGGAAGCGTGCAATAAATGCACCTGGGATATTCAAAAAGCAAAGGCTGAGTACTATAAAACCTTGCTCACCAACACATGGGGCTCAGGCCGCAAGTTCTGGGACTCATTCAAAACGCTAAGTGGCAAAGCCTCCACTGCCCCGCCTACCAATATCAGGGCCAGCGGATCTATCACCTCAGACTCAGCCCTTATCGCCAACACATTAAATTACACCTTCTCTGACCTCACTGGTGTTCTCCCCCCAACTTTTTCTCCCCCACACACCCTACAGCACACTGCCCCCTCATCAACCCCCCTTTCCACTTTAAAGCAGTTTCCCAGTGTGAAGCTACCCATCTTCTTCTCAAAGCCCTCAGTAAATCATGTTTCAGCAGTGACACACTGAACCTGAAACTGCTTAGACTCACATTCAATGAGGTTCTCTCCCCTTACCATGCTTTTGAACGCCCTTTCTCTGAGCCAGTTCCCCACCAAATGGAAATCTGCACTGATCACTCCTATCCTTAAAAGTGGTGACCGCACCCTGCCTGGGAACTACCACCCAATATCAATCCTGCCTCCCCTCTCTAAAACCCTGGAGAAAATTGTGGCCACCCAACTAATAGACTACCTCACTAAATATAGTATCTTGTGTCCTGAACAACATGGCTTCCACCAGAACCATAGCACTACCACTGCCCTCTTGGAATTTACAAACACCCTCCATACATCCCTGGACACTGGCTACACTGCTAGCGTTGTCTTTATACACCTCTCAAAGGCATTCAATACCATGCACCACTCACTTCTCCGGGACTCTCTCACTCAGATAGGCCTCTCTCACTCAGATAGGCCTCTCCCATGAGACCATTGACTGGTTTGCCAGCTATCTGTCTGAGAGAACCCAGACAGTCCGGATTGCCTACTCCCTGTCATCCCCCCACCAAGTCAGATCTGGGGTCCCTCAAGGCTCTATTCTTGGCCCACTTCTCTTCTCCCTATTCCTCAACACCCTGCCCAATGCCTGCTCGGGAAAAATTCTATTGTATGCAGACGATGTAGTCCTCTACAACTCACACACTGATCCTGCAGCCCTCCACTCAACACTCCAGAAATCCTTCTCTGAAGCTGAATCCTGGTTCATTCAGCATAGGTTAGTACTAAATTACAAAAAAACTAAATCCATGATGTTTGCACATACCCAAAATAAGAACCTAGGACAATCCTTGCTCATTCTGAACTCACTGAAATACCTCCTTGAGCAGGTTACCACTTTCAAATACCTTGGCATCACCCTAGACACTTGTCTCACTTTCCACAACCATATCTGGATGCTCAGCACTGCTGTCAATATACGTACTGGTCTCTTTCACCGCTATTAGCACTACCACTCCCTGAATCTCCACCTAGCCATCTCTGCATCCATTCTATCTCTACTTGATTATGGAATCATCATCTATGGTGCAGATGAGATCACCCACCTACACAAGATTAGGCTAGCCCTCAATAAGGCTTGCAGACTTGCTACAGGCTGTCCTAGACTTACACACACCTGCACCCTCTACGCCTCAGCAAACTGGCTCAACTTTGATGGGAGGCTGAAGTACCAGGCCTGCCTCTTTGCTAAGAAAATCACCTCAGGATTACTCTCACCAGCCCTCTCCCCACTACTTCAGTCCCCACTGTCTACCTGCCTCGCATGGCAATCAGCAGCTACCCACTTTAGGGTACCTCACTGCAAGACCACCTCAGGCCAAAGAACGTTTTGATATCTGGCCCCATCCTGGCTCAACTCACTTCCAAATTCCCTCCTCACTGAACCCAAACTTGGTCGGTTCAAGTCCCAACTAAGGTACCTTATCACCCAGGGATCAGTATGTGACTGCCCCTAAACCTGAACTTCCATTTCTACCACCCCCCCACCTCCCCCCTCCTCCCTTGACCATGGACCTAACACTGGTCCGCCACCCCTGGGCATGCCTATACCATGACAATTGACCCCAATGTCCTGCCTTGGCCAGTGAAGAACTCTTAGGCATGGCTAGCGCCCATTGCCCTGAAATGTTATGCTTGTACCTGTTACCTTTTGCACTTTGTGCCTTGTTAGTAGCTCTCTGTTACCATGTATTCCCTGCTGCTATTTTGTATTTTCTGTGTTCATTTGCAACCATTCTGTAACTATTGTCTTTAATTACTATGTTAGTTATTACTTTGTTCACGGTTGTCTCTGTCTTATGTATGACATGGAACCTTTGTAAAGAAGTCTTTGACTCAAAGGTGTTATCCGATATTTATCAATAAACAATAAACAATATTTTCAAATCATGGAATCTGACCACCACTAGGCAAACTGCTCTGTTAATTAACATTTTTAAGCCTGGTGATAGGGAAGATATAAGAAAATGGAGGCCTTTATGTCTTCTAAATATCAATCAGAAGAGTATCAAATATCCTGGCTAACAGGTTGGCCCAAGTAGACTCAAAAGTCCTTATCAAGCCCCAGACATGAGTCTTCAAACAGAGAAGCATATCAGATAATCTGAATATACTATGAGGATTAGTGGAAAGAGGTGATGATTTGTTTAATGGATTTCTGCTTTCAGTAGATCAAGAGAAGATGTCTGATTGGTTGCCACGTGCCTTCTTGATTAGAATATTGGGCCTCTATGGTATTCTCAGTTGTTGTATAAAGTGGATTCTTATGCTGTATATGGGGATGATGATGTTTCCTCTTATTAACTCTGTGTTGGGTCCACCTGTTTTGGTTTGAAGGGGAGTCAGACAGGTCTGATCCTAAGCTCTTTGCTATACATATTCTCTTTAGACCCCCTTATCAAGCTGATTCAACAGAACCCTAATATAAAGGGGTTTCAAGTAACTCTGAACATTCCTGAAATTAAGACATTGGACAATGCCGACGATTTGTGTGTCCTTATTCAGGATCAAGATTCTGGATCAGATGTGTAACAGACATTTGATTTGTTTTCTAACATAGCGGGTGCTAAAATGAATTATAATAAATGTTCTTGTATACCCTTTCAAATCATGGTGACTTGTACTGACCCAACCACAGTATCAGCCATTCAGTGAGGAAAGAACCCATAAAGCTTCTGGGGATTCATTCTGGGTATGGTAAATTTGTAACTGAAAAAGGGATCCAGTGTATTTATAAGGCAGAACTTTTTGGAGACATAGAGCACTGTCAAAACAAAAAAAAAACTTTTTTATCCGCACACTATTACTGCCATGCTTGCTATATGTGGGTATGGTTTACCCACTCCCACTGGAATGGGAAGCCAAAGTATACAGCCTGTTTGTTCAGGGATTAAAGGAGATAAGTTGAACCCCATTGGTTGAACTCTTTTGGTGATGGAATAGATTTAACCATGGTATAATGAATGGCAGAGCCACTGTAAAGCACAAGCACATGTAATCCTCCAATTGGAGATCAGCGAAGTGGCCCCAATTAACTCTGCAAAGCGAAAGCGAATTCGTAGAGTGCTCCATGACGTGAAGTGGAGTACTTCTCGTTATGATGGGTAACGAGAAGTCCATTGAAAACAATGACTTTGTGTTACTCCACCTTCCCAAACCACTAATCCACCAATTCTTAAGGCAAAGTACATTGAAAACAGTGTACTTCACCTCACTTCACCTTGTTTTTAAGCTCCAAAGGCAAATTTTGCAGTGATTCATGGGATTTCAGGTTACATGGGCTCTAGATTGTTCTGCACAGCCTCAGTTGGGGTAGTGTGTGTAGGAAGCTGTAGGAGACAGACTGCTCTGAGAGCTCTCTGTGATTCAAACTTTATAAAAGCTATTAAAAAAGCCTTTTTGAGTAATTTTTTTTGCTGAAACTTTAGTTCATCGATTGTAGGAAACCCTCCGGTGCTCATATCATCGAGCGTTTATATTTTGTGTATGGATTTTGAATGTTAATGTACGACATTCAGTCTGTGTACTGAGAGATAGTGGAAGTGTGCTTTTGGGGAAGGGTGTATCTGTGGTGTAGGTAGATTAACTTGGAGAAAAAGACTGTTCTTTCTGTTTTGGTAATATTTTTCTTGTATAACTGTGTTAATGTACACACAGTAATATTTTCAATAATTCTTGTCATTTCTTTGCTAATTGTTGTGCTGCAACAGTGTATAATTTTAGTTTGTTTAAAATACATGGTTATATTACTGAAGTTTTCAATTTATGACGCATTACTTAGTGTGTGTGTGTGATGCATGTCATCAAATCAATCACCTTTTATTGTGCCACATAGTAATTTCAGCAATGTGAACCTGCTATTCACTGCAGTTGTGTGATTTATGTACTTCTTTGTGGTATCTTTACTGGTACTAGTACTAGTGACTGTTACTGCAGCAGTGCAGTACACTGTCCCCTCCCCACGGCCCACCCAAACTGGCAAAGATATTCTTTTCCAGATTTGAATTTCTGATGGTGGGCACTGGTTAGGTGTTGTGCCTTTGTGTCTGCATCTCTTCAGAGCACAGCGCGATCTTAATCTGTCTGTGCATTAACATCTCTTTAGGGCCCAATCTCCATCTGTAACTTAAGTCACAGTTGTTTCTTTGGCTTCCCTTCAGAGTACTGGACTGGTGGGTGCATAATTCTGCATGAACATTGTACTCATTAATATGTGTTTTTAAGTCAGGACCATCATCACAAGTCACTCATGATACAAATCATGTTCTTCATCATCAAGGTCACAAATGCAGGCACAAATCATGATTCACGATCACGTCACAAATCACAGCATTAATTTTTTTACCAGTTACTTGGATGTATTGTAAGCCTGTTTTGTAGTATCTCTCTAGGCTTCACCATCCCACCATTGTACTCATTAATAAGTGTTTTTAAGTCAGGGAGTTTTGTGCTACAGCTTATAGGGGAAGTACAGCCGTTGGCATTCACATTCCGAATGCAGTTCCATATTGGTCATCTCACACCGTCGACATCGAATCATGTTCTTCATCATCATGGTCACAAATGCAGTCACAAATCTCGATTCATGATCACGTCATAAATCACAACATTAAGTCTGTTACTAGTTACTTGGATGTATTTTAAGCCTGTTTTGTAGTATGTCTCCAGGTTTCACCACCCCACCGTTATACTCATTAATAAGCGTTTTTAAGTTGGGGAGTTTGGTGCCACAGCTCATTGGGGAAGTACAGCCGTTGGTATTCACATTCTCAGTGCAGTTCCATATTGGTTATCTCACACCGTCGACACCGAATCACGTTCTTCATCATCACGGTCACAAATGCAGTCACAAATCTCGATTCACGATCATGTCACGAATCACAACATTCATTTTTTTATTAGTTACTTGTATGTATTGTAAGCCTGGTTTGTAGTATCTCTCCAGGCTTCACCACCCCACCACTGTACTCATTAGTAAGAGTTTTTAAATTGGGGAGTTTTATGATACAGGCTCAGCTCATCAGGGAAGTACAGCCATAGGCATTCATGTTCTTTCCTGTGCAGCATGTGAGTTACAGTACTGTAAGTAGTGGAGGGTGAAGTGGCCCCAATTCACTCCTCAAAGTGATTCATGGAATAACGTGGAATCTGCGGAGTACTCCACAATGTGAAGTGGAGTACTTCGCTTCATAATGAGGAACACGAAGTCCATTGAAACCAATGACTTTGCATTATTCTGCCTTCCTCAAGCCACTTCTCCACCAATTTTAAGGTGAAGTACATTGAAATCAATGTAATTCGCCTCACTTTGCCTTGTAATTGGGCTCCAAATGAAATGCTGCAGTGATTCATGGGATTGCAGATCACATGGGCTCTAGATTGTTCTGCATAGCCTCAGTTCTGGCCTGGGTAGTGTGTGTGTAGTGATACGTAGCTGGAGACAGTTTGCTTTCAGAGCTCTGTGATTCAAAACCTCTAAAAGCTATTTAAAATGCCTTTTTGAGCCATTTTGTTTTGCTCAAAATTTAGTACATCGATTGTAGGAAACCCTTCTGTGCTCATATCATCGAGTGTTCATTGTTGTGTGTGGATTTTTGATGTTAATTTAGAACAGTCAGTCTATGTACTGTGAAGTGTGCTTTAGGGAATGGGCGAATTTGTGGTGTAGGTACATTAACTGGGAGGAAAAAGGCAGTCTTTCTGTTTTGGTTATTTTTTTTTGTATAACTGTGTTAATGTACACACAGTAATATTTTCAGTAATTCTTGACTTTTTTTTGCTGATTGTTGTGGTGCAGCAGTGTACAATTAGTCTGTTTAAAACATTTGGTTATATTACTAAACGTTTTCAATTTGCTAAGCATTACTTGTAGTGTGTGTGTGAGTGTGGGTGTGCGATGCGTGCCATTAAATCAGACACCTTTTATTGTGCCACAGAGTAATTGCAGCAGTGTGAACCTGCTATCCACCACACCTGCCTTAATTTTTTATACTGTTTTGTGGTATCTTTACTGGTAGTGGATTGTTACTGCTGTGCACTAATCCCCCAACTGGCAAAATGTATTCCTTTCCAGATTTGGATTTGTGACTTGTGAGCACTGGTTAGGTGTTGTTGTGCCTTTTTTGTATGAATCCCTTGAGTGTGCAGTGCAATCTTAATCTGTCTGTGCATTTGCAGTGCACCATTAATTCTGGGAGACTGCATTTCTTGTTACACTCTCATTTGACTTCGTCAGCACTGGGGAATTTTCTGGACTCAAGACAGTAGATTTTGTCAGCACTGGGGAATTTTCTGGACACAAGACAGTAGCATTTTGGGGATGCACATTAGTTCCGATGACTTTGTGTGTGACCACTGCGTGCATGACTGAGTGCGCCATTAATTCTGGGGAGACTTTGCATTTCTTGTTACGCTCTCATTTCACTTCATCAGCACTGGGGAGTTTTCTGGACACAAGGCAGTAGCACTTTGGGGATGCACATTAATTCTGGTGACTGTGTGGGTGGGGTGCTGCCAGCATTGTTGTCACTCTGCTTTACTTCACATTTAAAGTGGAATGACAATGCGAAGTAATAATAACAAGGTGAAGCGAGCCTTTCCTATGGGGCACTCTGCATAGTGAAGTGCCAACGTGAAGTGGCCACTTCGCGTTCAGTTTGCCAGTGGATTTTAAATTCGATGTATCTCTACCTCCAATATATGTACTCAGTTGTGCTGAAGCTTAGGACACGGAAACTGAAAACTGACAATCTTGCCACAGAATCTAGGAAGCAAATACAGAGAACTTTATCACTGACGTGTTTTTTTTTCAGTCTTTAACATTGAAATTGTGCCTCACAGGGAAAGGGTTTGGGGCAGTTAGCCAACTACAAAATAAAAGGTTCCATGACAGATGTAGGGTATTACATGATTGGGAATTCATGGATGGATTTCAGTAGAGGACACAGTTATACAGAAAAAAGATAGAAGACAGACACTGCCTCAGAGATAGTTGTCAGATCACCCCAAAAATCCAATACCATTTCCTGCTTGATTGTTCATTTGCCAAATCCTTCTGCTGTACTCTCAGTCAGACTTGGCAGGAACCACTTTTCTGCACTGTGGACTACCAGACTGTTGTCCTAGGCCTCTGTGAGGCAGGCTGTGGAAAATATAAGTCCACGTGGCAGCTGCAGGTATTACCTGAGGCAGACATGATGTGCTTTACAGATCCAGCAAACGCACATTGATCCGAAAGTGGTACTAGAAATGGTAAACAACTCTGTGTTGAAGGTACATAGCCAAGAGATGGGGAAATTGGCCACCAGAATTTTGAGAAATGTAGAGAAACTATCCGTATACCTCCTTAGGAACAGTGTCATAGTATGATGAAAGATGGCACATGACTGTTGAAGGAATTCATGAGCGTCAGCATAAGTAGGCTATAGGACATATTTAGGTCTTTCTTTTTCTGAGATTAATTTAGTATACATTTTTGTACTTGTTTTTGCTGTCTGTACTACAGTGCTGAACATTATTATGGCTATTTGCATGGAGTAATGCTGTATGATTTGTTTAGTTTTGGGGAATGATTTTATAGTTTTTTTTTCATATATTGTTTTGCACATTTTGTATTATATTATGAATCTGTTTTTAAATAAAACTCCATACTCTTCGATACGTGACATGGAATCTCTTACTGTCACCTGGACAGTGACCAGAGATGGAAAGAAGGGACCTTGCTTTAATGTCTAATCTGAATAATGAATTAAACTCATAATTACAATAAAAACGTATTTTTCAATTTAATGAGAAAAAAATAAGGTAACACAAGAACATTAATTATTGAAGCAAAAAATAAATAAAAAAATAAGAGAACTTGCCACATCTTAAACAAGTTTCATTTTATGGGAATAGCAACAGCATTTAGATCATTTTGCCAGTTTTGAATGAGGAGCCTCCATTAGAAAGAGGAATAGCATTGGCAATGATAATATTTGTGGATAACATGTATTAATTACAGATTGTTAAAGTTGTTGGAAAAATAAAGTTTCTTCTTGCAGTGTAGACATTTGTTTTATAGCAAAGGAAGTTTCTGAAATTAACAGCCATAGGATGATCATGGCCAAGTTAAGTAATGCTCAAGCGATATTGACCACAGTTTTTCATGGTCTTTGGTTGTCCACGTATAAATATGGTTAAAAAAATGGGAAAACCATGCATGATCATGGTTGCTGACCATGAATTACATAGAGAATAATGGATAGGTAAGTGTGTATTATGGGATTTTTTCACACACCCAAGGTGTTTGATGACCCATAAACCTCGAGAACGAAGCTCAAGAGGTTTATGTGGTCAGCACACACTGTGGGTGTGTGAAAAAATCCATAACATCAAACTTCCCTATCCTTTATTTTTCATAATTGATGGTGTGGAGGTTTAGACTATTTCTAGCAGCTTGAAAGAAAAATAAGTTTTTTTAGCTAAAGTGCAGTTTTATTTTTGAAGAAACTGAACTATGCAAGAATAAAACACAGTTGAAATTACTGCAGTTGAAATACTTTTGTGAAACAATGGAATGCAACAGTTTTAAAGAGGTTCAGATGCACTGTTTCTTTGGGGAATGCCATATCAACCAGATTTCGAATTATTATGAGGTGTCATATCAACCGGATTTTGGCTTATTATTGCCTTTGCAGCATAATAACCTGAAATCTAGTGGATATGCATTTTTAACAAAACAGTAATCAGTCTGATATTTATGGTCACCAGTAATTGTCATGGTTTAACCATGAACAACCATGGTTTATCCATGATTCTATTAGTAAGGTTACCTCCTCATGTGCTTTGTTTTCTCTGTGTGCGTGCATACTTATTCTTACTGAGACACAGCTGTGCATAGATAATTCGATGTTGTCAGCAGATAAGGGCCTTTGGCCCACCTAGTCTGCCCAATAGTGTTAATTATAGTGCTTCTTCAAATACTGCCCCATTATGTCTTTACCCTGTAGGTATAAGATTTAGCAGACAGTGTTTTACTCCATGCTTGCTTCTTTATTCATCAACATGTCTGAGCAATCCATAAACATCTGTAATTAATGATACAGACCTGTAGATGCTCAACAGAGGTCCACAGGGTCTAGTGCCCTCACATCCATTACACCTGCAGTTGCTGTATAATCTCTTTCATGTTGATAATCTCCAGCGCACTAATTTGCATCTTTATCTGCCTGCTTTGAAAATTGATCTGCACCAGTTTAAGTCCTGGGAAGATGAAGGAAACACAGTTTTTTTCAGATTTATTTTTGTTATCTCCCAGAATGCCTGCTATTAATAGCATTCTCCAGCCTTATTACAAACACAGATAGAAGTCCATTGCACAGCAAGGGTTTGCTGAAAACCTCACCAAACAGTCCTAAGGTTACACACAACACTGGGAGATTTGCATATACAGTACTGGCCATAATGCCTTACATTAGGGGTGTTTGTGTAATGCTGCATTTCACTTCCACAAGGCTCAGAATCTGCACCTGAAGGTGCATTCCGGCAAGACTCCTTGTGGTTCATTAGCTACGAGGGTGGTTAACATGTGACCTCAGCTGTATAAGACTTGAATTGCTTTTTCCTCATAGAAAACAATTCTGTTCAGCTGGGTGAATACTGTTTAGCAGAACTGTGCTGTTTCTGTGAAATTCTGCATCTTTTCACAATGATGCAGTCTTCCATGGGAACAAGAGTAAATCCCAAAACTTTTGAAAACATTTCTGCAGACTCTGTGGATGGGAGGTGTTAACATTACGCTCACCCCTAAACCATTACAAAGGTAGACCCAGTAAGAACTCTTTCATCAGCCATGTTGCCAACATTTGCTTTTCCACATTAATGGAAGATGAAATGCCATTCCTATTTCAGCTTCAATTGAATGATCAAAACTCTTACAATCCATTAGTCATTTCAGAAAAGGAAGCTTCCTGTGTATTCTTCTCTCAGCTCACTCTATTTTGTTATTTTTTTGAAACCTCAAGTATATTAAATTCATAGTAAGACATGAAATGCCCCCTTTCTTGCTGAATAAATAGCAGAAAAAGAGATGGTAAAATGAAAAGCAATGAACCCTTCTAAACAAAACAGTAATAGCTGTAGAACCTATCAATTACTAACAGACAGTAAATCTGATGTGGTTTCAGAATATAAACACAGAAAGTCTCTCAGTATCCCAAAGTAAACTAAGAAGATAAATGACATGGATGATTGATACCTTTCATTGGACCAACAGAAGATTTATGACGTGTTAAATCTTTTTAGGGCTGCGGGTAGGTGGAGCCTGCAACCCTATTATGCCAGCTCTAAAAATGAGCTACAGGATTCAGACTGCAGAACACTTCCTTTGGAGTTTTCAAATGATCCTTCCACTACTTTGCAGCCCTTCAATTTAACCCTTGCAGTGCTACAGACTAAACATCTGTGCAGAGCTCAGTCAAATAGATTAATTCTAGTTCTTTTGGCAGCCTTGTAGTTCTTCAGTGACTACAAGAAACACTTTCTTTTCAATCCAACTTGGCAAGCAGTATTTGTAGAGCTACTGCAAGGCAGATAACAGCACCTAACTGCAGAGCAGTCTCAAATTACATACTTGGCCATCTCTCCCAATGTGTGTGCGTGTGTGTGTGTGTGTGTGTGTGTGTGTAGCAATGATTTATGGTACTTTTGAAACAACAGAAAATTACTTCAGAGAAGCTAATTAACAACAGTATGCTTTTAGCTGAGAAGCCCCTGAAGGGCAAAGTTTATCAAGAATTATCAACGAGTAGAGAGCTCTTCTCACATACATTTTAAATGGTCTCCATAAGTTTCAAAAAAGCATTCTACTGATAGAAAAACCTTGGGATACTATTCTCCCTAATACATGTAAGATGAGCTTGCAACTTTTATTGCAAGTGTCCTTGAGTTTTAAAGAGCACAGTCAATGAAAGGCAAAATGCTGAAATGAGGCCTAATTGCAAGTTGAAATTAAAATAAAATTATACATATTTAGAAAATGGGCAAAGACAATGCTCTCTTCTTATTGGCTGAGACACTTATTTAGGTGGGCATCTATCAGACAATAGATGTCCACCAAATAAGAAGTCCCAGTCCAAACCTTCCTCATACGCAGCCAAGTATCCTTGTACCCAGCCTGCTTCCTCATTGGCTGAAGCACTGGTTCACACAATTTCAAACTGCCACCATTTTTATTTCATTGCTTAGTGAGAGTGACAGCCCCCACCCACACACTCACTCCCTAGACTAGAAAGACAAAAACTCCATCCAGTAACTGACCAAAACAGATCAGTGTCCAGGTTTCCAGTTATAAGTCAGGCTTAAAGTTTTTATTTTTTGTTCTGTGAGTAAAACCCCTGCTGCCACCGCTCCTTCATCAGATCTCTCCCTAAGTGCTCTGCCTTTCACGGCAACCAAGTTCTCTATGAACTCCGCATGTAGAGTGCCATTCATTAGCCCTCAAACTTTTTTTTTCCATCTTTCTGACACCGCAACGCAACAGCATTTTTATCACACATGTCTTGATACTGATCCACTTTCAGAACTGGCAAATGAGCTACTGTCAACAGACCATTATATTTATAAACTCAGTTTGTGATTTTTCAGACAATCGCCTCCTTGCTTAAGTACAGGCACTACTGAGGTTCTTTTATTTAAAAAAAAGTCACCTTATGAGCTGCGTCTTGCACGCGCATGTGCACACACACACACACTCACACTGCTTCCACCCTGCCCGCTCGATCCAAACTGAAGCAACTATTTTTTTTGTTTGTTTCTTTTTTTCAGTCACCTCAGAGAGGCATTCTTCAGTCTTTTCTCGGCTTGCAGGTGGTGTGAGATGCAGGGAGGGGATCTGTAGTCCTTGGTTTCCATGAGAGGAGAATTCATAGTTCATTACCATGAGTCAACCTCCCCCCCCTTGCACTTCTGACTACTATTTAAAAAAAAAACAAAAGTACTCTGATTTGCAGTCACGCTTGTGCTATAGCTGTCATCCCATCAGGACTGTCTTGTAGCTGTGCTTATCCATCCCTTTATTAAATGAAACAAGAAATACATTCTGTGCATGCCCACAATGAAGGTACAACTGGTGGGAGTGGGGGTGGTGTTGTCTGCTATGTGGGTTTGGGGGATGGTGACAGCAAACAACAATCCTGACTGTGATGTAAATACTGACAGTAGGTTATGTCTTTATCACACTAAAAAACAAAAGTGCTGCTTATGTGTGTGTGATTTTGGGGGGGCTGGCAAACAACAGAGACACTAGAAAAGACAAGTCATTAATTAAATGTGTATGGGGTGGGGAGTAACAGCATTTTAATGCAGGCAGAGGAACTATTTTATTACAAAATAAGAGTTTTAAATTTAAACAGTAAAAATTTTTTTCAAACACATATAACACAGTGGCCCATTTTCTAAGTGCAATAATACCCTCCAGGGTGGACGGTATTGGGCAATACCAGACCTTCCAGGGGCTATAAGGCCCTCCGCCTGTGGTGTCAGGCCTCATTCTGCCCCTGGGCGGTCTGGTATTGCCCAATACTGCCCACCCTGTTGGGTATTATTGCTTACATCTATATCTATATCTATCTATCTATCTACACACACATTTACATACACACATACATACACATATACAGTATACACATACACATATATACACATATATACACATGCATATACATCTATATATATATATATATATACACATACCTATCTATCTATCTGTACATACATACATTCATACATACCCAGATACACACACACACAAACATATATATATGCACACACACACATGCACACACACACACACAGATACATATACATATATATATATATATATATATATATGCATATACATACATAGACATATACCTACAAACTCACACACACACACACACACACATATATATATATATATACACATATATACATATACATACACACACAAACAAACACACACAAACACATATGGCATGCAGAGGGTTTAAAGTGAAGTTTACTCAAAGTGAGCAAATGTTTCACACAAAATATAATACAGAACTTAGCTTGAGACATCTTCTCAACTATACTGTCAACCAGTTAATGCACTACATAAACTTTAAAGCCTTCAGTGTTGTTACAGCATTTAATACATGATAATATCAATTGTAAGTACTGTATAAGTGCTGAATAAAAAAAACATAAAACAAAACTACTTGTCAAGGACCCCCAAGAAAATGAGACCAAAAGCCTGATATGTTTGATAGAGGCCAGTGGGGCACAGAACCCAAGGCAGCATGGATTCATGATGGGAAGGTCGTGTCAGATGAATTTAATAGATTTCTTTGACTGGGTGACCAAAGTAGTAGACCAGGGAGGGGCTGTGGACATGGCCTACCTAGATTTTAGTAAGGCATTTGATACAGTCCCACACAAAAGATTAATACACAAGTTAGCCAGCCTTGGAGTGGGTCCCAAGGTGGTAGCCTGGATAAAAAATTGGTTAGACAACAGGATGCAAAGGGTAGTAGTAAATGGAGTACACAGTGAAGAAAGGATGGTTACTAGTGGGGTACCACAGGGTTCAGTACTGGGACCAGTCCTTTTTAATGTCTTTATAAGTGACATTGCAGAGGAACTGGAAGGAAAAGTATTTCTCTTTGCAGATGACACAAAGATCTGCAACAGGGTTGATACACAAGATGAAGTGGAAAGGATAAGGGACTTGGCAAGGTTGGAGGAATGGTGAAATGTATGGCAGCTCAGATTCAATGCAAAGAA
The DNA here is from genome assembly GCA_016271365.2 of Neoceratodus forsteri. Classification (NCBI taxonomy): domain Eukaryota; kingdom Metazoa; phylum Chordata; order Ceratodontiformes; family Ceratodontidae; genus Neoceratodus; species Neoceratodus forsteri. The sequence continues at coordinate 834,704,318 of CM057456.1, read as the reverse complement.
GTGCAAGGTAATGCACCTGGGGAAACAAAAACCCAGGGGAAGAGTACACAGTGGGGGGTGAGATACTGACAACAGTAAAAATGGAAAGGGACCTGGGGTTAATTATATCAGATGACCTAAAGGTGGGCAAGCAATGTGAGAAGGCAGTAAGGAAGGCTGGGGGGATACTGGGATGCATAGGAAGAGGCATCAATAGTAGAAAACAGGAAATTGTTATTCCTCTGTACAGACAGTTGGTGAGACCCCAACTGGAGTACTGTGTGCAGTTCTGGAGACCCCATCTCTGCAAAGACATAGACAGAGTGGAGGCTGTCCAGAGGAGGGCAACCAAAATGGTACAGAGTCAGCAACAGAAGACATATGAAGAAAGACTAAAGGGGCTTAAGATGTATACCCTTGAGGAAAGAAGGGAGAGAGGGGACATGACAGAAACTTTCAAGTACCTCAAGGGAATCAACAAAGTCCAAGAGGGTAGCATATTTCAGAAAAAGAGATGTGCAAGAACAAGGGGGCACAATTTGAAGATAGAGGGGGGATGGCTCAGAGGTAATGTGAGGAAGTATTTTTTCACAGAGAGGATTGTGGATGCATGGAACAGCCTCCCTGAGGAGGTCGTGGAGTAAAGAACAGTGGGGGAATTCAAGAATGCATGGGACAGACATAAGGCAGTCCTACTGGGGGTAGGAGGAAGTAACCTGTTGGTTAACTAGGATCTGCAGCTTATCTGTTGGGTAGGAAAATGGGCAGACTAGGTGGGCCAAGCGGTCCTTATCTGCTAACAAATTCTATGTTTCTATGTACAGATTTCAATACAGTGTCAATGTATAACAAACATGTGCAGAACCAGTCTAAGGGTTCTAAAAAAAAACTAATAAGAATAAAATCCCCCAGCCCCCCCTTTCCCTGGAAAAGGTAACTAGTAGGAATGAGATATATGTACACGAGTCCTAATACATCATCATTCACACCAATCTTTGCAATATTTACCCAAAGGAATTGAAGAGTTGATTTATATTAACCTTTTCAGTACCTATGTAATTAATGGCATTGGAAATCTCATAGTTTTATACCTGTAGGAAGGGTAAATAAATGCTAGGCAGCTAATGTTTTAGGTGTTTTCTGAGGTTGCAAGGGCAACATGGGAATTATAAAGAATCAGTGCTCCCAGATTGAACAAAACATTTCCCTGTAAGGCAGCCTCCTTTTTCCCTGTATTTTCCATGTAAAACTGTTGGAATCTCTCAAGCTTTGCTCCCAATGTTCTTATATCTCCAGAACCTCTTGAAGGTATTATAGTATTGTTGCAATATACTAGCACAGCTGGATAGCCTGGCTGAGATGCAGTATGTCATATTCAGTGGGGTCATACTTTTATCCATTTTGGCAATGTACTGACACAGGATAGCATTGATGAGAGGCAGGCTTTCATTTTCAGAGGGGTCCTAATTTTACCCATTTCTACAATGTACTGATACAGGTTAGCCTGGCCAAGATGCAGTATCTCATTTTCTGTGGGGTCTTACTTTTACCCATGTTTGAGTTCCAACAAAGGATACAGCATCTAACTGCAGAGCAGTTCCAAATTACACCCTTGGTCATCTCTCCCAATGTGTGTAGTAATGATTTACAATATTTCCTCTGAAAAGTTCATTTATGTTAACCCTTTCAGGGACCTATCTAATTAGTGGCATTGGAACTCTTATGGTTTTATATTTGTAAGAATGGTAAATGCTAGGCAGCTAATGTTTTAGTGGGTTCAGAGGTTGAAAGGGGTGTCATAGGGGATTATAAAGAAATCATAGGGGTGTCAGCTGCAGTGTTCCCAGACTGAACAAAGCATTTCCCTGTGGGGCAACCTCACTTTCCCTGTGTTTTCCATGTAAAACTGGGACAAAACTCCTGTATATTTTCCTGTATGCTCAAATCAATACATGCACACAACTAACTTCATTATGGCTGTCAGTAAAATTGCTATAACAAATGTTAAGGTTGTATTATGTGCTCTTTAGCCCTGTTACAATGTACTGAGATAAGATAGCCTGGCTGAGATGCAGTATATCATATTCTGTGGGCTCATACTTTTATCCATGCTGGCATAGTACTGATACAGGTCAGGTCTGTTGAGATGCATTATCTCATTTTCAGGGAGTCCTAATTTTACTCATTTTTACAATGTACTGATACAGCTTAGCCTAGCTGAGATGCAGTATCTCATTTTCAGTGGGGTCTTACTTTTACCCATGTTTACATCTGCGTGCAATGTACTGACACAGGACAGATTTGCTGAGATACTAATGGCCGCTGTGTGCAACATGGCAGTGCTGACTTATACTATGCATATGTAAGTATCGCCCATATGTAATCATGTCAGTGTTGCCATGATATGACTGACTCTGGAGCAAACTGTGTATGTGCGGTTATCAGTCATGTGCAGTTCTGTAATCACAGCAGTATCAGTTACATCTGACTCTGGTGTGACAAGAGCATGGCATATTCTTTTCAACACTCTTGCCACTCCTAAAAGCTCTCCACAACTGTATTGGGTCAATGCTGGCAAACGCTAATGGATGGGTAACACTGGGGACCACTTAACTGTCTTCATGTCCATCAGCTCTGTTGGCAGGTCATTTTAGAAGGCCACCACCTTCTGGAACAAAATATGCTTCCTAATGTTACCCCTAAACTTGCCATCTGTTACCTTCAGAGCATATCCCTGTGTCCTGCTGGAGAACATATCCATATGTTCAGTCCTGTCAATATCCCTGAGATTGGGAAAACTGAGCTCATGTCCCATCTCAGTCTGCTGTTCCATAGGGACAAGCAAAAGGATGAGGAGCACCCACATATGTAGAAAGCACCAGGACCACAAAAATGTTATTCAAAGTCCTTTATTTAACTTAAGTACATAGTGCACCCACATATAGTCAGCATAAAAAAGTGGTGGCTGAGCCTTTCTGCAACTATCATTTCTCCTGACTCCTGTCAGGTGTTATCAGAATGATTCACTCTGATGATGCCTGGCAGGGGCTAGGAGAAGATTTACTTTCAGAGTGACTCAGTCGTCACTTTTTTATGCTCACTATGTGTGGGTGCACTATGTACTTTACTTAAATGAAGAACTCTGAATATTTTTGTGATCCTAGTGCTTTCTGCATATCTAGGTACTCCTCATCTTTTTGCTTGTTTCAGTTTTTTCATTGCTGAGCACCATATTACTTGTTCTGCCACTCCATATCCATTTTTGCTTTGTTCTACATGGAGAGGACAGTAATAACTACTAGTAAACACAAATGTGGATATAATCTGTTAGACCCTTCCAGGTAGTCCTGTTCTGAAAATGCAGCTTCCCCTTAACAAAGGCATCCAAACAGAAAGCCCACCAGCAAAGTTCTTTTTCTTTTTAGTACTGAACACATTCTCTTTACTGCTGCAGTAAATGTAAATACTGGAGGAAATATGAAGAAACTGATAGAGGGAAGCTTACAAAGGGTGTCAGTTGTCATTTTACTGTATGGGGCTGCATAAATATGCAGAACTAAAAAATGACGCATAAATTCACTGCCACTAAGTAAGTGGCAGATGGTGGTGAGGGTGGGGGGATTTGTTAACACAAAAAGGGGGTTTGAGTTGCACTCAGAGAGGACTGAGAAGATCAGTTTTCCTATGTGGGACAGCGACTCACAGCCAGGGTGTAAATAGCTGAGGTTATTGAAAATATGATAGATCATAATGATCTACGTAGCCCATCTTCTTAATACAGAGATTTTGTCATCAAAGAAGAAAAAAGGTGGATTGGAATGACAACTATCTGACATTTTTCACAGTCCCCCACTCAAACAAAAATACAGACACCAACTTGCTGCACTATAAGACCGCACCAAAGAATTTAGCATCTATGCCAAGCTCCATGCTGCATTCTTTCAGCAGGGTCTTTATAGAGTACAGTACCACAATTCATTTTCTTTACCTTATCCTCACTTTCATCTGAATTCACCCTGACCCACTTTCTGCCTTGATATCATGATATTTAGGGCTTGATTAAGTCAAGCTGTTTCCAAAGTTCCTCCCCATGGACCAAGTTAAACTTTTTCAATGCCAAAAAAAGACTAGCAATGCATTCCATGGCTTTGAATAAATGTAATATGGGGTGGTATTATACTTTGCACATTCTTGTATTCTATGATTCTAGTATATTCACCTATTAATTTATGAGGCTATGTTGAATTTTATAAATGTGGGCTCATAACCTTTGTAATATTCAATATTTTTACCACAACATTTCAATGTAGCCATTTTGAAACGACTCATGAATGTGACAGCTGTCATTTTTCAACTCCTGCCCAATACGTGTGTTTGCAGCCCAAAATCTGATTTTGCAGTCCCTGCACAACATCACCTTTAGGCCAGGAGTTAAACATTTTCTCTGCCTTTTTTATGAGACAGGTTCATCACAAGGCTGTGTTGAAAATTTGGTATAAAAATATTTAAAAAAAATAATTTGTAATGTTTTAAACCCAGATTCATTTCCTGCAGCCCTATTGACTCTAGCCAGAGTTTGTTTATTTTTACCAGGAGAGACACACTAAGCTGAAAGCTTGTTCACAGGTGCAACCTGGGAGCACAAAGAAGTTAAGTGATTTGCTTAGGGTCATACAGTGTGCACGTGGGGGCTGTGGGATTCAAACACAGGTCTCCAGGTTTGCAGCTTAGAGCCTTAAACCACTGCACTATACTGCCACCTGTTTCAGACTTACATAGTCCTTCATCAGAAACATGGCAGTTAAAAAAAGAATGCACTTTAAGTACTCAGAACAAAATTAGTAAAAAAAAACTTCACATATGAATGTGATAGCTCTGCTGATAATAAGATATACAACAAAGATCAATATCAGAGGTAAAAAGCTGGTCCTTGGGAATCTAACTGGATATAAATCACAACTTCTTCCAAAGATGTAATGCATGTGACAGCAGAAATCTATAAATTATCAGTTCCTAATTGCCTACCTGAAAATAGGCAATAGTAGACAGTGTTGCCAGTACAAGGACCAACCATGTCAAGGACCTCAGGGCATCAGAAGGCCCCCCCCATTTCATTATCTGACTATGGCCATAGTTCATTGCAAGAACCCTCCAATTCCATTTCCAACAGAAAGCCTGAAAAATGGGGCCAACACCATGTGAGCATAGGGGGAGGTCATAAACAAGACCAGACAAAAGCACCTTTCATAAACAGGATATGCCAAGAGACCCTGCACAACACACTAGTGATAACTTATATTGTAGCATGTTCTCCTTTCAACAAGAATCACATAGCAGATCTTGTGCCTTCTGCAGGCAAGCAGGCACTACTGCACCACCACAACTACCCACCTCTTAGTTAACAGAGTAGTTTGTATGAATAAATATACAACATCTTCACCTGTGTCTGTGAAATTTTGCCAGTCAAAAGTAACACTTTCTGGCCTTCTTTGGAGAGAAAGACATAATCTAAAACATTCTCCCTACCCCCTAGGCCCACTTTAGACAAACACAACATCAGTACAGCTATCAACAGAAGTGCCACTGGTTTGCTTGGCATGAGTGCTTGATTCAGTTTACTCTATTGCACTATTCAGTGTTAAAGCATTTGGGGCTCCCCCCACAATAGCATCAACTCTTAGTGAAGCAAACTTTGGGTAAACCAGCCCATGACCAATGCTCAGCATACTAGGAGGTGCGAGCAAGATCACCCCATTTTCTATTTTCCCCAACCATTGCTCCAGTTCTTTTGCTGTGATGCAGAGAGAGTGAAGTGTCAAGTTATACAAGTCTGTAGTTTGTGTATATTGAGTAAGGCATGATTCCACTCCCCCAGGTGTTATTTTAGCACTCTCAGGTCCTATCTGTCAACCATTATGGTCTTTTACAGTCTGGTAACAATCTCACTGATACTCTAAACTTGAGTACAGAGTTTTCTAGAAGTTTATTGTGAATTCTTGTTCATCAGACTCACTAACAAGTTATGGTAACGGTGAGCACTGTGACAGAGAGTTGCCCTGACTGTGGGCTTGCTCAGCAAGTTTTGATTTTTGCTTTTTCAGGATCATGTTGACCACAAATTCTTTCAACATTTGTCTTGTTGTCATTATCCAGTTGTTGAGAAGACACTTCCAATTCAGGATGATAATTAATTGTGGCTGAAAGAAGTTAGATTGTATTTGCTCAAGTGGAGCACTTATGGCTAAGCTGCCATGTGGATGGTGAAGTCACCACAAGTCCCAATTTCATTATTTAGAAGAACATGGTCAACAAATATTGCTCTGGAAATGGTCTGAAGAGCTGATATTTTATTCTGCACCTCTTCTGGCAATTTGTCTTACATACTGTAACGGCTTTTAGTCCCACTGTTTTCACTCAGAAACATAGATACATAGAATTTGATGCCAGAAAGAGACAAAAAGTCCATCGTATTTGCTTTTGCTATAAAACCTCACTCCACTGACCCAATGCACTGGTGGACTATTACCTTCACCCCTTCCCCCATTCCTCAAGCCCATGTTGCCCACCTTGGGGACTATAAGTCCCATTGTGCTCTCCAGACCATGTACAGAAACATAACTTTCTGCCTCATATCAAGAATGGCTGCACTTCAGATTCTGGGACAGATTTGCAAGGTAGGTTCATATGCAGTTGTTTGCTGTGGATGCTTTTGCATTTGTGCAACTATGTCTCAATCTATGCACCCTATTTTCAAAAGGAATATCCATGATCAGCCCAGTGGTATGGAGGACTGACACATTGTGCCTTACCTACTGCCACAATGGTGACCCGTATCCGGTGGCAAAAGTAGGTTGCTATGGGGTTGGCCAGGGAAAGAGAGGACTGAGTGTTCAGAGGACAGCAGCTCTCTTCTGATTGGGATGGTGGCTTGGCAGTCCCACTGACTCACTACACTACCCCAGGTGGGGCCTAAGGGTAGTGCAGGTCAGGGATGCCAAGGGACTGGAGGGTGCTGTATACCCTGCAATGTGCACATGCCTCCACATGACAACACTGACATGTGCACCCCAGCAATAGGGAGAGACAAAAAATGAAAAAGGGGGAGTGCTGGCAGGCTACATGATGACTGGATCATGCTCCTGATCCATGGCTCTGCCAGCAAAACTGGATTTGCATACTGGGGGAGAATGGCCTTCCCCTTCCTGGCCCCACCCCAGGAGGAAGATTCATTGGGGATTTGCTGGATGTGGGCTGTAGTCAGGAGAGAGTAATGTGGCCCCCAGGTAGATGTGAACCCTCTTGAGGAGAGGGCCAGGGCCTGCCTGCAGCAGCTGTCCCTTGGGGAGAAAGAATAATAATGTCCACCCATCTGAAACAAAGAGCTGTGATTTGTGGCAATTTGCTGATGAAAAACAATGCAAATTTAATTGTCATAATTTCTAGACATAAATGTTGTGTTTTCTCGATGCAAACCCATCTGAAATTTGAACACAGCTACTTGATCAAATAGATGAGCAAATAGTTCAGAAGGGCACAGCTCTTTGAAAAATGGGAGTTGATGGATAATTGTCAGGTAATTTTGGAAATCCTGTGCTCCATATTTCTTCTGATGGCTTGGATAGACTGTTCAGTCTAAGCCTGACAATCTATCCACTTTATGAATGTTGTTTGTGGATTTTCCCTTTCTTAATCTGCCCATGTATAAATTACAATGCTATACCTTGCTAAGTGCATCCTTCCTCTTTTTTCTACCCTACTTATCCTTGACCACCAATCTCTGTCAACCAAGACACCCTCAAATCACTTTGATGCCTCGCTTGATAACTTCCACTTCTCCAACATGTTAACTGTATGACTCCTCAATTCCTTGCCTCCACTAGGACTTATCTACAAATATATTGGAATACTGCTGAGCAACATTATGCACAGGAAATATAGCTCTCCTGGTTGTATCTCATGTGTAGAGATGCAGTGAATTTTTAATCCGCCCGTGAAGTGGACGCGAAGTGGGTACTTTGTGTCCATGGAGCACAACGCGAAGTGGACACTGCAAAGTGCTCACTTTGTGTTATTATTATTACCACTTCAAGTTGCCATTATGCCTTAACGTGAAGTAAGGTGAAGTGAGAAGAAAATAGGCACATCACATGGCTTGCAGTACTGTAAGTCACATGCTTTAGCCAGGCAGGAAGGAAGTGAGTCAGAGAAGCAGTTTCACTTTCTCCTTTGCATTTGTAGAGGGAGAAAGCATTTGTGAGAGGAGAGGAGTTACTGCTTGATTGCCATGTTGCCACTTCACTGCGTTTCAGCTCCAGAACAAAACAAACAGCTTTCTAAAAGCTATTTCTTTATTTAGTTTTTGTTTCATATTTGGGTTTTTTTTGTTAGTGAATTTTTTTGTATAAGTTTTGTTTTGAGTGTGTGACTGTGCGTATGTGTGTGTGTGTGTGTTCACTGTCTGTTTGTGTGTGTCAGCCCGTATACTTCAGAAGGATGGACCTAGGAGAAGGCGAGTCACTGGCCCATGGGCGCAGTAGGAGGGGAGTGTGGACCCATGGGGGGAGGGGTGGTCATGTCATGTTGGACCACTCCTGACTCCTGGCCAGTGTTGCTTCCCCCGTTGAAGCAACAGCAGCAGCAGCAGCAACAGTGCCACCGGTGGCTGCTGCGCATCCACCTTTCCTGCCACTACCACCACCACCACTAGCAGCAGCTGTTGGGGCTTCAACAGCACCCCCTCCACCACCTCCACAGCCACAAGAGGTGGCCCCGGAAATTGTAGGTGGTGGTGGGACTCGTGCCTGATGTGCGAGGACTGTGTCTGGTCCCTGCCCGCAACTCCCCAGTGTGGGAGTTTTTTAACTGTGTGGGGGGAGACATCACAGTGATGGAGTGCCATGTGTGTGGTGTGCTGGTGTGCCATGGCCCCTGTGGGACACATTTGGGGACCAGTGGCCAGTGCATCCACATGCTGAACTACCACAGGGCAGAGTGGCAGGCTGCCATGGAAGGGGCCAGGCGCCCACCTGCTGGCCCTTCCATGGCAGTGGCCAAGGGTACAGCTGGGGTGGGAGCTGTGCCTCGCAGTCACCACTGCAGCAGGAGGGGGGCAACTACAGCAGCTGCTCCACTACCACCACAGCCACCAGCACCACCTTGTCCACCACCAGCCCCACTACCTGGATTCCTCGATGCAGTGGACCCCGCCACAGTCCCTGCAACACAGTCAAACATTGGCCTGGTGTGGGCAGCGCTTGAAGAAAATAATGAGTGGTTCAGTGCTTTGGAGCAGCAGGTTAACAGAGTGGAAGCACAGCAGCAGCAAATACTTTCAATGCTGCACCTGCTGCTGGACCACCACAGCATCCCATGGCCATAGTAAGTGAGGAGATTGTTTTCTGCCCCCCACTCAGACCTCTGACCCCACCCACTACTGTGTTGTACTGTTTTTGTTGGTATTTTCTTTGTTATTGTTCAATCATACATATTTTCCCTTCCAAGGGAATCTTTCTTGCACCACATAGTGCAATATATTTTTGTGAAAACCGGCCACAATTTCATTACAGTGTGTCATGTGATGGAGGAATTTCCATTCTGAAAATCTACCCCCAGTCTGCCTACCTTCTCAGCAATGTTAGGACATGATGGCATGGAGAGCGTATGTGCGTGCTCCTTACAGTGAATATCTGATTGTCCGGCAGGTTTTCAAATGTTTCATGTTATAATGGTCAGTTTGTGGTGAAATGTGTGGGCACTCTTCCACTAAAAAGAGCCTTGTTAGTGGAAACATCCCACATTTCATAACTAAGTGAACCTTATAACATAAGGAAACATTGGGATAGCTGCTGGACATTCACTATAGTGGACCATGCACCTGCGCTCCCCCGGCATCACATCCTAACGTTGCTGAGAAAGGGGGGCAGAATGGGGTGGCTTTTCTGATCAGTAATTCCTCCGTCATGTGACTCACTGTAATGAAATTATTGGTGGTTTTCACAGAAATATATTGTACTCTGTGGAGCAAGAAATATTCCAGTGGGAGTAATGCCTCCACATATTAGTGTTTGTGCATCACCATAACTATGTAATGTAGTAAATCTCTGTAAAGCAGCAGTGCAACAATCTTGATAACTCTGACCTATATTTTTTAATGTTATGTTACAACTTCCTTTTCTTACATCCTGACTGACTGGAATGATATGAGAATTTACAGTAGTTGAGTCTGCTGTACTACCTTTTTTCATGTGTGAAATAATGAAAGGAGCATTCCTTTTAAATTGGTGCTGACCAGGTCTTTGTCTTTGTTTTTCTCTGCTTTTCTCCATCACATCAAGTAACTGTTACATATCATTTCTGTTGTTAATTAACAGTTATGCATCAGGCAGTGTTTTGTGACACTACAGAACAATAGTTATTGAAAAGCAGCTGCAAATAAATACAAACCTGGTCCAAACAATATTGGAAGGTGCGCTCATTTGTTTTTCATACATGAAAAAAGTAGTCAAGTAAATAAAGCAGACATAAATTGTGAAAAGAATCATATCATTCAAGTCACAACTTGGAGGTACGTAGTGGTGGCTGTGACAATGTAAGGTAGCATAAAAAAAGTACAGTTCAGAACTGTGAGAACATTCTTGCAATGCTGCTTTAATTGTAAAAATGTCAGTATGACATCATGAGCTCACAGCAACAATCACAGAACATGACTGATCATGTGATGAGCTAGCGGGAGGTAGACATCTTCAGTAAGGCTCCCGAGTCCCGAAGGAAAATAGTTTTAAACTGTAAAGTTTTTGGCTTCCGCATAATTGAAAGAGTGAGGAGTTTTGTTTGTTAAGGAGTTGTTGCAGCTGGGAAAGCACTCTAGGTTTGGTGCAGAAGGCGAAAAGAGCACCGTAATATTAAGGAGTTCGGCATGCGAAATGGCCGAGAGGGAACAAGAAAGCCCCCGAGCCCCTGGCAGCGAGAACGCCGGCGACTAAGCGCTCAAATCCTCACTCCCCGGTTCCAGATGAGCCTGAGGTCTGGAAGGCGGAGGGCCTGGAGGGGCAATCAACTTCAGAGGACATCTTGGAAATTAAGCAGCTCCTGAAAGGGCTGGTCGCCGACTTTACTATCCTGAAACCTGCATTACATGCTCTTACTCAGAGAGTGGGGGATATTGAGGCCAGAGTTGCTTCACAAGAAAGGAAAACGGGATCGATGGAACAAGATATGGTTAATGTGAAGAGACAAGTGAGAAAAATGGAAAATCGCCTAGAAGACCAAGAAGCAAGAAGCCGGAGGAATAACTTAATAATGGCTGGGCTGCCCGAGAAAACGGAAGGCTCAGACTGTGTTGCCTTCATGCAAGATCTCCTTCTGAAGTTATTTGGGCCCACGCCGTTTGGTGATTCCTACAATCTTGAGAGAGCCCATCGGGCACTGAGAGAAATCTCCCCGCCGGGTGCGCGGCCTCGAGTAATCATAATGCGATTTCTTAACTATAAGGAGAAATCTCATGTGTTAATGAAGGCCAAAGCTAATAAGAATCTGCACTGGAATGGGGCCTCTGTGGTTGTTTCAAGACCTGGTCTCCTCGGTGAGGGAAAGCAGAAGGAATATGCGGACATTAAAAGAAGCTGTACATGGCTGGGCTGAAATTTAGACTCGCAATATCCTGCCACTCTGGTGGTCAAATTGTAAAGGGGACAGAAAATACCTCTCGCAGAAGAAGCTCTTGGAAAGCCTTAAAGTGGAGCTACCTGATTTATTCAAATCAGTGACCTGAAAGGAAAGATGGGACTAGAGAATGTTTACAGGACAGTGTGCAAAGCGATCTAGCAGTGCTGGAAGAAAGAGACATTAGGGGGAATCATTTGTTGTTATTGAAATGCTCTTCCTTTTGGTATTCCCCACCTTATGAATATGCAGAACAGGTTTGAGAGCTCTGCGAGGTGGTAAAATAAAAGCCCCCCCTTTTTTTTTTTTTTTTGATACTACATAGGTTGTGGCAGCGGAACGCCATGGAGATAATGGCTTATGCTACTGAGACTCAGTTTCTCCCATTAATAATTTAGACTCACTGGTTTGACTGGTTGGTCTGAACTGGAAGATAGGGGAGAATGAGGGTTACTAAGGGCTTACACGGGGACTCGGGGGCCGAATGGAGGCATCTTGTGAGTGGGTTCATACACATTCCGGATTGATTAAGGAGGGCGATCGGAGGATCGGGGGCAGTATGGAGGGGGATTATGGGGAGGGCAGGAAAGAGAGAGAGAAACCAAGACATGTGTTTTAAAGGAAGTTAATAGTAAGAGAGTGAGGGTCAAAGGCGTGGATGTGGTAGATGGGGTCACTTAGAATTCTATCATGGAATGTGAAAGGTCTCAGGGGAAGGAGGAAAAGATTGGTTATCCTTAAATACATTAACCAGATGGGGTTCATATAGCTGTACTTCAGGAAACCCTTACTGACTGATGAGCTGCATTTGCTCAAGAAGGGATGGGTAGGTAAGGAACTGGAACTGGAAACGCCCTCAGGTGGGGTCACGCTATTAATTAGGAAGGATGCCCATATGTAATCGATGGCTCTCAGTCAAGAGGATGGTAGGGGAATATACGATGGGCTCGTGTTTGGGGCCATACTGGTGTGTGCCTCAATTTATGGACCCACTCGGCTAAACAAGAATTTTTGCTCTCTGGAGCTGATATTTTCACTCTCCATGAGGCTCCTTTATATATTGGCAGGTGATTGGAATACTTGCATGGACAATAGGGTGGACAGGGTCCCCTTCCAATAAAACACTCAACCCCCAAAGCGGCATTACATAGATTTCTGGAGGTTACTGCACTAGTTGATCCATGTCGGATCTATGAAAGGAGAGACTGAGATGACCTTTACTCAGGGCATAAGACCCTACACTAGGATCGATTTTTTTTTGGTTAACAAGGAAGTTTTAAGGAGTTATAGGTATGCATACTATCGAGAGGATCCTTTCTGATCATCCCCCAATACAGTTGCTATGGAGGATAGATAATATTCCCCAAGCCAGTTCATTGGCATTTGGATGAAGGGGTGTTAATAATGGACAAGATAGTTGCCAAAATGGAGGGCAAACGCAAGGAAATTATCCAGACTCAAATCCCAACTCTCGACGATAGGAATTTAGCCTGGCCCGTTTGTAAGGTGTTGTATAGGAGATGGGTTCAGGAATATACTGCCAGGCAGAACAAACTGAATAGGGCTCGGGAGGAGTTCATACTGGGGGCCATTAAATCACTGTCGCCACTAGAAGGCTCTTCTGAAGAGATTGATAGGGAACTAAGAGAATTAAAAGTGGAATTTAAGGGTATACTAAATTATTGGGTAGACTGCTGGCTAGGGAGATTGAATGCCAAATATTTGTTGCAGGGGGACATGCCAGGTCGGATATTGGCCCATAGGATCAAGGAGCGGGAGGCGGAGAGAACGATCGTTGCAGTGAAGTTCGGAGATGTGTTTATCTCGGAACCTCAGGGTTTGGCAGATGCCTTTGCCGATTACTATGCGGCAATGTACCAAGAAGGGGCAGATTGCTCGGTGGCAGAAATTAAGGGGTTCCTAGAGGAAATACCTCTGCCTAGATTGGGTCTGGAACAGGCCCGGGCCCTGGCTGCCCCAATATTGGAGCAGGAAATTTCGGAGGTAATCATGGACCTGCCAAATGGGAAGGCACCAGGGCCTGATGGTCTCCGCCAAATTTTATAAAGTTCATGCAGAGGCGTTAATCCCTTACTGAAATAACTCTTCTCAACCATCATGAAGGGAGGAGGTTTCCCACCCACTGTATCAGGCCTATATCATGTTGATTTCAAAACCAGATAACCCAAGCATTTTCCAGGTAATTACAGGCCCATAGCTTTAATAAACCAAGATATTAAGATGCCTGCAAGATACTAATAATAGGGTTTGAAAGTCAGCTCCTCTGTTGATTAGTCAAGAGCAAGTTGAGTTCATGCCAGGAGGGGGCCCCGGATGCGCTAAGACTTCATCATATCTTAGAGGCGGCTGTTTCAAATTCTGCTATGGCTTTAATTGCATTAGATGCAAGAAGGCGTTTGACGGGTTTCCCACCAATTTTGTTTCTTACAATGGAAAGATGGGGGTTTCAGGGGAGTTTCTAGGTGGCCTTAGAAATCTCTATGAAGCCCCTACTGCTTAGTCTATGCAATGGATATCTTTCTAAGAGTTTCTTCTCAAAAGTGGACAAGGCAGGGATGTCCCCTTACGCCAATTTTATTTAACATATCTTGAACCTTTGTTAAGGTCCCTTGTGAAGGGTACAAGGTTCAAGGGATTGATGTTCTGGGGATGGAAGCTCAAGTTTCGGTTTTTCATGATGATATCTTATTGCACAAGTAATCCATCTGATAGTTTTCAAATGCCTTAGAATTGTTGGGAAGTTTTAGGGGTTTCTAATTATAAGTTAAACTTGGCTAAAACCCAAGTTCTCCCTCACAGTGCATACTCATAGGGCAGATTCGAGGCATTTCCAACTCAATTGGGCCCCAGAAAAGAGTGCATGTGATTTCAGGGTTAGGCTCTTGGCCAGATCAGAAGACAGGGTGGAGGAGAACCTGGGTAATATTGTGGTCAAAATTAAGCAGGATATTGAAAGGTGGAGGAGGCTCTACTCTTCACTGCCAGAATGGGACTTATCAAAATGAACTTTTGCCTCGACTGCTGTGCCCGATTTGTCTTTCTCCTATCTTATCCCAAAGGATAGATTTGCCAGCATTCAAAGGATCATCTCAGATTTTTATGGGACTTCGAACACCCCTAGGAGGAAGCATAGCATTTTACGTCTTCCTATTCAAAGTGTGGTACAAAGCTCCCTGATCTATCATATTATGTAGCAGGGCAATTAGGTATATGGGATGATGGGACCGTCCTTGGGGAGATGAGGCATATACACCAACATGGCTGCGAATTAGGCAGCTTCTCCTAGAAGAGCATAAAACTCCTTCCAGGGCATTACTACATGTAGATCGGAGACTCTGCCGGGCATAGGAAAGCAATCTCCGATATATAAATCAGTCAAGGCGTGGTGGGAGTGGCTAACTCCAGCCCAGAGGAGAGTTCAGAGGGGAGAGAACAACCTTAGTGGGGAACCCCTAACCTCCGCCTGGGAAATCGATTTTAGAGGTCAGGTACATACTATTGTTGGACTCCAGAGTGGCAGACTTTATAGTTGCTGACAGAGTGCTTTTGCCAACTGAGCCAGGGATTAGATTTCTTTAAAAGATCCAGGATTACTAATTTGCTGCAGAAGTTTATGGGATAATAAAAATGGGGAGAAAGCAAGTGTTTACATGGGATAAGCTAAGGGAAATAGACCTTTCACAGCATCCCCTATCCAAAGTTTACAAGGTGTTATTAGATTATGTGGATACAAACTTTGAGTCTAGTATAGTTTATTGGGAGAAAGCATTATCCCCCCTGAAACCAGACTGGACAGAAGTTTGGAAGCACATGAAAGATTTGCCTATACCGAAGTATAATACGATGCAATTCTTTATTTGCTCAAACATCTACTACACCTGTAAACTATGTTCTAGAAAACTTTCAAGACAGACAGATCAGTGCTTTCATTTGGCGCTTGAGAGCCAGGAGACCTGTTGCATGTATTCTGGATGTGTTCTCGAGTTCAAGCCACTTTCTGGGTTCAGTGCAAAAGAAATGGACCCATTGGACTATTCGAATACATTGGCCAGAGATATGTATGCTAGGGGATCGGGAAGGGATTCTGGTGGGCCCAGCTAAATATCATGTCTCCTTATGTCAGCTGTAGTTAAAGCATTTGTTCTAAGACATTGGAAGGAGAATATAGCTTATGGTTATGATCAATGGGTGGGGGACCTTATACAGGTCCTGGAGAGAGAATTAAGCAGCATATGCTGATGGAAGGGAAAGAAAATCTATAGAAAGGAGTTGGAGGACCTTGATGTAGTTTATACGCAACGCATTTAAAAGTCCTCGGGGTTCGAGATCTGTCTGTCTGAGGGGAGTAGAGGATATACTCTTATAAGACCAAGGTTTAAAGGGGTTCATTAGTAGAAAAGGAATCGGGATGATGGATATGAGATCAGTTCTGTAAAGGCTCAGCTATAACTCTCTCATTATTTTGCTTATCTAACTTAAAAGGTTTGCTTGTTTGGTTGGGCACATGGGTTCTCTCTCTTTTCCTAGGGACACAGTTACCCAAAGATGGTCCGGAAGATTTACACACCTATGGAATGGGCCGACAACTAAATTGTGCAACCAGACCAAATTTAGACTTAGCGAAGTCTGAGCACGAACAATGGATTGATAGCCTATGTTATGGGGAATTGGAGTAAACTGTTCGGGGATCAGAAATGGTAACTGTGATTGTATATAGTTGAGGGGATGTATATAGTTTCTACATCCAGTTTTGGGATGTGGGCCTGGGGGTGTATCCCGGGATGTATGTGTGTCTGTGACGGTGCTGGAACCAATGTTAAAATCTCAATAAAGAGGTTAAAAAAAAAACAATCACAGAACACACAAAAGTGGCACAGAGCCCTCAGATTTTTTGGCCAGCCCAAAATGCATCCTGCTTCTGTGCAGAAAATTGACAAGTGGTTACACAGTGAAATGAAACTGTTTCAGCACAAAGTCCTCCAGAATTAATGGCGTTCTCATTCATGCACACAAAAGTGGCACAGAGTCCCCAGATTTGTTCTGCTAGCTCAAAATGCATTCTGCTTCTGTGCAGAAAATTGACAAGTGGTTTCACAGTGAAATGAGACTGTTTCAACACATACAAAGTCCCCCCAGAATTAATGGCACACTCAGTCATGCACGCAGTGGTGGCACAGAGACCCAGATTTTTTCTGCTGGCCCAAAATGCATCCTGCTTCTGTGCAGAAAATTGACAAGTGGTTACACAGTGAAATGACACTGTTTCAGCACATCACACAGTATAAAATGATGACTGTGATCATTGTGTTGCTGGTCCAATGTGTTCTGCGAGACAATTCCAGCAAATGCAATGTGATCATCTCAACTGGATTGAAGGGTGCCCTTTGGCTGAACACTAATAGTAGCCTTGGTGAGTATACATATATATATATATATATGTTAGAGGCCAAAAAATCCATTTAATGCATTAGTTAGGGTTGTTCCACAGTGACAAAAGTAGGAAATTCGGTGTTGGGGTTTAAAAACCTCATGGACCCCACCCACCCCAACCAGCATTGGGGTGCGCATTGGGATCATCAGCTCTAACTCTCACCCATGGCATGTGTAAAACAGCAGAAGTATGGGAGAATGGGTGAGGTTGGGACCGGCAACCGCAATCGCAATGCGCTAATACCGGTAAGCGAGGGTAATCGGTAACCTAACACAGAATCATTCTGTGAAAACAACTAGCTAACTCATTAAATGGAGTTTTACCTCTATTCCTTCTTTTGAGAATATTAACAAGAAATAGTAGATGTAATTCCGTAGCAGGAACAGAGGCCCTCTGGACCCCGATGCTTCCCTATGATGTCTTGTGGCATAGTAACAGGAGCAGCAACACAAACAGAAGTGCTAACAGTGGTGCACATGGTAACACAAGTGCAAATGAGGAAAAGAAAGGGTAACACACATGGTGGCATAGGCAGGAACAGTCTGCCACGTGATGTGTGCACATAAGTAACATGATGCCTGCAAATGGAAATGTCAATGGGCATGGTGATGCAAAGTGAAACAGAAAGAAACAGTGCTGTAGACACAAATAGCCACAAAAATAACAGAAACACAAGCGCAAGTAGAAAACACAAAGGATAATACACATGGGGTGGCGTGAGCGTCAGCAGTAGTAAGCGGGTACCAGAACCCTGGCGTGAGAACAGCGGTAACAGTAATGTAAGGGCACAGGCTGGTTTTCCGGCTGCATAGAAAGACAGTGAGTACAAAATTTATGCATAATATTGAGTATCGGAGCAGAAAATGAGGACTTGGAATACTAAATAGATTATATCTCAGGAACCATATGATGTAGAAAAAAAAATTAAAAGTCAGCCATGATTTATGACTGCCCTAACAGATTTTGTGCTTAGAGGCTAATCATTTTCTGACAAAAGTCCATATCTACTACCGTTTCGAGATCATGGGCCCTGAAAGTGGCATGAGACACTGTAATGTTATCCTATGGAAAAAAAGAAGTTTGGGTGCCATAACATTCCTCCCTGTATATTTTTCACCAAACCACTGGAAGCACATCTGTGGGCTGTTGGCTGTCTTCCTCAAATATCAGGAAAAAAGACCAAACCGTTGTTTTGCAGCAGGATGCCAAAGGATTCCTGTAATAATGTCGGAGTGCCATAATGTTATCCTATGGAAAAACTGTCAACTGTGGAGTGCCATAACTTTGCCCGATGTGTAATATTTTTCAATACAACACTGAAAAGCACATCTGGCGAGATATCAGCTGCGTTCCCTCAAATTTCAGTCAAAACACCCAACTGTTCTTTTAGCATGCAAGTGCCAAAAGAATTACTGTTATTTTAGACATAGTGTCCTAAAAGTAGTACTCGCAATTTGTGAAAGGTTCATAAACATTTGCGACACTTTTGTGAGTCGACACTACTTGAAAATACTTTTCAGAAATCTGAAAACATATTTCTGGGGTGTTTTACCCAAAATAAAGACATGGCTAGCATCCTCAGGGCCCGACTAGGTGAATACAAAAAAATTAGGTTGCTAGAGTCTCAATTTTAAATGCAAAGCATTTTCTGATCACTAACTGAAAACAAGATGGCGGATTGCAGCAATGAGACCATCTCGACAGTAAAATTGCATTGCGACACTGTTGAACTTTTGTGAACTTTTCATTGACTTATAATGGAAAATAGTTTTTGAATAACTTTTGAACCGTTTAATTTTTCACAAAATCTTTGAAGAGGCATTAGGAACCCGGTTGCACATTCCCTGAAGATTTCGGGCAGGTCACACAAACCGTGCGACCTGTAGGTGCAACAGCAGAATTCCAAAAAAAGCACAAATGCATGCACAGATCATGCTTAATAACGCCGCAGCCGTATATCCAACCAGTACAAGTCTTGGCAGATCCCAAGGCCTATAGTTCTTGATTATGTATTCCAAATTTCAGGTAAATCTGTCAAACAGTTGCAAAGTTATTAAGGTGCATAATTGTGGGTTTAACATAGAAATGGCTCCTCAACCCTAACTATGGTAGCACTACAGTTCTACCATAAGATATATATATATATATATATATACTATCTATATATATATATATATATGAGGCAAAAAAACTCCATTTAATGCATTAGTTTGGAGTTTTTCCACAGCGACAAAAGTGAGAAATTTGGTGTTGAGTTGAAACCCCCATTGGACTCCGCCCACCCCTCAGCTGGCATTGGGGTGCGCATTGGGATCAGCCCTAACTCTCACCCATGACATGTAAGCAGCAGTATAGGAGAATGGGGTGAGAGTTGGACCGACAATCAATGTGCACCCAATGCAGATGGTGGCTGAGGTCAGGGGTTTTCAACTTCTGCAAGTTCTCACTGGCTAATGTGCGTTAAATGAGTGGTATTTACCTCTAATTTCCCCTCTTTTTGAGAATGATAATGAGAAATAGTGAATGTAATTCAGCGGCGGGAGCATGGGGCCCTCTGGACCCCGCGCTTCCGCCACATGATGTCTTGTGGCATAGTAACAGGAACAGCAATGCAAACAGAAGTGCTAACAGTGGCGCACATGGTAATGCAAGCATGAATGAGAACAGAAAGGGTAACACACATGGTGGCATAGACGGGAACAGTCTGCCACATGATTTGTTGTCACATAGTAACATGGTGCCTGCAAACGGAAATGTCAATGGGCATGGTGACACAAAGTGAAACAGAAAGAGAAACTGTACTGTGAACACAAATGGCAAAAATAACAGAAACACAAGCATAGTAAGCATAGAATAGCAATGGTGGTGAAGCGTCAATAGGTAAGTGAAACGGGTACAGAACCACAAGCGTAAAGGGCAATGGTAACAGTAATGTAAGGGCACAGGCTGGTTTTCCCCAAAAGCTGCATAGAGAAAGACAGTGAGTACAAAGAATGTATGCATAATAATGGGTATCAGAGCAGAAAATGAGGACTTGGAATACTAAGTAGGTTATATCTCAGGAACCGTACGACGTAGAAAAAAAATTTAAAAGTCATATAATTTACGACTGTCCTGGCTAGTTTTGTACTTAGTTACCATTAGGGGGCTAAGCATTTTTCTGACAAAAAGTCCATATCTACTTACCGTTTCAGTACGGGCCCTGAAAAGCGGCAAGCATAATGTTATCCTATGGAAAAAAAAGATAAGTTCGGAGTGCCATAACTTTGCGTCACTGTAATATTTTTTCACCAAACCACTGAAAGGCACATCTGTGGGCTGTTGGCTGTGTTCCCTTCAAATTAATTTCAGGAAAAAAGACCAAACCGTTATTTTGCAGCAGGGTGCCAAAGGATTGCTATAATGTGTCGGGTGCCATACTGTTATCCTATGGGAAAAACTGTCAACTTTGGAGTGCCATAACTTTACCGATGTGTAATATTTTTTTCAATACAACACTGAAAGGCACATCTGTGAGATGTCAGCTGCGCTCCCTTCAAATTTCAGCCCAAAACTCCCAACCATTCTTTTGCAGCAGAGTGCCAAAGAATTACGTTTATTTTGGGCATAGTGCCATGAAATGTATGCCATGAATTTGCAAGCTTTCCTAAACATTTGACACTTTCGTGAGTCGACACTACTTTGTGAAAGTTCTTTTTCCATAGATCTGAAAAACATATTTCTGGGGTGTTTTACCCCAAAATAAAGACATGGCTAGCATCCTCAGGGCCCGACTAGGTGAATACAAAAAGAATTAGGTTGCTAGAGGGTCTCAATTTTAAATGCCAAGCATTTTTCTGATCACTAACTGAAAACAAGATGGCGGATTTGTGACAGTAACAGGGCCATTTGCAACAGTAAAAAGTGCATTTGCGACACTGTCAAACTTTTAACTTTTCCCATTGACTTATAATGGAAATTGTTTTTAATAACTTTTGAACCGTTTAATATTTTTTCATGAAATCTTCAAAAGACACATCAGGGACCCTACACATTCCTGAAGATTTGGACAGATCCTTTCGTCGTGCGACCTGTAAGCGAGACAACAATTCCAGAAAAGTGTAAGCGCTGCGCAGATCACGCTTAATAACTCTGCAGCTGTATATCTGACCAGTACAAAACTTGGCAGATCCCAAGGCCTATGACTCTTGATCATGTATTCCAAATTTCAGGTAAATCCATCAAACAGTTGCAAAGTTATTAAGGTGCAAAATTTTGGGTTTAACATAGAAATGGCTCCTCACCTAACTATGGTAGCACACATGCTACCATAATATATATATATATAGATCGTTGAGGGTTGAAACCTCCACCCCTCAGCCTACCCGACTGGAATTGGGGTGACACTGGGGACATCGGCCTAAGTGTCACCCCATCACATGTGGAAAGAAGCTGAGGAATAGGAGAATGGGGTGACAGGACCGATGGCAGCAATGCACACCCTGATTCCAGTTGGGGGGGTGGGCTGGAGGGGTGCAAAAGGGGTTTCAACCCTAACATTGAATTTCCTCGCTTTTGTCACTGTGGAACAACCCTAACTTATGCATTAAACGGAGCTTTTTGCCTCTGATTTCCCTTCTTTTTGAGAATGATAATGAGAAATAGTGAATGTAATGCAGCAGCGGGAGCGTGGGGGTGATGTCTTGTCACATTGTAACATTGTGCCCACAAACACAAATCGTAATGCGCATGGTGACGCAAAGCGAAACAGACAGAGGGAACAGTGCATATCAGATGACCTAAGGGTGGGTAAGCAATGTGAAAAGTCAGTAAGGAGAGCCAGGGGAATACTGGGATGCATAGGAAGGGGCATCACAAGTAGAAAAAGGGAAGTGGTTATCCCTCTGTACAGACAGTTGGTGAGACCCCATCTGGAGTACTGTGTGCAGTTTTGGAGACCTCATCTATAAGGACATAGACAGGATGGAAGCAGTCCAGAGGAGGGCAACTAATATGGTGCAGGATCTACATCAGAAACCATATGAGGAGAGACTGAGAGAGCTTAATATGTATACCCTTGATGAAAGGAGGGATGGGGGGACATGATTGAAAAGTTCAAGTACCTCAAGGGAAACAACAAAGTCCAGGAGGGTAGCATCTTTCAGAAAAAGAGATGTGTAAGAACAAGGGGGCACAGTTTAAAGATAGAGGATTGGATGACTCAGGGGTAATGTGAGGAAATTATTTTTCACAGAGAGAGTGGTGGATACATGGAACAGCCTTCCTGAGGAGGTTGTTGGGTCTAAAACAGTGAGAATTCAAACATCGTGGGACAGACACGAAAGCAATTATAGTAGGGGGTTGCAGGAAACAGGCTGTTGGTTAACTAGAATCTGCAGCTTATCCAGTAGGTAGGGAAATAGGCAGACTGGGTGGGCCAAGTGGTCCTCATCTGCCGTCAAAGTCTATGTTTCTATGTTTCTATGTTTCTGTGGACAAAATGTAAAACAATGGAAGAGCAACATAAATGAAAACACAAAGTGCTTGTACATGGCGTTATTAGCGTGAACTGTAAGTGAAATGGGTAAGGATCTGCAAGCAGAAATGGTAATGGTAAGAGTAATGTAAGCGCACAGGCTGATTTTCCCCAAAAGCTGTATAGAGAAAGACAGTGAGTAGAAAGAACGTATGCAAAATAATGACTCTCGGAACACAAAAATCAGTAGTTTGAATAGAAATTGCTTATAGCTCAGTAACCGTACGACATAGAAAAAAAATTTAAAAGTCATATATATTACCATTTTCCTGGCTAGTTATGTGCATAGCCCCTCTAATTTTTTGTCAAAAACTTTGTATCTCGCACCGTTTTCGAGATACGGGCCCTTAAAGGCGTGGCAAACGCCATAATGTTATCCTATGGGAAAAAACAGAAGTTCGGACTGCCATAACTTTTGAACCTTTTAATATTTTTTCATGAAATCTTCAAAAAGCATCAGGGACCCTGACACCGAATTTCCTGAATTTTGGGCAGAGTCCACACAAACCGTCGACCTGTAGGAGTGACCGTAGAATTCCAGAAAAAGCGTAAATGTGTGCACAGATCATGCTTAATAACTCCGCAGCTATATATCCAACTGGTACAAAACTTAGCAGATCCCATGGCCTATGGTCTTTGATCATGTATTCCAAATTTCAGGCAAATCCGTCAAACGGTTGCAAAGTTATTAAGGTGCAAAGTTTTGGGGTTTAACATAGAACTGGCTCCTCAACTCTAACTATGGTAGCACTACCGTGCTACCATAATATATACAGTATACACACACACACATATACATATTTATAGATATATAGATATATGGTTGTGTTGTGTATTTTGTAGGTGAGGAGGAGGGTTGACATGGACATGTACTCATGATATTGTTCTGCATCACAGATCACACAGAAACTGTTGATGTGCACATTCCAGTGCTCAATGAGAATTTTATGTGCTGAAATTGGAAATAGATAACTCTCAATCACCTGAAGGTAAGTATTTTCTTTGTGGGGGGTGGGGGGAATTATATTTGCAGGATTGTCACTAATAGTTTCTTATTTTGTTACTTCTTCACAGATTTCATCAGCATCGTTCTCAAGTCTGATTGTCTTAGGATGGTCATGGTCATCTAATGAAATGACTTCTGCATGTTACATGTGTGCCCAAGCTCAGTGGAAGCGGGTGCCTGATGTTGAGGAACTTTTTTGGATAAGGCCACTTAGACCGAACAACAAGGCATCTGAAAGTTTCCTATAAAAAGAAATGAATGACTTCTTACAACTTAATTGTTGTGTGTCCCTCCCTAGTTCTCCAATCTCAGTCTAAAGTCAAGTTACATTTCAAACCCACTTCTTGTCAACTAACACAACCTGCGTGCAATATTTGCTGCAGCCTTTACAAAACAATGAAATGGATGAAATAAAATCTTCATACTTACCAGAATGGATTTCACATGGATATTACATCAGTTCCTCTCTGTACGGTACAGCTACAGTACCATTCCCAATGAGGTTTAGCGATGGAGCCTTCATTTGTTATCCTGTAAAGGAAACAAAATAAGTGTACCATGCGTGTTTTACCATTGCCACTCTAAAAAGCTACAGAAAACAAAACATACAACTAAAGGAAGTGAAGCAGCATAACAAATATGAATACACATACTCACTTTATGGTTTAAATATTAAGAAGCTTTGTGTCTCTGGCTGATGGATGTGGTGGTCCGTACAGACTCAGGTGCATTGGTGGCAGTGGCTAACATCAGTCCCGGTGGTGGTGATATCGTGGGACAGACAGACTCATGGTGACAGTGGCTAACATCAGTCCTGGTGGTAGTCCGAGGGGCAGATAGACTCATGGTGGCAGTGGTGGCAGTGGCTAACATCAGTCGTGGTGGTGGTGGTGGTCTGGGGGGCAGACAGACTCATGGTGGCAGTGGCTAACATCAGTCCTGATGGTGGTGGTCCGGGGGGAAGGCACACCGCCTTTTAAAAACTTCAGTTAAAACCTGCCAATGTTAACCACATCATCATCCTCATAAAGAACGCTGCTCTCACAGTCATCGATGTCTGAAGTCTGACCACTGGGAAATTCTTTCTCCATTGTGTTGTCATCTACATCAGTGGTGGGCTGTTTCAGGTAGCCACTGCCAGTGCCACCAGGATGCTCCATTTCCAGATCAGCAAGACCACCATGACTAGGCCGGGGTACGAATACTGAGGTTGCAGTCTGTGCTGGTATATGCCTCTCATTCATATGTTAATGAATGTTAGCAAACTAACATTTGCAAGAGACAGGTTTGTCCGATGATCGCTGACTATTGCACCTGCTGAGCTGAATACCCTCTCAACACTTACACTGGAGGGTGGGCATGTGAGGTCCCTCAGTGCCACTGCAGTCAGCTCTGAATATTCGCTGACCTTTCCACTCTAGTACAAAAGGGTATCTTCACTTATTGTCAGATGCCTGTTTTCAGACAAATATGACTCAACCATTCTCTGTGCCACACTAAGTCCAATTGTTGATGCATCACCCTGTTCTCCTGAATCATTTATTTCACAAATAGCCATTTGGGACAAAGCCTCCCAAAGTGGGTTGATGCCAGCCACTTTAAATGACAGACCACCTGGAACTGCAGTCCCCTTCCCCTTGCAGGATATGCTTGATGGTCCTCCAGGTACACCTTCAGCCAGATTATGCTGCTGAGGTTTGCTGACCTTGGCACATGACTTCTGTGCCCCATGAACCAAGCACACCAGTTGACCACTGATATTTTTTATCTGTTCAGGCCCTCCCTACAGTACTGATGCAATTCCAGGTTTGTATCGTGGGTCCAGCCTTGTTGCTATGGCAAATTTGCCACTACACAGAATGCTCACAATGTGATGATTCTGGTTGAATACTGTCAGCATGTGTTGTAGCAACATACTGCTACCACCATCTCTGGCAACATCAAGGCTATGCTGTAAATTCACCAATGCCTGCCTCAGCACCTGCAGCAGTTGAATTGATTGGCTAATGGAGGCAGACTCACCACTCACTTCCTATGTGTCATGTTCAAAAGACCATGAAATTGTTATTACAGTGTCCATAAGGCACCACAGTTCAGTCGTCATAGACATAGAGGCCCTGGAACTGTCACGGCTAGTGTGCATGACAAGATATTCTGAGATGGCTTGGTATTGTTCATACAACCTCTCTGCCATGTATAAAGTGGAGTTCCATCAGGTGACAACTTTCTGCTCCAAGCGGTGCTGAGGCAGGCTGTTTTGTTCTCTGCAACTGCTGCAGTTGGTCATAGGCCTTTTGAGATCTTGAAAAGTGAGAGCAGATACGTCGTGCAATGTTCAGCATTTCCTTTATATCAGGGTGTTGCAGAAACTCCTGAACCACAAGATTTAAACAACAGGTCATGCATGGAACATGAAAAAACACCATTCATGATGCATTTCACCACATTTGACTCATTGTTACTTGCTATGAACCCAGCTCTCGGGGACAGAGGGATTAGCCATCTGTCAGTTTCAGTCAGTACCATGTCCAACATGTTCTCACCAGTGTGTGAACAGTTCACACTGTGCATAGCAATCATTGCATGCTGGTGAATTCCTGGAAGATTGCTACCATGACAATCTACCTTACTGCACTTATTATTCACACTACCAACATCACAAACAACCCCAGCACCTGCACCCAGTGTGCAGTTATACACTAATATGAACTCCCCACTGTTTTGCCACTTGCCCACATATCCATACTTAAATGGAGGAATGGAGAGGAGGAATGTTGAAGGGCATATCTTACTGAGTCAGACACAGTGAGGAACAACTCGGGGACAGCACGGGTAGAAAACTGTCCTGGATGGGACTTTCCATTTTGGACAGGCACGTGCAGCAAACCGCCGGAACCCAGAATTCTCCACAAAGGAGAAGGGCAAAAGATCAATTGCCAGCATTTCTGCTACAGCAGCATTGATTTCACGTGACATTGTATGATTCGAGGGGTGCTTCAGCTTATGCGCAAAAACACTCTGTAACGTGGGCTGACTTAAATGTTTTACACTGGATGTGTTGATCACAAATGGTTGTGCTCTGAGATGAATGGCATTGGCAGGGGGTGGAGTGTGGACATTTGATGAAGACGGTTGAACAGGTAATGATGACAAACCCAGAAATGCAGTTATTTTTCCAGATTTGCCAACCGGGGTTGATGTACCACTTGCACTAGACATACTGCATTCACCACCACCACAAAAACTGCTACTTTCACTCGCACTGGACAACATTTCAGAGTCATTATGGTCCTCCACCTCATCATGCCTGTAGTAATCCTCTGCTCTTATTACCACACTACTGCACACGTTTAATTTCCTACTGGGCTTAACAGTCATGGAAGGGGATAACATGCTGGCTATGGTTGCTGGTGATGTGGGTGAATGCCCCACTGTGGTATTAGCTGCCAGCTTGTGCTGGGCCCACAGTGCCAAGTGCCTATTCTTAAGATGTGTATGCTGTCCTCCTGTGCCCAGATGGCTCCCCTTTTTACCTCGACTCACATGAACATGGCAAACCTGGCAGATTGCAACTGAATCATCATTTGCATCTTGAACAAAAAAAATCCCAAACAAGGGATTGTGATGCTCTGCTTTTAACATGTCCATGATGTGGCTTATTTAAGTCCATTATTTTAAGAACTGAAGTGGTGGGCCACATGATGTTTCAGGCACTGCACACCTGGACTGCAACTGACCATCACAACTACCTATCATATTGGTTACTGGGTCATCATCACTGTCAATTAAAACCGGTAGATCACAAGTGTTTACGGGGGGTGGAATTACTGCAAACAGACTCAGACATAGCCACTTTTAATTTCTTTTTCTAAGGTTCCCAACTGGGGTCAATTACATCATCATAACATTCATCAATGTCACACACATCCACACCTTTTGCTTGGATGCTAGCATGTGGACTGCATGTTGCAACAACAGCAACATCATCATCATCACATACATCATCAGCATCTACACCACCATCACCTGATATTTTTTCACCACACTGTGAATCACTGCATGGAAAATGCATGATGTTAAGTGCCATGGTGGACGGAATATCACATTGTATGCTATTGTTGACATGATTATCAGAATCCTCAGGTTCGGTTACTGGGATGTTACTGGGAAGTATGACATAATCTATGCTGCCACTCACTTGCACTGCTTCACTCTCAATATTTTTGGATACGGTACACTGGTCAGAATTAGAACTTGACGCAACAATACTAATACTACCTCCACCACCACTAACACCAGTAACACTAACACCACCAGTTGGGAAAACATCTCCTCCAACTATGAGTGAAGCTATTGATTGGGCCGTAAAAAACATTGCAGGAGAAATACCTTTCCTCGTATCAGCAATGCACTTCTGCGTCTGCATACTACTACCATGCCCACAGACCATCTTACTGCCAACATTGCCATGGTGAGAAACAGCTTTACTTGCACATCTCTTTGCAGGCATTTTGGGGGATCAACCACAAATATTATAACCAAATTCAGATTTTGATATGTTCACTCTCTGACTGGAGGGACGCTGGATGTGGAGCCAAAATAAAACAACTGTGGCTTCAGCAACAGATAAGAGACTACTCTGAGACTGTCACGGAATTAAAACAACTTCAGTAACCAATGGTGCTGATGAGGTCACAAAAACAATCTAATCTGGTAAAAAATACCTTTTGAACGTGGAGGTAGGGGGGAGCACTGAATGCAGACAGTGCTGATTTTTACGGCACTACAAGCAGCAAAACTAAGAACAGAGGCAGTATAGCGCAGTGGTTTAAGGCTCTGAGCTGCAAATCAAGAGACCTGGGTTTGAATCCCAAAGCCCCCACTTGCATACTGTGTGACCCTGAGCAAGTCACTTAACTTCTCTGTGCTCCCAGGTTGCACCTGTAAATAAGCTTTCAGCTTAGTGTGTCTTACCTGGTTAAACAATTGGGAATAAAAAAGATACCACGATTGCAGTACAAAATCATGCAGCTGCAGTGGATAGCAGGTTCACACTGCTGCGCCTGCAATTACACTAGTCTGTGGAACAATAAAAGGTGTATTATTTGATGCATACAACACTGCACACATGCTGACACACAGAACAGTTTGAGTACAATGTTGAATGAGGAATGTGTCACAAATGCAAAAGTTCAGTACTATGCCACGTTACGTACTGTAAATTTGTAAAGTGAACAACCTGAACCTATGAACTGCTGCACCACATCCACACAACAAACAGCAAGAACATTTCTACTGTTACTGACAATATTACTGTGTGTACATTACCACAGTTAGTTATATAACAAAAATATAACCAAAAAACAAAGAAATCACTATTTCTTCAACTTATGTCTACCTACACCACAGATATGCCCCTCCCCCAAAGCACACTTTCACTGTCTTTCACCACACACACTCAATGTTGTAAATTAACATTTAAATTCCACACAGAAACAAAAACGCTCAATGATATGAGCACAGAAGGGTTTCCTACAATCGATGAACTAAAGTTGGATCCCCCCTTAAAAAGCAAAAATGCTTTTTGAACAGCTTTTACAAGATTCCTATCACAGACAGTTGTCAGAGGACACTGTCTCCTACTGCTTCCTACTCATACTACCCTGAACTGAGGTTGTGCAGATCAATATAGAGCCCATGTGACCTGAAATCCCATGAATCACTGCAAAATTTGCCTTTGGAGCTCAAAAACAAGGGTGAAGTGAGGCGAAGTGCATTGCCTGCAATGCACTTCGCCTTAAATTTGGCAGAGTGGTGGCCTGGGGAGGCGGAGTAATGTGAAGTCATTGCTTCCAATGGACTTTGCGTTCCTCATTATAATGCAAAATACTGTGCTTCGCATTGTGGAGCACTCCGCTATTCCACCTTTGCTCCGTGAATCGCTTCGTGGGAGCAGATTGAGCCCACTTCATCCACCACTACTCATGTGCTTTGGTGCTTGCAACAGTATGGGTTTTAACCCTATTCCTCACCCTAGCTGGAGATATTGACACTAAACCGGGCCCTGCTGATGCTACAAATTCTAATTATTCTCACTCACCTGATCCCCTGCCCCAATCCTCTGAAATAACTTTTGCCCACCTCAATTTCTGTAGTCAAACAGTCTCCCAGAGCTGGTGGCCTGTGTACAAATGCATTAGCCTGATATCCTTGCTCTATCTGTAACTTGGTTGAAACCCTCAGTCCCGGACTCCACTTGCTCCCTACCAAGCTATAATTTGCTTTGAGCTGGACGTCCTTCTCCAAAAGAGGTGGTGGTCTAGCACTGTACTATAAGCATCATCGGAACATTTCCATCAAACCTAGATACCCTGAACCTACTGGAAGGTCCTGCACTCACTGCTGCTCCTTTGGGGGGGCAAGAAACTCCACATTCTAAGCATTTACATTCTTCCTAGAAACAGAAAACTAGATCTTGATGAATTTATTGAATTGATTCCAGCCATATCCAAGAAAAATGAAGTGATCTGCCTAGGGGACTTTAACGTTGACTGACTCAGTCCAAACTCCCTTCTCCTTGCCTCCACTATTAGCAAGGCTAACCCTGCACAACTTATCTTGTCTCCCAATAGGATCTCTCAGAACAGTTCCATTAGTACTCTTATTGACTGGATTCTCACAAATAGGAAGGACAGATTTATGGTAGCTGGGGTCCTGTTAGACTCAATCAGTGATCACTGTCCTGTCTATTATGTATCGGATGATTCACCACCATCCTACCCACCTCAAAGTGTTTTCCTTTTCTAACATTTTCAACCTCGACTCTACTGTGTTCTTATGGAACCTATAACTCATAAATTGGTCTGCCCATTACATAACCAATTACATCAATCCAGCTCCTGACTTCTTTAACATGACATACTTACTCTTCAGAAATGCATATCCCAGTTACCATGCACAAGGTCAGAGGCATAACCACCACGTGGCTCAAGTGGCCCCTCCTACAACTACTTAAGCAAAGGGACAGATTATGTTTAAAATGGAAATTCTCCTCCTTACAATCTGACTATACAAGTATCGTTCTTTGAGAAACACAAGCAAAAAGCAGATTTGCATTGCAAAGAGTAATTATTATCGTGAACTCCTTGCTTCCTCTACCTCTGACCCAAACAGATACTGGTCCCAAATAAATGAAATACTTGGGAACAATAAGCTGAAGACTCCTAATGAGATGCTTATTAATGCCATCTATTGCAACAACCCTTACACTATTGCCAATGCCTTTAACTCACTCTTCACTAACCTTCCCAATATATTCCCCCCTCTGGCTAGTGACTCCCTGACTCTGCCTTCAACTCCTCTCGAGGTCCCCCCCTCTGTGTCAGTTACAGTCTCACATTAGGAGGTACTTAAAGTACTGCAAACCATTTCAGCGCATGGCAGAGGTGGGCCGATGGACTTGAACCTAAAATCCTAAGACTTGCTGCCTCTCTATTAGCCACCCATGTAACTAAACTTTTCAACCTGTCCATCTTCTCTGCCTCTGTTCCGTTGGCCTGGAAAATTGCTAGGACTATCCCAATGTTTAAGAAAGGAGACCCAAAGGTCCTTGCTAATTGCTGACACATTGCACTACTGCCTATGCTTAGTACGCAGTTGGAAAAATTAATCCACTACCAGATCTCCAATCATCTTCTCAATTTCAGTCTTCAGTCCCCTGTCCAATGTGGCTTTAGACCAGGGCACAGTACCATTACTGCCCTAACCCAATTTACTAGTGATGTAAAATTTAACATGGACAAGGGCTTACTTACTGGTGCTGTATTGAATGACCTCACCAAAGCATTTGATTTGGTTAGTCACCCTCTACTGCTGAGAAAACTTCAATCCCTTGGTGCCTCTGACTCAACCTTATCCTGGGTTGGCAGCTATTTGGATAACTGATCACTATCATCTCCTACTGCAAAATTCTTTCATCCCCATCCCCTATCTCCTGAGGAGTCCCACAGGGTTTTATCCTTGGTTCCCTGCTCTTTTCCCTTTTTATTAATGACATCCATTCCACTTCTCCCCCTGTAGAACACATATATGTATGCCGATGACTTAGTAGTCTATGCCACTTCTGTGTCCATAGTTGACCTCAGTAATCACCTGTCTTCTGTGTTTCAACATCCTTAATCCTGGTTTAGCTCAAATTATCAAATCCTTAACCTTTCAAAGTCTCAGGCCACGCTCTTCAGGTCTGCTAGAAAAGTCTGTGCTGGTACCCTAAGCTATAGGACTGATGTTGTGAAGGGTCGGTTGTCTCGAATACCATATCCTTCAAATACCTGGGTGTGACCCTTGATTCTACACTTAACTTCTCCTCTCACATCAATGAGGTGTGTAGATCAGTCAATTCAAAGACTGGGGCCACCTTTAGAATGCGTTACTCCTTCACACCGGCTGCCAGGATCTCAGTTATCAGGAGCGTCCTGCTCCCTCAGCTCTTATATGGCCTACCTGTACTTTGACATGTGAATACTGGGTATTTTGTAAGTGGGACACCACATATAACAACATCTGCAGATTTGCTTTGTCTGCCTCTCACCTTACTCATCACTGGTTACTTTACTCTGCCTTGCACTGGTTGTCTTCCCACTCTCTTCACTCCTATACACTGGAGTGTTTCATTGACTCACTGACCAGGCATCCCCATTCCAAATCTCTAGGAGTGATGCTTAACCCTGTCCTGCACTCACACTCTCTTTAGTCCTCTACCTCTTCCCAACTGTCAGTCCCGTACTGCTCAATTAAAATGGGTGAGCAAGCATTCTCCCATTTAATTCCCAAATTCTGTAATTCCCTTCCTCTTCTTGTAAAGGGTTCCTTATCTCACTCTGCCTTCAGGGAAGCGTTGTTCTCTCATCTATATGCATGTGGTACTTGTAATTGCTCTTCTTAAACTGTTTGTCTTCCAATTCTGTTTTTCACCTAGCTTAGTCCATCAGTAAAGCTGCTAATTATATGTACTACCTGCCTGTTCTTTCTCTGATTCCCTGTATCCCTATGAGGATGGTTTGAGTCCTCTGGTAAATTCCTATCTATCTCTCTGTGGATAGATGATACAACCTTAGATGTTTGAGTTTAGTATCAGGTTACCTTGTCTTGATTTTACCATTGTTAATTGTACTCTATTAATCCCCTGTGTGGATACCTGATGTAAACTTTTCCAGATACTGTCTGTTTGATTTCATGCCCTGATTGTACCCTGTACTTTGTACTCTCCCTAGTCATGCCTGAAAATAGGCAGGGATATTACCTAGTGTACTTACCCGGTAACCAAAAGCTAATAAATAAATAAATAATTTGACTTGAGTCCCGCCAGGCTCACACTCCTGGACAAGACACAACCTTCATGGATCTGAATCCATTCTGACCTTAAATCACTGATGTTATTAAATGGGTAGGGAAATTGCTGCTTCCTAATTGGTCAGCAGCTGTGCAATATCACAGAACTACCATGGATTAAAAAAGTGGTGTTAGTCAGGACACATCACACTAACATATTAATGTCTTTTGGAAAATAAAATCCTGACTGCTATGACAAATATGGCTAAGAACTTAAGAAGATAAGATAAGTGCCAGGAGATGGGGACCATGTGGTCCATCTTGTCTGCTTAAGGTGTCTACCCCGACAATTATATTTTTTTCATAAGTTGCCCACATTGCCTGTCTGAAGCGAGTTTGAATTTCCTTACTATCTTCAATGCCACCACTTCTGGTATCAGGCTGTTCCATGGGTCTATCAATATCTTGGTGAAAAAGTACTTTCTAGAGTTGCTTTTAAACTTTCCTCCCACGAGACGCAAGTTGTGCACTGTTTTATGCGCTGCCCTGTTTTCCTGGAAGAGGTTTTCCTTCTGAGTTATGTTAATTCCCTTGATGTACTTAAATGTTATAAGGGTATCCCCATACCTACCCCTATAACTAATCTCTGCATCCCCCACTGTCTCTCTCAGACCTCCTGTGCCCATAGGACACAGACCAAGCATGGTATCCTAACCTCCTTTCTTCTTTTCTTTTCCTGGGTCTGAGGGCTATCTTACCTCCTTTCTTCTTTTCTTTTCATTTCTATGGTCTGAGGGCTACATTAATTTGCCTCAAAACCCCAGACCCTGCATTGACTGCAGACAGTGATCCAATGGCCGCATGTCCAGTAGAAGGTATGGAGTAGAAGCTCCGTTTTTGAACTTGGTGCCTTTTTTGGTCAAGTTCTCACCACAAGGCTTGTTCTCCGCCTGCTCCTTGTGCCCATATGCCAGGCAGTTTTTTGACCCACCCATGCTCCCCTGCCCTTCTCTCTATTAAATCCACATTTGCTCTCCCCCCTCTCCAATTTCCACACCCTGTGCTAGCTGCTGTCGTCTCCCCTTAAAGGGACACCTATCCACCAGCAACAAAAGATAGAAATTTTACATTTTTTTCTTTTCATTTTCATTCTTCTTCTTTGTTCTGTACTTCACTGCAACAAATTTTTAGTGCTCCATTTGCTTGCTCACCTCTGTTGGCACAATGCACATTTACAGGTTCCTCCTTGCCCTCAGCTCCATGGCTGGTCTACTACTGCTGACAGACTTTTGTGCCTCCATCCTAGCTGCAGACCAAATACCATGCACATTTACCAAACATGCACTTGAAACCACACCACCTTACACAGCCAGACATGATCTGTCCTACATAGGTTCCACCATGCCGGCATTACTGTCAAGATTAGAACATCAAATACTAGGCCTTTTTGTCCACTCCCTGACCTTCCCTCGACTGGCTCCCTCCTTCTGGACCTCTTATATCACTCTTTCTCCTTGCTGGTGATGTGGAAAGCAGCCCAGGGCCCCCTAACATACCCACTGATCACACAAATGCTACCTGGGCAGACACTTGGGCCTCAGGATTGCACACCTAAACATTTGTAGCCTCTCATCCAAATTCTCTGAACTCAAAGCCTGGGTGTCCCAGCACAAGTCACTCATCCTAGGCCTCTCAGAGACATGGCTGAAGCCATCTCTTACCAGTGCCTCATATCACCTACCCGGCTACTCCATTCTGCACATGGACAGACTGGGACAAAAGAGAGGTGGAGGCATAGTGCTGTATTTGCTCCATCATATCACAGCCACCACCATCACATGCTCAACCTCCACCTTTGCTACTGAATGGCTAGTAGCTGAGGCTGTCCTGGGTGCTACTAAGAAATTCCACCTAGGCCGCTGCTACAATCCCCTCCACAGTAGGAGTGCCTGGCCTATCCAATTTTTCTGGAAGGACTTGAATGTGTCTATCCTTCCGAGAGACCCAGTCATACTTGGGGACTTTATCCTCAACTGGACTGGCTCCCCAGATACTGGCTATGTTCATCTCCTGAATCCCACACTCTGGAACATGTCATCACCTCCACCACCAGATTCAACACCCACCCACTCACTCAACCATATCATGCTATATTAGATTATCACTAACCAGGTAAGCAAGGTCCTCCAGGTGGGTACAATGTTCAACTCAATTAGTGACCACGGTTGCACAGGTAATGATGACAAACCCAGAAATGCTGTTATTTTGCCAGATTTGCCAACCGGGGTTGATGTATCACTTGCACTAGACATACTGCATTCACCACCACCACAGAAACTGCTACTTTCACCCGCACTGGACAACATTTCAGAGTCATTATGGTCCTCCACCTCATCATGCCTGTAGTAATCCTCTGCTCTTATTACCGCACTACTGCACATGTTTAATTTCCTACTGGGCTTAACAGTCATGGAAGGGGATAACATGCTGGCTATGGTTGCTGGTGATGTGGGTGGAATGCCTACTGTAGTATTAGCTGCCAGCTTGTGCTGGGCCCACAGTGCCAAGTGCCTATTCTTAAGATGTGTATGCTGTCCTCCTGTGCCCAGATGGCTCCCCTTTACCTCGACTCACATGAACATGGCAAACCTGGCAGATTGCAACTGAATCATCATTTGCATCTTGAACAAAAAAAATCCCAAACAAGGGATTGTGATGCTCTGCTTTTAACATGTCCATGATGTGGCTTATTTAAGTCTGTTATTTTAAGAACTGAAGTGGGGGGCCACATGATGTTTCAGGCACTGCACACCTGGACTGCAACTGACCACCACAACTACCTATCATATTGGTTACTGGGTCATCATCACTGTCAATTAGAACCGGTAGATCACAAGTGTTTACAGGGGGTGGAATTACTGCAAACAGACTCGGACATAGCCACTTTTAATTTCTTTTTCTCCGGTTCCCAACTGGGGTCAATTACATCATCATCACATTCATCAATGTCACACACATCCACATCTTCTGCTTGGATGCTAGCATGTGGACTACATGTTGCAACAACAGCAACATCATCATCATCACATACATCATCAGCATCTACACCACCACCACCTGATAATTTTTCACCACACTGTGAATCACTGCATGGAAAATGCATGATGTTAAGTGCCATGGTGGACGGAATATCACATTGTATGCTATTGTTGACATGATTATCAGAATCCCCAGGTTCAGTTACTGGGATGTTATTGGGAAGTATGACATAATCTATGCTGCCACTCACTTGCACTGCTTCACACTCAATATTTTTGGATACGGTACACTGGTCAGAATTAGAACTTGATGCAACAATACTAATACTACCTCCACCACCACTAACACCAGTAACACTAACACCACCAGTTGGGAAAAAATCTCCTCCAACTATGAGTGAAGCTATTGATTGGGCTGTAAAAAACATTGCAGGAGAAATACCTTTCCTCACATCAGCAATGCACTTCTGCGTCTGCATACTACTACCATGCCCACAGACCATCTTACTGCCAACATTGCCATGGCGAGAAACAGCTTTACTTGCACATCTCTTTGCAGGCATTTTGGGGGATCAACCACAAATATTATAACCAAATTTAGATTTTGATATGTTCACTCTCTGACTGGAGGAACACTGGACGTGGAGCCAAAATAAAACAACTGTGGCTTCAGCAACAGATAAGAGACTACTCTGAGATTGTCACAGAATTAAAACAACTTCAGTAACCAGTGGTGCTGATGAGGTCACAAAAACAATCTAATCTGGTAAAAAATACCTTTTGAACGTGGAGGTAGGGGGGGAGCACTGAATGCAGACAGTGTTGATTTTTACGGCACTACAAGCAGCAAAACTAAGAACAGAGGCAGTATAGCGCAGTGGTTTAAGGCTCTGAGCTGCAAATCAGGAGACCTGGGTTTGAATCCCACAGCCCCCACTTGCATACTGTGTGACCCTGAACAAGTCACTTAACTTCTCTGTGCTCCCAGGTTGCACCTGTAAACAAGCTTTCAGCTTAGTGTGTCTTACCTGGTTAAACAATTGGGGAAAAAAAAGATACCACGATTGCAGTACAAAATCATGCAGCTGCAGTGGATAGCAGGTTCACACTGCTGCGCCTGCAATTACACTAGTCTGTGGAACAATAAAAGGTGTATTATTTGATGCGCGCAACACTGCACACATGCTTACACAGAGAACAGTTTGTGTACAATGTTGAACTAAGAATGCGTCGAAAATGCAAAAGTTCAGTACTCTGCCACGTTACGTATTGTAAATTTGTAAAGTGAACAACCTGAACCTATGAACTGCTGCACCACATCCACACAACAAACAGCAAGAACATTTCTACTGTTACTGACAATATTACTGTGTGTACATTACCACAGTTAGTTATATAACAAAAATATAACCAAAAAACAAAGAAATCACTATTTCTTCAACTTATGTCTACCTACACCACAGATATGCCCCTCCCCCAAAGCACACTTTCACTGTCTTTCACCACACATGCTCAATGTTGTAAATTAACATTTAATTTCCACACAAAAACAAAAACGCTCAATGATATGAGCACAGGAGGGTTTCCTGCAATCGATGAACTAAAGTTGGATCCCCCCTTAAAAAGCAAAAATGCTTTTTGAACAGCTTTTACAAGATTCATATCACAGACAGTTGTCAGAGGACACTGTCTCCTACTCCTTCCTACTCATACTACCCTGAACTGAGGCTGTGCAGATCAATATAGAGCCCATGTGACCTGAAATCCCATGAATCACTGCAAAATTTGCCTTTGGAGCTCAAAGACAAGTGAAGTAAAGGCGAGTCATTGCCTGCAATGACTCCATATAAATTGGCAGAGTGGTGGCCTGGGGAGGCGGAGTAATGTGAAGTCATTTCTTCCAATGGACTTCGCGTTCCTCATTATAACGCAAAATACTGTGCTTCACATTGCGGAGCACTCCGCTATTCCGCCTTTGCTCCGTGAATCGCTACGTGGAGCAGATTGAGCCCACTTTGTCCACCACTACTCATGTGCTTTGGTGCTTGCAACAGTACGGGTTTTAACCCTATTCCTCACCCTAGCTGGAGATATTGACACTAAACCGGGCCTTGCTGTTACTACAAATTCTAATTATTCTCACTCACCTGATCCCCTGCCCCAATCCTCTGAAATAACTTTTGCCCACCTCAATTTCTGTAGTCAAACAGCCAATCTCCCAGAGCTGGTGGCCTGCGTACAAATGCATTAGCCTGATATCCTTGCTCTATCTGTAAATTGGTTGAAACCCTCAGTCCTGGACTCCACTTGCTCCCTACCAAGCTATAATTTGCTTTGAGCTGGACGTCCTTCTCCAAAAGAGGTGGTGGTCTAGCACTGTACTATAAGCATCATCGGAACATTTCCATCAAACCTAGATAACCTGTAACCTACTGGAATGTCCTGTACTCATTGCTGCTCCTTTGGGGGGGGCAAGAAACTCCACATTCTAAGCATTTACATTCCCCCTAGAAACAGAAAACTAGATCTTGATGAATTTATTGAATTGATTCCAGCCATATCCAAGAAAAATGAAGTGATCTGCCTAGGGGACTTTAACGTTGACTGACTCAGTCCAAACTTCCTTCTCCTTGCCTCCACTGTTGTAAGGCTAACCCTGCACAACTTATCTTGTCTCCCAAAGGATCTCTCAGAACAGTTCCATTAGTACTCTTATTGACTGGATTCTCACAAATAGGAAGGACAGATTTATGGTAGCTGGGGTCCTGTTAGACTCAATCAGTGATCACTGTCCTGTTTATTATGTATCGGATGATTCACCGCCATCCTACCCACCTCAAAGTGTTTTCCTTTTCTAACATTTTCAACCTCGACTCTACTGTGTTCTTATGGAACCTATAACTCATAAATTGGTCTGCCCATTACATAACCAATTACATCAATCCAGCTGCTGACTTCTTTAATATGACATACTTGCTCTTCAGAAATGCATATCCCAGTTACCATGCATAAGGTCAGAGGCATAACCACCACGTGGCTCAAGTGGCCCCTCCTACAACTACTTAAGCAAAGGGACAGATTATGGTTAAAATGGAAATTCTCCTCCTTACAATCTGACTATGCAAGTATCGTTCTTTGAGAAACACAAGCAAAAAGCAGATTTGCATTGCCAAGAGTAATTATTATCGTGAACTCCTTGCTTCCTCTACCTCTGACCCAAACAGATACTGGTCCCAAATAAATGAAATACTTGGGAACAATAAGCTGAAGACTCCTAATGAGATGCTTATTAATGCCATCTATTGCAACAACCCTTACACTATTGCCAATGCCTTTAACTCACTCTTCACTAACCTTCCCAATATATTCCCCCCTCTGGCTAGTGACTCCCTGACTCTGCCTTCAACTCCTTTCGAGGTCCCCCCCCTCTGTGTCAGTTACAGTCTCACATTAGGAGGTCCTTAAAGTACTGCAAACCATTTCAGCGCATGGCAGAGGTGGGCCGATGGACTTGAACCTAAAATCCTAAGACTTGCTGCCTCTCTATTAGCCACCCATGTAACTAAACTTTTCAACCTGTCCATCTTCTCTGCCTCTGTTCCGTTGGCCTGGAAAATTGCTAGGACTATCCCAATATTTAAGAAAGGAGACCCAAAGGTCCTTGCTAATTGCTGACCCATTGCACTACTGCCTATGCTTAGTATGCAGTTGGAAAAATTAATCCACTACCAGATCTCCAATCATCTTCTCAATTTCAGTCTTCAGTCCCCTGTCCAATGTGGCTTTAGACCAGGGCACAGTACCATTACTGCCCTAACCCAATTTACTAGTGATGTAAAATCTAACATGGACAAGGGCTTACTTACTGGTGCTGTATTGACTGACCTCACCAAAGCATTTGATTTGGTTAGTCACCCTCTACTGCTGAGAAAACTTCAATCCCTTGGTGCCTCTGACTCAACCTTATCCTGGGTTGGCAGCTATTTGGATAACTGATCACTATCATCTCCTACTGCAAAGTTCTTTCATCCCCATCCCCTATCTCCTGAGGAGTCCCACAGGGTTTTATCCTTGGTTCCCTGCTCTTTTCCCTTTTTATTAATGACATCCATTCTGCTTCTCCCCCTGTAGAACACATATATGTATGCCGATGACTTAGTAGTCTATGCCACTTCTGTGTCCATAGTTGACCTCAGTAATCACCTGTCTTCTGTGTTTCAACATCCTTAATCCTGGTTTAGCTCAAATTATCAAATCCTTAACCTTTCAAAGTCTCAGGCCATGCTCTTCAGGTCTGCTAGAAAAGTCTGTGCTGGTACCCTAAGCTATAGGACCGATGTTGTGAAGGGACGGTTGTCTCGAATACCATATCCTTCAAATACCTGGGTGAGACCCTTGATTCTACACTTAACTTCTCCTCTCACATCAATGAGGTGTGTAGATCAGTCAATTCAAAGACTGGGGCCACCTTTAGAATGCGTTACTCCTTCACACCGGCTGCCAGGATCTCAGTTATCAGGAGCGTCCTGCTCCCTCAGCTCTTATATGGCCTACCTGTACTTTGACATGTGAATACTGGGTATTTTGTAAGTGGGACATCACATATAACAACATCTGCAGATTTGCTTTGTCTGCCTCTCACCTTACTCATCACTGGTTACTTTACTCTGCCTTGCACTGGTTGTCTTCCACTCTCTTCCTCCTATACACTGGGTGTTTCATTGACTCACTGACCAGGCATCCCCATTCCAAATCTCTAGGGTGATGCTTAACCCTGTCCTGCACTCACTCTCTTTAGTCCTCTACCTCTTCCCAACTGTCAGTCCAGTACTGCTCAGTTAAAATGGGTCAACAAGCATTCTCCCATTTAATTCCCAAATTCTGTAATTCCCTTCCTCTTCTTGTAAAGGGTTCCTTATCTCACTCTGCCTTCAGGGAAGCGTTGTTCTCTCATCTATATGCATGTGGTACTTGTAATTGCTCTTCTTAAACTGTTTGTCTTCCAATTCTGTTTTTCACCTGTTCTTTCTCTGATTCCCTGTACCCCTATGAGGATGGTTTGAGTCCTCTGTCAAATTCCTATCTATCCCTCTGTGGATAGATGATACAACCTGTTTGATTTTAGTATCAGGTTACCTTGTCTTGATTTTACCATTGTTAATTGTACTCTATTAATCCCCTGTGTCGACACCTGATGTAAACTTTTCCAGATTCTGTCTGTTTGACTTCATGCCCTGATTGTACTCTGTACTTTGTACTCTCCCTAGTCATGCCTGAAAATAGGCAGGGATATTACCTAGTGTACTTACCCAGTAACCAAAAGCTAATAAATAAATAAATAATTTGACTTGAGTGCCACCATTCTCACACTCCTGGGCAAGACACAACCTTCATGGATCTGAATCCATTCTGACCTTAAATCACTGATGTTATTAAATGGGTAGGGAAATTACTGCTTCCTGATTGGTCAGCAGCTGTGCAATATCACAGAACTACCATGGATTAAAAAAAGTGGTGTTAGTCAGGACACATCACACTAACATATTAATGTCTATTGTAAAAAAAAATCCTGACTGCTATGACAAACATGGCTAAGAACTTAAGAAGATAAGATAAGTGCCAGGAGATGGGGACCATGTGGTCCATCTAGTCTGCTTAAGGTGGCTACCCCGCCAATTATATTTTTTTCATAAGTTGCCCACTTTGCCTGTCTCAAGCGAGTTTGAATTTCCTTACTATCTTCAATGCCACCACTTCTGGTAATAGGCTGTTCCATGGGTCTATCACTATCTCGGTTAAAAAGTACTTTCTAGAGTTGCTTTTAAACTTTCCTCCCATGAGACGCAAGTTGTGCACTGTTTTATGCGCTGCCCTGTTTTCCTGGAAGAGGTTTTCCTTCTGAGTTATGTTAATTCCCTTGATGTACTTAAATGTTGTAAGGGTATCCCCATACCTACCCCTATAACTAATCTCTGCATCCCCCACTGTCTCTCTCAGACCTCCTGTGCCCCTAGGGCACAGACCAAGCATGGCATCCTAACCTCCTTTCTTCTTTTCTTTTCCTGGGTCTGAGGGCTATCTTACCTCCTTTCTTCTTTTCTTTTCATTTCTATGGTCTGAGGGCTACATTAATTTGCCTCTAAACCCCAGACCCTGCATTGACTGCAGACAATGATCCAGTGGCCACTTGCCCAGTAGAAGGTATGGAGTAGAAGCTCCGTTTTTGAACTTGGTGCCTTTTTTGGTCAATTTCTCACCACAAGGCTTGTTCTCTGCCTGCTCCTTATGCCCATATGCCAGGCAGTTTTTTGACCCAACCACACTCCCCTGCCCCTCTCTCTATTAAATCCACATTTGCTCTGCCCCCTCTCCAATTTCCACACCCTGTGCTAGCTGCTGTCGTCTCCCCTTAAAGGGACACCTATCCACCAGCAACAAAAGATAAAAATGATACATTTTTTTCTTTTCATTTTCATTCTTCTTCTTTGTTCTGTACTTCACTGCAACAAATTTTTAGTGCTCCATTTGCTTGCTCACCTCTGTTGGCACAATGCACATTTACAGGTTCCTCCTTGCCCTCAGCTCCATGGCTGGTCTACTACTGCTGACTGACTTTTGTGCCTCCATCCTAGCTGCAGACCAAATACGCTTATGCACATTTACCAAAACATGCACTTGAAACCACACCCACCTTACACAGCCAGACATAATCTGTCCTACATAGGTTCCACCATGCTGGCATTACTGTCAAGATTAGAACATCAAATACTAGGCCTTTTTGTCCACTCTCTGACCTTCCCTCGACTGGCTCCCTCCTTCTGGCCCTCTTATATCACTCTTTCTCCTTGCTGGTGATGTGGAAAGCAGCCCAGGGCCCCCTAACATACCCAATGATCACACAAATGCTACCTGGGCAGACACTTGGGCCTCAGGATTGCACACCTAAATATTTGTAGCCTCTCATCCAAATTCTCTGAACTCAAAGCCTGGGTGTCCCAGTACAAGTCATTCATCCTAGGCCTCTCAGAGACATGGCTGAAGCCATCTCTTACCAGTGCCTCATATCACCTACCCGGCTACTCCATTCTGCACATGGACAAACTGGGACAAAAGAGAGGTGGAGGCATAGTGCTGTATTTGCTCCATCATATCACAACCACCACCATCACATGCTCAACCTCCACCTTTGCTACTGAATGGCTAGTAGCTGAGGCTGTCCTGGGTGCTACTAAGAAACTCCACCTAGGCCGCTGCTACAATCCCCTCCACAGCAGGAGTGCCTGGCCTATCCAATTTTTCTGGAAGGACTTGAATGTGTCTCCCCTTCGAGAGACCCAGTCATACTTGAGGACTTTAACTTCAACTGGACTGGCTCCCCAGATACTGGCTATGTTCATCTCCTGAATCCCACAATCTGGAACAAGTCTTCACCTCCACCACCAGATTCAACACCCACTCACTCAACCATATCACGCTATCTTAGATTATCACTAACCAGGTAAGCATGGTCCTCCAGGTGGGTACAATGTCCAACTCAATTAGTGACCACACCCTAACTTACATTCTATTAACCACCAAATCAACCCAGCCCCCCCAACTCTTGACACTCAGAAAATTTAACTGCCAAGACCCTGACTCTGACCTAAATGATGCCAGGACCATTAACTTGTCCAAACTTTATTCATACAAGGATGACTCAACTGCAGTTACATTCTTTACTGATGTCCTTTGCAAATTTCAGGACAAACATTTCCCCATCACCAGAAGAAGGGTCAAGGGCAGCTGTACCCACTGGTTATCTAAGGACCTACTGGCCCAATTGAAATGCAGAGATAAATCATGGAAAGCCTACAAGAATCCCCCTCCCTCCAACTATGGAACACATACAGACAACTGTGAAACTTCTGCAAGCATAGAAACATTCATAGAAACATAGACTTTGACGGCAGATAAGGACCACTAGGCCCATCTAGTCTGCCCATTTCCCTACCTATAGGATAGGCCGCAGATCCTAGTTAACCAACAGCCTATTTCTTCCTACCCCCCACAAGAATTGTCTTATGTCTGTCCCATGCATTTTTGAATTCTCCCACAGTTTTAGACACCACAACCTCCTAAGGAAGGCTGTTCCATGCATCCACTACCCTCTCTGTGAAATAATACTTCCTCACATTGCCCCTGAACCGCCCTCCTTCTATCTTTAAATTGTGTCCCCTTGTTCTTGCAAGTCTCTTTTTCTGAAAATGCTACCTTCTTGGACTTTGTTGATTCCACTGAGGTACTAAAGTTTCTATCATGTCCCCCTCTCCCTTCTTTCCTCAAGGGGTATACATATTAAGCTTCTTTAGTCTCTCCTCATCGGCTTCTCTTGCAGACCCTGCACCATTTTAGTTGCCCTCCTCTGGACTGCCTCTATCCTGTC
Organism: Neoceratodus forsteri; assembly: GCA_016271365.2. Taxonomy (NCBI): domain Eukaryota; kingdom Metazoa; phylum Chordata; order Ceratodontiformes; family Ceratodontidae; genus Neoceratodus; species Neoceratodus forsteri. The sequence continues at coordinate 834,659,915 of CM057456.1, read as the reverse complement.
TATGTCCTTGTGGAGATGGGGTCTCCAGAACTGGACACAGTACTCCAGATGGGGTCTCACCAACTGTCTGTACAGAGGGATAACAACTTCCTGTTTTCTGCTGCTGATGCCTCTCCCTATACATCCTAGTATACCCCCGGCCCTCCCTACTGCCTTCTCACATTGCTTGCTAACCTTAAGGTCATCTGATATGATTACCACCAGGTCCCTTTCCTTTTTTGTTGTTGTTACTACCTCCCCACCCATTGTGTATTCTTCCCCTGGGTTCTTGTTTCCCAGGTGCATTATTTTGCACTTCTTTGCATTGAATCCTTCTGACCATTCCTCCAACCTTGCCAAGTCCTTTTCATCCTTTCCACGCCTCCTTGTGTATCAACCCTGTTGCAGATTTTTGTGTCATCTGCAAAAAGGCATACTTTTCCTTCCAGTCCCTCTGCAATGTCACTGATGAAGATATTAAAAAGGACTGGACCCAATACTGAACCCTGCGGTACCCCACTAGTAACCCCGCTTTCTTCAGAATGGACTCATTTACAATTACCTTCTGTGTCCTGTTGTCCAGCCAATGTTTTACCAGGCTACCACCCTGGGTCCCACTCCCAGGCTGGTTAATTTGACTATTAATCTTTTGTGTGGGACTGTGTCAAATGCCTTGCTAAAGTCTACGTGGATATGTCCACAGCCCCTCCCTGGTCTACTACTTTGGTCACCCACTCAAAGAAATCTATTAGATTCATCTGACATGACCTTCCCACTGTGACCCATGCTGCCTTGGGTCCTGTGCTCCACTGGCCTCTAGGTACTCGACTATTCTTTCCTTCAGAGTGACTCCATCCTTTCCCTACCACAGAGGTCAGACTGACAGGTCTGTGGTTTCCTCGCCTCTGTCTTGGACCCACTTTGTGAGAGGGAATCACATCCGCCTTCCTCCAGTCCTCAGGTACCACCACCATCCTCCCATGATTTATTAAAAGAGTAGCCAGTGGTTTCACTAGTTCCTCCCTTAATTCTTTTAGAATTCTGGGGTGAATTCCATCAGGACCCATTGCTTTGTCCACCTTCAGTTTTAGGGTTCTTGCAGAACCCTTTCTTCTGTGAAAGGACTGGGATCGACCCCCTATCAAGAGTGCTTCTGTTAATTGGATTAGGCACTTCCCCCTCCTCTTTTGTGAATACTGAGCAGAAATATTCTTTCAGTATTCCTGCTTTTTCACTGTCCCCCTCTGCCCATCCTCTGTTCATTCTATTCAGCCTCACTATCCCTCCCTTTGTCTTTCTACGCTCGCTGATGTACCTGTAAAAGGTTTTATCCCCCTTCTTAACTGAGTTGGCTATCTTTTCTTCAGTTTGGGCCTTTGCTATTCTGACTTCCCTCCCTGCTTCCTTCTGCCTTAATTGGTACAGCTCTCTGTCCTGCTCCTTCTGTGTTTCCTTATACTTCGGACGCTATCTTTTTCTTCCTGACTTTCACAGCCACCTCTTTTGAGAACCATAGTGGCTTTTCTTTCATTTTGATTTGTTCATTTGCTTCACACAAAGGCTTGTGCCTCTGTGATGGCAGTTTGATAATTCCCATTGTTGCTCCACACCTCCTTCTAGCCTGTTTGCTAGTGCTTTTCTGAGGCACTCTCCCATCTTGCCAAGTCAGCCCTCCTAAAGTCCAGTACCCTCACTTTTGTAAGGCTTGACTCTGTAGCTGAGTTTAACGTGAACCACACTGTTTGATGGTCACTTGTCCCCAGATGGCAACCCACTTCTAGATCTGAGATCCTCTCACTGCCCCCGTTTGAGACGAGGGTCTAAGATTGCTCCCTCACGAGTGGGTTCCAGAACTAACTGTCTAATGCCTGCCACCTGTAGGGCATCAAGAATGGCCCTGCTCTTGGATATGGCTGCAGCAAATGTGCTCCAGTTAACATCTGGCATATTCAGGTCTCCATCAACAGTATCTCCCTTTCTCTGCCATTCTAAAATGCCTTCTATCATATCCTTGTCCATTTCTTCCCCTGACATGGGGGTCTGTACACAACCCTGTGCAGATTGTGGTGCCCTTTCCAGTCTCCAAGGTGACCCACAGTGCCTCCTCTCCTCCCTGTTTCTCTTTTGTTCAGTTGCTTTTATACCTTCCTTTACATGAGAGCTACTCCTCCCCTCTTCTCCCTGCCTGTCTCTCCTGTAGGTTATGTGCCCTGGTGTATTAACATCCCAGTCATGGTTCTCTGTGTACCATGTTTCTGTGACTGCTACGATATCCAGGCATCCCTCTTCCATTAAGGCCATCAGCTCATGGAGCTTGTTGCCCAGACTACGGGCATTGGTGCTCATTACCCTCCATTTCCTGATGGTCTTACTCCCTTTTGCCCCATCCCTGTCCTTCTTGCCTTTGTCACTTTCTTCATTTACCACTGCCCTTCTCCCTATCAACACCTCTATGTTGGTGTTTGCCGCACTTACTACCGTGATTATTTGGGGGGGCTAAGTTTTCCTGCTCCTTTCCAGTGCCTCCCCCTTAGCTAGTTTAAAAGCTTGCCAATGAAGCATTTAAACCTATCACCAGGATCCTGGTTCCCTCCCAGACAGATGCAGCCCATCATGCCAGTATAGGCTTGCATCACTCCAGGTGGACTCCCAGTCCCCAATGAAGCCAAATCCCTGGCTCCACACCAGTTTTCATCCACTGATTGAATCCCATGGTGCGGAACACCTAGCCTCTCCTATGCCATAGATAGGTAGCACCTCCCAGAGAAGGTTACCGTGCATGCTACTTGACCAAGGCCCTCCCCAATCCCACAAACTCTTCCTGCACTTCTCTAATCCCTTTCTTAGCCAGGTCATTTGTCCCTAGGGTGGACAATGACATCCAGCTCCCTCCTGTGCAGCTGCTCCGGCAATCCTAAGGATTCGCTTCCTGTCCCTGCAAGCCATGGTGCCAGGCAGGCACCTTACCTCCCTCTCCCCTTCCTCCCCCAGGTCTACGTTCCTAACAATGGAGTCCCCACCAGGAGTTGTTTCCTTCCCCTACAGGGTCCCCTGCCACCTCCTGTGGGTCTCCCTTTGTGAGGTTCCCAGCATTCTCCTTGGTCTCCACTGTGGGTGCCTCCATAGAGGAACCACACTTTGCCAGAATGGCAAAGGAATTGCGGAGAGGTACAATGGGAGGGTTGCACCTCTGTTCCACCACCCTCACCCTCCCTGAGCCCACTGTGGTCCAACCACTCCTCTTTCTTGGCAACCTCTGAGGCAACGGCAGTGGCACTGGTGGTCCCTGGATGGAAGAGGAGGTCCCACAAATCCTGGCCAACTCTGCCTGGAGATGAGCAACCTCCTCCCTCAGCCCAGAGAGGTGCCTGCAGATGAGACAACACTGCATCCTCCAGAACATCTCCCGGAAGACTGCTGCTCCACAGCCACTGCACTGCACCACTCCAATCATGTCTTATTTCTGGCCCCTTTACTGTTTGCAATCCTTACTCTTTCCTCTATTTTTTTTTCTCTCTCTCCTTACTTTCTGCCTGTGTGCCCTTTAAGCTTCTGATTGTCCTGTTCTGAGACAAGAATATCCTATATTTCGCAATAGACCACTTACTTGCTCAGAGGCAGACCTCCAGCAGCTAGAGGGGGCCGGAGAGCTACTCTTGCCCTTCTAGGATGGTGGGTCCTTGGTGGTTCTGTGATCACTCACTTCCTGCCCCTAAACAGGAAGTTCCTGTTGTCAGTCAAATTCTGTGCCTATAAAAATAGAACTAGCTTTGGTGGGGGGGTGGAGGGAGGGGAGGAGCAATATAGTCCCAGCAGAGTCCAGTCACACAGCAGTCCTTTCTCCCTGGTGTCTTCTGCCAAGCTATTAGCAGAAGCTTTCTAAGAGCAGTCTTTAAATGTAGCTTCCTTCAAGCTGCATTCACTCCCCTACTTACCAGATCTTTCACAAGTAATTTAAACCTCACAGCAGTTAAGTCCTTTCAGTCACCTGAGATTTACACCTAGATAACGCTTCAGATACCCATTCAGTTCAGTTAACCCAAACACACACTTTTTTTTTGTATGTTAGTTTTTTTTACCCTAAATTAAAAGTCAAATACAAAAGTTCTTCTACTTTAGTCCCAGCAGAGAAGTCCAGTCACACAGCAGTCCTTTCTCCTGGTGTCTTCTGCAGGTGGTAAAGTCTATGAAGCGCAAATACCACAATGACCAGCAAAAAGATGCACTTGGCAACCCATGCCATTTCTGGGCCTCAATAGGTTCCCTCCTAGACCTAACAAGCAAATCACACAACTAAACTCCCCATTGGGTCCCATCACTGAACCTGGTGCAATTGTGGACACTTTTAACAGAATGTTTACTGACCTCATGCTAATACTAGTAAGCTCCCTTCTCAGCCTCCCACTGACAAGAACAGCTATCCACAATGCACCCAACCATCCCCTAATGCTACCAGTCCTCAATCATTTCACTTCAAGACCATCGGCCTACACATTTGTATCAAACTCCTCAAGTCACTACTAGCCAGATCCAGCCCAGGTAGTGACGGGCTATACCTTACCTTCCTAAAGCTGCTCTTCCAGCTATTGCTAAGCCCTTAACATTCATCTTCATCCTTGCCCTCACAACCTCAATGGTGCCTGACCTGTGGTAGCATTCTAATTTGTTACCCATTTTTAAGACTGTTGACCCCTCACCCCAGAAAATTATAGACCCATTTCCCTCCTCACACACCTGAGCAAATACTAGACAAAATCATTCACCACCAGTTAACTGACCACCTAGAAAAACACTGCCTCTGGTATCCTCTCCAGCACGGCTTCCACAAACACCATAGCACCTCCTCTGCCTTGTCTCTATTCTCCAACCATGTCCTTAGGAACATGGACCGGGGCAAAGCCACTGGTGCAGTGCTTGTGGACCTATCGAAGGCCTTTGACCTCATTGACCACCATCTCCTCTACTTCACACTGCCAAACTTTGGCTGCTCCCCAGACACTATCAGATGGTTCTGTAGTTACCTCTCAAACAGGTCAGTCACTCTTAATAGGTAATGACTCCTCTGCTGCCTTGTCAATCCATTTTGGAGTACCCCAGGGATCAATACTTGGACCCCTACTCTTTTTGATGTTCATAAATGATCTCCCCATTGAAAGCATAAAATGCCAGGCCCTCCTGTGTACTGACAATTTAGTCATCTATCATAGTTAAAAATCCCTTGAGTCCCTACCTACCACCCTAACACTAAACTATGGAGTGGCTCAGGACTGGTCCTTCTCCAGAAAACTTCTCATAAATGAGAAGGAGACAAAAGCAATGCTCTTTGGCTCTAAACCATTCCTAGTGGAGGTTGCAAAATCAAAAGCCTCCCTCCAAACTGCCACCCCTGATGGCACTCCCCTCAAAACTCTCTTCCTTCAGATACTTAGGTGTGACTCTAGATCCCTCCCTTACTTTCAGTGAGCACATCAGTAACACAGTAACAAAAATCCAGCAAAATCTAAGTGTGGCCTATCACCACAATCTATATATGACCCCTGAAGCTTGCCTAGCCAAGGAAATCTGCTGCCCCTTCTTGATTAATGCTCCCCCGTATATTCAAGTGTGCCCCCTTCACTACACTCATGCCTGAACACCACATATAACTCCATTTGATGCTTTGCCCTTCAAGACCCTTTCTCCACCTACCACTGCTCACTATATCAGGCTTTAGACTGGCTCACACTTCAGGAGTGTTTTAACTTTGCAATGGGCTGTCATGTTGACAGAGCACTCAGGAACTTTCAACTGTCCCATTACTTTGCTCTACTCTCTGACAGGGTGTCCCCTTGGTGCCTACTGACTTCCTCAGGTCCCCCTCTGGAAGTCCGTTGCATCACTATTTCTATGTGCAGCAAAGCTTTCTCGTTCTCTGCCCCTTCCCTCTGAAATAGACTCCCATTGGCCATCCAGCTGTCCACCTCTCACCAGTCCTTCAAACCTAGCCTAAGAGCATGGCTATTGGCTGGGACCACTTATACCTGTCATAGTTCCCTAGACAGACCCAGGGCCTGAAACCTGCCCTAGCACCCACTACCTACCAAGGCAACAACCCCCAGCATCTATCCTACTTTGCATCAGGATGTACTGAAATTTTGACTTAGCCATTCTCTGTTAGCACCTGATCCATTGCATTACCTACTAGCTGCCAAGTTTCCCTGTTACTGTTTTTTTTAAACTTTTTACTCACAGTTTTTCTGACAGTTAATTGTACAAAATTACACTGAGTAAAGCCATACATCATACATATATTAGACTTTGGTGATAAGCAGATTTATAAGACTTTTACTACATTCAGTAGAAGATATGAGGGTCTAGGCTATATATTTAACAACATGCTATAAACTGCAACATTTAAAGTAGAACTGCCAGTGCTTTATCTTAAATCTGCTCAAAATTGTACATTTTAAATTGCATACTCTGGCCAAACAGGAATGTTTATTTATGGTCTATAAACTGAAAAACTCCAGGTGCTTTCTCAGTATAGCCCCCTTGACATCCCTTTGCATGCACAACTATGAGAGGCACTAATACTTATATTAACATTCAAGCAGCTGATATCTATTAATTATATATCGAAAACTTGTTGTCTCAAATACAGATGTAAAAAAGAGAGAAACAAATAAAAAAATGTTCCCAAGCAGAAAGCAGTTGTCTTTCTCATCCGAAACAGATGGAGAGTAATCCAGGAAGAAATCAAAAGAACAGTCTCTCCTCTAGCCCTTTATTGGTCTTGGAACTCATATATATGTCTCTCTGATCACTGCTCCAGTGGGTAGCTTATAATTAAAGATAGACTTACTGAAGTAAGACAGTCAGGTGTCCCCTATCTCAGATTCCAAGGATGAATCACCCTTCCTTGTGGCTTGCTCAGCTTCCAGTTTGTCCACCAGCTTGACAGCTTCCTTAAGGTCAGCATAGATGTAAGATTTCCTGTCCACCGTTACATGTAGGCATGCTGGCATCATCATGCTATTCGGAATTTCCAGATCCCTCAGCCAGCGATGAACTGCATCAAAACACTTTCGTTTCATATGAGTGGCATACGATAAATCTGGAAACAGCAACAACTTAATACCGTCCATCACCACTCCCTCTCTTTCTCCGTGCAGCCTGTAAAATATTATCCCAAACAGCCATAGATGTTATGACTATTTGCCCTATGAAGATTGACTCTGTAGGCACGAATCACTTGGGTCTGGATGTTGAGACCCAGAGTTTCCAACAACCAGGTGATAATAAAGGAAAGCAGATCTTCCCCTTCTACCCCTTCCAGCAATCCAATAATTCATACGTTTGCAGACAGAGTAACATTTTCCAAGTATTCTAAGTGAGATTTCAGGAGGCCTTGTTCTTTCATACAAGTTGCAGCTGTAGCCTGAGCTCTTTCTGATGACTTCTCAGAGGCTTTTGCCACTTCCACCACTGCGTCTAGTTTCTGCTCAGCCAGTACCATCCTCTCATTATAAGTGTCCATTTTTTTGTCAAACTGGCAGACAGTTTTTGTCAATGTGGTCACTGCTTGTTGGAGAGATTTCAAAGTCGCTGGGCTGGTGCCTTCTAATCTCTGCTCCCCTGTTGAGGAAGTTGCAGGAGAGGTCAGTGTCTTGCAGGCTCCACCCCGTGGTGAGAAGAAGTTCATTTTTTGCTCTCCTGTTTTCTGACCCATAGTGGTAAAAAACACACCATTCAGACCACACACACTCCGGAACCCATAAGAGAAGCTGCAATGTTCTAGGACAAATGTTTCAGGAGATTATTTGATAGTTAGTGGATGTCGACTCCGGAGCTCACTGAAGTTGCGACCGATCAGCTAGGCAGCAAGCCACACCCCCAGTTACTGTTTGTTCATACATTTGTATGCACCATTGTATAATGTTAAGGTCTCCAACACAATGTATTCTTTTCTTTTTCTTTTTCTCAGACATGCTATGACATGTACTCAACCTCTGCCGAAGACTGTTTTCAGCAGTCTTGTTTTCATATAACTGTATGGTATTGATTATTGTTTTGATCTATTATATTTGTGTGCTATGGCTGCCACCAAATGGCTCAGGTCTTAACTGAAAATGGTCCTCTGAATCAGCTAGCTTAGCCAGTTAACAAAAACATAAATAAATAAATAACTAAATGAATAAATAAATAACTAAATAAAAAAATACATAAATAAATAAATGTATGTATGTATGTATGTTTCTGTCATGTCCCCCCGTTTCTTCTCTGTTCCAGAGAGAATAAATTCAACTCTTTGAGTCTTGTCTCATATGGCTCTTGAGGTAGCTCCTGCACCATCTTTGTGGCCCTTTTCTACACAGTCTTCAGATGGTCGATGTCCTTTTTTAGGTGGGGCCTCCAGAACTGGACACATTACTCAAGGTGTGGCCTCATCAAGGATCTGTAAATGGGTATGATAACTTCCTGCTTTCTGCTTGTAATATCCCTTCCTATGCATCCGAGGATACTACTTGCCTTCTGTACTACTTTTTTTGCATTGTTTTCTTACCTTTAAGTCACTGGTAATGATCACGCCCAGATCCCATTCCCTCTTTGTCTCCTCTAATTGATGCTCTTCTAGTACATATTTTTTTGTCTGGGTTCTGCTCCCCCAGATGCATTACCTTACACTTCTTGGAGTTAAATTTTAACTGACACTTTCTGGACCATTCTTCCTGTCTCCTTAGATCCGCTTCTATACCTAATACCCCCTCTAGTGTATTCAACCTGTTGTAGAGCTTTGTGTCATCTGCGAACAGACAAACCTTCCCCTTCAGTTCATCAGTGATGTCACTGATGAATATATTGAAGAGGACCGGAACCAGCACTGATCCCTGTGGAAAACTACTGGTCAAACCTCCCTGACTTGATAATGCCCCATTAACCAAAACTATCTGGATAATATTCTGCAGCCAGTTTCTAATCCAGTTTACAATTTTCTGTCTGACTTCTGTGTGTTCTAACTTGTTAGAAAATCTCCCGTGGGAAACAGTGTCAAAGGCCTTGCTGAAGTCTAGGTACACCATGTCCACCGCCCTACCCTGGTGCATTGTTCTGGTAACCCAAACAAAGAAATCAGTCATGTTTGTTTGTCACAAGTGGCCTGCCATGAAACCATGCTGTTTGGGTCAAGTTTTCCAGTTTTCTTTAGGTAGTCAACTATTCTCTCCTTTAGTAATGTCTCCATAATTTTTCCAACTGTAGAGGTCAGGCTGACAGGGTGGTAGTTTCCTGTCTCTTCCTTGTTTCTGCTTTGTGCAAGGGCAAAACTGTTTCCATTTTTCAGCCTTGAGGCACTCTGCTGCTTTCCAGAGATAGACTGAACAGCTTAGCTAGTGGTACATCTATTTCTTCCTGAAGCTCTTTTAGTATTCTGGGGTGGATGCCATCTATCCCCGTGGCTTTATCCACCTTAAGACTGCTTAGCTCTTCTAAGACCCTCTCTTTCATGGAGGATTGTGTCTGCCCCTCTACTATCCTGCTCTGTCATACTTAGTGTATGCCATTTGCCAATATCTTCTATTGTGAAGATTGAGGGCCAGATTTAAGGCCTTAGATTGATGCAAGGTGCTTGCATCAAACAGGTCTGATGCAAGGGCACCTTATGCCAAGGGATGCACCAAGTGGGAATTTGAAAGGCAGCCTGCATCACCCAGCAGGCTGCCTGCACCAAGGTGTGCTAGCACAATCCTTGTGCCATGAAAGTAGCTGCGACATGGCACTGGGGGCTTGTGGCAGACCCAGACTGCCGCAGCCCTCGGATCCAGATTCTGAAAGGCCCCCCTGGAACCAAGTGCCAAGTACCCTTAGACCAGTGAGGGAATGGTCTAAGGGGATTTTGGTGGCTCCTGGGGGGTTGTCCTGTACATGTCACCATGTGGCCTGCCCCGATCCATCCCTGGTGACCAATCCCTGGTGGTCTGGTGGTCCCCCCTCACCCCTATCATGGTCCCCAACACCCACATCTGTGCATCCTGCCAACCCCCCCATGGTACCCATCTCAGCACTCCCATCCTCCTCCCATACCCCTATCTGGTGACTGGCACTGCCCTCCCCACGCCACCATGGCTGGCCACTGAATGAGCTGTCAGTGGGTGTACTGTACACAGTATATGGTATACACACACAGACTGCCATTCTGCAGTCAGCTGGGGTGGCGTGTGGAGGGCAGTGCCAGTTGCCAGATAGGGGTACGGGAGGGGGTGGGAGTGCTGAGATGGGTATGGAGGGTACTAGCCCACCAGGGTACTAGACAGTGATGTGGCACCAGTGCTGGTCATGTGGTGGTGTTGTGGGGCAGTGCCCGGTTGACAGCCCCTGTCTGCGGGTGCTGTGGACTCCCTGCAGCCATTGCAGCATTCTGGGTGGGTGTGCCATTCGTCTGGCGCAGCATCCCCTTTGCTGCAAGTCACTGGACTTAGGCTCTGGGACCCTGTACAATCGGAATTTCGGGCACAGTGTCCCAGGCACACCATACTTGGTGCAAGCTGCCATTGTCACAGCTTGTGTTGGGGCTTTGAAAATCCAACCCTGAGTGAACAACTCTGCTTTGTTGTCATTGTTCTCTAACAGCTGACCCTTACTTGTTACTAGTCGGACTATTAGCTGTTACCTTTACACTTACAAAAACAGCAAGGCCCTAAAAATAAAGCTCCCTCAGAATACAAAATGAAAATTATTAAATGTTCTTTCTCTTTATAATCTGCATTTTATACAAATTCAAAACAAACTCTGGCCAAAGTCGTTAGGGCTACAACTAATGAATTTGGGGTAAATTACCAAAGTTACAAGTGTGCATTTGCAAAATGCAACATAGGCTCATAAATGTGTTGCTCTGTAATAATTTTACACCAAATTGTCAACATTACCTTGTCATGAACCTGCCTCATGAAGACGGGCAGACAAAATGTTCAACTCCTGGCTTAAAGGTGTTTTTGTGTAGGGACTGTAAAGTAAATTTTTGAGACGCAAAAACACATTTTGGGCAGACATTGAAAAATGACAGCTGTCACATTTACGAGGTGCTGTAAAGAAATGGTTATGTTGAAAATTTGAGGTAAAAATATTGAATATTACCAAATGTACAAGCCTGCATTCACAAAAATCAACGTAGGCTCATTACATTTTTGTTTTTTAATGCATGTACACCAAAATTCCAACATAGCCTTCTTAGGACCACACCTCATTAACACGGGAAGAGAAAATGTTCAACTCCTGGATGAAAGGTGAATTCATGCAGGGACCATGAAATCACCTATCGAGATGTAAAAAAAAAAAAAACATATTGACCAGGATTTGAAAGATGACAGCCATCACATTCATGAGGTGCCATAAAGATATGGCTCTGTTGCAAGTTTGGGGTGAAATATTGAAAATTACTAAAGTTATGAGCCTGCATTCTCAAAATTCTATGTGGGCTCATAACTTGGTTGTTTTTTAATATTTTTGCACTGCATTTTCAACATAGACTTCTTATGACCCCCACCTCATGAATACAGGCAGATACATTTTTCAACTTGCTCCTGGAAGGTGATTTAGTGCAGTGACTGCAAAATCACCTTTTGGGATGTAAAAAAAAACATTTTGGACAGGATTTGAAAAATGACAGCTATCACACTCATGAGGTACTGTAAATACATGGATATGTTATAAATTTGGGGTAAAATATTGAAAAGTACCAACGTTTTGCACCTGCATTCACAAAATTCAACATAGGCTCATAACTTTGTTGTTTTTCAAAATTTTTTACATTAAATTTTCAACACAGACTTCTTATGACCCCACCTCATGAACAAGATCAGAGACAATTTTCAACTCCTGCCTGAAAGGTGATTTCATGCAGGGACCATGAAATCACCTTTTGGCACAGATCTGCCTAGTGATATAGTTATATTGTTCATGAAGTGTGGTCCCAAAGAAGGCATGTTGAGAATTTGAGCCAAAATATATGAAAATGCCCAAGTTAAGGCACTAAGTTCAAAATCCCATTGAAATACATTGAACTGCATACCTGTTTCTTCAGTTCATGGTCTGGCTTGAAGAGTAAAGACATGTCTGCAGTCCAGAAAGGATTACGGCATTGAACCCCCAATTGGTAAGTAAGGATATGGGGGGTGTGGGGGGGTGGATGCACAGTAGGATAGTTGGGTGTGGGATAAGGAACTGCCACAAAAGACATCAATAGACAGATTTTTTTTACAGGTGAAAAAAAAGAGACCAACGATCCCGGTCACCACACTGTGGGATTAGGCACCCCCAGTGCCAAAATTATGTGGGGGAAGGCATTAATGGAATTTTTTTTTACAGGTGAAAAAAAAAAGATGCTCCTTGATCATGTCACTGGGATATTGGGCATTGCCCAGTGTCAGTAAAAATAAGAATGATCTCTGATCACAACAGTGGGGGATTGGGTACCCCTAGTGTCATTTCTATGTTTCTGGATGTGTGTGAGGTTGTTGAAAAGGACAGAGGATCCCCAATCATGACACTTGGAGACTGGGCACCCCCAGTGTCACAGTTATTGTTCTGGAGCCAATCGCAACACTGGGGGATTGGGCAGCCCCAGTGTCATTTCTATGTTTCTGAGTGGGAGTGTGGGGTAGTGGGTGAAGAGAGGGTAGGTTGGGGGGATTTCTATAATATAAAAAAATAGAAGTAAATGTCAGTGGTCACCGAGCAACATGACCCACTCTGCCATGACCAAGATGGCTGCCACATGCTACTTCACAGGTAGAGATGCAGCAAATTATTAATCTGCCCAACAAAGTGGGCACTTTGCATCCGCAGAGCACAACATGAAGTGGGCCCTGTAAAGTGCTCACTTCTCGTTATTGTTACCACTTCACATTTTCATTATGCCTTAACACGAAGTAAGGCGAAGTAAGAAGAAAATAGGCACATCACATGGCTTGTAGTACTGTAAGTCACATGCTTTAGCCAGGCAGGAAGGAAGGAAGTGAGTCAGAGAAGCAGTTTCACTTTCTCCTTTGCATTTGTAGAGGAAGAAAGCAAAATTGTGAGAGGAGAGAATTTGTTTGGCTTTTGTTTCTTTTTACTGCCAGAACCCAGAACAAACAAACAGCTTTTATAAAAGCTATTTTATTTAGCTTTTGTATTGTCTTAGTGTATTTTTGTTAGTGAATTCTTTTGTAAAAGTTTTGTTGTTTTGTGTGTGTGACTGACTGTGTCTGTGTGTCATCCTGTGGACTCAGGAGGATGGAGCGTAACGTAGGAGAAGGTGAGTCACTGTCCCATGGGTGCATTAGGAAGGGAGAAGTGCGGACCAATGGGGGGGTGGGGCGGTCATGTGATGTCAGACCACTCCAGACTCCTGGCCGGTGTTGCTTCCACCACTGAAGCAACAGGAGAAGCAGCAGCAGCAGCAGCACCAGTGCCACCGGTGGCTGCTGCGCATCCACCTTCTCAGCCACTACCACCACTACTACCACCACTAGCAGCAGCTGTTGGGGCTCCAGCAGCACCCCCTCCACAGCCACAGGAGGTGGCCCCGGCAATTGTAGGTGGTGGTGGGATTCGTGCCCGATGTGTGAGGACTGTGTCTGGTCCCCTGCCCGCAGCTCCCCAGTGTTGGAGTTTTTTTAATTGTGTGGGGGGAGACAGTACAGTGGTGGAGTGCCATGTGTGTGGTGTGCTGGTACGCTGTGGCCCCCCCGGGACACATTTGGGGACCGGTGGACAGCACATCCACATGCTGAACCACCACAGGGCAGAGTGATAGGATGCCATCTAAGGGGCCAGGTGTCCACCTGCTGGCCCTTCCATGGCAGTGGTTGAGGGTGCTGCTGGAGTGGGAAATGTGCCTCACAGCAGTCACCGCTGCAGCAGGAGGAGGAGGAGGGCTACTACATCAGCTGCTACACCACCACCACCACAGCCACCAGCACCACTCTGTCCACCACCAGCCCCACTACCTGGATTACCTGCTGCAGTGGACCCCGCCACAGTCCCTGCAAGCCAGTCTAACCGCAGCCTGGTGTGGGCAGCACTCGAGGAAAATAATGAGCATTTCAGTGCTTTGGAGCAGCAGGTTAACAGAGTGGAAGCACAGCAGCAGCAAATACTTTCAATGCTACACCTGCTGCTGGACCACCACGGCATCTGATGGCCATAGTAAGTCATGGGATTATTTTCTGACCCCCTCACTCCTACCCCCACTCCTAAGTCCACCCCACTACTGTGTTACACTTTCTGTGTGTGTTTTTTGTTTGTTATTGTTTAATCATACACATTTTCCCTTCCAGGGGAATCTTTCTTGCACCATGTAGTGCAATACATTTTTGTGAAAACCAGTCATAGTTTAATTACAGTGTGTCATGTGATGGAGGAATTCCCGTTCTGAAAATCTGCCCACATTCTGCATCCCTTCTCAGCAATGTTAGGATGTGATGGCAGGGAGAGCGAGTGTGCGTGCTCCTTATAGTGAATATCCGATTGTCCGGCAGGTTTCTGAATATTTCTTTATGTTATAATGGTCAGTTTGTGGTGAAATGTGTGGCCACGTTTCCAGTAAGAAGATCCTTGTTAGTGGAAACTGAACCTTATAACATAAGGAAACATTGGTTGGGATAGCTGCTGGACATTCCTATAGTGGAGCATGCACCTGCGCTCCCCCAGCATCACATCCTAACATTGCTGAGAAAGGGTGGCAGAATGTGGGTGGCTTTTCTGATTGGCAATTTCTCCATCACGTGCCTCACTGTAATGAAATTATTGGTGGTTTTCACAGAAATATATTGTACTCTGTGGAGCAAGAAATATTCCAGTGGTAGTAATGACCCCACATATTAGTGTATGTGCATCACCATAACGTTGTAATGTGGTGAGTCTCTGTAAAGCAGCAGCGCAACAATCTGTTGATAACTCTGACTTATAATTTTTAATGCTATATTACAACTTGCTTTACTTACATCCTGACTGACTGGGATGATACAAGAATTTGCAGTAGTTGAGTCTGCTGTACTACCTTTTTTCATGTGTGAAATAATGAAAGGAGTATTCCTTTTAAAGTGGTGCTGACCAGGTCTTTGTCATTGTTTTCCTCTGCTTTTCTCCATCACATCAAGTAGTTGTTATAGATCACTTCTGTTGTTAATTAACAGTTATGCATCAGGCAGGTTTTATGACACCATGGAACAATAGTTATTGAAAAGCAGCTGCAAATAAATTCAAACCTGGTCCGAACAATATTGGAAGATGTGCTCATTTTTTTCATACATAAAAAAAGTAGTCAAGTAAGTAAAGCAGACATAAATTGTGAAAAGAATTGTATCATTCAAGTCATGACTCGGAGGTAAGTAGTGGTAGCTGTGCAATGTAAAGTAGCATAAACAAGTACAGTTCAGAACTGTGAGGACATTCTTGCAATGCTGCTTTAATTGTAAAACTGTCAGTATGACATCATGAGCTCATAGCAACAATCACAGAACACACAAAAGTGGCACAGAGTCCCCAGATTTTTTCTGCAGGCCCAGAATGCACCCTGCTTGTGTGCAGAAAATTGACAAGTGGTAACAAAGTGAAATGAGACTGTTTCAGCACAAAGTCTCCCAGAATTAATGGCACACAGTCATGCGCATAAAAGTGGCACAGAGTCCCCAGACTTTTTCTACAGGCTGAGAATGCATCCTCCATGTATGCAAAAAATTGATAAGTGGTAATGAAGTGAAATGAGACTGTTTCAGCACATATAAAGTCCCCCAGAATTAATGACGCACTCAGTCATGTGCATAAAAGTGGCACAGAGTCCTCAGATTTTTTCTTCTGTCCCAGAATGCATCCTGCTTGTGTGCAGAAAATTGACAAGTAGTAACAAAGTGAAATGGGATTGTTTCAGCACATGCAAAGTACCCCAGAATTTATTCTGCAGTCACTCATGCGCACAGTGCCCCTAAAATGATGACCATGAGAGAACTGTTGCTGGTCCAATGTGTGCTGCGATTCGAGCAAATGCAATGTGATCATCTCAACTGGATGGATGGGTGCCCTTTGTCTGTATACTAATAGTAGCCTTGGTGAGTTGATATATATAGATATATATTTCTGTAGTTTGTAGGTCGGGGGGTTGACATGGACATGTACTCATGGTATTGTTCTGTATCCAAGGTCACAGATACTGCTGGTGTGCACATTCCGATGCTCAATTAGAACTTTATGCGTAGAAATTGCAATAGATAACTGTCAAGCACATGAAGGTAAGTTTTTTTTTTTTTGGGTGGGGGATGCATATTTTCAGGTTTGTCTGTAATGGTTACTTATTTTCTTACTTCTTCACAGATTTCATCTGCATCCTTTTTGATCCTGGTGTGATGGTCATGGTTATCTATTGAAATGACTTCTGCATGTTGCAGGTGTGCACCAGCCCCGGGAGGGGGAGCCTGATGTTGAAGAACATGTTTCGATAAGGTCACTTTGTCAGAACAACAAAGCATCTATAAATTTCCTAAAAAAAGAAATGAAAGACTTCTTACAACTTAAATGTTATGTGTCCCTCCCTGGTTCTCAAATCTCAATCCCTAAAGTCAAGTTACATTTCAAAGACACATCTTGTCAACTAACACAACCTGTTGTGTGCAATATTTGCTGCAGTCATTACAAAACAATGAAATGGATGAAATTAAATCTTCATACTTACCAGAATGGATTTCACATGGCTATTACATCGGTTCCTCTCTGTACGGTACAGCTACAGCATCATTCCCAATGAGTTTTAGTGGCGGAGCCTTTTTTTGTTACCCTGTAAAAGAAACAAAAGAAGCATACTGTATGTGTTTTACCATTGCGGCTCTGAAAAGCTACAGAAAACAAAACATACAACTAAAGGAAGTGAAACAGCATAACAAACATGAGTGCAAATACTCACTTTATGGTTTAAATATTAAAAAGTTGGTGGTGGTGGTCAGTGGGAGGCAGACAGACTCATGTTGGCAGACTTGGAAAACATCAGTCCTGGTGGTGGAGATGGTGGTCAGTGGGGGCAGACAGATTCATGGTGGCAGACTTGGATAACATCAGTCCTGGTGGTGGTGATCCAGGGGGCAGACAGACTCATGGTGGCAGATTTGGATAACATCAGTCCCAGTGGTGGTGAAGGTTGTCTGGAGGGCAGACAGACTCATGGTGGCAGACTTGGATAACATCAGTCCCTGTGGTGGTGGTGGTCCAGGGGGCAGACAGACTCATGGTGGTAGACTTAGATAACATCAGTTCCGGTGGTGGTGAAGGTTGTCCAGAGGGCAGACAGACTCATGGTGGCAGACTTGGATAACATCAGTCCCGGTGGTGGTGAAGGTGGTTACTGGGGGCAGACAAACTCATGGTGGCAGTGGATAACATCAGTCCTGGTGGTGGTGAAGGTGGTCTGTGGGGTAGACAAACTCGTGGTGGCAGACTTGGATAACATCAGTCCCAGTGGTGGTGGTCTGGGGGGGGCACACTGCCTTTTAAATACTGCAGTTAAAACCTGCCAATATTAACCATATCATCATCCTCATAAAGAAAACTGCCCTCATATTCATTGATGTCTGAAGTCTGACCACTGGGAAATTCTTTCTCCATTGTGTCATCATCTACATCAGTGGTGGGCTGTTTCAGGCAGCCACTGCCAGTGCCAACAGGATGCTCCATTTCCACATCAGCAAGACCACCATGACTAGGCCGGGGTATGAATACCGAGGCTGCAGTCTGTGCTGGTATGTGCCTCTCATTCATTTTAATGAATCTTAGCAAACTAACATTTGTAAGAGACAGGTTTGTCCAACAATCCCTGACTATTGCACCTGCTGAGCTGAATACCCTCTCAACACTTACACTGGAGGGTGGGCATGTGAGGTACTTCAGTGCCACTGCAGTCAGCTCTGTCTATTCACTGACCTTTCCACTCTAGTACAAAAGAAGATCTTCACTTATTGTCAGATGCCTGTTTTCAGACAAATATGACTCAACCATTCTCTGTGCTGCACTAAGTCCAATTGTTGATGCATCATCCTGTTCTCCTGAATCATTAATTTCACAAATACCCACTTGGGACAAAGCCTCCCAAAGCAGGTTGATGCCAGCCACTTTGGATGACAGACCACCTAGAACTACAGTCCCCTTCCCCTTGCAGGATATGTTTGATGGTCCTCCAGGTACACCTTCAGCTGGATTATGCTGTTGAGGTTTGCTGACCTTGGCACATGACTTCTGTGCCCCATGAACCAGGTGCACCAGTTGACCACTGATATTTTTTACCTGTTCAGGCCCTCCCTTCAGTACTGATGCAATTCCCCATTTGTAGCGTGGGTCCGGCATTGTTGTTATGGCAAAGTTGTCACTACACCGAATGCTCACAATGTGACAGTTCTGGTCGAATACTGTCATCTACTGTCAACATGTGTTGCAGCAACATACTGCTACCACCGTCTCTGGCAACATCACGGCTATGCTGTACATTCACCAATGTCTACCTCAGCACCCTGCAGAAGTGGAATTGATTGGCTAATGGAGGCAGGCTCGCCACTCACTGCCTGTGTGGCATGTTCAAAAGGCTACAAAATTGTTATTACTGAGTCCATGAGGCACCACTGTTCAGTCATCATAGACATGGAGGCCCCGGAACTGTCACGGCTAGTGTGCATAACAAGATATCCTGAGATTGCTTTGTGTTGTTCATACAGCCTCTCTGCCATGTACAATGTGGAGTTCCATCGGGTGACAACTTCCAGCTTCAAGCGGTGCTGAGGCAGGCTGTTTTGTATCTGCAACTGCCACAGCTGGTCACGGGCCTTTCCAGATCTTGAAAAGTAAGAGCAGATATGTTGTGCAATGGTCAGCATTTCCTTTATATCAGGGTGCTGCAGAAATTCCTGAACCACAAGATTTTAACAGTGGGCCATGCATGGAACACGAAAAAAAAAAAACACCATCAGTTATGCATTTCACTACATTTGACCCATTGTCACTTGCTATGAACCCAGCTGTCAGGGACAGAGGGTTTAGCCATCAGTCAATTTGAGAAGGGGATCTGTATGCAACCCCTGTGTAGATTGTGGTGCCATTGCCAGTCTCCAAATTTACCCACAGTGCTTCTTCTCCTCCCTGTTTACCCTTTTGTTCTGTTGCTTTTATTCCTTCCCTTATGTAAAGAGCTACTCCTCCTCATTTACCCTCCCTGTCCCTCCTGTAGATAGTGTATCCTGGTATGTTTACGTCTCAGCCATGGTTTTGTGTGTACCATGTTTCTGTGACTGCCACAATATCCAGATGTTCCTCCTCCATCAAGGCCACTAATTCAGGAAGTTTGTTTCCCAGACTACAGGCATTGGTAATCATTGCTCTCCATTTTTTGATGGCTTTACCTTCTGTTGCATCCCCCACTGACCTTTCTACCTCAGTCTTTTTCTCATTTAGTATCCTGTTTTGTAGGGAGAGGCTGGGATTTTCCTGCTGCTTATCAGTGCCTCCCCCTTTGACTAGTTTAAAAGCTTGCCAATGAAGCATTTAAACTGATTGCTCAAAAGACTTGTTTCCTTCCTGGACAGTTGCAGACCATCCTGCCAGTATAGGCTGGTGTCCCTCCAGGTGGAACCCCAGTCCCCAATGAAGCCAAACCCCTGTGCTCCACACCATTTTTTCAACCATTCATTAAACTGCATGGTGCAAATTACCCTCACCTTCCCCATGCCATTGACAGGCAGCACCTCTGAGTAGGATACTGTGTGTGCTACTTGTCTTAGACCCCTCCCCAACTTTACAAAGTCCTCCTGCACTGCTCTAATCTCATGATGAGCCAAGTCATTTGTCCCTATGTGGACAATGGCATCCAGCTCAGACTCCCATGCAGCTGTTCTCATGATCCTGAGGATGCGCTTCCTGTCCCTCCAAACCATGGCACCAGGCAGGCACTTTACTTCAGTTTTCCCTGCTCCCCCCAGTTCTATCCCCCTAATAATTGAGTTCCCCACCAGGAGCTGCTTCCTTTCCCTGTGGTGTCCCCTGCCTCCTTCCTGTGAGCCTCCCTTGTGACAGTTGTCATCAGTCTCCTCTGCGGGTGCATCTATAGGGAAGCTATGCTCCCCCAGAATGGTGTATGGATTGTGGAGTGGAACAACTGACTAGGTGTGCCTCTGTTCCACCATCCTCACTCTCCCTAAGCCCACTGTGGTCCAACTGCTGTGCTTTCTTCGGCAACCTCTGAGGTAGAGGTGGTGGCTGTGGTGCTCCCTGGATGGGGGAGGTTCCCTTCCTACTGTCCAGTGTGGCCTGGGGGAAGGTCCCCTTACTACTGCCCAGTGTGGCCTGAAGATGGGCAACTTCCTCCCTCGGGAAGAGAGTTGTCTGCAAACAGGCAGCATCTCAGCCTCCAGAAAGATTCCCAGAAGACTGCTGCCCCACAGCCATTACATTGCACTACTTCCCACATGTTTATCTACTTTTTTGTTTGTTTGTGTGTGTGTGTGTGATTGGTTTGTTATATAGAAATATATATATATATATAATACAATTTGTATGCTTATATTGTCAGTGCTGTGTGCTAGAGAGGATATGACAGTGATTTGCACCTTGCACTCTTGAGGAAATGATGTCAGAACCCCAGGTATAAAGGAACTATTTCCAGGGGTGGGTGGTGAGAGAGGGTGGGAAGGGTTGGGCTTAAACTGTGCCCTCACAAACAATCAGCTAAAAGCTCTGACCCACTACTGCAATGAGTGCCTTCCTGTCAGCAAGATGCCCTACACAACAATTTGACAGAGAAAATACCCTGCTAATCAAACAGAGAAAGATCCAGACATCCAAGTCAGACACAGGTAAACTTCCCCAGCTGCAAAACAGCCTGGTGGTTTGTTAGCCACAAAGGAAAATCAAATATGCAGTTATTTGAACCCTTCTGAAGATGCTCACAAGATAAGCAGTTTTGAAAACCCCTTCCTGAATTAAAAACTAAAATAATTAAACACAAAGCAATACCAATGTAAAAGTAAGGAAAACTTCCCTCAGATGTAAGCAAGAAAGAGATTTGATGCAGATATCTAGTCCAATATAATATATCCCATGCAGCTTCTCAGTTGTTTCAAAGCACAACCAGTTATACAACTTGGAAGAAGATGGACTTCTGTCTGAAACAGGATCATGCCAGTAGTTTATTGTAATTGATCAATGCTGAAATGTTCAAGCTAGAACAATTAGCTGTGATGCAGGTCTCCCTGACTTGTGAAGACAATTTCCCCCTCCCCAGGCTATGACTGGCATCCAATTACAAACTGCAGCCTTTGCTATTTTAAAACACACAGCCACCACCAGCAAATATCGCCAAATATATTGATGCAGATTGTCACAGAATTCTAGTAGACAGTCCAGTTAGCCACAAAGGAAAATCAAATATGCAGTTATTTCAACCCTTCTGAAGATGCTCGCAAGATAAGCAGTTTTAAAACCCCCCTTCCTGAATTAAAAACTAAAATAATTAAACACAAAGCAATACCAATGTAAAAGTAAGGAAAACTTCCCTCAGATGTAAGCAAGAGAGAGATTTGTTGCAAATATCGAGTCCAATACAATATATCCCATATAGCTTCTCAGTTGTTTCAAAGCACACCCAGTTACACAACTTGGAAGAAGATGGATGCTCTGCTTTTAACATGTCCATGATGATGTGGCTTATTTAAGTCTGTTATTTTAAGCACTGAAGTGGGGTGGCACGTGATGTTTCAGGCACTGCACACCTGGACTGCAATTGACCACCATGACTACCTATCATATTGATTACTGGGTCATCATCATCATCATCAACTAAAAGTGGTAGATCCAAGTTTTTACGGGGGGGGGGGGCTGATTCCTGTAAACAGACTCAGACACAGACACTTTTAATTTATTTTTTTCCGGTTCCCAACTGGGGTCAATTACATCATCATCATCATATTCATCAACATCACACACATCCACAGCTTCTGCTTGGATGCTAGCATGTGGATTGCATGTTGCAACAACAGCAACATCATCATCATCATTACATTCATCATCAGCATCTACACCACCATCACCTGATATTTTTTCACCACACTGTGAATCACTGCATGGAAAATGCGTGACGTTAAGTGCCATGGTGGATGGAATATCACATTGTATGCTATCGCTGACATGATCATCAGAATCCTCAGGTTCAGTACATGGAATGTTACTGGTAAGTATGACATCATCTATGCTGCCACTCACTTGCACTGCTTCACACTCAATATGTTTGGATACGGTACATTGGTCAGAATTAGAACTTGACACAACAATACTAATGCTACCTCCACCACCACTAACACCAGTAACACTAACACCACCTGCTGGGAAAACATCTTCTCCTCCAACTATGAGTGAAGCTACTGATTGGGCTGTAAAAAACTTTGCAGGAGAAATACCTTTCCTCACATCAGCAATGCACTTCTACGTCTGAGTACTACTACCACACCCACAGACCATCTTACTGCCAACATTGTCATGGCAAGAAACAGCTTTGCTTGCACATCTCTTTGCAGGCATTTTGGGGGATCAACCACAAATTTTATTACCAAATTCAGATTTTGATATGTTCATTTTCTGATTGGAGGGACGCTGGCTGGATGTGAAGCCAAATAAACAACTGTGGCTTCAGCAACAGATAAGAGAATAGTTTGAGACTGTCACGGAATTAAAACAACTTTAGTAACCAGTGGTGCTGATAGGGTCACAAAAACAATCCAGTCTGCTAAAAAATACCTTTTGAACATGGGGGTTGGGGGAGCACTGAATACAGACAGTGCTGATTTTTACGGCACTACAAGCAGCAAAACTAAGAACAGAGAACACGATTGCAGTACAAAATCAGGCAGCTGCAGTGGATAGCAGGTTCACACTGCTGCGTTTAGTTGCAATTACATTAGTTTGTGTCACAATAAAAGGTGTATTATTTGATGCACACAATGCTGCACACACACTCACACACAACACAGAACAGTTTGTGTATGATGCTGAATGAGGAATGCGACGCAAATGCAAAAGTTCAGTGTACTATGCCATGTTAATGTAAATTTGTAATTTAAACAACCTGACCTTATGAAATGCTGCACCACATCCATACAACAAACAACAAGAAAATTTGTACTATTACTGACAATATTACTATGTGTACATTAACACTGTCAGTTATATAACAAAAATATATCCAAAAAAACAAAGAAATCACTATTTCTCCAACTTCAATCTACCTGCACCACAGATACGCCCCTTCCCCACAGCACACTTTCACTGTCTTTCACCACACACACTCAATGTTGTAAGTTAACATTCAAAATCCACACACAAACAAAAATGCTCAATGATATCAGCATAGGAGGGTTTCCTACAATTGATGAACTAAAGTTGGACCCCCCCAAAAAAGCAAAAATGCCTTTTGAACAGCTTTTACAAGATTCCTATTACAGACAGCTATCAGAGCACACTGTCTCCTACTCCTTCCTACTCATACTACCCCAAACTGAGGCTGTGCAGATCAATATACAGCCCATGTGACCTGAAATCTCATGAATCACTGCAAAATTTGCCTTTGGAGCTCAAAAACAAGGTGAAGTGAACTACCATCAATGAACTTCACCTTAAAATTGGAAGAGTAGTGGCCCCGGGGAGGTGGAGTAATGTGAAGTCAGCATTTGTAATGGACTTCGCGTTCCTCGTTATAACACGAAATACTCCGCTTCGCGTTGTGGAGCACTCCACAAATACGCCTGTGCTCCATGAATCGCCTCACGGAGCGGATTGAGCCAACTTTGCCCACCACTATTTATAGGCACGACGACTGCTAGCCCACCCACAGTACAGCGCATTGGCCATCTTGGACATGACAAAGTATGCCATGTTCCATCATGACTGCCAGCACTGTGAAATAGTGCAGTGCTGCGGTCTGTAGGGACAACATGGGTGGACTGCTTCATAGATGTGAAGCTGACTGTGACGCAATCCAACATGTTATTCATTCAAAAGGAATGCAGAGACTTTTTACTCAACCTTCATAAAAGATCTACGGGGCTCTACCCACTACAGCCCTTAAAATGAAGTACTACTCTTTGTTTTACTTTTGCTGAGCTTCTTTCCTGATCATCAAAAAAATCCTTCCAGTCTTTACCTGCCTACAAGGGAAAACTTTGCTGTTTAATCCTGCCCAGGTAAAAGTTGAATTCCTGGCAGAACATTCTGCCAGTAGACTTCTGCAGAAGTTTGAATTCCTGCATTATAAACAGACATTCCATTTACTGAATGTGTGGAAAGACAGATGACAGATATTTTGAGATGGACTACTTTTTATTACCCACTTTTAACAAAAGAAAATACCTGTTTTAAATACAGAAAATCTGCATTTTTAAGATCTAATTTTCCCATTTTATAGGTGGAAAAAGACACATCAGTATTTGGGTAGTTATGTGATAAATGCACTTCCAGGTGCTAAGGGCACTTGAAATAAACACCTCATGCTTTACAATGCAGCTGGGCATGTGTTTATTACATAACTACTGTACATTCTGCTGTGTCTTACTACTTACTTACAGTGTTAAAATGCTTGTGGAATTAGGTAGCTTAAAACCTGAGCTATCTGTTCTGTAAAAGTGTGCAGTATATAGTCAGCTAACCAAAGTGCAATTAATTGTTCCTTTTACACTGCACCTCAAGATAGCAAACACAAAATTCTACCAGTTGTGTAAATTGCAAATTGAAAACTTGTGAATACTGAAGTAATATAATTCATAACAACATAAGAACTGTACAGGCAAAAGAAATCAATATGCCCATATAAATTCATACTCACAAGTTCTGAACTTTTATGTGAGTGCAACCCCCTCAATTATTTATACATACTGTTCTCAGTCATTTGGTCTCTAATACGATGATCATAAGATAATTATTTTGGTAGAGCCCTAAAGTGTCAAGTGAAAGGAAATCAATTACTTTACAGAAAAAGTGAACTCTGAATAAACTGGCTATTTTTATTAAATTTCTTAGAAGAAGGTTGCTGATGGCTTGCTGGTCTAATGTCCTACATCTTGTTCCATTACATTTAAAGCATCTTATGTCCTACATCTTGTTCTGTTATGTTTAAAGCATCTTCCTGAGGAAACCACATTCTGCACTTCAGAGGACTCATTAATGCAATTAGTGCATGTATAATCATTTAGCATGTGGCAGTAACTGCACGGAATGTGGGTACATGCTTTCATTATTTGTAAAGGATATTTACTTCAAAGTGAACGCATAATTTTCTTAATATGCTGATATGTTGATCATGTTGGTCTGTTTAGGATATGATAACATTATATATTTATCTGATTGTTAATTTTACATCTTCCTGTAATCATTATTTTGAAACTGAAGTTTATTTATATTTTAACAGGATAAGTTGCTAGGTAAAGCCTGTTCTCAGGACTGCCCTGTATACAAACAACTCAAGTTATAATAAAATTAAACTAACAAACATACACTAATAAAATAATTAAACTAAGGATACAAACCACAATTTATGAAATATCACATACAAACATAATGTGCACCATTTTACAAGGGCTGCTTTGAAGCTACTGTAGGTGGGTAAGGTACATAATCTTTGAGGTAATGAGTTCCATGCTGTTGTCACAATAAAGTTAAATGACATTGTACCATTTCTTGGTCTGGTTCTTTTAATTTTTGCTCTTCCCTGCCCCCTGGCTGGCTACTCCTTCGGGTCACCAAGAACCCTGCTGACACTCAGACTGCACCACCAACCATCACCTCATATTGTAGCCATCCTGGAGTAGCCTGGCAAAACCCTTCACCGGATGGGACCCCCCCCCCCGAGGGGGAAGGCGCCAGTGGGGACTGGTCAGTGCACTCTCACTTACCTCGGCTGAGGGCACTGCTGAGGTGGTCCAGGCTGTCTGGGGCTTCATGGCAGTGGGGGAAGGCAACCATCATCTGGCTGGCCAGGGAGCTTTATTTCCTCCTTTACTCCCCTGGGAGCATGGCGTGTCATTGACGTCAAGGCACACTCCATTGTCCGCCATGCTCCCCATGTGGCTGGAGATCCTGCTGCATTGCTATCCCCCTGGCCTCCACCAGGAGTTGACAAGCACTGGGCCATGGACCCTCTCTCCCCCTGGGAGAAGGCAAGGAGTTGTCAGATGCTCAAACCTTCTCCCTTCTGGCCACCGCTCCAACATCCGAGTCTGTTCCCGAACCTGGGTTGCCAGTGTTGCAGCGGTGAATCTTTCTGCTATGCCAATGGGCAAGCTGGTCTGGACTGATCCTTGGGATTTGTAGGCCCCTCCCTGTTTCTTCCTGAAGAGAATATTTTGTGGAAATTGGAGTTAACTTACCAAGCAGGTAAAATGTAGTATGACCTGCAATACATTTGTACAAAAAACTAAATAGTTGTCTCTCCCTCCTGATTAGGATGTCCAATTTCATTCTGACAATAACGTACAACAGTGCACCATTGTTGGAGGTCCAACTTAACCTAAAACAAACTTTACAATAAGGTAGTGCAATCTATTCAATTTTTGCAAATGTCCCATATTTGCCATCCCATAGACTGCACTACCATAATCTATCACAGGTAGCATGACTGTTTTAGTTTTAGTTTAGAATTTTGGGCTGAGACAGGCACACTGAGCTGTAGATCATTTCCTGCTGTGACCCAAGAGCAGAAGGAGGTTAAGTTAAACTTAATGTCACACAGCATGCACATGTCAGTAATGGGATTCAAACCCAAGTCATCTGGATTTTTAGGTTTACAGCTTGGTGTTCTAACCTATAAGCTACAGTATACTGCCTCACAAATTACTGCTAAGGTTAAAAATGCAACAAGTCACAATTATAAGAAGTTTAGGGGCCTTTTCCTTAGAAATGTGTGTGTGGGGGGGTGTTAGTAAGAATCTGGTGGGCCACCATTATAAGGCCTCTTTCACATTTGATCCCAGTTAAAGCGATAACCTAGAGTACTGTCATTTATCCTGTACTGTAATATCCTAGCCTATCCTTTAAAATCTGTTGCAACAGTGCTTTTTATGGCTGTGGGTAGAGCCTACAGACATCTTTCTGAAGCTCATCTGGAAGATGGCTTATTGTGGAACACATGTTTTGGACTTTCAGTGTATCCGTCCACTAGTGCAAATCACTATGGCATTTGAATTAAATAATCCCTTCTTTCTGTTTAAAGATCATGTGCAGCACTTAATTTTTTAGTGCAAATGGTAGTGTTAATAAATGCCTTTAAAGCAGTGCCCTAGATGTTTTTTTAACCCTCTGCTTGATAAATACTGTAATTCTGCTTTCATGTTCGGAACTCCATTTTCCTCTGACTGCTGTAATTTGTTCCTGATGCTCTGCTAAGCTAGGCTGATGGTATCTGCAGTGTCATGACATCAGTGGGTGGCCTGTGAACATTGCCATCTGTCAGAGATGCTGTTCTAACTTAATATTTCCTGGCCATCAATGGACTGCAGTCAAGGCATTTTGGTTTAATTTAACACACTCTCCTTATCCTTATACTGAGTCCTTCATAATTTCTTGTAAATTGTCAGATTTATGTTTCTAATAGTCTGTCATTACAGTGCTTGTCTGTAATCTGAGTACTGGAGTGGCATGTGCCAGTGTTTGACTTATTCTCAAAATTTATTGTGTTTTCTGACAGTCGAAATAGCCCTTCTAACAGTTGCTTTGCAACAAACTGTGAGTTCTACTGCCCTGTTTACCAATATAATCATTTTATTTCCTTGCTTTTATTATGCTATCAACTTGTTAACGTTTGTTACAGTATATTTTATTTTTAAATAACTTTAATGTCTGTCTGTGTGGTTACTTTTTGTTCAGTTTTGTTGTTTCCTGTTTTAATTTTTGGCTGATATGAAGCACTGCTGTGCCATTGGTTATAAGAAGGGGAAAGGATATGCACACAGTTTCCATCACTTTCCTAAAGATAACCGTCGGTGCAAGCAGTGGGCACTTGAAGTTAAGTGTGCCTGCTAGGAACCAACTGATCGTAGTGTTCTATGTGCTGGCCACTTTACAGAAGCTCAATTTACATTTTCATAAACTCTTTTAGATACTATTGGTTTTACTCAGCCAGTGTTGCTTGAACCAGATGCATGCCCCACTAGTTTTTTAATTTAAACAGGAAAACCAAAATGCCAGAGTAATGTCATTCGGAATAGGAAAGGGTTGAGATAAGTGATAACTATGATAAGCCATATTACAACTCATGTCTGAATTGCTGCTGAATGCTAACAGTGTGTCTGTAAAAGTGGCTGAAAGAGACAGACATTTATTTTACTGTTACTAGCAATGTAGTGTCTGTGTTTATGGGTTCATTACAGTGTTACAAATATGTGCATTGCTGTCTGCTTTTACTGGTTAATATTACGTAGGTGTGTATGTTTATAGTACATTATTATGTACATGGATTTCTATGACTGGTGCTCTTACACCTCTCTGTGTTGTTGCAGGGTACTTTTAGATCAATTTTCAAAGTCAGTAGCTCAGTACTCTTATGTCGGTGTGTATGGGTGAATGATATGGCGATATGGGTGCATGACAGTTATGCCTGATTTATAGTGCACTGCTCAGAAATATATCTTTATGGATGAAGTTTTCTATTATGGAGGAGTGTATGGGTAAAGGGCAATAGTACAAATGTGTGTAAAGTTGCAGGACACTTATCTGCACTGATTTTTGTGCCCAGAATTCTTGTGAATGTTTGCATGGGTGCTCAGTACTATTATAGGGGTGTGTATAGGTGCAGGGCAATGGTGCAAATGTGCATATGTGTGCATGGCAATTACATACTGTTTTTTTAGTTCAGGTCATGGTTGCATATCTTTGTATTGATGTGGGGTACTGTTACGTGTGTCTATGGGTGGAAGACAATAGTACTAATGTGTGTATGGGCACAGCATACTTATGCCTAGTTATTGTAGTGCAGAACACTGTTGCATATCTTTGTATGACTGTGGGTTACTGCTACATGGCTGTGTATGGGAGAAATGCCATGTTATAACTCTGTGTGTGTGAGCAGGACACTGCGATGTCTAGGGATTTGTTGAAGTGCATTGATATGTATCTATATAAGAGTTTTTGGTAATGGTGTGTTATTGTGCATGGCTGAGAGGAAATATAGAAACACAGAACTTGACTAAAGGGAAACTGAATATCTATCTACTCTGCCCTTGCTATACTAACTCATTCCACTGGCCTACTGTGCTGTTGTACTGTATCCCTTCCTTCCACTACCACACCTCAAACCCTTACTGCCTCTCTTGGGGACAATGATTCCTGTTGCTCTGTCCCAGTCCCATTTAAACCCTTGAAGGGAATTTGCATCCTACCAATCTCCACTCATACTACTAGTGACTGCATCCTATTTTGTACAAATAGGACAGAACAGTCTACCTTCTTTATATCACAGAGAAACTTGTATGTATCAATCATGTACCCACACTCCCTTCTGGATTTCAGTGAATAGATGTTTAGAGCCATAGTCTGTCTAGGTCTTTCCTCAGGTGAGGTCTCCAGAACTGGTCATAGCACTCCAGGTGAAGCCTCACTAGGGATCTGTGCAGTGACAGAATTGCCTTGCTTTGCCTACTGTGAAAATCATTCCCTATAAAACCCATCATCTTCAATGCCTTTTTGTATGCTTTATTGCATTGACTTATTTGCTGCAGGGAGTCACTGACTGTGGCCCACATATCTCTATCCTCTATGGATGTGTGTAGTCTAATTCCTGCCATCAAGTATTCTGTGTGTGGAGTGGATTATGCCTACCAAAGTGCACTTGTGCTCACAAATAAGGAGCATGTACAGGAAATAATGGTCAGGGAGCCATTAGGTGGGAGTGATCACTGCACAGTGTGGTTGCAATTAGATATGGGTAGGGAAAGCATCCTGACTAAGACCAAAATCTTGGACTTTAGAAGAATGTACTCCAGGAAAATGGGTTAAGTACTAAAGAGGCACCTGGCAGGCATCAGACCAGATATGGGGGTGGACCAAAGATGGTTCATCATTAAGGAAGGAGTACTGGTTGCCACAGAGAGGAGTGTGTTAGGCTCAGGTGTAAAAATACAAGGGCCAAAGTGCCCAGCTGGTTCAGTTCTGGGTTTTCCCAGGCAGTAACGGAAAAGAGGCTGGCCTATAGAAAATTCAGGAAGACCAAGACAGGGGTGGATATGGAAAATTACCTAAGGTGGCTAGTAAGGCAAGAATGGAAGTCCTGCAAGCTAAAGCACAGAAGGAGCTGCAGACAGCTGAAGGAATTAAGATGGGGAGAAATCCTTCTTTCACTATATAAGTGAAAGAAGAGACAAGAAGGAAGGGATTGTTAGGTGTAAGAAAGGGGAAGAGTGGGTGGAAGATAATGGGAGGACATAGTACCAATAACCGAGACTTGGGCATCACTTCACCATGACTAGGACCTTGCACAATCCCTGGATATAAACTATACAAATGGACATGGTAGTTGAGGGGAGCAGTTTATATCAGGGAGAGAATAGCTTGTATGAGGGAGGAATCAGAGGAAGAGGAGGTGGAGGCATTATGGGTTTAATTAAGGTCCAATAGAGGAAGAAAGGTGAGGTTGGTTGTGGTGTACAGACCACCCAGTTAGGATGAGGAAAGGGACAGAGAACTGAGCTCACAAATATTGGAAGCTGCGGGGAAGGAGAGGTGATAATTGTGGGGGATTTCAACCTGCACAAGGTGGACTGGAGAATACCATCAACAACATGTGCTAAGAATCAGGTGATCCTGAAAGGATTGCAGAGTGGGTTCTTGACTCAGGGTGTCATAGAACCAACAAGAGTAGAGGCAATGATTGATCTTGTGCTCACAAATAGGAAGCATGTACAGGAAATAGCAGTCAGGGAGCCATTGGGTGTGAGTGATCATTGTACAGTGTTGTTCCAGTTGGAAGGACGAAGTTTTGTCAGCAGCGACAATGCCGACCTCCCCCACAGCGACAGCACAATACCGACGCAGGTATTGTGCCGCCTATTCCATGGGTGTTTTTGTGGGGGGCTGTGCCCCCCACACCCCCATGTGGGGGGATCTGCCCCCCACATCCCCTGGACTTTAGGATTCCAACTCAAGTTCAGAGTTGGTCCGGGGAGGGGTGGAACACTGGGGTTAGGTGAAACACAGAAAAAGGACCATTGCAGCTAATGTTGCTGTAATGGTCTTTTTCCTGTTTTGCCATTGGGTGTCACTGTAAAGGGGTACACCGGTTCCAGTCAGATATGGGAAGGGAAAGCATCCTGACTAAGATACAAATCTTAGATTTTAGAAGGTCAGACTTCAGGAATATGGGTGAAGTATTAAGGAGCCTCCTGGTGGGCATCAGGGCAGATATGGGGTGGACCAAAGGTGGCTCATCGTTAAGGAAGGAATACCGGTTGCCACAGAGGAGTGTGTTAGGCTCAGGAGTAAAAACACAAGGGCCAAAGTGCCCAACTGGTTTAGTTCTGGGGTTGCCAAAGCAGTAACAGAAAAGAGGCTGGCCTATAGAAAATTCAGAAAGACCAAGACAGGGGTGGATAGTGAAAATTACCTAAGGTTGGCTAGTGTGGCAAGTAGAGAAGTCCTTTAAGCTAAAGACAGAAGGAGCTGCAGACAGCTGAAGGAATTAAGAAGGGGAGAAATCTTTCTTTTGCTACATAAGTGAAAAAAGAGGCAAGAAGGAAGGGATTGTTAGGCTTAAGAAAGGGGAGAAGTGGGTGGAGGATAGTGGTGGAAAAGCAGAGATACTAAATGAATACTTCTGTTCCATCTTCACCAGGAAGAAGGATGGACCAGTACCTTCAGGAGGAAGAAGAGGAGCCGGGGGAGAGGGAAACATAGATGTAGTGATAGAGGAGGATAGAGTGAGGGATGGGCTGCTAGCATGAAAGGTGAACAAATCTCCAGGCCAAGACAGACAGAGTGCATCCAAGGGTACTAAAGGAATTGGCCAAGGAGCTGGCAGGGCCACTGACAGACCTATTTAATAGTTCATTAGAGTCAGGCATGGCACCACAGGATTGGGGAACAGAACATGTGGTGCCCGTTCACATAAGCTGTCCCAAGAATGACCAAGGGAATTACAAGCTAGTCTAACCTCAAGTGTGGGCAAGCTCATGGAGACCATACTAAAGGAAAGGTTAGTGGAATATTTAGAGGAGCATGGTCTCCAGAATTCAAGGCAGCATGGATTCATGGGGGGGACTGTGTAAAGCAAATCTGATTGACTTCTTTGACTGCGTCACTAAGACAGTAGACAGGGGCCAAGCAGTAGATATCCTCTTTCTGGATTTCAGCAAGGCCTTTGACTCTGTGCCCCACAAAAGGTTGATCAGGAAGTTGGTGGATCTTGGGGTTGGGGATAAGAAGGTCAGATCAGTGTAAAACTGGCTGAGGGACAGAACCCAGATGGTGGTTGCTGGGGGAGAGTTATCTGGCACCAGAAAGGTCACCAGTGAGGTACCACAGGGCTCAATGAGGGGGTCAATGTTGTTCAATGTCTTCATCAGTGACATTGGGGATGGTATAAAGGGCAAAATGTGCCTGTTCTCTGATGACACCAAGCTCTGAGGGAGAGTCAACACAGCTGAAGGGATACAAGACCTAGATGATGACCTGGAAAAGCTTGGGAGGTTGTCCAGGATCTGGCTGCTTCGCTTCAATGCCAAGAAATGCAAAGTTATATGAAATTTGCAAGCAGATAAAGGCCTAGAGGTCTATCAAGTCTGCTCAAATGTACAACTAACACCCCTTATCCTGAAGCTGCCCCTGCCTTCCACCCTTCCCCTACATTGACCCTCCCCCTTGTCCTGTCCAATCCCCCTTTTGAAGCAGTCCACTGTTCTACTGGATACCACTCCTGCAGGTAATGCATTCCAGCCAGCTACTACCCTCTCTGTAAAAAAGTGTCTCCTCATCTCCCTCCTGAACCTTCCTCCCTCCAGTCTCATATCATGGCTCCAGTGTCCCTCCCCTCCCTTACTTTGAACAGCCCCTCTGTACCCATCTTGTTTATTCCTTTCATGTACTTAAAGGTTTCAATCATGTCCCCCATCCCTCCTCTCCTCCATCGAGAACTTGTTCAATTCCCTCAGCCTCCTCTCATATGATAAGTCCCCCAGCCCCTTGATCATCTTTGTCACCTTGCACTGCACCCCCTCCAGTAACTTAACATCCCTCTTCAGATATGGGCACCAGTACTGCATGCAGTACTCCAGGTGTGGTCTATCCAATGACCTATACAGTGGCAGAATCACCTCCTTCCTCCTCGAGGATATACCCCTTGCAGTGCAACCCAGCATTTTGTTGGCCTTTGCAGCTGTTTTCCTACATTGTGCCTAGTTGTTCATTGACCCTGTAATGAGCACCCCCAGTTCCTTCTCCTCCTCTGTCTAGACTAGCTGCACTCCCCCCAGCTGGTAAATTCTCCTTGGGTTCTTCATTCCAAAATGCAGCACCTTGCACTTTTGGGCATTAAACCCCAGTTTCCAGGTGTCTGACCAGGTTTCAAGCTTTGCCAGATCATCCTGCAACCCCTGCCATCCCCCTAGGTCATCCACCACTGCTCCTACCTTGGTATCATCAGCAAACAGACTGGTCTTGCTCTTGATGTCCCATGATATGTCTGCAATGAATGTCCCAAACAACACTGATCCCAACACTGAGCCCTGTGGAACACCGCTTGTCACTACCGTTGGGTGTTAGCGTTCCCCAACCACCACCACCACCCTCTGTTGCCTTCCCTGATGCCAGTTCCCTACCTATCTCACTAGCTTTGCACCTACCCCTGTGCCTTCTAACTTACTTCCCAGCCTTCCATGTGGCACCAAGTCAAATGCCTTACTGAAGTCCAGATACAGGACATCCACTGCATGGCCCCTGTCCAGTTGCCTCGTTAACCAGTCATAGAACTCCACCAGGTTGGTTTGGCAGGATCTGCCACATATGAAACCATGCTGTCTGCTGTCCTATAGTCCTTTGGTTTCTAGAAGGGCCACAAGCCTTTCCTTCAGGATAGTCTCCATCAGCTTACCCATAATGGATGTGAGGCTCACCAGTCTGTAGTTCCCCGGTTCATCCTTGGGCCCACTCTTGTGGAGGGGCACCACATGAGCCATCCTCCAGTCTTGAGGTACACACTCCAAGTGTAGTGAGGCATTAAATAGGTCTGCCAAAGGTCCCACAAGGACCTCTGCCAGCTCCTTCAGTACCCTGAGGTGGATGCCATCTGGGCCTGGCACCCTGTCCACCCTCAGTGACTTCAAACCCTCCCAAACTGTGCCCTCCAGTTATGCATATTAGAACCAAGAATGCCAAGACAGAGTACTACCTGGGTGGAGTCCTGGTATCTGCATCAGAGGAGGAGCAGGACCTGGGAGTGATGATCATGAGTGACCTGAAGCACTCCATGCAGTACAAGAAAGCAGCAGCAAGGGTAAACAAGATGTTAGGATGCACATCTAGAGGGATCAGTAGTAGGAGAGAGGAGGTTATACTGCCCTTGTACAGGTCATTGGTAAGGCCACATCTAGAGTATGGAGTTCAGTACTGATGTCCACACCTCAAAAAGGACATTAACCTGCTGAAGAAGGTACATAGGAGGGCTACAAAGATGACAGAGGGTCAGCAGGACAAGATAGATGAGGGGAGGTTGAGGGCACTGAACATGCACTTCATGGAGGACAGGAGAGAGAGAAGGGACATGATTGGGGCTTGAAATACCTTAAAAGGTATAAATAAGGTGGATAAGAAGCATCTCTTTTAATTGAGTGGCAACCATAACACAAGGGGGCACAGTCTTAAGATGGATGGTGGGAGGTCTAAGAGGCTGGTCAGGAAGAACTTCTTCACATAGAGGGTGGTAGACACTTGGAATGCTCTGCCAGAAGAGGTGATCTCATTGAACACAGTGGGCAGCTTCAAGAGAGGCTGGTATAGGCATGAGGGAATGTAAGGATCATGGGTAAGGAGGATGGGAGGAGTGGGGAGGGGGGCATGGACAGTAGTTCAAGCTCTGGACCCTGCAATATGAGCATACTAGATAGACCAAATGGCCTTCTTCTGCTGACTTCTTAGTATGTTAGTATGACTCCTACTGCACTTCCAAACAATCTCATTTTTTTCTCTGAGTGAACACATTAGGAGTAATGCCAAACAAATGTAAAAATCTGAGAAACTATGCAAGTTACATTTACACTACTAGCACGTATGTTGTCCAGGACAAAAATACCTTTCAAATGAGGGTAGTCATTAAACTAAATTCATAATTTTTTTTAAATATAGCCATCCAAAAGGTGAAAATAGTGAAGAAAAATGAAAATTCAGGTAATCAGATGGCCATATTTTAAATATATAATTAGTGTAGCTCAGTGAATAGACTAATTTGAAAGGTCTTTTTGTCCTGAACAACTTTCATGCTACTTGTGTATGTGTGTAACTTAAATACTTTCCAAGAAAGTTACATTTGTTCTGTATGACTCCTACTGTGTTGGCTCAGAGAGAAAAATGTGTGGCTGTTTGGTAAGAAATGTGTTAGGGAATAGCTGACAGAGGCTGGTAGTAAATGGAGTTCATTCCAAGAAAGGGGGGGTGATGAGGGGTACCTTAAGGATCAATGCTGGACCCAGTCCTCTTTAATGTCTTTATTGAGCAGTGGTCAAGGGTGTGGTAGCTATTTTTCAACAGAAAAATGTTAAATAATGCACTTGGGGTACAGAAATCCAGGGGCAGAGTACACAATGGGTGGGGTGGTATTGGAACTATTAAGAAAGCATACATTAAAAAAACACAAGCTTTTACATACAGTTGATTATTGTTTAACAACATTAGATGTCTATGGCTGCCACTGTACACCTGATGCAAACCTATAATCACATTACTCACTTGAAGTGAAAGGGGGGGGGGTGGAGGCCATAGCTGATTCCTTGTTTTTGTATGAAAGGGGTCAGATTTTTTACAGCAAAGAAAAGGAACGGGGTCATTTCTAAAATGTGCATATGAGCATGGGTACCACTTTTATTCAGACAGTGCCACCACCAGCAGCTACCACTTCAAGACTGCTATTACCCCCATCTACTACAATCAGGGGAAAACCAGAAGTAGTGTAGCAACACTGAGATCAATATGGTTAAGGCACATTTACCAGAAATTACTGCTTAGAAAAGAATGAGAAAGTGACAGTGATGACAAGCAAGTGCCAGACCAGATGTTTAGCTTGTTAATAGCTTCCTCCTGAGTCTGATTTTTATGTCTGCAAGGCCAAGCACCACAGATGTTATGCCATCATCAGATTTGTATAAGAGCACTTTGGAATCACGAGACCAGACTGCTATCTGATGTGCTGCCACAGTGCTCTGGCATAATTTCCAATGATTCTGTTTATGCAGCCCTTCCTCTCCACAGGCTGCATAAACACACCTCCTTCCTGGTGCACTACTTTTCCTTTCTACAACTGCAGGAGTGACAACCACCATGGACAACATGACGGCACTGACTTAAACTGCACATGCATGAGTATCATGCATAAATAGTCATGTCAGTGCCACCATGTTGCAAATGGCTAACTCCTGGGCAAACTGCTCACGTGTATCATATAGCTGCAGTACTGTGATCACTGCAGTATTAGTTTTGGATGACTTCAGTGTGTCGAGAGCACCACATATTTTTTTTCCACGTGTTTGCCCCTCCTAAAAGCTCTCCACAGCCATATCAGCTTTGACCAGAGTTTGTTTCCTATTGGTCTAGTGAGCTAGCCTCGCCAAAGGTCCAACCCTTATCACAGTATAGTGTATAGCCATACTTGCCTTCTTCCCATTTTTCTGCTTCTGTTTCTTCTTAGTCTCCAGCATCTGCTACTGTCCATTCATCCTAGTGGATGCTCTCCTCTCCCAAAGTAAAATGGTTTGCCCTTCTGTGCACCTGCAGGAATAAACAAGCTGCCTTTAAAGGATTCTGCCTGCTGGGATACTGTCAAGAGTCATTTGCCTGCTGTTGCTTGCTCCTTGATTGGAAGCAAGCTTCTAAGGACTCAGCTAATTTTTTTTTAATTAATTTCCCTGACTCTTGTTTCCTCCTTTAAACTCCACAAGACAAGAAGCACATAAAGAAGGGGAGACATGCAAACAAAGGACATTACAGTACAGGGAGCAGTATTAGCACAGCTCAGTGAACCAAATTAAATCTCAAAAAAGGAAATCAATCAGCTGAGGAAGGCACAGTGCAATTTGTAGCACATGCATTGATAAAACCTGAAACCTTTGGCAAAATAAAAGGATTTCAAACTATCTATATACTCCTGCAGACTAGAGCTACTGTTGAGAAAATCAGAATATATACATGAATGAGACTTTCACTCCACAGGAAACATTATTCTGTATTTCACTGTGTATCTCACCAATTAAAGTTTAATACATCCCAAATAAGACTGTATACCTCCCAGTCAATGCAACATACCTTCCAATTAATGCAGTATACGTCTAGAGAGAGAGAAACACCTGTATACATTCATAGGTGTACAGACTATATAAGCTGTGGTGGGAAAAACCCTGTCTCCTCCCCCCTGAAAACCTAGAGAACTGCAGGGAAGAAAATACCTGAAATAACGGCCTCCCACCCCCACCCCAAGGAGACCTGGACAACCTGGAGTACTGCTACAATCTTAAAACAGTTGGATGGAACACACAAGAAACCCCTCCCTCTTATACTCACTAGCAGCCCTTTCCCTCAATGATCCAGCTCTTTCCTTAAATGGCAAGCCCTCCATGTTGCCACAGTCTCCACGCTGCTTTAACCTGGCCTTGATGACAGATGCCACTCCTGACCACAGAATCCAGCACCTATGATGTTACACATCACTCTTGATGACAAACAATGCTCCCAGATACACCAAACTGCTTCACACTGCTACAAACCACTTACTCCACCAATCAACTACGGGACAACTGGCTTCAGACATGCCCCATTTATAGGGGAACCCAACACTATGGGAAGACAAAAGAGCCCAAAAAGGCCTCAGTACCAAAATGCCTCTAAAGCACGGAAACACACAGGGCCCAAAAAGACAAAGCAAACTCCAAAATGGCCTCAATCTAACTGATTCAGCCCTACATACAGTATAAGGTGAAATATAACAAACATTTCCAAATATATTATTAAATAAATGATGGGCTCATATGATATACAAGGCCATATACCCATCTCAGGGGTGCTATTCATATATTAATTCCACTTGGCCTTCAAGCTCTTGGCTTTATAATCTGATTTGCCCCCTTGGTGCATATATTTCCTTGTATAGCAGACATACCCATCATTATATATATATATTATAGAGGCACAGTCGTGCCTCTATAGTTAGGGTTGAGTAGCAGTTTCTATGTTAAAACTTACATTTTGCACTTTAATAACTTTGCAACTGATCAATGGATTTGCACAAAATTTGGTATGTGCTGTGCTGTTGGGTAGATCTTTTGATGTGGCAAGTTTCAATCCAGTCAGATGTGTGACTTCTGAGATCAAGATAGTAAAAAAAAGTAAAAAAAAAACACCCATTTTTGCAGTTTTTTCCATGCCGTCTTGCAGATAGATGGTGTGGAATTTCTACATGAAATTATCAGGGTAAAAGAATTTTGGTAGCAGAACAGACAGGGAAAACGTGGTGCAAAAGTATTAATCTGTTGCAAAGTTATTACGTTTTTTAGTTCCCATTACTTCCTATGGGACTTTTTTGAACATTCCAGTCTTTAGGAGGCAGTATAGCATAGTGGTTAAGAGCACTGAGCTGCAAATCTGGAGACCTGGGTTTGAATCCCGTCAGCTCCCACTTGCATACTGTGTGACCCTGAGCAAGTCCTTTAACTTCCCTGCGCTCCCAGGTCGCACCTGGAAACAAGCTCCGGCTTAGTGTGCCTTTCCTGGTTAAACAATTCCCCCTTTAGGATAGCTGTCTTTTTTGACAAAGAATTTGATCTCATGAAAAGGGATTGAATCTCAGAAGAGCATTTCTTTTTCGTGAAAACACAAATCCTTTTTCGTGAGAGAAAATTCCTTTTTCATGAGCCACCATCTTGTTTTTTCATCAACTAAAAGAACTGTGAAATACATACAAATGTCATTTAAAAAAGAAACACCAGAATCTAGCTAAATGGGCATTTAGCTAGATGCTGGTGTTTGTTTTCCACAGTTAGCCCCAGAAATACTTTTTCTGGGCACCCAAAATCCTGGGTGCCCAGCTTAACTAAAGGAGCCTTCCACTGTGTTCTCTGTATGAGAACAGCAGATTTAATTAGTTCTGCAGCCACAGCTAAACTCATGCTGTAGGTTGCACTGTGAGTTAAGAACCCCCCTTTTCCCTGATGTCTAGTGGAACCCCCCACTCCCAGATCACTTTCCCTATTCCCTGGTGTCTAGTGACACCCCCACCCTCAGATCACTGTCCCTTCTCTATTTTCTTTTATTTATATATTACCAACACTGGGATGCCCACCCCTATTGTTGGATGACCCTGACCCCCACTGTCTGTGTTTTATTGATGTGCTGACACTGAGGGCTCAGTTCCCATTTTGGCACTTACACCCCCTTTCCCAGTAGTCCCACCCCCAGTGTTCTGTAATATTTATTTAATTTTTCCCTTCTCTACTTATATATTGCATCACTGGGATGCCCAACCCCAGTGTAGGATGATCCCTGCCCCACAATCCTTGTTTACTAATGTGCTGACATCGGGGGGGTAATTCCCATGTCGCCATTTAACACCCCCTTCCCAGCAGTGTGGGACACCTGGAGCCCACACACAGTGTCTTGTAATATTTATTTAATTTATATACACCTAAAAAAGCCATGCCTTAATGGTACTGACCCAAGAGGCAGATCTGGCACAGGTTATCTCTAAACCGACCAGACTTAATTACAAAACCGGGAATCACACCACCCTCGACTGGGCTCTGGTGTCCAACCCTGCCAACATCCAGATTGCTGGAATAATGGCGGACTCCTTGAGTGACCATTCTCCAATATTCTGTATTTGGAAGAACAGAGCACCCAAGGTCCAGCCCAGAATCCTTACCGCTCGGGACTACACAAACTTCTCTGAAGTGCAATTCAATGACTACCTATGCAGCCGGGACTGGAGCCCAATCATGCTCCTCCCTACTCTGACAGAGGCCCTGCAATACTTCCAGGACTTATTATGTACAGTGGCTAACCTCTTCACCCCTCTGAAAAGACTGAGAGCAAAAGGCAGCTACTACAAGTGGCTCTCTCCATCCCTTAAAACCCTCATGATAAGTTGGGATAAGGCCTGGAAGAAGTTCAAGCTCTCCTTTCCAGCAGACCTTGTGTCATACAAAGCCTTAAGAAATAAAAGCAAGAAAGCCATTAAACTTGCGAAAAGGGAGTATGTCACTCACCTCCAGAAAACCAACTCAGGCAACCCTAAGCTATTCCGGAATCATGTTAATGATCTGATCAGGGCCTAACAAAAAGACTGAACCTGGCCCCATTGAGGTCAGTGGTCAGCTTGATGGTGACTCCACACAAATAACCACTGCCCTTAACAATCACTTCACAGACCTCGAGGCCTACAAGGATGGCCTGTCCCCCCTGACCTCAGCTCCTAACGCAGGTGAGCCTACATGCCATGAACGACCCTCTTTCCACCTAAGACTGGTAAAATGAAAAGAGGTCCTAATCTTCTTAATGGCTCTGAAAGTCAGAGACTCAGGGGGACCAGATGGGATAAATCCTCGGCCACTCAAGGCTGGAGACCCTTCCATCTCCAGACCCTTGACCTGGCTCTTAAACAGATCTCTATGGGAAGGAAGCATTCCCGGCCAGTGGAAACAGGCCAACATGGTTCAAATCCACAAATGTGGCCTCAGGGAGAATATAAGCAATTACAGGCCTACCTCCTTGCCCTGCACACTTGCTAAGCTACAAGAAAGGCTAGTCTATGACCAACTCTGTGACTACTTGGAGGCTCATCAGCTCCTAGCTCCCTCAGAACATGGATTTAGATCTAATCATGGGAATGACTCAACCCTTATCTACTTCTCGAACAAAGTACTCAGAGCAATGGATAATGGGATACCCACAGGTGCTGTCTTTATAGACCTGTCCAAGGCATTTGACCTTGTTGACAACAAACTCCTACTACAGAAGCTGAACAATGTGGGCTTATACCCCCTTGCCCTCAAGTGGTTTCGGAGCTACTTATCTGGCCAGACACAGAAGGTCACCTGGAAGGGAGCCATATCAGGTCCACAACCCTTAAAACAGGGTGTGCCGCAGGGTTCAATCTTCGGCCCCCTCCTTTTCTCCTTGTTTACCAATGACCTAAACACCCACTGTGGGGGTAGCTCGGTCGTTCAGTATGTGGATGACACCATCATCTACCAATCCTTGGGAGATGTGGCAGTTCTTGGTCCCCTCCTCCAAAGTGACCTTACATCACTTGAAGCATTGCTGAGTGAAAACAAAATGGTACTAAATGTAGACAAAACCAAGGTGGTGCTATTTGGGCACAGATCCCTGGGTCATGATAGGACTTCATCCTTGCAACTCACCACACTCTCTGAAAGTGGCATCGAAGCAGTGCCCTCCCTAAAATATTTAGGTCTAACACTTGACCAGTGTCTCACCTTCAAGAGCCACATGGATCAGGTTACCAAGAACTTACACCATAAACTTGGTACCCTGTACTGACTCAAGGACCAGCTCATCCCTGAAGCCAGGCTCTCATTTGCCACAAGCATCCTGCTCCCTACCTTAACCTATGCTGCACCAATTATACAGGGCATGGCTAAGCAAGAGGTCTCCAGGATGCAAATTTTGTACAACAAGGTAGCCCAGTTCACTACCCAGGACCACCCGCAAAGTCACCACTGTGACACACTGGCCCAGCTACGGTGACCTTCACTGATCACTCGCCTACAATACCCCTTGCTCAGCCTGGCATTCAAGCTACTCAGGCTGCCTGCTCCACCCAGCATAGTAAGAACCATAGCAATTAAACATAACCCCAGGAGCCTACAGATGTCAGGGTGAACTCTACTGGAAGTCCCCAGAGTCAGGACTAATGCTGATGGCAGATCTTTCTCCTACCTAGCTCCCTACCTGTGGAACAAGCTCTTTCCTCTGGTGCAGGAGGCCTCCTCACTTAGGAACTTCTGCACCAGACTTAAGGCTCATATGATTAACTGCAGCACATGCCATTGACACGGCTCATAAGTTGCCCCCCCTCACCCACATCAACCCTCCCAAAAGTGAGCCTACCCAGGTACCCCCTTCAAGATCCAAGGCACCTTGGTCTTGTTATGTCCTATAGATAGCTTTTGTCTTGTAGATAGCTCTCCATCTGAAAACTGCAAATTGTTAGTCATGTTTATATCCATGCCAGGTAGTTACTTGGTAAAAACTGTGTCATGTTGATAAGCATGGCTGTAACATCCATGCAAACCTGAAAATGTTTTCTGCAACTTAATGTCTTATCTCTGCATCAAAACATGTATTGTTATCCTGGGTCACCCCTGAAAAAGGGACCTTCGGGGCTCAGTGGGTCTACCGGGTCACCAAAATTTAATAAATAAATAAATAAAAAAGGAAAATAGTCTCCTGACGTCTTTTTTTTTAGACCTGGAAAAAAAACAGTTCCTCATCATCCCTACCACCCCCCCATCTCGACCTTCCTACTGAGCACCCACCACTCCACACCCCCTTGCCCTATACTTACCACTGGAGGTCAATGACTGTCATCTTCTGTGGAGCAGGGCACGTCTGCACTTTTCAAAGCTGAACTACGAACTGAAGAATCAAGGTAAGTGCCATATAATGGCACAGAAGCATAGAAATTTGCTGGCAGAAAAGGACCCATTGTCCCATCCAGTCTGCCCCAAATACACCCCATGTCCTTTTAATGCACCCCCTCATTTCCATGCCATTTGTGCTTCTATTTAGCCCCATATAGTTGTCCCAAGCCCTCTTGAATGTGCTCATTGAATCTACCCCACCACCCATTCTGGCATCATATTCCAGGGACCCACCACTCTCTCTCTCTCAGTGAAGAACTTCCCCCTCACATTTCCTCCAAATCTTCCCTCTTTCAGCTTGAATGCATATCCTCTTGTTGGTTTATTTTTACTCAATC
The DNA here is from genome assembly GCA_016271365.2 of Neoceratodus forsteri. Classification (NCBI taxonomy): domain Eukaryota; kingdom Metazoa; phylum Chordata; order Ceratodontiformes; family Ceratodontidae; genus Neoceratodus; species Neoceratodus forsteri. Next base: position 834,616,732 of record CM057456.1, on the reverse strand, counting down.
TGAATATGACCCCTCACTCACCTTGTTTATTCCCTTTAGATATTTTAAGGTTTATACTATATCCCCCCTTTGCCTTCTCATCTCCACTGTGTATGAATTTAGTTCCTCTAATCGCTCCTTGTATGAACAGTGTTGCAGTCCTTGAACCATCTTGGTTGCCCTTCTCTGGACCCTTTCCAACCTGTCTCTATCTCCCTGCAAGTGTGGCCTCCAGAACTGGGCCCCAAGACAGTCAATGGTGTTTTGAACTTATGCTGATATCATGGTAATTTTTAGGTATATTTGCACCAAATTTTCAATATGGATTTTTTGGGACCCCACTTCATGAACACTGTCACTGTCATTTTGTTACTTGGTCCCGAAAGGTGATTTCACGGTCACTATGCCAAATCACCTTTTGGGATCAATTAATAAAACAACAGTGCTTGTGTTTATGAAGTTGGGTCCCAAAAAGCCCATGTTGAAAATTGGCATTCAAATACCCCAAAAAGCCTGAGTTATGCACGGTCATTGAAATGTTTCTATGCACGAGTGTAACTTTGGGAATTTTTAATATTTTCACTCTAGATTTTTAACATAGCCATTTTTTCACACTGCCACATGAACAGTACAGCTGTCATGTCTCACATCCTGCCCAAAACACGTTTACACACCAGTGGTGCATAATGGTGTAGTTGCTGCATGAAATCACCTTTCAGGAATGGGTAATGATGTGACAGTGCCAGTGTTTGTGAAGGGGGGTCCAAAAAAGGCCATATTGAAACTCTGGTGCAAAAATATCTAATAATGCCCAAGTTATGCGTGGTCATTGAAATTTTTCTATGCACATCCATAACTTTGGCAATTTGTTAAAGTTTCACTCCAGATTTTCAACATTGCCATTTTTCACAACACCTCATGAATAGGACAGCTGTCATTTTTCAAATCCTGCCAAAAATGTGGTGAGAAATAGCATTACAGTTGTGCAGAATTATGTTTCTGTGGGGATTTAAAAATGTTATGTACTGGGTACATGCGATGAGGTCATAAGAAGGCTATGTTGAATATTTGTGATCAGATAAGGATACTGTTATACTATCTCAATGAAGGGATGGGAGTGCAGGGTCCAACCCTGTGCTCCCACCATAAAATAAGGATGCCATTATACAATCTCAAAAAGTAAGGAAATAAATTGCAACACACTTTGTTAATGCATTAGTTTGGGTTAAAGTGACAAAAGTAGGGAAATGTGGCATAAGGGTTTCCAACCCTAATACCACACACCGACCCTGCTCAGATGAAGAGGGATTGGGGAATGGCATTGGGATCGTCAGCCCTAATGTTCACCCCATTCTCCTATGCTATGCCACCCAGCTTATTTTCTAATGGAATCAGGTGAGCATTGGGGCTGATCTCAATGCCACCTCCTGATCCCTGTTTGTCTGTGCAGGGTGGGGTTGTGGTGTTAGGGTTTCCCTACTTCTGTCACTTTAATCCTATATATATATATATAAGATACATGATGGGTATGAGTGTAATATGGCAAATGTCACTCCTCAGAGCTCACGATGAGGGTGACAATATTCCTCACCAGCGTGATCTGCACATCATGTATTCAATTTATACAATAGGGCTAGGAGTTTCAGAAGTATTGTTATGTTGTCTTGTGTTCTGTTCCTGTTTATGTGTTTGCTTATTCTGTGTGTGAGTTTTTCTGAATGGGCTGGCAGTGTTACAATCTCTGGGAAACATATGAGTGTGTTTTGCAATGCTAAATGAGTTAGTTTTAGGTATTAGTGAGAAAGAGACTATTTTGTGAAGCTGTATTCATTAGCAGTCTGGCTGCAGTCATGCTGAGAGTATCACAGCAATGAGCTGGAAGTTAGAGTGTGGGGAATAGGTGAGTGTTTTGTAATGCTAAAGTGAGACCTCTCATGTAGTTCTGCATTTGTGTCTATGGTAACAGCACAGGTGTTTCTTGTATGCTGAGGGGAAAGCTGTCTAGAGTGATGATATCAATGACCTTTGTGTGGCCTGTGTATGTAAATGGTTGATATCATCACAGTAGAGCAGAGGGTAATAATATCACACTGCAGTGGATGGTACACCATTTTATCTCACTCATTTATCACTCACTACTATTGTATAAATATATATATATATGAAAAAATAAATCACACATACCTCAATGTGCAAAGCATCATGGGAAGCATATGCAAATGTCCATTAATTAATTTGGACTGGCTCAACTTGAAGCAGAATTGCATGGTGCCAGAAGGCCTCACAATACAATCAACAAAGGCTGAGAACAGCAGACACATAGTGTGCCACATAAGTACCTCTGCCCAGGGAGAGATAGCCAGCCACTCCATAGGGGCTCTTATTGGTTTCAGGTATGTGCAATTTGTGTTTTCTTTAAAATTTGACTGTATGGCCAATATCCTCTGGGATAACCCTTGCCCCTGTGCATTTGCTCTGGGGGTTCTTATATTGTTCATAGATGTGTGTATACACATAGACACACACACACATATACATACATATACATATATACACACACATATATATACTCATATACATACATATATATATATATAAATACTATACATATATATATATATATATATATATATATATATATATATATATATATACACACACACACACACACATATATATATATATATATATATAGGCACAGTCGTTGCCCTATAGGCACTTTAATGTTAAACCTCAAATTTTATGCATTAATAATTTTGCAACTGTTCAAAGGATTTGCATGAAATTTGGAATGCGCTGTCTGGTATGGTAGATCTCTTGATTTACCAAGTTGCATTTTGGTTGGACTCACAGTTTCTGCACAGCGAAATGCCAAAAAATGCACTTTGCCAGTTTTAATGCGTTTTTTGCCTGTGGCACTGCGACCACACCATATGGTCTTTTGGTCTGAAATTTGGAATGCAGAATGAGTTTAGGTCAGGAAACAATCCAGCTTTGGATTGGTCAAAAATATTAGTCCATTCTAAAGTTATTACATTTTTAATTTTTGAGTTCTGAGCATGCTCATTTCACTCAAAAAGTGTATGTATTTTTTGTGAAAGATAAATAGCCTCACGATCAAAGATTTTGACAGCTCACAAATGAAAAATCCTAGTTCAGCAGAAAATTCTTTGTTCGTAGGCCAACATCTTGTTTTTAGTTTTTCAGTCAAACAAAATGTTGTAACTTTCTCCACGGGTGACGTTTGGAGCAACTGAGGCACGGGTTTTGTTCAGGGTGACCCCCTCTAGAAAGCAATGCCTTTGGTTTGCTTCATTTCTATTAAAAAATAGATTATTAAAAATGTAAAATTCTTGTTTCATGACTTGCTAACTATCTTCGTTCATGAGCCTGCAAAATCCTGGTCCGCGAGACAATCCTAGTCCATGAGCTTTGTTCATCATTATGCAACCAGATAGCTGGATTTTCATGACCAGATGTCCCTGGGAGAGACCATATCTCCCTTGGGAAGACCAGATTTCCCCTTGCGAACTAAAATTTTGCTAGCTCGTGGACTAGGATTGATCTGACAGCCCTGGATTTTGCCATCTCATGAATGAAGAATTTTTAAAGGTGTAAAAACTTCAACATTTCATAGCTGATTAATGGTTTGGTCTTTTTACTTGAAATTTACAGGGTTTTGAGGGGGTACCCTACAGATGTGAATTATGCTGTTTAGGTGTTGGGGAATTAGGTGGTTGCATACATATGCCATGACGAAGTTGAAATTTTCCCCATAGGATTACATTGCAGGGTCTGTCACACCTTTTGGCACCCGTATCTCGAAAATGAAGTGAGATACAGAGTTTTCACTAGTAGAGCTTAGATCACCTTTAGGTGATCTATGCTGCTGCAAAATTAGTTGAAACTATAAAGTAAATCTGCAGTGGAATATTTTCGTGGATTGTACAGTTAATGAGATATTGTCAAATTAGTATCACAGGGGTTCAAAAGTTGCCTGTGCAGTGCTTTTTAGTGCCCTTATCTTAGAAACAATGCATGTTATGAGTTCTGCCATTCATGGTTGCGTGAACTACTCACTGTCACGGTTACAATAACACTTGATTTTTTTTCTACCCGCTACGGTTCCTGAGATATTGTCAAATTAGTGTTATGAGGGTTTCTTGCCCTATAGGGCTTCTGTATGGCTCTAGAGCTATGCAGAAGTGGGAGCATGGACCCTCATGCTCCCACAGATGCATATTGTTATGCAGAAATGGTCCTGCCAACTGATGTATTTTACTAGTTATATTACACTTTTTCAAAAAGTAAGAACATTCATGGCTAAAAACTGCATTTAAAACATCAGTTAGGGTTAAAGCAACAAAAGTGAAGAAATGAAACATTAGGGTTGAGCCACCAACCCCCCACTCAACTCACACACCCATCCTCCACAGACTGACAGATGCCGGGGTGTGCCATGGGATCATGAGGCCTAACTCTCACCCCATTCTCCTTTACTGTAGTATGTCAGCCTGATTACACATGGAATGGGGTGACAGTTGGGCCACATGACCCCATGGCACACACCAGCATCTGTCTGTTTTAAGGGGCAGGAATTCAATGGATCTGATGCAGCCCAGCCACTAACAGTAACAAAATGCATTAGTTTTGGAGCCTGGGCTGCCTCACATCTGTCAGGTTAGCCCCTCACACACAAACACTTCCTTTCAGTAGCTGATGCCTCTTTTTACTTCACATTTTATTTACCTCCCTATTTGTCTAGTGCCCTCCCCTTTGCCATCTAAGTTAATAGCCTGTGGATTGTTTGCCCTGGTAAAGCACAGCAAGTTAGTGCTACTGCATCATTTTTAATATGCTAGCTGTCCAAACTGTTTTCAGGTTTTAGGTAGTGGGGTCAGGGCATGAAGTGAGGTAGTGACAGGAGTTGTAGTTTTTTATTTTAGCTCATAGTTTTTATATCTCAGTTGGTGCCAAACTACTGAACTGCTCATATGTTTGATTTTCTACTGCCCCCCACCCCACCAGTGGCACTATTACCTCTGTGATTCTTAACTCTGTCTGCATGTTTTCCACAGTGAGCAAAACCATGCATTTGTCATTTATCTTTAATGGCGGCTGCACATTCTAGCAATGGAACTTGAAAACAGCATTTAACATTGGAGCATTTACCATTCAAACAATAAATGGCATTTACAGTTTGAACATTTACTGTTTGAACAGTAAATTGCGAATGGTAAATGACATTTACCATTTGCACTTCACTGTTGCAACCTGTCTTGCATCTATCACATAAAATGTTATAATTCAAAAATTGTAAAATATTTTATCACCAAATCATCTAAGTGAACACCCTTGGTATACTCCCCATAATCCCTGTAAATATCAAAGGCAAATTTCATTCTGTATTTGCTGTACATGAGAGCAAAAAATACCATGTTATCCTATGGGGAGAAAAGTTCCTTTTTGCATTTCTGACCACTTTATATCTCTGAAACCATATAAGCTGCCATCTTGAAACATTCTGTATCTTGTGACACTGGCGATGTGACAGCACATACCAATTTTTGAGTTATTTGGTTGAAAAATGACAAAGTTAATAAGGTGCAAAAATTGAGATTTAACACTGAAAGGCTGTACGAACCCTAACTATAAGGGCGCTATCATGCCCTTAGATATCTAACTATCTACCTATCTAGCTATATGTGTGTGTGTGTATATATATATATATATATTTATATATATATTAATTGCAAAAACTGTGTTAATTCACCGTTAGTGATGGTCAGTGTGGTCAAAATATGCTATGAGAAGCAATTTGCGAATAAAGGTGGAATCCGTGAAGTAATCTGCAATGAGAAGCAGAGTACTTTGCATCATACTGAGGATCACAAAGTCCATTGGAAACAATGGCAGCACATACCAATTTTTGAGTTACTTGGTTGAAAAATGACAAAGACATTAAGGTGCAAAACTGAGATTTAACATTGAAAGGCTGTGCTAACCCTAATTATAAGGGCGATATCGTGCCCTTAGATATCTAACTATCTATCTATATCTGTATATATATATATATATATATATATATATATATCTTCATTGCAAAAACTGTGTTAATTTACCATTAGTGGTGGGCGAAGTGGCCAAAATCTGCTATGCGATGCAATTCACGAATAAAGGTGGAATCCGTGAAGTAATCTGCAATGAGAAGCAGAGTATTTTGCATCATACTGAGGATAACAAAGTCCATTGGAAACAATGACTTCATGTTACTCTGCCTTTCCCCAACCACTTCTGCAACAACTTTAATGTGATGTACATTGAAATCAATGTACTTTACATCACTTTGCCTTGTTGGTGAGCTCCAAGATGAATTTTGCAGTGATTCATGGGATTGCAGGTCACATGGGTTTTAGATTGTTCTGCACAGCCTCAGTTCTGTGTAGTTTGTGTGCAGTAGTAGCTGGAGACAGTTTTCTCTCAGAGCTCTGTGATTCAAACCCTCTAAAAGCCATTCAAAAAGCTTTTTTGAGCCATATTGTTTGCTCAAAATTTAGTACATCGTATGTGGGAAACCCACCTCTGCTCATATCGAGTGTTTATTGTTTGTGTGTGGATTTTGAATGTTAATTTAGAACATTCAATTTGTGTAGTGACAGACACTTGAAGTGTGCTTGTGGGCGGCACATATCTGTGTTGGAGGTAGATGAACTGGAAGAAAGGCAGTCTCTCTGTTTTGGTTATATTTTTCTTGTATAACTGTGTTCATGTACACACAATAATATTTTCAGTAATTTTTGAAATTATTTTGCTGATTGTTTTGGTGCAGTGCATAATTTCAGTTTGTGTAATAGATTTGGTTATATTCCTGAAGTTTTCAATTTGCTACAGGTAATGCACAGCAAACTGAAGTTTTCAATTTGCTGCACATTACCTGTACTGTGTGTGTGTGAGTGTCTGTGACACGTTCCATCAAATCAGACACATTTATTGTGCCACACAGAAATTGCAGCACTGTGAACCTGCTATCCATCTGGGTTATTTTGTACTGCTTTGTGGTATCTTTGTAGTGGACTGTTACTGCAGTGCTCTGTCCCCTCCCAACCGGCAAAAGGTATTCTTTTTCAGATTTGGATTTGTGACTTGTGAGCACTGGTTAAGGTGTTGTTGTGCCTTTGCATCTTCATCTCTTGAGTGTGCAGCACAATCTTAATCTGTCTGTGCATTTGCATCTCTTTAGGGCCCAATCTCCATCTGTAACTTAAGTCACAGTTGTTTGTTTGGCTTCCCTTCAGAGTACTGGTGTGGTACATATCTCAGCATGGACATTGTACCCATTAATGTGCATTTTTAAGTCAGTGTAATCATCACGGGTCACTCACAATACAAATCACATTCTTCATCTTCACAGACACGATTCACGAATTACAAAACTTTAAGTTTTTGGGTTGTAAGTTGTATGTAACCATATTTTGTAGTATCTTGGCTTGACCATTGTACTCATTGATATGTGTTTTCAAGTCAGGGTGTTTGGGTGGTACAGGTCAGGGAAGTACAGCCATTGGTATTTGCATACAGTTCATCAGTCAAGTCACACCAGTAATGTCACACCAGTCACTCATCATGACTCTGAGACAAACCATGTTCTTCATCTTCATGGTCACTATTCATGAATTACAAAACTTTAAGTTTTTGGGTTATAAGTTGTATGTAATCCTGTTTTGTAGTATTTTGGCTTGACCATTGTACTCATTGATATGTGTTTTCAAGTCAGGGTGTTTGAGGTGGTACAGGTCAGGGAAGTATAGCCGTAGGTATTTGCGTAGCGTTCATTAGTCATGTCATACCAGTCACTCATCACAAGACAAATCAAGTTCTTTACAAATCACCACAGTTACTTTTATATTTCCATTCTGATGATAAACTGAAGACCTGTAAAGATCACCGAAACATTAATGAATCTTCAGCTTTGCTTCCCACTGGGCATAGTGGTGAATAGCTAGATGGGTGCGCTGACCACCCATGCCCAGGTGGCTGCTCTTGGGCTCCCAGCAGAACCCCACATTACAAAGACTGCAATGCACCATGCTGGAGTCACCAGGGAAGGAAGAAAAAAAGGCCCACACCGGGGAGCTGTGAACAGGGCATGGTACTGGTGGTGGGGGGACACCAGGACACACCTGCTGCTGTGCTGCCAGTAATTGAGGGCAGACAACCTGCTGTGGTTCCTGCTGCTCTTGCTGCAGCTCCTCCTGCTGATCCTGCAGCAGCAGCCGCTGCTCCATCTGCTCCTGCTCCTGGACGACAACCACAGCTGCTCTGCTCTCTGTGGCTGCAAGTGGGGTCCACAAAACCTGCCAATTTAATATAACTGGGCAGCCACTGCACATTCGTGGCCCATGATGGCCACCATTTAGTCCACCATGTCCACACTCCATCAAGAAAGTAAATAACAAAAAAAAAACACTATTACAAGTACTAGTAAAATAAAGTATAGTACCTAAAAATAAGTGCACAAAAAATACTTTTTTAACAAAAAAAAGCATTTCTAATTAAATAAAACTTTCCCAATGGACAACAACTAAATACACAAAAATTTAACACACAAAAAAGAACTATAGCCTTTTTTTGAGCTCCAAAACACACAAAACAGAGTCAGACTGCACATTGCAGAACTTCCTGGATTGCAAACTCTTTCCACTACAGAAAGTGAAATTATAAGGCTAATAGAATATTAATGAGGCTCCTTTGCATTCTGATTGGTTTCTGGATTAGTAATTAAGTAAGCTATAATACCCGACAGGGTGGGCAGTATTGGGTAATACCGGACCGCCCAGGAGCGTAATGAGGCCCGACGCTGCAGGCGGAGGGCCTTATAGCCCCTGGAAGGTCCAGTATTGCCCATACCGCCCACCCTGGAGGGTATTATTGTGCTTAGAAAGTGGGCCAGTGTATTATATGTACTTGAAATCAAGTAAACTTTATGATTACATGTTCAAATTGTTAGCTGTTTGATTCATTTTGTGATCAAATAGTTCCTCCGCCTGCATTAAAATATGTTTTTTTTACAGAGGGACATTTGTCATACAAGGGCCTCTGTAGATGGTTGCAGCTGGTTGTCAAAGTTACCGCCCTCCACACAGACACTTCCCATTTCCCGTCTCAGTCTGTTTTTACCGCCCTCCACACAGACACTTCCCGTTTCCGTCTCAGTCTGTTTATTTTTTCTTTAAAGTTGTTTCCCATTCCCCCACCATGTAGTACATTTATTTTCTCTCTTAATTGATTCCCTGTTCCTGCATACCGCGCTACGAAGCAGAATGCAGCAGAACAGTTACTGGGTGTTCTCCGCAACTGAGCAGGCAAAGAAGATGATGGAGTAAGTAGCGATTGGTTGCTTTCAGGGTTTATCTTAATTTTGGTGACATAGGAGAGTGGCAGGGGCAACCGCTACTATCTTTACTTAGAGATACAGCAAGCGCAAATATTCATTCATTCGAGATACTGATTGGATGTGTGTAGAAGTCAGGGCTCGGACGATGAGCTGGTGGGCTGAAAACATCAGTGCTGGTGCTGAATGTGTGTGTGAAGTCAGTGATTAATACAAGCAAGCATACCTCTAAGGCTGTAAGGAAAGTTAAACGAGCATTTCTTTTCACCGATCCGACTTTAAATTGGTTCAGTGAACGAGCGGGCGATAAACTGCAAACCGCACTGCCATTACTATTAAAAAAAAAAACCTGAAACTGAGTGAACGGGTGCAGCAGTCACTTTTGTTAGGAGGGGGAAAAACAGAGAGATAGGTTTAAAGCTGGCAAAACAAGTATGATTTTTTTTCTTGTTTACTGGCTGCTGTGTCATCCAAGTAATGACTGTGTGTGTGGTGGTGGTGGCGTGACTCTTGCTAGATGTTGAAAAAAAAATGGCAGCAGTTTGACATTTGGTGCCCAGTGCTTCAGCCAATGATGAAGCCTCCTGGGCACAATGATACTTGGCTGGGCATAAGGCAGGTTTTGGCTGGCACTTTTTATTTGGTGGGCATCTATTGAAAGTTAATGTACCCCTGTGGAATGGGTACCAGCCAATCAGATGCCTCCAAATAAAAAGCTCATTTTCTAATGGCCAGGTAATGACCACTCCAGATGTTTCAATAGCATGATGAGCCACTTCACATGAAGGCAGAGTGAACCGCAAAGCCAGGAATAGTTGCAGAATGTGATTCTCCACTTATGCAGTTAAAGTAATTGAGCTGCCCTTGATAATTCTCCACATATGCGGTGACAGAGAAGCAAATAGAGCCAAATATAGTGATCGAGTGTAAAATAAAATTTAAATGTCAGCTTAACCTTTAAAGGCAGCAGTGACATAAAAAGCACAGTTCTTGTATTTCGATTGGGTTTCCAACTGCTGTTCCTGTCAGCAGTTGGAAACCCGATTGAAATACAACAACTGTGCTTTTTTAGAACTGCTTTTTAGGTCACTGCTGGCTTTAACTGTTTAGCTGACATTTAAACTTTATTTTACACTTGATCAGTATCTTTATGGTTCTATTTAGTTCTCTAACAGAAAATAAGGTAAAATTAATGGGGACATCGTCAAATCCATGGGGTTACACTAATTAATGTCAGCACATTGGACACATGTAGTGTTACTATACATAACCAAACCACAGCTACTGACAAGTTGCACGACTGCACCACAAAGACAAATGGCACAACCAAAGTTAATAAACAAATTTTTTTTTGATATTTAAAATCAGCGCAGCTGGATTAGCCTTATAATTACAATAACAACCTCTCTGGTGGTTGTTTTGTGCAACCCAACCCCCACATGGTCGTTAATCCCAAGGAAACAACTGCCAGCTCAGTCGTTATTGTATAAGTAAAACACTGGCATCCTGCCAATGCCTATTGAACTGTCTCCCTGAATCATGTGACTTGCAGACCTGCAGAGACAGTCACACATGTGATAACTAATCAGTGGGCTTTAGGCTGTTTGTTTCTTAATGACTTCACCTTGTCTAATTACAATGTGAAGTAGCGCAAAGTCACAAAAGATGAAGTAGCTCATTTCAGCGGGGACTTCTCGTAGTCCCACGTGAATGTGTAGTGGGCTACTTAGCCCATGCTTCACTGGCGGATTAAAACTTCACTGCATCTCTAGTTGGGAACCGAAGAAAAAGAAAGTCAAGGTGGCTATGTCTGGGTCTGTTGCTGTTAAATCTTCCCCTCCTCAAAAAGGTTGTGATGTATTGGTTCCTGTTGATGATGATGATGATAATGATCTGGGGGGGCATGATAGAAAACATCAGTACCGAAAGGAAATCAACAACATACAAGAGGGTAGCATCATCCAGAAAAGGAGACATGCATAAGGAAGGGCCCAAAGTTTGAAGATAGAGGGGGAATGGATCAGCGGCAACATCAGTAACTATTTTTTACACAGAGGGTGGTGGGTGCAAGGACAAACTAAAATTAACGATCAACATTCTGATGGGACAGCAGTAGTTGAATCATCACAATAATTTGTTGCTGGTGCCACTCAATTGGCTCCAATTGCTGCTCAGTGTTGTCAAGACAGTGGTTAACAGCCTCCAACTCACTCCACATCAGGCCCAAATTGGCCTGTGCGGCAGGTAGTTGGATAGGGTTGCCACCATCACCTGCTGCATGTTGTGGTGGTGGAGCAGCTGCTTGATCCATTGCCCTCCCCCCTTCACACCACCATGTGCAGGAGAATGCCATGCTGCCCCCTATTCCCCAGCAGGGCCAACAGGTGCATTACTGCCCAGTTCTGCAACCTTAGCCTGCCACTGTACATGGTGTTAGTTGTACAGGTGGGTGTGGCTGACCACCTGTGCCAAGGTGAGATCCTCTGGGGCCATGGTGCACCTCCACACCACACAGATTACATTTCACTACACTGCTGTCCTCAGGCAGTGTAGTAAAGAACTCCTACACTATTGATGTGTGGGGAGGACCAGGCACAGATGAGGGGTCCAGGTGTTGCTGGATCCAGGGGCTGCTGCTGCAGTGAAAATCTCTCTCAAGCATGATTCACTTCCTGCCTGCCAGAAGCATGTAACCTAGACTGTGTAAGCCATGTGATGTGTGTGGGCTGCCTGTAGATTCTCACTCCACCCATAAAGGTGGCATGAGCAATGCAAAGTCATTATCACCATTATTACAATGTGAAGTAGCGGTTTCAATGGGAACTTCACGTAGCCAGAAAATAACGTGAAGTGGGTTACTTTGTGTCTACTTTGCTAGCAGAATTTAGCTTTGCTACATCTCTACTCACCATTATTCAACATCAAAAGTAGGGAAATTTGGCCTTAGCGTTGACATGGGTAACACCACACCTCCACTGTGAATGCAGGAACAGGTATGATGGATGTGTTTTGGTGCTTTGAACCCCAATGCTTACTCCATTGTCCTATACTATACCTATCTTAAGTTACTCATGGAATGGGGTGAGCATTAGGGTTCATAATGCCAAAACGCATCCATCATGCCTGTTCTTGCATGCACAGTGGGGGTGTGTGTTACCCTTGTCAACCCTAAGGTTGAATTTCCCTACTTTTCATGCTGCAACCCTATTGGTGAATTAACACCATTTTTTGCAGTGAATGTCCCTTCTTTTTGAGAAAGTTTAATGTAAGTGGCATGTGGTTGTGGGTGCCTTCACACTGCCTTGAATATGTAATGTTATCCATTCCTTAGAGTGCAGGGCCCCCACAGGCTCTGCACTACCAAATATATATAACTGTAGAGACAGCATAATGAACCCTCATGTCCCTGTGGGAGTGCAAGGTACTTTGGGCCCTGCTCTCCCAGCACTGCAAAATGTCATACCCCCACCTCCCATTTTTTGCATAATGGTATGCATATGTGGGAGTGCAGGCCCTCTGGGTCCTGCACTCCCATTTATACATAAGTACAGAGACATACCACAGGCCAAGAGACATGAAAAGGAACCCTTGTAACACAAATTTGGCAATAAGTCAATAACTGAAGCAAGTATGGGAAAAATATCACTGCTGTTGTAATCATGACTTGGAAATCTCCATACATGCTTAGCCCACCTACAGGTGGACTAAGCGGTGAGTAGCAAAAAATTCATATCTTGAACCATTTTTGAGATATGTGTGCTGAAAGGTGGCACAATGTTATACTATTGGAAATAGCACAACTTCAGAGTGCCGTAACCAGGGAACCATTGTAAATTTTTTCACCAAACCAGCAAAAGGCACATCTGTGGGGCAAGTGTTTGCCACCCTGTAAATTTCAACCAAAAAGCCCTAACCATTTGCTATGATGTGGCAAAGAAATGTGTGGTTTGGGGCTGGTTTTCAACTGTACTTTGACAAAAGTACCAGTATTTTTGCAAAAGTACCATTGGTTTGCATGGGGGAACTTTTGTGAAAGTAGTGAGGGACTTTTTAAAAAGTGTTCTATGTCAACCAATGGTACTTTCACAAAACTACCTGATACTTTTACGAAAATGCCAGTGCTTTTCAAAACTACCTGGTAATTTTGCGAAACTACCTGGTACTTCTGCGAAAGTACCAGTACTTTTGCAAAACTACCCTGTGTTTTTTGTGAAACTCAATGGTACTTTCATGAAATAAACAGAATTTTTGTGAAACTACCTGGTGCTTTCACGAAAGCACCAGAATTTTTGTGAAGCTACCTGGTGCTTTCACGAAACACCAGTATTTTTGTGAAACTACCTGATGCTTTTGCAAAAGTACCAGTACTTTTGCAAAACTACATGGAACTTTCACAAAACTGCCTGGTACTTTTGTGAAAGTACCAGTACTTGTGCGAAACCACTTGGTACCTTTGAGAAACTAATATGTATATGTAGGAGCATGAGCCCTCTGGGCCCTGTGCTCCCACTTCCACATAATTAAGGAGACACAACATAGGCCTAGAGACATGAAGAGGAATCCTCGTAATGCAAATATGGCAATATCTCAGTAACTGTAGCAACTATGAAAAAAATTGCACTGCAGTTGTAATCATGACTTGGAAACCCCCATGCATGCTTAGTCCTCCAAAAGGTGGACTAAGTTTTGAGTAGCGAAAAATCCATATCTTTAATAACCGTTTTCAAGATATGGGCACCAAAAAACACCATGGGCGGCACAATGTTATCCTATGGGAAATTGCGCATTTTCAGAGAGCCATCAATATGGAACTGGGGTAAATTTTTTGCCAAACCACCAAAAGGCACATTGATAGGGCAAAGGCTTGCCACTCTGCAAATTTCAACCCAAAAGCCATCTCCGTTCTTTTGCTATGAAGTGGCAATGGAACATGGGTGCACATATATTTTCCCATAGGATAAAATGGGAACTTCAAAGTCTGATAACTTTTGAATAGATTAATATTTGAGCCTGAAATGTTCAGGGTCGAAAGTGATTATCCTACAAAACAATCCAGCATTGGTGTGGTGAAAATGTAATAATGCATTCAAAAGTTATCACATTTTGAAATTTCAGGTTCTGAGCATGCTCAGTTGGTAGTGCACATATAGTTTTCTCATTGACTATAATGGGAAATTTTAAACTTTAATAACTTTTGAATGAATTAATATTTTTTCACCAAAACTTCAAAAGGCACTTCCCTGACCCAGTCCGCTTACACCCTGAAAAATTCAGACCAGACAGACAAGCTATTCAGGCTGTGGAGACAAGCAAAGAATTTCACAAAGTTGAAGATTTTTCACACTTTTTCATGCTCTGCAAGTCCACAACCACAAATCTGACCAAAACTAAACTTTCTAGAGTGAGAGATCTACAGGACCACACTGCATATGAAAAATTGCAGGTGAATCAGAGTAATAATTGCAATTTTATTAAAGTGTAAACTTTTGGGTTTAACATGGAATTGGCTGCACAACCCTAATGTACTGGCCCTACTGGGCCAATACAACATAAAATAATATTATATATATATAGGATACATGATGGGCAGGAGTGAGATATGGGAAATATTCTCACTCCTGCTGAGTGAGCTCTGTATTCTCATGAGTGCCGAAGGCACAAGTGAGAATGCACAGCTCACTCTGCAGGAGTGAGAATATTTCCCATATCTCATGATCTGTACATCATGTGTGCTATTTATACAAATGGGGTGAGAGCGTATGAAGTGTCATGTTTTGCTGTATATTTTTCCCCTGTATCAATGTGCTTTTTTTTTGGAGTTTTAGTCTTTATTAACTTATTTTTGGTAGGCAGGTGTGTTTTTTAGGAGTACTGGGAAGTTAAGTGATTTGTTCAGATTTTCACAGTATGCAAATGGAGGCTGTGAGATTCAAACCCAGGTCTGGTCTGCAGAATTTATCAAGCTTGTTCAGAGTTCATTACTCCAAGATCTAGGTTATACTGAAAGCAGTGTCTGTCTGTGGTCTGAGAGTGTGGGAGTGTTTCTCAATGGGCTGTAATTGTAAGAAGAACTGTGGGACACAGGTGATTGTGTTTGGCTGTGCTAATTGTGTTAGTTGCAGCTTGCAGAGAGAAAGAAACTGCTTTGTAAATGAGTTTCATTTGAATTCAGGTTGCTTTTATGTTGAGGGTAGCACAGAAATGGGCTAAGAGCGTTGACCACTTTGAAACACAGGTAAGTGTGTTTTTCTATGCTATTTTTGTTAGTCGAAGCTTGCAGTGAGAAAGAAATTGCTTTGTAAATGAGTTTCATTTTAATTTAGTTTCTTTTGAAGCTGAGTTTACCACATGAATGGGTTCGAAGTTTGGCAACTTTGGAACACAGGTAAGTGTGTTTTTCTATGCTATATGTGTTACTGTAGTTGTAGCTTGCAGTGAGAAAGAAACTGCTTTGTAAATGAGCTTCATTTGAATTTAGTTTTTTTTTTTTAAGCTGAGTTTACAACATAAATGGATTAGGAGTTTTGGAAACTTCGGAACACAGGTAAGTGTGTTTTTCTATGCTATATGTGTTAGTTGCAGCTTGCAGTGAGAAAGAAACTGCTTTGTAATTGAGTTTCATTGAATTCAGGTTGCTTTTATGCTGAGATTAGCATAGAAATGGCCTAGTAGTGTTGGAAACTTTGGGATACAGATAAGTGTTTTGCAATGCTAACTGAGTGATTTGCAAGTGATTTGCAGGCTTCCGTGAGACACACAAATTGATTTTTGAAGCACTTTCATTTGGAATGCTAGCTTGAGAGAGTGAGTGACATCAGCAGGATATATCTCAGTTCACTGATGTCATCAGCATTTATCTCACTGCAGTAAGCATTTATTTCACTGCAGTGAGAATATCTCAATTTATTGCACTGGAATACCTCTCACCCTCATTGTATAAATATATATATACACATATATTATAGTGGCATGGTCGCGCCACTATAGTTAGGGTACAGCGGTCACTTCTATGTCAAACTCAACATTTTACACATTAAAAACTTTGACATGTTCAATGGATTTGCCTGAAATTTGGTATGCATGGTGGGGCATGCTACATCTCTTGATATGCCAAATTGCATTTGGGTCAGACTTACAGTCTTTGCGTATGAAAATGTTGAAAAATGCAAAATTATCCATTTTTGGAGGTAGCTTTTGGGATTTTGGACATTGGCCTGCATGGCTGTTGTGAGGTGTGCCACTCTGCAAGATGGCTCATTTGAAAAAGCTTTGATGGACGAACATGTCGCTTTTTGTTTGATGAAAAAATATTAAGGCTTGCAAAAGTTATGCCACTTTTAAGTTTCCATTATAAGTCAATGGGAAAATGTATATGTATGTTTTGTGAACAAAGAATGGGGTTCTGGCCATCTCGTCCCACCTGGCAATCAAAGAATTTGCAGCCTCACAGTTCAAGAATCTTTGTCCCTGAGAATTTTAAAAATTCTTTAATCACGAGGTCGCCATCTTGTTTTTAAATTTCCGATCGGAAAAACACAAACATCTTGGTGCAGGGGTCACCTCTGAAGTAAAATTTGAAAGGATTTTACACAGGGGACTCTGATCTATCGAGCCATGCCTTTGGTTTGATCCAAATTGTTCAAAAAATAGAGTTCTGAGCTTTTAAAATATTAATTTGTGACTCACTAATGATCTTTGATCGCGAGCCTGCAAATTCTTTGATTGCGATATTCTTTGATCGCGATTGTGTATAGCGAGCTAGGGATGAGATGGCCAGATTTAAAAATGTATTTTCTCATCTCATGGGTGCCTTAGGAAGTTAAATGAGGGTGGGTTTTGCTTGGGGGCTTTGTTCTGCCCATCTGAATAAAAAAACTTAATGTTTTCAATATCCCTGGTAGTCTAGCACCTCCCCCAATCTGTTTCAAAAGAATAATATTCTGCATTTCCCTGATAGTCTAGCGGTCCTCCCAATCTGTATAAATTTAATCTTGTTGTCCATGTCCCCGGTAGTCTAGCTGCCCCCCCCAATCATAATAAAATACATTACTATCTCTAATTCCCTGATAGTCTAGTGGCCCCCATGAGTATTTCATAAATAATGGTTTTGTATATCCCTGGTAGACTAGTGGCCCCCGATCTGTATTAAATTAATATTGTTGTTCATGTCCCTGGTAGTCTAGTGGTCTTCTCATCATAATGAAATAGATAACAATTTGCAATTTCCTGGTAGTCTAGTGGCTCCCCCACCCAGCCATGCCAGCCCACCCAGCACCCCCACCCTTCCCCAGCCAGTGACTGGCATAACCACCTCTCACCTCCACAGCCAGCTGCCAACTGTATGTATTAGCAGCACTAATTTCTGAGCACCTCTTTGCATTAGCGCTCCTTATACACACAGTCAGGGGCTGGCTGTGGAGGTGAGAGGTGGGCTGTTCCAATCACCAGCTTGGGAAGGGTGGGGGGTGCTGGGTGGGCTGATACAGCTAGGTGGGGGGGCCACTAGACTACAAGGAAATTGCAGATCGATATCTATTTTATTACACTATGATGGGGGGTGTGCTAGACTACCAGGGATATGAACAACAATATTAATTTTATACAGTTCTGGGGGGCCACTAGACTACCAGGGAATTAGAGATCGTAATGTATTTTATCATGATCGTGGGGTGCTAGACTACCAGAAATATGGACAACAAGATTAATTTTATACAAATTAGGGGGACTGCTACACTACCAGGAATATACAAAGCATAATTTATTAAATACACATTGGGGGGGGCTGCTAGACTACCAGGGAAATGCAGAACATTATTCTTTTGAGACAGATTGGGGGGCCGCTAGACTACCAGGGATATTGAAAACATGATGTTTTTTATTCAGATGGGGCAGAACAAAGCCCCTTGAGCAAAACCCACCCTCATTTAACTTGCTAGGACACCCCTGGGCTGAGAAAATAGATTTTTAAATCTGGCCATCTCGTCCCTTGCTCTTTATTCATGAGCGTGCAATTTCTTTAATTACGAGCCTGCAAATTCTTTGATCGTGAGATTCTTTGATCGCTATCATGCATCGTGAGTGAGGGATGAGATGGCCAGATTAAAAAACACATTTTCTCAGCCCAGGGGGGTCCTAGGAAGACAAATGAGGGTGGGTTTTGCTCAGGGGGGCTTCATTCTGTCGAACCATGTTGGTGGTTTACTGCAATTACTTCAATTTTTTGATTTATAGCATTTTGTATTCTTTGTTTGTGAGCCTGCAAATTCTTTGATCGTGAGATTCTTTGATCGCCATCTTTGATCATGATGGGGGGACAAGATTGCCAGATTTTTTTATAATGGAATAGATAAGAAAATTTTACCAACCTTTAAGATTGAATATCTTGGAAACGGTTTGGTCTTTTTACTTGAAATTTGGAGGGTGTTTATGACGTGTCCTGTAGATGTGAATTAGGGTGTTTAAGTGTTGGAGAAAAACATTTTTGTGGAGATATTGAGTGATGCACTTTACGTGTTGCGGACAGTGTTTCAGATCATGCTGGTGGCTTGAAATTGATAGTGTACATAGCCTTAGTGTCATGGATGTAGTTTTCAGTTGTTGTGTGTGTTAAATGTCAACAGGTATGAAACTGTGCCACTCTGACAAATGAAAATTTCAAACTTTGACATGTTATATCTCGGACACGGTTCGGTCTTTTTACTTGAAATTTGGGGGGTGTTGACAGCATGCCCTGTAGATGTTAATTGTGGTGTTTATGTGTTGGACAATATATGTTTTGTGGAGATATTTTGTGGTGCAGTTTATATGTTGTGGACAGCATTTTCTATTGTTCTGCTAGATTAACATTTGTTTGGTGGCTGGCCTTGCTGTTGTAAATGCACTTTTTAGTCATTGGGTGTGTAATGTGGCCCGACACTTACAAGTTGGTTTGGGTCTCGCACTCCCACCAACTTACACAACTTTCTTCTTTTCTATCCTTCCTTAGAAAGTAAGGAAATTCTATGCAAAAAACTTTGGTAATGCATCAGTTAGGGTTCTTCTACAGTGAAAAAAGTGAGGAAATTCAATTTTAGGGTTCCCACCCTTGCACCCCACCCCAGCCCACCCCACTAACAGGTTTGGGGTGTGCATTGGGGTCGTCTGCCTTTACTTTTACCCCACCCCAAGTGTAAACAAGCTGAGGTGATGCAGTGTAGGAGAATGGGGTGTGCATTGGGGTCGTCTGTCCTAACTCTCACCCCATCCCATGTGTAAACAAGCTGAGGTGGCGCAGTGTAGGAGAATGGGGTGAGAGTTAGGACAGATGACCCCAACGCGCACCCCAATGCCTGTGGGTGGGGGTGGGCTGGAGGTGGGGTGCAAGGCGTGGGAACCCTAAAATTGAATTTCCTCACTTTTTTTACTGTAGAAGAACTGTAACTGATGCGTTAACAAAGTTTTTTGCATAGAAAATATATACATATATATATATGTGTGTGTGTGTGTGTGTGTGTTTGTGTATACATATATACACATACATACATGTACACACACACACATATATATATTATGGCAGCATGGTAGTGCTACCAAAGTTAGGGTTGAGGAGCCATTTACATGTTAAACCTAAACTTTTGCAGCTTAATAACTTTGCAACCATTTGACAGATTTGCCTGAAATTTGGAATACATGATCAAGAACCATGTATTTTGGGATCTGCCAACTTTCATACTGTTCGGATATACGGCTGTGGAGTTATTAAGCGTGATCTGCGCACACATTTACGCTTTTTTGCAATTATTTGGTCATCTCTACAGGTCACATGGTTTATGTGACTGGTCCAAAATCTTCAGAGAATGTGTGTCCAGGGTTCCCGATGTGCCTTTTGAAGATTCCATGAAAAAATATTAAACCGTTCAAAAGTTATTCAAAAAACAAGTTCCCATTATAAGTCAATGGGAAAAGTTAACAAAAAGTTCTACAGTGTCGCAAATGCAATTTTTACTTTTGCAAATGGCCCTTTTACTGTCGCAAATCCTCCATTTTGTTTTCAGTTGGTCATCAGAAAATGCTTGGCATTTAAATTTGGGACCCTCTAGAAGTCTAATTCTTTTTGTATTCACTTAGTTGAACCCTGAGGATGCTAGGCTTGTCTTTATTTTGGGGTAAAACACCCCAGAAATGTGTTTTTCAGATTTTTGGGAAAAGTACTTTTGCAAAGTATGCAACAGTGTCGCATGAATTTGCAAAAGCTTTTGCAAAGTTCAGCAGTACTTTTCCAGGCTGTGGGAAAATGACAGCAATTCTTTGCCACCCTGCTGCAAAAGGAAGGTTTGGTCTTTTGGGCTGATATTTGGAGGGAACACAGCCAACATGCCACAAATGTGCCTTTCAGTGTTTTTGGTGAAAAAATATTACAGGGTGGCAAAGTTACAGCACTCCAAAGTTGACACTTTTTCCCATAGGATAACATTACAACGTCCGCCGCATTACAGGAATCCTTTGCTGCCCTGCTGCAAAATAACAGTTTGGTCTTTTGGACTGAAATTTGGAGGGAAGAAAGTCAACATTCCACAGATGTAACTTTCAGTGGTTTGTGAAAAAATATTACAGGGAGCCACAATTATGGCACTCTGAACTTCTCTTTTTTTTCCCATAGGAGAACATTACAGCGTTCGTTGCTCCTTTCAGGGCCCGTATCTCAGAAACAGTGTGAGATATGGACCTTTCATCAGAAAAATGGGGGCTAAGTACAAAACTAGCCAGGAAAGTCATAAATCATATGACTTTTACATTTTTTTCTATGTGGTATGGTTCCTCAGATATAATCAGTTTAGTATTCCAACTCCTCATTTTCTGCTCCGAGACCCATTATTATGCATACATTCCTTGTACTCACTGTCTTTCTCTATGCAGCTTTTGGGGAAAACCAGCCTGTGCACTTACATTACTGTTACCGTTACCACTTGTGGTTCCATACACGGTGGCAAAGAATTGTTGTCATTTTCCCACAGCCTGGAAAAGTACTGTCAAACTTTGTGAAAGCTTTCACAAATTCATGCAACACTGTCACAAATGCGAAAGTACTTTGTGAAAGTACTTTTCCCATAAATCTGAAAAACATATTTCTGGTGTGTTTTACCCCCAAATAAAGACATGCCTAGCATCCTCAGGGTCCAACTAGGTAAATATAAAAAGAATTAGGTTGCTAGAGGGTCCCAAATTTAAATGCCAAGCATTTTTCTGATGACAAACTGAATATGAAATGGCGGATTTACAACCATAAAAGGGCCTTTTGCGAAAGTAAAAACTGCATTTCTGAAAGTGTTGAACTTTTTGTTAACTTTTCCCATTGACTTATAATGGGAGCTTTTTTTTGAATAACTTTTTAACTGTTTAATATTTTTTCACAAAATCTTCAAAAGGCACATCGGGGACCCTGGCTGTACGTTCCCTGAAGATTTCAGACCGGTTGCACAAACCATGCAACCTGTAGAGATGACCAAAGAATTGCAAAAAAGTGTAAATGCACACAGATCATGCTTAATAACTCTGCAGCTGTATACCCAAAGAGTACAAAAGTTGGCAGATCCCAAGATGTATGGTTCTTGATTGTGTATTCCAAATTTCAGGCAAATCCGTTGAACGGTTGCAAAGTTATTAAGGTGCAAAATTTTAGGTTTAACATGTAAATGGCTCCTCAACCCTAACTATGCTAGCACTACTGTGATACCATAATGTAATATATATATTCTTTGTAAAAAATTAAAAAACATCATTAATGCATCAGATAAGGTGAATACCACAACAACAAAAGCAGGGAAATGAGGCGTTAGGGTTTCCAACCCTAGCACCCCACCCCCAAGGTTCCCATCTTTACCACCCTACCCCATCCCCCACCATCCATACACCAATAGGCACTGGGGTGTGCCATTGGGTCATGAGGCCTAACTCTCACTTCATTCCATGAGTAAACAAGCTTACATGCTACAGTATAGGACAATGGGGTAAGAGTTAGGCCTGATGACGCAATGGCACACCTCGACTCCTGTTGGTATGTGGAGAGTGGGGGGATGGGGTTGGGTAGGGTGGAAGGGGTTGGAACCCTGAGAGTGGGGTATTATGGCTGCAAACTCTAACACTCTGTTTCCCTGCTTTTCTTGCTGTGGTATTCACTCTGACTGATGCTTTAACAATGTTTTTTGCAAAGGATTTCCCTTCTTTTTCAGATGGTGTAACTGTATACTCATTTTACTGTGGGAGCACAGGGTCCTTTGGACCATGTGCTACCATCCCTCCATTGAGATAGTACAGTAGTATCCATATGTTATGGTGGGAACTAGGATCCAGGACCCTCCAGACCCTGTGCTTCCATCCCCTCCATCCAATGTGAAAAATGGGAAACACTGGGAAAGTTATGAATGTGTGTAGAAAGGAGCAATGGACGCTTGTAAAGTACTCATTTTTTTGAATTTTCTCACTAAATTTTCAACATCAGCATTATGAGACCTCCCCTCATGAACAGTGCAACTGTAATTTTGTTAATTCATCCCAAAAGTTGATTTCCCACAGCAACAGTGCCATTCTGTGCCACAGGTGTGAAATCACATTTTGGATAGAATGTGCAAAATGACAGCTGCTCTGTTCATAAGGTGGTGTAAAAAAATGGCAATGTTGAAAATCTGGAGGGAAAATAAGAAAAATTTGCAAAGTTGCGAGTGTTTGTAGAAAGTGGGTAATACAAGCCTGCAACGCAGTCATTTTTTGAAATTGTTTCACCACATTTTTAACATGGGCTTTATGGGTCCTCCCCTCATGAACAGTGGCACTATTAGATTGTTACTCTGTCCCAAAAATTGATTTTGCACTTTGACCACACCATTCTGCACCACAGGTACAAAAACACATTTTGGGCAAGATATTAGGAATGGCAGCTGTAAGCTGGCCCGCCGGCACAGCGGTAGAGTTATCGCTTATGGTGCCAGCGACCCGGGTTTGGGAACGGACTCGGGTGGTTGGAGGGCCGGCTGGGGGGAGGAGGATTGAGCACCCAGGGGCTGCTCTCCTCCTCCGGGAGGGGTGCGGATGCGAGTCCCGCTGTGATACTGCCACCTGGGTGACCATGGGTGGAGGTGCAACGAGACAGTATACAAGAGGAGGGTGGATATCTGCCAGGAGCTGGAGCATAAGCACATCGAGGTGTGCATCACTCCTTGGCCCCCTTAGGTGCAGACGTCCAAGGGGTAGGGACCAGAGAAAAAGCACCTGTAGATGGGACCTGGCTGTCCCGAGAAAACCCTTAACCAGGCTACACAGATGGGGCTCGCAAGGCCTTCTGACACAGTCTCTAGGTGTGAGAGGGGGACTATCTGGGGGGTTCCCCTCCTCCCCGCCTGGGGGTAAACCATGGCAGGATGGGGAAGGCTAGCCAAGCACCCGGAGGAAGGTACCTGGGGGCTGGACTATGGGTAACTACAGCCTAGGAGATCCCCGAAGAAAGGAATTCAGTGCAGTGAGGAAGGGGGCATAAAGAGAAAGTAAAAAAATAAATAAATAAAAAAAAGAATGGCAGCTGTACTGTTCATAAGGAGATGTTAAAAAACAACAATGTTGAAACTCTGGAGCAAAAAATATTAAATATTGGCGAAGTCACAAGTGTACATAGAAACTGCTCAATGCACACTCATAACACTCATTTTTGGGAATTTATTTCACCAAAATTGCAACATGGGCTTTTTGAGACCCCAACTCATGAACGGTGACACTGTCATTTCATGAATCGGTCCCAAAAGGTAATTTCATGCAGTGACCAAGAAATCACCTTTTGGGACCAAGAAACAAAATGACAGTGACAGTGTTCTCAAGAAGGGGTCCCAAGAACCCGATGTAGAAAATTTCAGGCCAACATTTCTAAAATTGGCCAAGGTATCAACCTAAGTTGACCCCCCCCATTAACTCCCATTATACAGCTTACCTTGATCCCCCAGACTGCAGTTCAGCTTTGAAGAGTGCAGACAGGTCTCGGCCCAGAGAAGATTGCCTATCCTGACCTCTGGAGGGTTTGTATGGTGAGGGAGTACAGAGAGGTGGGTGTGCAAAGGGAGGGTGGGGATGGGGGAGGGGAGAAGATGAGGACTTTTTTTGCATGGTAAAAACAAAAAAAATACTTTGGGGACGGTTTTCTTTTTTTACAGGTTAAAATAAAAAAAATATTTGGCACACTGGGGTGGGCTCCCAGTGTGCCACTTAAGTTGGGGGGGGATCATGATGCTGACTGGAGGATTGGGCACCCCAGTCAGCAATACTTTGATACAGGATCCTGCATTGAAATTATTGCAAATTTTGTTGCAGGATTCTGCATTGAATAAAAGGCATCAGGGGAAAGTTCATTTTTTTATAGGGTTTTCAATAAATGTAACAGTAGGACACACTGGGGTGGCCTCCTAGTGTGCCAAATAACTGTGTGTGTGAGGAGGGGGGCATACATTCTCAACAAGGAACAAAGTGGGTGCTTCTTGACTCTGTAGCTGGCAGCACGAGTTCCAGCAGTGGCTGCAGAAGTCAAGAAAAATACTGCTTTTCTCATACAAAGAACAGCTTTCAAGCCATTCTGTTGAACAACTAGTACCCGATATAAAAACTTGTTTGGGGCCAGCTGAAAAGGAAAAAAATATCAGAATACACCTGAAGAGGTCCTCTTTAGCTGTGTTCTGATATCTGTTTCTGTTTTTAAAAGCTTCCCTTCGGTACTATAATATCCTCACTAAGCAGCAAACAAGCAAGATGGCGGTCACAGCCCAGCTCAATCCATCAAACAGTCTGTGAACCGTTTGAAAAATACCTGCATACTTTGTGAAAAGAAGCAGATATTTTTCACACAGTACAACACTGCCCATATGTTATGGTGGAAGCACAGGGTCCCATCCCTCCATCAAGATAGTACTACAGTATCCATATGTTATGTTGGGAACCAGGGACCTTCAGACCCTGTGCTCCCGTCCCTCCATCCAGATAGTACAACAGTGTGAAAAATGGATAACACTGGCAAAGTTACAAGTGTGCATAGAAACTGAGCAATACATGCCTGCAACGTGCTGATTTTTTTGAATGTTTTCACCAAATCTTCAACAACAGCATTATGGGACCTTCCCTTATGAACAGTGCAACTGTGATTTTGTTAATCCATCCCAAAAGTTGATTATGCACCATGACCATGCCATTCTGTGCCACAGGTATGAAATCACATTCCTGACAGGATGTGCAAAATGACAGCTTTTCTTTTCATAAGGTAGTGTAAAAAATGGCAATGTTGAAAATCTGGAGTGGAAAATATGAAAAATTGGAAACACATGCCAGTAACACTTGTCATTTTTGGAATTAATTCACCAGATTTTCAACATGGGCTTCATGGGTTCTCCCCTCATGAATAGTGGCACTGTCAATTTGTTAATCTGCCCCAAAGGTTGATTTTGCACAGCGACCATGCCATTCTGTGCCACAGATGCAAAAACACATTTTGGGCAGGATATGAAAAAATGACAGCTGCACTGTTCATAATGAGGTGTTAGAAAATGGAAATGTTGAAAATCTGGAGTGAAAATATAAAAAAAAATTGACAAAGTTACGAACGTACGTAGAAACTGAACAATGCACGCTTGTAATGCAGTCATTTGTGGAAAATGTTTCAACAGAATTCTGTCATGGGCTTTTCGAGACCCCACCTCATGCATAATGGCACTGTCACTTTGTGAATCAGCCTTGAAAGGTGATTCCACGCAGTGACTGCAAAATCACCTTTTGGGACTGAGAAACAAAATGTGAGTGACAGTGTTCATGAGGAGGGGTCCCAAGAATCCTATGTTGAAACTTTGGGGCCAAAATTCCTTACATTGACTGAGATATCAACCTAAGTCGAACCCCCCCATTGACTCCCATTATATAGCTTATCTTGATTCCTCACATTGCAGTTTGGCTTTGAAGAGTGCAGACGTGCCCCTGTCCAGAGAAGATCACTGATCCTGACCTCTGAAGGGTAAATATGGGTGAAAGGAAGTGCGGGGATGTGGATGCACAGAGGGAGAATGGGAATGAGGAGGGGGGAACAATGAGGGATGGTTTTCTTTTTTTGCAGGAAAAAAACAAAAAATACTTGGGGACAGTTTTCTTTTTTACAGTTTACAAAAAAATAATAATTGGGCAGACTGGAGTGGTCTCCCAGTGGGCCACCAAAATTGAGGGGAATCATGATGCTGACAGGGGGATTGGACACCCCTGTCAACAATACTTCAATACAGGATCCTGCATTGAAATATTCACAAATTTCGATGCAGGATTCTGCATCAAAGACAATGGAGGACGTTTTTCTTTTTTCACAGCTTAAAATAAACAAAAAATAATAATTGGGCACACTGAGATGGACTTCCAGTGTGCCACCAAATTTGAAGGGGATAATGATGCTGACAAGGGGATTAGGCACCCGCATCGGCAATAGAAGTGTGCTGGGGAGGCTCTTTTTAATGTATTTACCATTTATGTGGGTACAATGGGGTAGAATCCCAGTATGCCACAATGCTGGGGGGAGGGTTACACACCAACATGGGGATTAGGTACCCCGATATTGGTGCAAAAAATAGGAATTTGTGTGTAGGGGGCAGAATACTTTGATGCAGGATCCTGCCATGAAATTATCACAAATTTCGATGCAGGATTCTGCATCGAATAAAAGGCATTGGGGATGGTTTCTTTTTTTCATAGGGTTTTCAATAAATGTAACAGTAGGGCACACTGAGGTGGGCTCCCAGTGTGCAAATAACTGTGTGTGTGTATCTGTGTGTGGGCATACATTCTGACATGGGATTGGGCACCCTGTGTCAGTGCAGAACAAAGCAGGTGCTCCTTGATACTGTAGCCTGCAGTATGAGTTCCAGCTGCAGAAGTCAAGAAATTACCACTGTTCTCATACAAAGAACAGCTTTCAAGCTGTTCTGTTGAGAAGCTGGCACCCAACATAGAATCTTGTTTGGGGCCAGCTGAAAAAGGAAAAAAACATCAGAATACACCTTAAGAGGTCCTCTTTACCAGTGTTCTGATGTTTTTTTTTCTGTTTTTAAAAGCTTCCCTTCGGTACTGTAACATCCTTGCTAAGTGGCAAAAACAAGATGGCGGTCACAACCCAACTCGGTCCATCAAACAGACTGTGAACTGTGTGAAAAATACCAGCATACTTTGTGAAAAGAAGTTGGTATTTTTCATACAGTACTCCTATTGTTTAAAAAATAAGCTGGTATGTTTCGCACTATACTCCTATTGTGCGAAAAATATATTTTTCATGCCTGACAAATTTTCCCATAGGAAACAATGGGAAATTAAAAATGTCATAACTTTTGAATGGATTAATATTTTTTCACCAACATTTCAACACTTTATATCTCAGAAACCACTTAACAGATTTCCATTAAATTTGGCAGATCTAGAGCTCTGCCTCTTCTAATGTCATGTAAATCCATTGATGGGCTCTGAAGTTATTAAGGCTCAAAGTTTGGACGTTAACATACAAGTACAGTTTCACCCTAACTATACTGGCATGACCACACCAGAATAATGTGTATTTGTATATGTGTGTGTGTGTGTGTGTGTGTGTGTGTGTGTGTGTGTGTGTGTGTGTGTGTGCATGTGTGTGTATATGTGTGTGTATATGTGTGTGTGTGTGTGTATATATATATATATATATATACACACACACACATATAATGTAGCACAGTAGAGCTACCATAGTTAGGGTTGAGGAGCTATTTACTGTTCATGTTAAACCTAAAATTTTGCACCTTAATAACTTTGCAACCGTTCAATGGATTTGCCTGAATTTGGAATACATGATCAAGAACCATACATCTTGGGATCTGCCACCTTTCGTACTGTTCGGATATACGGCTGCGGAGTTATTAAGCATTATCTGCACACGTGTTTTCTTTTTTTTGAATTCGTTAGTCATCTCTACAGGTTGCACAGTTTGTGCGACTGGTCCGAAATCTGCAGGGAACGTGCGGCCGGGGTCCCTGATGTGCCTTTTGAAGATTTCGTGAAAAAATATTAAACGTTCAAAAGTTAATCAAAAAACAAGTTCCCATTATATGTCAGGGGGAAAAGTTAACAAAAAGTTCAACACTTTTGCAAATGTAGTTTTTATTTTCGCAAATGGCCCTTTTACTTTTGCAAATCCACCATTTTGTTTTCAGTTGGTGATCAGAAAAATGCTTGGCATTTAAATTTGGGACCGTCTAGCAACACAATTATTTTTGTATTTACCTAGTTGGACCCTGAGGATGCTAGGCATGTCTTTATTTTGATGTTAAACACCCTAGAAATATGTTTTTCAAGTTTCTGGAAAAAGTACTTTCACAAAGTAATGTCGCACTCACAAAAGTGTCACAAATTTTTGTGAAAGCTTTCACATATTGCGACACTACTTTTCCAGGCTATGGCAAAATGATAATTTTTTTGCCACCCTGCTGCAAAAGAACAGTTTGTTCTTTTTGGCTGAAATCTGGAGGGAATGCAGCCAGCATCTCATATATGTACCTTTCAGTGTCTTGTTGAAAAAATATTATACAGTGGCAAAGTTATGGCACTCCAAAGTTGATGCTTTTTCTAGGATAACATTACGGTGTCTGCTGCATTACAGGAATCATTTGCCACCCTGCTGCAAAACAATGGTTTGGTCTTTTAGGCTGAAATTTGTAGGAAAGAAAGCCAACATCCCACAATTGTGACTTTTAGTAGTTTGGTGAAAAAATATTAGAGGGAGACAAAGTTATGGCACTCCAAACTTCTCTTTTGTTCCCATAGGATAACATTATGGCATTCGCAGCGCCTTTCAGGAATCGTATCTCGGAAATGGTGCAAGATATGGACTCTTCATCAGAATGGGGACTAAGTACAAAACTAGCCAGGAAAGAGATAATTCCTATGACTTTTAATTTTTTTTCTATGTCATACGGTTCCTGAGATATAAGCAATTTAGTATTCCAACTCCTCATTTTCTGCTCTGAGACCCATTAGTATGCATACATTCTTTGTACTCGCTGTCTTTCTCTATGCAGCTTTTGGGAAAAACCAGCCTGCATGCTTACATTACTGTTACCCTTACCACTTCTGTTTGCAGTTCCGTACCTGTTTCACTTACTGTTCCCGTCTACGCCACCATGTGAGTTACCCTTTGCGTTTTCATTTGCACTTGTGTTTGCATTATTTTTACCATTTGTGTCTACAGTACTGTTTCTCTTTCTGTTTCACTTTGTGTCACCATGTGCATTACCATTTGCATTTGCGGGCACCGTGTTACTATGTGACAAGACATCATGTGGCAGGAGCGGGCCCCATGATCCTGCCGCCACATTACATTCACTATTTCTCATTATCATTCTTAAAAAGAAGGGAAATTAGAAGCAAATAACTCCATTTAATGCATCAGTTAGGGTTGTTTCATAGCGACAAAAGCGAGGAAATTTTATGTTAGCGTTGAAACCCTCTTGCACCCCTCCAGCCCACCCCCCAACTGGAATCAGGGTGTGCGTTGGGGTCATCGGTCCTAACTCTCACCACATTCTCCTATTCCTCAGCTTCTTTCCACTTGTGATGGGGTGAGAGTTAGGGGGCCAAAGACCCCAACGTGCACCCCGATGCCGGTTGGGGGGTGGGCTGGAGGGGTGCAAAGGGGGTTTCAACCCTAACATCGAATTTCCTCATTTTTTCACTGTGGAACAACCCTAACTGATCCATTAAATAGATTTTTTTGCCTCTAATATATATATTATGGTAACACAGTAGTGCTACCATAGTTAGGGTTGAGGAGCCATTTACATGTTAAACACAAAATTTTGCACCTTAATAACTTTACAACCATTTGACGGATTTGCCTGAAATTTGGAATACTTGATCAAAACTGATATGCCTTGGGATGTGCCAAGTTTCATACTGGTTGCATATATGGCTGCGGAGTTATTAAGCATGATTTGCGCAGACATTTACGCTTTTTTGGAATTATACGGTTGTGCCTACAGGCTGCACGGTTTGTGCGACCAGCCCAAAATCTTCAGGAAGTGTGTGGCCAGGGTCCCCAAAGTGCCTTTCAAAGATTTCATGAAAAAATATTAAACGGTTCAAAAGTTATTCAAAAAACAAGTTCCCATTATAAGTCAATGGGAAAAGTTAAAAAAAAGTTCAACAGTGTTACAAATGCAGTTTTTTACTTTCACAAATGGCCCTTTAACTGTCACAAATCTGCCATTTTGTTTTCAGTTGGTGATCAGAAAAATGCTTGGCATTTAAATGTGGGACCCTCTAGCAACCTAATTATTTTTGTATTCACCTAGTCGAACCCTGAGGAAGCTACCCATGTCTTTATTTTGGGGTAAAACACCCCAGAAATATGTTTTTCACGTTTCTGGAAAAAGTACTTTCACAAAGTACTTTCACACTTGCGACGCTGTCGCATGACTTTGCGAAAGCTTTCGCAAATTGCGACAGTACTTTTCTAGGCTGTGGGAAAATGACAGCAATTTTTTGGCACCCCGCTGCAAAAGAATGGTTTGGTGTTTTGAGCTGACATTTGGAGGGAACACAACTGATATCTTGCAGATGTGCCTTTCAGTGTTTCATTGAAAAAATATTACACAGTGGCAAAGTTACAGCACTCCAAACTTGACACTTTTTCCCATAGAATAACATTACGGCATCCGATGATTGCAGCAATCGTTTGGTGCCCTGCTGCAAAATAACGGTTTGGTCTTTTGGGCTGAAATTTGGAGGGATGACAGCCAACATCCCACAGATTTGCCTTTTAGTGGTTTGGTAAAAAAATATTATAGGGAGCCAAAGTTACGGCACTCTGAATGTCTCTTTTTTCACATTGGATAACATTACAGCGTTCGCCGTGCCTTTCAGGACCCGTATCTCGGAAACGATGCGAGATACAGACTTTGTGACCGAAAAATTCTTAGCATACTAATGAGGGCCAAGTATAAAACTAGCAAGGAAAGTCATAAACCATATGACTTTTAAATTTTTTTCTACATCATATGGTTCCTGAGATATAAGCAATTTAGTATTCCAACTCATTTTCTGCTCCGAGGCCCATTATTGTGCATGCATTCTTTGTACTCACTGTCTTTCTCTATCCATCTTTTGGGGAAAAGCAGCCTATTGGCTTCCATTACTGTTACCGTTGCCCTTTCTGCTTGCAGTTCCATACCCGTTTCATTTATCGTTCACGTCTACACCACCATGTGCGTCATCCTTTGCATTTTCATTTGCGCTTGCGTTTCTGTTATTTTTTACCATTTCTGTCTACAGTACTATTTCTCTTTCTGTTTCACTTTGTGTCACCATGCCCATTACCAATTGCATTTGTGAGCACCATGTTACTATGTGACAAGACATCACGTGGTGGATCATTCCCGTCTACCCCACCGTGTGCATTGCCCTTTCTGTTCTCATTCACATTTGCGTTACCATGTGCACCACTGTTAGCACTTCTGTTTGCATTGCTGTTCCTGTTACTATGTCACAAGACATCACAGACCCTCCACTCCCACCACCGCATTACATTCACTATTTCTTGACATCATTCTCAAATGAAGGGAAATTAGAGGCAAAAAAACTCTTCTGTTTAATGCACCAGTTAGGGTTGTTCCACAGTGACAAAAGTGAGGAAATTCGGTGTTAGGGTTGAAACCACCCTTGAACCCCCAGCCCACCCCTCAACTGGCATTGGGGTGCACATTGGGTCTTTAGTCTAACTCTCACCCCATTCTCCTATACCTCTGCTTCTTTACACTTGTGATGGGGTGGGAGTTAGAATAACGACCCCAATGCACACCCCAATGCCAGTGAAGGGTGAGCTGGGGGCCCAAGGGGGTTTTCTACCCTAACACAGATTTTCCTCACTTTTGTCCCTGTGGAACAACCTTAGCTGATGCATTAAATGGAGTTTTTTGCCTCTAAAATAAATAAATAAATATATATATATATATAATGGTAGCACAGTAGTGCTACCATAGTTAGGGTTGAGGATCCATTTACCTGTTAAACCCAAAATTTTGCACCTTAATAACTTTTCAACCATTTGACAAATTTGCCTGAAAATTTGGAATACATGATCAAGACCCATATGCCTTGGGATCTGCCAACCTTTGTACCAGTCGGATATATGGCTGTGGAGTTATTAAGTGTGATTTGCATGTGCATTTACACTTTTTTGGAATTCTACAGTCATGCCTACAGGTCACACAGTTTGTGTGACTGGTCTGAAATCTTCAGGGAACGTGCGGCCAGGGTGTCCGATGTGACTTCCGAAGATTTCGTGAAAAAATATTAAATGATTCAAAAGTTATTCAAAAAACAAGTTCCCATTATAAGTCAATGGGAAAAGTTAATAAAAAGTTTGACAGTGTCACAAATGCAGTTTTTATTTTTGCAAATGGCCCTTTTACTGTCACAAATTCACCATTTTGTTTTCAGTTGGTCATCAGAAAAAGGCTTGGCATTTAAATTTGAGACTCTCTAGTAACCTAATTCTTTTTGTATGCACATAGTCGGACCCTGAGGATGCTAGGCATGTCTTTATTTTGGGGTAAAACACCCCAGAAATATGTTTTTCACATTTCTGGAAAAAGTACTTTCATAAAGTACTTTTGCACTTGTGACACTGTCGCATGAATTTGCGAAAGCTTTTGCAAATTGTGACAGTGCTTTTCTGGGTTGTGAGAAAATGACAGCAATTCTTTGGCACCCTGCTGCCAAAGAACTGTTTGGAGTTTTGGGCTGAAATTTGAAGAGAACACAGCTGACATCCAACAGATGTGCCTTTCAGTATTTTGTTTAAAAAATATTACATAGCGGCAAAGTTACTGTACTCCAAATTTGACACTTTTTCCCATAGGATAACATTATGGCATATGACGCATTGCAGCAATCATTTGGTGCCCTGCTGCAAAATAACGGTTCTGTCTTTTGGCTGAAATTTGCAGGGAAGACAGCCAACATCCCACAGATGTGCCTTTCAGTGGTTTAGTAAAAAAATATTACAGGGAGGCAAAGTTATGGCACTCTGAACTCCTGTTTTTTCCCCATACGATAAAATTATGGCATTCACTGCGCCTTTCAGGGCCCGTATCTCAGAAACTGTGCAAGATATGGACTGTTTCATCAAAAAAAAACTGCTTAGCCCCCTACCATGGGCTAAGAACAAAACTAGCCAGGAAAGTGGTAATTAGTATGACTTTTAATTTTTTTTTCTATGTCGTACGGTTCCAGAGATATAAGCAATTTACTATTCCAAGTCCTCATTTTCTGTTCTGAGAGTCATTATTTTTGCATACATTCTTTGTACTCACTGTCTTTCTCTATGCAGCTTTTGGGGGAATCAGACTGCGTGCTTATATTACTGTTACCATTACCGTTTCCACTTGCAGTTCTGTACCCATTTCCCTTACCGTTCATGTCTACGCCACCATATGCATTACCCTTTGCTTTTTCATTTGTGGTTGTGTTTGCATTGTTTTTAACATTTCTGTCTACAGTACTGTTTCTGTTTCTGTTTCACTTTGCCTCACCATGAACATTATGATTTGTGTTTGTGGGCACAATGTTACTATGTGACAAGACATCATGTGGCGGGTGCACGGGGCCCACAGGGCCCGCGCTCCTGCCGCCACAGTACTTTCACTATTTCTCATTATCATTCTCAAAAAGAAGGGACATTAGAGGCAAAAAACTCTGTTTAATGCATCAGTTAGGGTTGTTCCACAGCGACAAAAGTGAGGAAATTTGATGTTAGGGTTAAAACACCCTTTGCACCCCTCCAACCCACCACCCCAACTGGAATTGGGGTGCGTGTTGGGTCATCGGTCCTAACTCTCACCCCATTCTCCTATTCCTCAACTTCTTTCTACATGTGATGGGGTGAGAGTTAGGGCTGTTACCCCACTGCGCATCCCAATTCTGGTTGGGAGGGTGGGTTGGAAGGGTGCAAAGGGGGTTTCAACCCTAACATTGAATTTCCTCACTTTTGTCACAGTGGAACAACCCTAACTGATGCATTAAACAGAGTTTTTTTTGCCTCTAATATATATATATATATATATATATATATATATACTAATCATACATATATGTACTAATCATGTCGGTGCCGTTCATGTTGAGCATGGCTCCTAAGACTCTTGTGTACGCAATTTTTTCTGTGTGTCTCCTCATTGTATAAATAACAGTTGCCGAACATTTCGAACATGCCGAACACTATTCTGAATTTTGGTACTTATTGTATATATTAGAGGCAAAAAACTCCATTTAATGCATTAGTTAGGGTTGTTCTACAGCGACAAAAGTGAGGAAATTCGGTGTTATGGTTGAAAGCCACCCTTGGACCTGCTGCCCACAACCAGCATCAGGGTGCTTGTTGGGGTTGCTGGCACTAAATCTCACCCCATCAGATGTGTGAAGGAGCAGACTTATAGGAGAATGGGGTGAGAGTTAAGACCAACAACCCCAACATGCACCCTGATGCCGGTTGGTGGTGTGGGCAAGGGGTCTAAGGGGGGTTTTCAACTCTAACACCAAATTTCCTCACTTTTGTGGCTGTGGAACAACCCTAACTAATGCATTAAATGGAGTTTTTTGCCTCTAATTTCCTTTCTTTTTGAGAATGATAATGAGAAATAGTGAATGTAAGGTGGCGGTGGATTGTCTTGACACATAGTAACATTGTGCCCACAAACGCAAATGGTAATGCACATGGTGATGCAAAGTGAAACAGAAATAGTGACAGTACTGTAGACAGAAATGTTAAAAACAATGCAAAAGCAAGCACAAATGAAAATGCAAAGGGTAATGCACATGGTGGCATAGACGGAAACGATAAAAAAATGGGTATGGAACCAGAAGCGGAAGCAGTAGCAGTAACAGTAATATAAGCACACAGACTGGTTTTCCCCAAAAGGTGCATAGAGAAAGACAGTGAATACAAAGAATGTATGCATAATAATGGGTCTCGGAGCAGAAAATGAGGAGCTGGAATTCTAAATTGCTTATATCTCAGGAACTGTACCACATAGAACAAAATGTAAACGTCACATGAATTATCACTTTCCTGGCTAGTTTTGTACTTAGCCCCTGGTGAGGGCTAAGCATTTTTCTGACAAAAAGTCTGTATCTCGCACAGTTTGCCAGATACGGGCCCTGAAAGGCATGGCAAACACTGTAATGTTATCCTATGGGAAAAAAAGAGAAGTTCAGAGTGCCATAACTTTGCCTCCCTGTAATGTTTTTTCACCAAACCACTGAAAGGCACATCTGTGGGTTGTTGGCTGTCTTCCCACCAAATTTCAGCCCAAACGACCAAAACATTATTTTGCAGCAGGGTGCCAAAGGATTGCTGCAATGTGTCGGACACTATAATGTTATCCTATGGTAATAAAGCGTCAAATTTGAAGTGCCGTAACTTTGCCGCTGTGTAATATTTTTTCAATGAAATGCTGAAAGGCACATCTGTGAGATGTTGGCTGCGTTCCCTCCAAATTTCAGCCCAAGATACCAAACTGTTCTTTTGCAGCAGGGTGTCAAAGAATTGCTGTCATTTTCCCACAGCCTGGAAAAGTACTGTTACAATTTATGAAAGCCTTTGCAAATTCATTCGACAGTGTTGCAAGTGCGAAAGTACTTTGTGAAAGTACTTTTTCCAGAAATTTGAAAAACATATTTCTGGGCTGTTTTACCCCAAAATAAAGACATGGCTAGCATCCTCAGGGTCTGACTAGGTGAATACAAAAATAATTAGGTTGCTAGAGGGTCCCAAATTTAAATGGCAAGCATTTTCTGATCACCAACTGAAAACAAAATGGTGGATTTGTGGACAGTAAAAGGGCCATTTGCAAAACTAAAACTGCATTTGCGACACTCAAACTTTTTGTTAACTTTTCCCATTGACTTATAATGGGAAGTTGTTTTTTGAATAACTTTTGAACCGTTTAATATTTTTTCACGAAATTTTCAAAATGCACATTGGGGACCCTGGCTGCATGTTTCCTGAAGACTTTGGACTGGTTGCGCAAACCGCGTGACCTGTAGGCATGACCATAGGATTCCAAAAAAGCATAAATGCTCATGCAGATCACACTTAATAACTCCACAGCCATGTATCCGACCAATACAAAACATGGCAGATCCCAAGGAATATGGGTCTTGATTGTGTATTCCACATTTCAGAAAAGTCCATAAAACAGTTGCAAAGTTATTAAGGTGAAAAATTTTGGGTTTAACATGTAAATGGCTCCTCAACCCTAACTATGGTAGCACTACCGTGCTACCATAATTGTGTATACATATTGGTACTTCTTATTGTACATATTTGTATGCTTGGTATGTATTGTATATATTTTGTGTACTTTGCCTGTATTGTTAATTCAACTCTTGTGATGTTCTGCCTTACTTAAACCTGTATATCCTTGTACCCCTCCCCCGGGTCACACCTGGAAATGAGCCCTGGCTCAGTGTGCCTTTCTCGGTCATCAAATGTTAAAATAAATAAAAATAAAACATATATATTTTAACAGGCAGGTATAGTTAGGGTTGTGTAGCCACTTCTATGTTAAACCCAACCTTTTGCACTTTAATAACTTTCCGTTTGTCCAATCTGCTTGAGATTCTGCATGCACGGTGAGGTACCACATATCTTTGGATCTGCTGCAGTTGGATATATGGTTGTGGAACTGCAAAGTGTTTAAAAGTGTAAAAAATTCTCACATTTTTTAAATTCTTTGCTCATCTTCACAGCTCGAACAGTTTGTTCAACAATTTGTCATAGTCTCATACAAAAGATTAATAAACAAATTTGCCAGCCTGGGAGTGGGTCCGAGGGTGGTAGCCTGGGCAAAAAATTAGCTGAACAACAGGACACATAGGGTAATAGTAAACAGAGTCCACTCCAAGGAAAAGAGGGGTTACCAGTGAGGTACTGCAGGGTTCGGTACTGGGTCTGGTCCTTTTTAATGTCTTTATAAGTGACATTGCAGAAGGACTGGAAGAAAAACTATGCCTCTTTGCAGATGACACAAAGATCTGAAATAGGGTTGATACACAAGGGGGGTGGAAAGGATGAGAAGGGACTTGGTGAGGTTGGAGGAATGGTCAAAGGTATGGCAGCTTGGATTCAATGCAAAGAAGTGCAAAGTAATGCACCTGGGAAACAAAAACCCATGGGAAGAGTACACAATGTGGTGGTGGGGTATTCACAACAACAACAATGGAAAGGGACCTAGGGGTAGTCATGTCAGATGACCTAAAGATAAGCAAGCAATGTGAGAAGGCAGTAAGATGGCTGGGGGGGGGGATACTGGGATGTATAGGGAAAGGTATCACCAGTAGAAAACAAGAAGTTGTTATCCTTTTGTACAGACAGTTGGTGAGACCCCATATGGAGTACTGCATGCAGTTCTGGAGACCTCATCTCCACAAAGACATAGACAGGATGGAGGCAGTCCAGAGGAGGGCAACTAAAATGGTGCAGAGTCTGCAACAGAAGCCATATGAACAGAGACTAAAGGAGCTTTATATATATATATATGTGTGTGTATATATATATATATATATATATATATATATATATATATATATATATATATATATATATTATTATGTAGCAGTAGTGCTACCATGAATTAAGGTTGAGGAGCCATTTACATGTTAAACCCCAAATTTTGCACCTTAATAACTTTGCAACTGTTTGCGGATTTACCTGAAATTTGGTATACACAATCAAGAACCATAGGCCTTGGGATATGCCAAGTTTTGTACCGGTCGGATATACGGCTGCGGAGTTATTAAGCGTGATCTCCACATGCACTTATGCTTTTTCTGGAATTTTACAGTCGTGCCTGCAGTTTGCACAGTTTGCACGACCACCTCAAAATTTTCAGGGAAAGTGCGGCCAGGGTCCCCGATGTGCCTTTCGAAGATTTAGTGAAAAAATATTAAATGATTCAAAAGTTATTCAAAAAACAATTTTCCATTGTAAGTCAATGGGAAAAGTTAGCAAAAAGTTTGACAGTGTCAAAATGCACTTTTTACTGTCGCAAATGACCCTTTTACTGTTGCAAATGTGCCATTTTGTTTTCAGTTAGTGATCAGAAAAATGCTTGCCATTTAAACTTGAGACCCTCTAGCAACCTAATTCTTTTTGTATTCTCCTAGTCAGGCCCTGAGGATGCTAACCATGTCTTTATTTTGGGGTAAAACACCCCAGAAATATGTTTTTCATATTTCTGGAAAAAGTACTTTCACAAAGTAGTGTCAAACTCATGAAAGTGTTGCAAATTTTTTGCCAAAACTTTCGCAAATCACGATACTACTTTGCGACACTATGCCCAAAATAACAGTAACTCTTTGGCACTCCGCTGCAAAAGAATGGTTTGGAGTTTTGGGCTGAAATTTGGAGAGAACACAGCTGACATCTCACAGATGTGTCTTTCAGTGTTTCATTGAAAAAATATTACATGGCGGCAAAGTTACAGTACTGCAAAGTTGATGCTTTTTCCCATAGGATAACATTATGGCATACGACGCATTGCAGCAATCGGTTGGTGCCCTGCTGCAAAATAACGGTTTGGTCTTTTGGGCTGAAATTTGCAGGGAACACAGCCAACATACCACAGATGTGCCTTTCAGTAGTTTGGTGAAAAAATATTACAGGGAGACAAAGTTATGGCAGTCTGAACTTCTGTTCTTTTCCATAGGATAACATTATGGCGTTCACTGCACCTTTCAGGGCCCGTATCTCGAAAACGGTGTGAGATACAGACTTCTTGTCAAAAAATTTCTTGGCCCCCTAAAAGGAGCTAAGTACAAAACTAGCCTGGAAAGTGATAATTCATAGGACTTTTAAATTTTTTTTCTGTGCCATACGGTTACTGAGATATAAGCAATTTACTATTCCAAGTCCTCATTTTTGTGTTCCCAGAGTCATTATTTTGCATACATTCTTTGTACTCACTGTTTTTCTCTATCCAGCTTTTGGGAAAAACCAGCCTGTGTGCTTATGTTACTGTTACCATTTCTGTTTCTGCTTGCGGTTCCGTACCGTTCACTTATCACCAATGCTTACGCCCACCACAAGCAATATTTCTTTATGCTTTACTTATGGTTGTATCGTTGTTTTTAACATTTCTGTCTACAGTACTGTTTCTCTTTCTGTTTTGCTTTGCATCACCATACGCATTACAATTTGCATTTGTGGGCAGAATGTTACTATGTGACAAGACATCACGCTCCCCCCGCCACATTACATTCACTATTTCTCATTATCATTCTCAAAAAGAAGGGAAATTAGAGGCAAAAAACTCTGTTTAGTGCATCAGTTAGGATTGTTCTACAGTGACAAAAGTGAGGAAATTCGGTGTTAGGGTAGAAACCTTCCTTGAATTCCCCAGCCCACCTCTAACCGCACTGGGGCAAGTGTTTAATTCGGTGTTCGGTCCTAACTCTCACCCCATTCTCCTATATTTCTGCTGCTTTCATACATGTGATGGGGTGAGTTAGCTAATAGCCCCAGTGCACCCCAATGCTGGTTGGGGGATAGGCTGGGGGGTCCAAGGGGTCTAACCCTAATACTGAATTTGCTCACTTTTGTTGCTGTGGAACAACCCTAACTGATGCATTAAATGGTGTTTTTTGCCTTATATATATATATATATATATATATATATATATATATATATATATAGAGAGAGAGAGAGAGAGAGAGAGAGATATTGTGGTAGCACCATAGTTAGGGTTGAGTACCCCATTTAAGGTTAAATGGTGAAACTTTGCACCTTAATAACTTTGCCACCGTTCAATGGATTTGCTTGAAATTTGGTAGGCGTGGGGCATAACTGTAGATCTTGGAACCTGCCAACTTTTGTACCAGTTGGGTACATGGCTGTGAGATATTAAGCAACATTCCAGGGCACATTTTCATTTTTTTTCCTGCATTTTTTGCTCGTGCCTACAGGTCATACGGTTTGCATGACCAGTCTGAAAACTTCAGGGAACATGTGGCCAGGGTCCCCGATGTGCCTATTGAAGACTTCGTGAAATAATATTGAATGGTTCAAAAGTTATTCAAAAAACAAATTTCCTGTTATAGTCAAGGGGAAAGTTAACAAAAAGTTCAACAGTGTTGCAAATGCACTTTTTAGTGTAACAAATGACCCTAGTAGTGTCGCAAATCTGCCATTGTGTTTTCAGTTACTGATCACAGATATACTTGGCATTTAAAATTGGGACCATCTAGGGACACAATTCTTTTTGTGTTTACCTAGTTGAGCCCTGAGGATGCTAGCCATGTCTTTATTTTTGGGGTTAAACACCCTAGAAGCAAGTTTTTTAAATTTTGGGGAAAGTAGTGTCGCAAAGTAGTGTTGCACCTGCGACACTGTTGAACTTTTTTGCAAAAAGTGTCGCAAATCACGACACTACTTTTTAACACTATGGCCAAAATGACAGGAATTGTTTGCCACCATGCTGCAAAAGAACAGTTTGGACTTTTGGGCTGGCATTTGGAGGGAGTGCAGCCAACAACTCACAGATGTGCCTTTTGGTGGTTTGGTGACAAAATATTGCAGGGATGCAAAGTTATGGTACTCTGAATTTTACATTTTTTCCCATAGACTAACATTGCGGAGACCACCGGCCTTTTGGGGTCCATATCTCAGAAACAGTGCGAGATTCAGATTTTTCGTCAAAAAACTGAAAACCTAGACAGGAAAGTCATGAGTCATATGAAATTTTATTTTTTTTCTCTACATCGTACGGTTCCTGAGATATAAGCAATTTAGTATTGCAACACCTCATTTTCTGCTCCGAGGGCTATTATTATGCATACATTCTTTGTAGTCAGTGTGTTTCTCTATGCAGCTGTAGGGGAAAACCAGGGTGTGCACTCCAGTTACTGTTACACTTAATGTTACCACTTGTGTTTCCATACCCGTTTGTGCTAGCATTCCTGTGTACACCACTGTGTGTGTTTCCCTTTGCATTTTCTTTTGCATTTGCATTACTG
Source organism: Neoceratodus forsteri (assembly GCA_016271365.2). Lineage (NCBI taxonomy): Eukaryota > Metazoa > Chordata > Ceratodontiformes > Ceratodontidae > Neoceratodus > Neoceratodus forsteri. Next base: position 834,575,291 of record CM057456.1, on the reverse strand, counting down.
TTAGCATTTGCATCTCCACTACTGTTTCTGTTTGTGTTTCTATTTGCATCACTCTGCTCATTACCATTTGTATTTGCAGACGACCTTCAGTTTGTGTTTCTCATTTGTTTTGCATCATCTTTGTTCTTACTGTTACCATTTGTGTTTCCAATTGCATTACCGTGCTTGTGCGCTTTATGGTTTGCGTTTCCATTAGTGCTTGCCTTTGCGTTTCTGTTTCCTTTGGCATTATTTTTGCTGTTACTCTTACCTTTACACCTCCATCATCCTTATGGTTACTTCCACTACCCCTCTGTGCTCTCAACCCTCCCTTATCCAAGATTCCAATGTCACGAGAGTCTTCTTGCTTTATTATGAGAGACCCCCTTGTCATCCTCCCCTTTTTGTTTCCCTTAACATTTTGCCCACTTGGCTCAGACCCCCCTTGTATTAGTGCCCCCTTAATCCCACTCATTTCCGGGCCATTTATTCTGGCCTTGGTCATAACCCCTTCCCACACACCATCATCATCACCCCTTATAATGGTACACCTACCTCCAGAGGCCCCTGTGGGACCCGTTCCCCTAGGTACCCTTCCTTGGGACAGGCTCCCCTCCTGAGGGATCCTGTGGATCACCTGTAGCTGGCTCCTGTGAATGGCAAGCATGTTTTCTGTACTCTTTCTGTTGAAAAGGCTAAGAAAACCATTAGATGCATAGGTGGTGTCAATCTGTGGGAGTTCTCATATGTTGAACTGTTACAGAACATGAGGCAGCAAGGTGACATGTCTTACAAAGCACTGCTTGAAGAGGTTCAGATTGGTGTATTGTCGCCCATTCATGTTGACATGCTAAGACAACACATGAATGCTAGAAATAATGCTCCTATACAGGATACTTGTGATATCTTTGCACATGTGCAGAAATCTGGAGCATATGTCGTATGCCTATTTCCAAGACTTAAGCAGTGTGCAGAGTTCAATGAGATCATGATGCATAGAGAACAGGAACCTATTGTGACTCTTACACCCATAGATACCATAGATGGTGTCAGTGTAATGTGCACAATGCTATCAAAAATGGTTGAGCATCTCAGAGAGCTCGCAAGTGATGTGTCATGTACCGCTGATTTGGAAGCTCTGCTTCCATTGTGGGAATGCATGGGTCATGCTTCATAGAAATATTGACATTGAGCATGGTTTTGTGAGTGGAGTCATGGGGTACATTCATGAGTTCCAGTATAAGGTGCAGAAGACAACTGTGGAGTTTGTGGTTGTTAAGTTTGACAACTATGTTACTGCTCTACCAATAGACAGAGTGAGAGTCAAGTCTGAGCTTGTGAAAGACATATATGTGACAAGGAAACAATTTCCATTGTGTGCTGCTTATGCAGTGTCTATACACAAGTCACAAGGGCTTAGCCTTGATAGTGCCATTGTAGATATAGGCACTGGTATATTCAAGGATGGCATGTCTTATGTTGCTTTGTCTCGTGTGAGACAGTTGTCTGGACTGCACATAGTGAATCTTGCAGAAAGCAAGATACTTGCTGATAGTAAATGCATTGCTGAGTACAACAGAAAATGTCTGTTGTACCAACCAAATGCTCCTTTGCTGACACTTCCCAGATATGTGTCAGCAACAGATGTCCCAGTGGATGCAGGGCACAAATTGAAGAGGAAGCACATTAAGACTCCACAATCATCACCTCACCATTCTATTGGTAACCAGTCACTACATCAACAAATCACATCTGCACCTGTCAAAAAATGCATTGGGGTTCAGACACTGTCAATATTTGACAACAGCACAGGAGTGAACTGCTATGCCAATGCTACAATGCAGGCACTTCTGCATATGCCTGCGTTTGCTAATGTCTTGAACTCAAGTCAGTCAACACCTCTGTCTGAAGCATTAAAGAGAGTCATTAGAGGTAGTCAAGAGGGATTGCCCAGTTTACAAAGCTTGACTTCTCTATGACTAACTCTTGCAAAGTATGCAAGACAAGCAATGTTTGCTGACAATGTACAACAAGATTCATAGGAATCATAAACAGTTTGGCAGATGATGGTATTGATCTGCGCCAACACTTTCAAGTCAATTATGTGTGCAAGTACACGTTTGTCATGTGTACACAAAGAATCACAAGCAACTCATGACATGCTGTGGTTGTCTGTCTATGTCCCTGAACAGAGATCCGTGAAGTTTCGTAGGTCATTTGCAAATGCAGAAACTGGTTGGCTGTGCCGAAGATGTGGTTGTTCTTGTGTTTGCTTTTTGAGAGTTACATCTTCCAGTTCATACATTATGATTGTATTGCAGCGTTTTAACTCTCAAGGCATAAAAGTCACAACACCAATTTCTGACTTCATTGCTGGAAGAACTATGTTCTCAGGAAGTCAGTTTGACACACATGCAATTATTTTCCATCATGGCCTATCTATTCACTCTGGGCGCTATGTCACTTGGTGAAGTTTCAGAAAGGGATGGGTAGAGTGCAATGATACAGTATGCACTATAAGCAAAAGATTACCAAGGAATCTGAAAGATGCATACATCATCATTCTCCGTTGCACCAGTATTGAACGATATGTGGAGGAGTGATGGTATCTAATCATGGCAACTTACTTAACCAGTATATTTGCAACAATATCGTTCTGACTGTATATTACAGCTAGATGTCTTTTTTCTATTTTTTCCATATTTATTTTGATTTGGTAGAAGAGCTAATACCTTTCATGTGAAACAACCACTGTGCAATATCGGTGATGGTGATCTAGGTGTTTTAGATCTTGTACAGTATCAATACAGCCCATGTGAATTACTCTGATTTTGCTGCCATTGCAGAAGAGAACCACGACGCTGCACCTATGTAACAGACTGTAGTAGGCACTGACTTGTTGATCTCAGTGTCATACTGATTTGCTGGATACGAAACACAATTGTTTTTATGATTTATTGCAATACAATTCCTAGAACCATTTGTACTGTAATATGAAGCATTTGCAACTTTGATGTACTTACTACGATGACTGCTGTGTTACTGCTCAAGTAGACTTGAGGGTATTGAGCTGTTATCATTTGACAGTCAGTGAGTCATATCTTTTTGCAGGTGTCTCAGTTAATCTTGTTTGCTCTGCATGTGTCACTGTATATTCAGTTGTTTCACAGTGCTATTTTATATGGTAATGACAGAATCCGTAATATTGTTATATGCTTATCAGAGTTTTAAGCACTCTTCTCTACATATTGTGTGAGAAGTCATACTTCTGTAAACAAAACACATCAGGTTAAGTTGTGACTCCTTTTCCTGTTGTCTACATTGTTGACCTTGACTATGATACTTACTGAATTGACTTCTGCCAAATCCAAGCAGATTCGAGGGTGCTGGATATTACACACATGTCAGTCAGTGAGTTATGTCTTGGCAAATGTAGTTCTTTGACTCACATTCACAGCATGACTTTCTACATGATAATGCCATCTGTTTGCAGTGTGCTGCATTTGTTGAAGTGTATGTGACAGAATTATCTGTCACTGTTCTGGGAATATGCTGTTGAGACTTGAAACGACAACATCTACCAATACAATGCGACTCAGATTTGTACATATGTAAATAGTGCTGAAATGCAGATTGATGCTATGTTGCTTATATAGATTCTTAGCTGTTTTCATTTGTTGAGAAAAAAAGAAAAAAATGTGCATCCTTTGCTATGTTAACTGTTTGAAAACTGTTCTATTTATGCATTTAATGTTATTGCATTGCATTAAGTGCTACTGGTGATGTTGATAACTGAACATGGAGATGTATACATGTGATTATCTGCCCTAGTTACAGTGTATGTATGCATTTCTGTATGCCTGTGCAGATGTCTGCAACTCATTGTTCGACAGGTAGTGTCAATAATGATTGTGTACTTCTGCTTCATGATGCAAACCATTGGTACGCTCCTGCTTTTATAGGATTGTCCATATTTTGGAGGTCAGATGAGGAATTTTTTCCAGTTCCAGAAATGTAAAACAATAACAAAAAATGCATCAATTTGGAGATGAACCAGCTTTTTCTGCATGAGTGACAACATGGCTGTGATATGTATTATGTTCACCACAGCATGATATCGGCAAGGATTTTTCAAATTATTTTGCTTACTTACTGATCTAGTTACAGTACAGCAATGGCTATATATGTGTCTGTCATTGTATATTGTAACTTTAACTTGTTCTTTCTATGTATATATACCACTAATGTTATGGGTGTCTCTTCCCATTTCAAGACCAGAAGAACATATTGATGTGTACCATACAATCTTTCTGCCACAGACATACTGTGCTATTTATTTCTCTTTGTTTTTCTCTTTTTACTTCTTGATATTCGTTGGTCCACTTTCAAATACATAACCAGTGATAAAGTAGAAAGATTCTTAAAAGATGTAAACAGATTTCATAAAAAGTACAATAATTTCCAAATAGGATATGTAATAATTTATTCTAAATTATTTATGCAGAATTAATAAATAAAGACAAATGGAACTTCTAAATGTTTCAGCTGGTGTGAAAGTTAACTTTCCTAATCATATGGACAATATTGATGCTTATTTTAGCACTGTTGACATCATCCACACATGTGTTTTTTCTTTAAAACAATATCTTTATGTGCTCATGTGAACCACACAATGTTTCTTAGTGTCTCGCGTGTATGCAATGAAGAACTAAATGTAATCAAATTGTTCAGTGAAACAAATTCTACTTTTTTTCTAATGACTTGGCTTAAATAGGTGTCAAATAGTGATATCCACAGGTACAATAATTTATTGTTAGTGTTGATTATCTAAATGACTTAACTGGGTAGCCTATTGCATTCATGTCATAGTGTCAATGGAGACATTATTAATACTACTTAGCAATAGATGTAAGTGAAATTAGAAACCATTCACTACAACTTCTGTTACATAAAGCCACACAGGTTATTACTTGATTGTTCTATATAAATCCTATGTTAAATACTTAATAAGCAGAAAAATGTGACAGTGTAGATTTAGTGTGTGAAATACCAAAAATTAAAAAGAGAACAAATAATTAGGAATATACTGTATATGAAGAACTGTTTTTTTGCCCATCCCAGGCACAACCAAACAATTTGGCCTAAAAATATTTAAATAGTTAAATAATAAAACTAATCTTAAACCTTATCCTATGTGTCTTGAGTATTATATATATACAGTAGGTGTGAGAGGGGTATACTGTTTATCTCCATGTCTTTTATTGGGCTGTGGTTGTGTAATAAGGATCCAGTATCTGGATGGAGTGGGGATGCAGGCATTGCCTGCCTCAGGCCGTACAACCCTTCACTTTCATAACTAATGTGCAGTTGGTATCATGGAGGTACATCAATGAAGATCATGCTCTCACTTGGGCTGTGGCTCTGCACTCAGGATCCAGTGCCTGGATCAGAGAGGAAGGCATTGCTTGGCTGAGGCTGTGCAACTCCTCAGTGTTCTAACTTATGTGCAGATGGTATCAGAGAGGTATACCATCGATGTCCATGGCTTTAGTTGGGCTGTGGCTCTGCACTCAGGATCTGGTACCTGGTCTGGAAGGGTGTGGGTATTACCTGGCTGATGCCATGCAACTCCTCACTATTCTAACTTATGTGCAGCTGGTATAAGGTAGGTATACCATTCATGTCCATGGCTTTAGTTGGGCTGTGGATCTGCATTCAGAATCCAATTCTGAGTCTGGGGGGGCATTGGCTGGCTGAGGCTGTGCAACTCATGAGTATCATAACTAGTATGCAGTTGGTATCACAGAGGTATATCATTGATGTTAATGACTTTAATTGGGCTGTAGCTCTGCACTCAGCATCCAGTACCTCTTTGGAGGGGATTGCCTGGCTGAAGCCGTGCAACTCCCCACTGTACTAACTTGTGTGCAGCTTGTATGAGGGAGGTATGCCGCTTATGTCCATGGCTTTATTTGGGCTGTGGCTATGCCTCAGCATCCAATTCCTGGTCTGGGGGTGGAGGCATTGCCTGGCTGAGGCCGTGCAACTCATGAGTATCATAACTAGTATGCCATTGGTATCACAGAGATATACCATTCATGTTAATGACCTTAGTTGGGTTGTAAGTCTGCACTCAGCATCCAGTACCTCTTCAGGGGGGATTGCCTGGCTGAGGCTGTGCAACTCCTCAGTGTTCTAACTTTTGTACAGCTGGTATGAGGGAGGTATACTGTTTATGTCCATGGCTTTATCTGAGCTGTGGCTCTGCACTCAGCATCCAATTCCTGGTCTGGGGGTGGGGACATTGCTTGGCTGAGGCCATGCAACTCATGAGTATCATAACTAGTATGCAGTTGGTATCACAGGCTGTAGGTCTACACTCAGTATGCAGTACCACTTCGGGGGGATTGCCTGGCTGAGGCCGTGCAGCTCCTCAGTGTTCTAACTTGTGTGCAGCTGGTATGAGGGAGGTATACTGTTTATGTCCAAGGCTTTATTTGGCTGTGGCTCTGCAATCAGCATCCAATTCCTGGTCTGGGCAGGTGGGGACCATGCCTTGCTGAGGCAGTGCAACTCATGAGTGTAGTAACTAGTTTGCAATTGGTATCACACAGGTATACAATTGATGTTCATGGGCATAGTTGGGCTGTGGCTCTGCACTCAGCATCCAGTACCACTTCAGGGTAGGGGGGAAGGGGAGCATTGCCTGGCTGAGGCCGTGCAACTCCTCACTGTTCTAACTTGTATGCAGCTTGTATGAGGGAGGTATACCATTTATGTCCATGGCTTTATTTGGGCTGTAGCTCTGTACTCAGCATCCAATTCCTGGTCTGGGAGGTGGGGGCATTGCCTGGCTGAGGCTCAGCAATACCTGAGTGTTGTAGCTAGTATGCAGTTGGTATCAGACAGGTATACCATTGATGTTAATGATCTTTAGTTGGGCTGTAGCTCTGCACTCAGCATCCAGTACCTCTTCCAGGGGGGAGGTTGCCTGGCTGAGGCCAAGCAACTCCTCACTGTTCTAAATTGTGTGCAGCTGGTATGACAGAGGTATACCATTTATGTCCATGGCTTTAATTGGGCTGTGGCTCTGCACTCAACATCGAATTCTTGGTCTGGGGTGTGGGGACATTGCCTGGCTGAGGCTGTGCTACTCATGAGTGTCATAACTAGTATGCAGTTGGTATCACAGAGGTATAACACTGATGTTAATGACCTTAGTTGGGCTGTAGCTCTGCACTCAGCATCCAGTACCTCTTCGGGGGGGGGATTGCCTGGCTGACGCTGAGCAACTCCTCACTGCTCTAAGTTGTGTGCAGCTGGTATGAGGGAGGTATACCATTTATGTCCATGGTTTTATTTTGGGCTGTGGGTCTGCACTCAGCATCCAATTTCTGGTCTGGGGTGGGAGAAGTCATTGCCTGGCTGAGGCCCTGTAACTCATGAGTGTCATAACTAGTCTGCAGTTGGTATCACAGAGGTATACAAGTGATGTCCATGCCCTTGGTTGACCTGTGCCTCTGTACTCAGGAACCACTACCTGGTCGGGGAGGGGGTGGTTCAGAAGGAATTGCCAGGCTTTGGCCATGCAACTCCTCAGTGTTCTAACTTCTGTGCAGGTGGTAATGAGGGCAGTGTTCTGTTTATGTTCATGGCTTTACTTGGCCAGTGGCTCTGCACTCAGGATCTAGTACCTTATTGGGGGGGGGCATTAATTTCAGTACAACTACTGACTATATTTATTGAAGGGTGTGCATATGGGTGGGAGTGTGGGGCATGATTCATCAGAGTGGTATAATTCCACACCTGTTTACATGTCAGACACCAACTTGGTAGGAGCACAAGTTCCTTCAGGTCCCATGCTCCCACCAACTTGCCAATTCAGACCTAAGATAGCAGTACAACTATTGACTATAATATGTATTGGTAGGAGCACATATGGATGGGAGTGTGGGGCCACCACCGTGAAACAAAACAAGTACCTAACATAACAGTACAACTACTGAATGGATATATATTAGTGGTAGCACATTATTTGTGATGGCATGGGGCCCTTTGGGCCCCACACTCCCATCACCTTGGAGCACATATGTGTGGGAGCGTGGGACCCAAAGGGCCCCACGCTCTCACCACCTTGAAACAAAACAAAGATTCATTGATCAGAGCAGCATAATTCCACACCTTTTAACATTTCATACACCTAACCACTGAAAAGTGCATCCATGACAGTAAGGCTAGCTACACCAAAAATTTCAAGCCACTACCACAATGCAAAATGCTGTCTGCAAAATGTAAACTGTGCCATGCAATTTCTCTGCAAAAAATGTATTCTCCAACACCTAAACACCATAATTCACATCTACAGGACATCCCGTTAACACCCTCCAAATTTCAAGTTAAAACCATTAAAGACCAAACCATTTCCCAGATATAAAATTGTAAAAATAACTAAAATTGGACTATCTGGTCCCTCCAAATCTGGCCATCTAGTCCCTCCCTTGCGATCAAAACTCACGATCAAACAATCTCACTATCAAAGAATTTGCAGGCTCATGATGAAAGAATTTGCAGGCTTGCAATCAAACAATAAAAAATGGTAGCACTTAATTTTAGGACAAAAATACATGAAACCACAGCCATGCCTCAATTGAACGAAGCCCCCTGAGCAAAACCCACCCTCATTTGGCTTAATAAGCCACCCCTGAGCTGAGAAAATTGATTTTTTCAAGTGGTCATCTAATTGCACCCTCTCGATCAAAGGTCACAGGCAAAGAATCTCGTAATCAAAGAATTTGCAGGCTCATGATCAAAGAATTAAAAATGGTAAAACTCAATTTTTAGACAAAAGTAAATGAAATCACAGCCATGCCTCGATAGAATGAAGCCAGTTGAGCAAAACCCACCCTCATTTGTGTTAATAACCCACCACTGAGCTTAGAAAATAGATTTTTTTAAGTGGCCATCCAGTCACTCCCTCACGATCAAAGATCGTGGTCAAAGAATCTCGCGATAAATGAATTTGCAGGCTTGCAATCAAAGATCATTAGCGAGCCATGATCAAAGAATAAAGCAGTTCAAAAATGTATTTTTTGACAATTTCAAAGCAAACCTCATCCATGGCTCGACAGAGTGAAGCCCCTTGAGTAAAACCCATTGAAAGTTTTACTTCAGGACTGACCCCTGAGCTGAGATATTTGAATTTTTCTGAGGCAAAATGAAAACAAGATGGCGGCCATCGTGATCAAATAATTCACGCAATCAAACATTCTTTGATCATGAGCCTGCAAATTCTTTGATCAGGAGGAGGGACTAGATGGACAAACCCCATTCTTCTTTCGCAAAATAACCATATAAATTTTCCCATTGACTTATAATGGGAACTTAAAAGTTTAATAACTTTTGAATGGATTAATATTTTTTCACCAAATGAAAAGCAGCATGTTCCTTGACCCAAGCTCTTTCAGAAGAGCCAAGTCACAGAGTGGCATGCCACACTACGGCTGCACAGCACCACAGACAAAATCTGAAAAACTGTCACGTAACAGACGAAAAGTGCATTTTTCAGTGTTTTGGTGCGCAAAAGCCATAAGTCTGACCAAAATGGAATTTGGAAAATCAAAAGATCTATCATGTCCCACTGTGCATACCAAATTTCATGCACATCCATTGAACAGGTCCAAAGTTATTAACACACAAAATTTCGAGTTTAACATAGAAGTGGCTTCATAACCCAAACTATGGGGCACAACCATGCCCCTATAATATCTATCTATCTAACTATCTATATATATATATATATATATATATATATATATATATATATATATATATACACACACACACACATACACACTCTTTACAAAGAAAACTGCATTAATGCACCAGCTAGAGTTCAACTTAACGCCACAAAAGTAGGGAAATGTGGCATAAGGGTTTCCAGTCCTAACTTCCCCACTCCCCCAAGCAGCAAAAGGACAGAACCTCACAAGCAACCACAGACAGCCATCATCAGGCAAGACACACAGCATACAACTGTTTTCAGATTACACAACAAATGTAGTAGCACTAATGTACTACTTTCATGAATGTGTATCTGTGACATGCACACTACAAGACATACTCACTTGTCACTACATAGAAACATAGAAACATAGACTTTGACAGCAGATAAGGACCGCTAAGCCCATCTAGTCTGCTCATTTCCCTACCTACAGGATAGGCCGCAGATCCTAGTTAACCAACAGCCTATATCTTCCTGCCCCCCACAAGAATTGCCTTATGTCTGTCCCATGCATTCTTGAATTCTCCCACAGTTTTAGACCCCACAACTTCCTCAGGAAGGCTGTTCCATGCATCCACTACCTCTCTGTGAAACAATACTCTCACATTGCCCCTGAACTGCCCTCCTTCTATCTTTAAATTGTGTTCCCTTGTTCTTGCAAGTCTCTTTTCTGAAAGATTCTACCCTCTTGGACTTTGTTGATTCCTTGAGGTACTTGAAAGTTTCTATCATGTCCCCCTCTCCTTCTTTCCTCAAGGGTATACATATTAAGCTCCTTTAGTCTCTCCTCATACGGCTTCTCTTGCAGATCCTGCACCATTTTAGTTGCCCTCCTCTGGACTGCCTCTATCCTGTCTATGTCCTTGCGGAGATGGGGTCTCCAGAACTGGACACAGTATTCCAGATGGGGTCTCACCAACTGTCTGTACAGAGGGATAACAACTTCCTGTTTTCTGCTGCTGATGCCTCTCCCTATACATCCCAGTATACCCCGGCCCTCCCTACTGCCTTCTCACATTGCTTGCTAACCTTAAGGTCATCTGATGATTACCCCCAGGTCCCTTTCCTGTTTTGTTGTTGTTACTACCTCCCCACCCATTGTGTATTCTTCCTCTGGGTTCTTGTTTCCCAGGTGCATTATTTGCACTTTTGCATTGAATCCTAGCTGCCATATGTCTGACCATTCCTCCAACCTTGCCAAGTCCCTTTTCATCCTTTCCACGCCTCCTTGTGTATCAACCCTGTTGCAGATCTTTGTGTCATTTGCAAAAAGGCATACTTTTCCTATACAGTCCCTCTGCAATGTCACTGATGAAGACATTAAAAGGACTGGACCCAATACTGAACCCTGCGGTACCCCACTAGTAACCGCCTTTCTTCAGAGTGGACTCCATTTACAATTACCTTCTGTGTCCTGTTGTCCAGCCAATGTTTTACCCAGGCTGGTTAATTTGACTAATAATCTTTTGTGTGGGACTGTGTCAAATGCCTTGCTAAAGTCTAGGTAGGCCATGTCCACAGCCCCTCCCTGGTCTACTACTTTGGTCACCCAGTCAAAGAAATCTATTAGATTCGTCTGACATGACCTTCCCGCTGTGAACCCATGCTGCCTTGGATCCTGTGCTCCACTGACCTCTAGGTACTCAACTATTCTTTCCTTCAGAAGTGACTCCATCACTTTCCCTACCACAGAGGTCAGACTGACAGGTCTGTAGTTTCCTGCCTCTGTCTTGGTCCCACTTTTGTGAAGGGGAATCACATCTGCCTTCCTCCAGTCCTCGGGTACCACACCATCCTCCCATGATTTATTAAAAGAGTAGCCAGTGGTTTCACTAGTTCCTTCCTTAATTCTTTTTAATTCTGGGGTGAATTCCATCAGGACCCATTGCTTTGTCCACCTTCAGTTTTAGGAGTTCTTGCAGAACCCTTTCTTCTGTGAAAGGACTGGGATCATCCCCTCATCAAGAGTGCTTCTGTTAATTGGATTAGGTACTTCCCTTCCTCTTTTGGAATACTGAGCAGAAATATTCGTTCAGTATTCCTGCTTTTCACTGTCCCCTCTGCCCACCCACCGTTCATTCTGTTCAGCCTCACTATCCCTCCCTTTGTCTTTCTCGATCGCTGATGTACCTATTAAGGTTTTATCCCCCTTCTTAACTGAGTTGGCTATCTTTTCCTCAGTTTGGGCCTTTGCTATTCTGACTTCCTCCCTGCTTCTTTCTGCCTTAACTGGTACAGCTCTCTGTCCTGCTCCTTCTGTGTTTCCTTATACTTCCGGAATGCTATCTTTTCTTCCTGACTTTCACAGCCACCTCTCTTGGAGAACCATAGTGGCTTTTTCTTTCATTTTGATTTGTTTGTTGCTTCACACAAAGGCTTGTTGCCTCTGTGATGGCAGTTTTGATAATTCCCCATTGTTGTTCCACCTCCTTCTAGCCTGTTTGCTAGTGCTTTTCTGAGGCACTCTCCCATCTTGCCAAAGTCAGCCCTCCTAAAGTCCAGTACCCTCACTTTTGTATGGCTTGACTCTGTAGCTGAGTTTAGTGAACCACACTGTTTGATGGTCACTTGTCCCCAGATGGCAACCCACTTCTAGATCTGAGATCCTCTCACTGCCCCCTTTGAGAGTACAGGGTCTAAGATTGCTCCCTCACAGTGGGTTCTGGAACAGCTTTCTAATGCCTGCCACCTGTAGGGCATCAAGAATAGCCCTGCTCTTGGATGTGGCTGCAGCAAATGTGCTCCAGTTAACATCTGGCATATTCAGGTCTCCCATCAACAGTATCTCCCCTTCTCTGCCATTCTAAGAATGCCTTCCATCATATCCTTGTCCATTCCCTCCCCCTGACATGGGGGTCTGTACACAACCCCTGTGCAGATTGTGGTGCCCTTTCCAGTCCCCAAGGTGACCCACAGTGCCTCCTCTCTCCCTGTTTACTCTTTTGTTCAGTTGCTTTTATCCCTTCCTTTACATAGAGAGCTACTCCTCCCCTCTTCTCCCCTGCCTGTCTCTCCTGTAGGTTATGAACCCTGGTATGTTAACATCCCAGTCATGGTTCTCTGTGTACCATGTTTCTGTGACTGCTACGATATCCAGGCATCCCTCTTCCATTAAGGCCACCAGCTCAGGGAGCTTGTTGCCCAGACTACGGGCATTGGTACTCATTACCCTCCATTTCCTGATGGCCTTACCCCCTTTTGCCCCATCCCTGTCCTTCTTGCCTTTGTCACTTTCTCCATTTACCCCTGCCCTTCTCCCCATCGACACCTCCATGTTGGTGTTTGCCACACTTACTACCATGATTTTTGGGGGGGCTAGGATTTTCCTGCTCCTTTCCAGTGCCTCCCCCCTTGGCTAGTTTAAAAGCTTGCCAATGAAGCATTTAAACCTATCACCTAGGATCCTGGTTCCCCTCCGGACAGATGCAGCCCATCGCGCCAGTATAGGCTTGCATCACTCCAGGTGGACCCCAGTCCCCAATGAAGCCGTCCCTGAGCTCCACACCAGTTTTCAACCACTGATTGAATCCCATGGTATGGAACACCCTAGCCTCTCCTATGCCATAGATGGGTAGCACCTCCGAGAGGTTACCGTGTGTGCTACTTGACTAAGGCCCCTCCCCAATTCCACAAACTCTTCCTGCACTTCTCTAATCCCTTTCTTAGCCAGGTCATTTGTCCCTAGGTGGACAATGACATCCAGCTCCTCCCTGTGCAGCTGCTCTGGCAATCCTGAGGATCGCTCCCTGTCCCTCCAAGCCATGGCGCCAGGCAGGCACCTTACCTCCCTCCCTTCCTTGCCCAGTTCTACCTTCCTACAATGGAGTCCCCACCAGGAGTTGTTTCCTTCCCTGCAGGGTCCCCTGCCACCCTCCTGTGGGTCTTCTTTGTGGAGGTTCCCAGCATCCTCCTTGGTCTCCACTGTGGGTGCCTCCATGGAGGAACCACACTTTGCCAGAATGGCATAGGAATTGTGGAGGTACAGTGGGAGGATGCACCTCTGTTCCACCACCCTCACCCTCCCTGAGCCCACTGTGGTCCAACCGCTCCTCTTTCTTAGCAACCTCTGAGGCAACGGCAGTGGCACTGGTGGTCCCTGGATGGAAGAGGAGTCCCACAAATCCTGGCCAACTCAGCCTGGAGATGAGCAACCTCCTCCCTCAGCCCAGAGGTGCCTGCAGATGGGACAACACCATATCCTCCAGAACATCTCCCGGAAGACTGCTGCTCCACAGCCACTGCACTGCACCACTCCAATCATGTCTTATTTCTGGCCCCTTAACTGTTTGCAATCCTTACTCTTTCCTCTCTTTTTTTCTCTTTCTTCTTACTTTCTGCCTGTGTGCCCTTTAAGCTCCTGATTGTCCTGTTCTGAGACAAGAATATCCTATATTTCACAATAGACCACGTACTTGTTCAGAGGCAGACCTCCAGCAGCTAGAGGGGGCCGGAAAGCTACTCTTGCCCTTCTAGGATGGTGGGTCCTTGGTGGTTCTGTGATCACTCACTTCCTGCCCCTAAACAGGAAGTTCCTGTTGTCAGTCAAATCCTGTGCCTATAAAAATAGAACTAGCTTTTTGGTTGGGCAGGTGGAGGGGAGCAAAGGAGGGCAATATAGTCCCAGCAGAGAAGTTCAGTCACAAAGCAGTCCTTTCTCCTGGTGTCTTCTGCCAAGCTATTACTATTACTACCAATAGAAATCCATGATACTCAAATCACAACACTGCTTCTGTGAGCATAAGCACAGGCCCCTGCAGCTGCAAGTATATATCCACAATATCAAATGCTTGACCTACAACCAAAACCTCAGCACTTCGGCATCACAGCTTTCATCTGGGGCATAGCAAGGGCTGGAATGTCATCATTGAAATAGCCCCAACCAGGTAGTGGCATTAAAATTTATTAGATGTTATGTGTGACTTTCGATCCTGCACTGTGTACAGTATTGAATTTTTTTATGGATTTTGTATGTCTTTTGTAAATCTCAGAATTTATTGTGTGATTTCACTTTGCACTCATTTTTAATGTCACTACCTGGTTGGAGTTACACTACCAATACAGTTGCATTTTGCACTTTATTCTTTTATGTCTGTGTAGTTTTGTGCCTTTTGTCTGTGAGTGCAGGAATTTTGGGATTGTGTCTTACTGAGCTCACCCCTGAACTCAGATCACTAGGATCAGATCACAAAGCACTACCTGATGGGGTAAAGTCGAACTTCGCACAGAATTTACTAATAATTATACTTTTTTTTTTTTTTGCAGATTTTGTCCCTACATTTTCCAGATACTGGTTTTCTATGACTCCTCCTTATAAACAGGCCATGTGGCATTTACAGAATACTCACTGAAACATCATTTTGCACCACAAGTGCAAAAACACATCTCATCCAGGACCGGAAAAATGATACCAGTCATGTGGTATGAATAAATGGCTATACTGAAAGTCTGGAGTCAAAACACTGAAAATTAGCAAAGTTATCTTTTTACATAAGTCGATTTCAGTCAGCAGTTTAGCAGAGTGCTTTTACAAAGTCTGGTGTGACTCCCAGCCTGAATTTACCAGTATCTGCTGCCTTAAATGGATATCCGATACTCAAACAGCCATCTCCGAGGAATCCTGATCTCACTGCCTTAAAGCAGCCCGTTTGACTTATACGGATACTAGGATCCACTTCTTGCAGTTCAGAATCCTGCTTTGGTGGCATACGATCCCTGTCACCCTTCATTCTATAGGGATACTCCCCATTCTGAATGTTGGTAATGCCAGCAGTCCCCTGCTCATCTCCTGCATGTGTTGGGGACCATCTCACTTTGTTTTGGGCCTCCATCACGGATGACTGTTCTATGGTACTTGGGCATCCCATCACCCTCCTGGACCCCATGCTGCTCTTAGGGACACCTCTGCATTAACCTTTTTGTCCAAGGGGTGCCAGAAGTGGTTGATGTTAGCTGTGCTAGAAGCACAATGGTTGCTACTTATGCACTGGCGACAGCCAACACTTCCAACTATCTCAGTCTGGCATGCTGCCCTAGCCAAGTTAGCAATCCTAGAGCATTTATCCTACTCTCACTGTGACCAACTAGCCCTGTACTTCTGGAAATGGGATGCATACCCCACTCCTCTCTCTGTAAGATTCCCATGCCCCCTGGTAACCCCACGCCTGATGTTATTGTCCTAAGACACTAACCACGACCCATGGGGAAGTGCATGTTAGCTGTTCAAACCTTGCATGTTGAGTGCATTATTATTGCCTGAGGTAGAGTTTTTTCTTTTTTTACCTCCGATTAGTAGTATTTAGTTCATGGTTATCTTGTAAACCTGACTTGTTTGTTTACATGGATACTGTATACTGTTGTATCCTGCCTTGACCTGATGTAACATCTTTGTTTTTAATAGTGTTCTCCTACCTTTGAAAATAATAAAAACTTTCTATGATAAAAAGAAAGCAAAATTATGAGCAAATGTATCAGTATTTCAATATTCATTCATAACTTGGTCATGTTACCATATTTTGACACCAAGCTGCCCACAGTTTTTTTCTTATGACCCACTAGATGAACCCAGTAGGTGAAAATGTTCAAGTCCCAACCAAAATGTGAGTTCATGCAGCAACTGGAAATCACATTTGGCACATATTTGAAAACTTTCTACTGCCTTGTTCATGAGATGGGGTCCTAAAAAGGCCATGTTGAATGTTTGTGGCCAAACATTTAAAATTAGTGAAGTTATGAGTGAATGTTAAAATATTTAAACATTCACTTATAACTTGGTCATTCCATTATATTTTACACCAAATGTTCAAAGCCTTCTTATGACTCCACCTCATGAACCTGGTAGGTAGAAATTTTCAAATTCTGACAAAATGAGATTTTGCAGCTCGACAGTGAAATCTCCTCTTGGCATGTATTTGAAAAAATCAACTGTCTTTTTTATGGGGTGGGGTCCCAAAATGGTCATGTTGAAACTTTGGTGGGCAACTATTGAAAGTTAGTGAAGTTACGAGGGTTCCTTGTTCCATATTTTTTGGGAGCGCCCAAAAGTGGCTCCACTTTGGAACCTTATTAAACAAGAAATGGACCCCTTACCGGGTTTAGTGGAATATATAGAACCTGCTGCTTAACTTCTGGGAAATTTCCCCCAGATAGCTATCACTGAGAGAAAATATCATTTAGCCATGGTAGCCCTATCAGTCAAAATGTTAGTACTTCGACATTGGCTGGATGAGGAGACTATCTCCTATTCGCAGTGGTTGCAGGAACTACTTTCCAATCTTTCAGTGGAAAAAAAGATTGCTAGTGTTACCAATAAGTTACCTAAGTTTGAGAAATATTGGGGCAAACTGCACATGCTATACGCTATTTAGTGAGAACCTTTATTTTTGGTATAAATTCCAACTATACAAGCCTTTTTCTCTTTCAGTTAACCACTGATACCATGGGTGGTGTAGTGTAGGAAGGGAGGGAGGCTGGATTGTTTATGTTGTCATGTATATTATGTGTGGTTCTGTTGTGTTTAAATGTGCCTCTTAAGGCCAGAAATAAAGCATTTTGAATTTCAATATCTTTGTTCAGACAGTGCCTGCAATTAAAGTACAAATCTTTCCTCATTAGTTCTATTTCCTAGCTACCTCCTATCTTTGGCTTCTTCACACTTTCCATCCCCCCAAATCTGGCTTTTGTTACACTGCCTCCTTTCTGGTTAAAATGAACTGCAATGGGGAATTTTCACTCCTGTTGTACATATTGCTGTTATGCTCTCCAATTAGATGTTCAGGGGTCTGGGTGTTTTGCCCACATAGATTTTGCTACATGGCCACATGAACAAATTTACCACTTTATCTGCCTAAAAACAATATTGTGGTTTCTGATGTAAAATGTTTTATTTGTAGTGTAAGGTGTAATGTTGTTCTCCACTGAAATCAACTGTAACATGTTGTTCTGCTGCAGTGGTGACATCTATAGTGCAGCAGAACAACTTTGCATTCTGCTGCACTATGGACATCACATAACACTGACTGCAGCAGAAACGGAAGGCTCAGCCAGATAACTTTGGTGGCGGTGGCAGCACGATCAGCCAACACTCACAAACTGTAGGATCAACCAGGTAGTTCCACATTTAATTAAAAGGCAGGATCAACCAGATATACAAATAGTATTTACAAACAGGAGAGTCTCCTCACAGACACTGCTTCTTGCTAAGCGAGGAATTTGGCCACCATGTTGTTGTGTTTTTAAAAGCCTGCCCACACCCATTCAGCAACCAATCAAAGGTTGCCCTACCAAAATGATGGACATCTGCTCCTTGGCAACCTCAAATCCTCACCCTGACAGCGAATTGAAAAGTTTGTGACCATTACAAAAACAAATGTATTTTAAACGCTGCAGTGATGTTGAAACTATCTTTTATTACCAGTGTTTTCTTGTCCTCAAAGTGCAAGTTTTTTTACCATACACTATATAGAAAAGTATATGGCTCCCGATGCACAACATGGCTAATCTCCAACTTTGTGGTTACTGTGCTGACTGTGTGACCTCTCAAGCTGTGCTCTTGAGGTCAACAGTTGGCATAGTAACCACTCAGTTGGAGAATAGCCTTGTTGTGCATCGGAAGCCATACACTATCCTATATGTTCATAGGTGTCGTATGCAATATTTTCTACTGCTATTGTTACTGTGGCAGTACCTATTGCATGGTGACATACCTAGTCAAAGTGTCCCTAGTAATAGTTGTCCTGCCTCTTGATCTTTATAGTGGACTGTACTTACCAGTTTGTCCCAAATTGTTTGTTTTTTTTTGGTGCCAGAATAGGCTTCTGGCTATTTCTATCCCAAGGCCCTCTAAAATTCTAGTTTCTGTCCACAATTTGCCTAATGCACCTGCTTTTTTTATTTCTGAAAACAACAGTATAGGGATAGTACCATTCTATTGCTGGTTTCCTTGTTCTGTGGCTGCTTGCTCCTAAGTAGATCCATGTGGTACTTGCATGTTGATCTAATTATATTATGCCACTCTATATTTGTATTGTAGGCTCTCTGAATAAACCTCACCCCCATGTTTTGTAGTTCCTTTCCCTGTCTGTATCTTCATTACAATTTCTACCCCCATAACATCTGGGAGTAGGGGATATTATCTGTGAGACATGGTGGGTGGAAGCTGGTGGCATACAGAAGTGTGCTGCGGTCTGGGCTTCCAGTGTATGCCTGTTTCTATTTTATTACCGTTTTTGTACAATCTCACATCTAAGAAGGTAACTCAGCCTTCCTATATTCTAATGTAAACTTCAAATATTCTTTTGCTATATTTTGATGCTCAAAGAATTCCTTCAGTGAGGTTGTCTCCCTCCCATATGAAAAATAAGTTATCAACATATATTCTATACACCCTGGTGTTTTTATAAAAGGGGTTGTATAATGAGCACATGATAAATTGTTCTTTGAAGATCTCCCTATGTAATTAGCATAAGCAGGGGCAATTGTGCACCCCATAGTCATCCCTCTCCATTGTCCATAGAATTTGTTCTTAAAACTAAAGTAATTTTCATATAATACTAATTTAGCTAGCTGCCCAAGCATAGGCTGGGTCTTTTTTATGTGTGCCTTCCAACCTCTTCAGGGCAATTATAAGACTATGATGTCCTTCTTCATGAGTAATACATGTGTAAAGGTATTTTATGTCCGTGGTTACAAGTCACACATTTTGAAAGCCCCCTCTTAATGTCCCTAGAGTCTTTAAGATAGATTTGCATGTTTTCTATTAGTGGTTGGACTAGTCATTTTCAAAGGAGAACAAGGGCTAAAGCACAGACTCTAAGCTCAAAAAGAACGAGTCATCCAGGTGGATTTTCTAATGGAGGCCTACTCTTTTGGGGTGAGCGAATACATTATTCCAAATATTCAGACTAATATTCCATTTGGTTATATTAAATGCACGCTGAAAATAGAAAATAGAGTTAAAAATCTACTTTTCGACCTTAGGTCTTCTTCAGGAAATATCTAAAAGAGAAAAAAAACAAGTTAGTGTTAATATTCCATTTGGGGCCTCCAATTATTCAGTATTCGGCATTTGTAAATAAAGATGGCCAGACTTCAATTTGTTCCTTGCTGCAAAGAATATGTTTCCAGAGTGGGAGCAAAACAGGTGTGCAGACAGAGCAGCAGGGGTGAGCAGGGTGCACAAATAATTTAGGAGCTTGTTAAGTCAGTTTTGAAAACCATGGGGAGCTATGCATTAATGTGGGGCTGGTACGCATGATTTGCACATGCCTGGCCTGTTAGCTAAATACCTGTGGATAGGCATGGGCTGCACCATATGCAGAACATTGCATTTCTGCAGAGTGTCTGCCTGTGGCTCCACCCCCAGCAAACACAATTGCTGGGACAGATCAGAGGACACAGGCATCCAATCAAATATCTGACCTAGATTCCATAGTGGATTGCTTGCTTCATGAAAGCATGGGATTCTGGGAAGGTGTGGGTCCTGGTCTTGCTAAATGCATGGGCAAGTGCCTGAATGGATAACCCCAGCCCTCCCAGTCAACCCACTAGGCTGGGGCACCACAGGGGGGATTTCTTGTCCCACTGCAGCCAACGGGTGTCTTTGGGGGGTACACAAAAGATACTGCACAGTCTCTGCTGCTGTATTCTGTATCTCCCCTGCCTGGCACTCTGATCTTTGTGCATGGCATGGAGTATGGGCAAGTCACCACACACACCCCCCCCCTGAGCTGGTCACATGCATAACTTCATAATCAGCCAGGGGATCAGGTGTGCAAGGGCGATACACTCCTTCTTTGAATGCTGCTAGGGGTCCACTGGACTCCCAGTTCATGACATCCAGACTTAGAGTTGCCTAGATGCCACAGATACATGGCACATAGACAAAACACAGGTTTGTGAATAGACACCATAGACAGCAAGGTGCTGGACTCTTCTTTCAGCCAGTGATGGCCAGCCCAGCAGGTCATATAGTGTACAGTGATGCATGCAGGCAGGGATGTGGAGGATAAACCTACTGAGGACAATAAAATGGTATCCAGTTAGGGGCAAGATATTCAAAACTTTGCCCCTGGGCTAAATTAGCACTGCCTGGCATGCTAAATTAGCCTGGACCCAATAGCCCACTATATTCAAAAGGGATAGCCCAGTGCTAACCCTGCTGAATATAGCATGATAAGGAAGCCGGGCAATCTGGCCTGGGAGTGCAGTGCAAACATAGCCTGGGAATAAGACAGCTCTGAATATGGCAACCAGGAAGTGCAAACCACAACAGCAGCCAAGTGCACAGTGATGTGAAGGTAGGTAGAGGTGAACTATGTGGCCAATGTGTGTGCCAGCAAATGCATGGACTCAGTACAGCTGCAGGCAGCAGTGCATGAGAAAGTACAGTGTGCAAAACTGTATAATATTCCCTGAACCGTTTGCATGGCGCTAACACGTTTGCACGAGTTTAGCATGGAGCTAAGCCATTTGCCCAGTGCAAACACATTTGCCTGGGGCTAAACTTTGCCATATTCAAAAGTGACATGTAAATGAGCCTACTTAGGTAGTCTCCAGGCAAACATCCAGATTAGCATCTCAGTATGCCCTGATTTGCATGCAATTTGCCCAGCATTACTGCAGAGTCCCACAGCTCCACCTGTAGGTCAGTCTGGAAGTACAGTGCTGGCCGGGTCTGCCCGAATCTTCACCTGTAGGTCAGTCTGGCAGTGCATGATGGTAGCTGCAGGCTACATACATACAGCACAGCATAGCATATTGTGCCCCAGGGGACAACACAGCATAGGGACAGGTGGTGGTGGTGTTGCATGGAACTGTCACACTGTAAGTCATGCTACACTGCACAACAGACACTACAGTAGCAAGGGAACAGTAGTATGAGGGACACAGCAATGCCTATGATGTGTAGGGCAGTGATGACCACTGCACTGTACACAGTGACAGGCCCAACTTGCAGGTGTTTACTGACAGTAAACATTACTGTTACGCTGTTGTGTGACCCACAGATGCTGCTCTTCTGGCATGGGATGCTCACGGTGACATATACATGGCTGGCTGTGCCTGCTGTGGTGTTTGTACAGCTGTGCAGTATGTGGTTGGGGGGGCACATACGATCAGACAGGCACACTGATATTGGGGTATTCCCAATACTGGCCCATGTGCACTGCATGATGTGTCCCAGCCTTGTGACCACACCCAATCTGTGGCACAGCCTGGCCACCTGTACACCCCCCCCTCAACACCCTCCATGCCCACAGTGCTGCATGTGTGTGTGTGCTGGCATCTGTTGGTGTCCACAGAAGGGTGGTCTGCAGGTGTGTGCTGTATGATCACACTGCCATGGTGTCCACTGGGGCTGGGGCACCACTTACTGCCTGGCATGGCTGGGACTGGTGGCAGATGATGACATCATTGTGATGCCATCAGCGAGCAGCATATTTGCTCTGTCTGACTTTTTATATGTGTCATATTTATTGGTTAGGGTCACTCAAAGCTATGCAAATGCTGTGCAAAACCTCAATGTTGTTCAAAGCTGGATTGCACTGGGTTAAGACTACCTTTTCCTGGGTGGTAATTTAGACCGCACAAAGTCTCGCGCTAAGTCATACAAAACCACTTTGCATAGCGCTAATCACTGAATATAGCATTCTGCCTATATTCATGTACACACCTCTTCAGTTTACCCGTTGCATACGTTATGATTTTGCCCGGCGCTAATGCAGTTTGCATGAGCTATTTGGCCTTTTGAATATAGTGGACCCATGTTAATCCCACACTAAACCCACTCAAACAGTTTGCGACCAGCACAAAATTTTGAAAATCTGGCCCTTAGCTAGCTAGCAGTTTGGGGTAACATCATAAACCACATCCCCAAAGTCAATAATAGGAAGGATTAAGTGTTCAACTAGGCATTTGTGCATACATTGAGAAAGGCAGTCACACACCAAGCTTCCTGTGGGATTTGGAAACCAGAGATTGGATATGAAAAGAAAAATTGAGTGAACTATCAGTATGACAAAAATATATTTATATTCAGAGACTACAGAAAAGGAGGTACCATCTGAGGTAGTAACCATTATGGCAGGACTGGTGGCTTGACATTTTTGTTGGTACCAAAGAGCATGAAGACAGTTCTGGAGTTGTTGAGAGCTAAAAGATTTGCTTTAAATCAATTGAGAGTAAATTGAAGCGTGACCGCAAAGCAGCCTAGATATCAGCAGGACAAGGGCTGGATGAATAAAGGATGGTGTCATCTGCATCATATGAGAATTTTGCAACACTGTGCTAAATCATTTACAGAAATAATGAAAAGGAGAGGCACAAGACCAGAGCCTTGTGGAACCCAAAGGGTGATTACAGTGCTCCCAGATCTACAGGGATTCCTGTATTTTAAGGGATTTTTACTACAAAAATGGGATACGGGAAGGAAATCTTTTATTTTTAAAATATCAGGAGAAATGGACAAGCACTACAGGAAAATGCCCACTATGAATCTCATGGCTGCCAAGATCCAGACAGAGCCCTCCAGTTGGTGCTCAGTTTGCTGACTTTGCTACACTAAGCAATTCTGTTGGTCCATTTGCAGCCTGTTTTTTTTCTGTGGTAGTAAGGTAATATGCTGGCAGTGCATCCTTCTGAGGATGAATTTAGATCTTCTGATCAGGAACCAGTGAGCTGCTGCATGATCCAAACACCTGCCATGTGGCCCCACTCAAAACAGCAATACCGTTGAGTCAGCTGAGCTGCATCTCAAATGTCACTGTTTCGGACTAGCAGAGCCTAAGCCACTGAAAGTAAACAAGCCTTCTTGAGGGCAGTCTCAGGTTAATCTATTTTAAACTCATTTTAAGTGCAAAATGAGTCAGACAAAAGACTGACCTCTCGATGGTGTTACGCTTTGGGGGGTGCAAGAAAGAGTGATTAAGTGTTGCTTGAGGAAAGCAACGCCCTGAACCACCAAGGCAAACCTTCTGTTTTGCAAATTTGTCTATTTTAAACACATACTGTGCAAAAAGCGAGCCAGACAAAAGAGACTCGATGATGGTGGGCTTTAAAGAGTGATGGGGACACAAAGAGTGCTTAAGTGCTACTTGGCTTGTTCAGTGCCCAGAATAGAGTTGTGTTGTTAAAAAGATCACTAAGGCAGCACTTCTTCTGACCAGCCTAGAGGTTGAGGTTACTTGAAAAAAATTAGACAATGTTTCTATTTAATTGTGAGCCTAGGAAAGGTATGGGGATGTCTTCATTAAGATAAGCAGGAGTTATGAATTATATGTGTGAGATCAGAAGGGACTCATAGACCCTGGTCTGGCCTAAGATTAGTAAAATAAATGAAAAAAAGGGAATATTTGTTTTTACCTCAGAGTTTGGTGCACAAAGCTGTGTGTGTGTGTGTGTGTGATGCTTAACTGTGCTAATGAAAAACACAATAATACACTGAAACAATGTTTATTAATGGAGCACTACAGGTACGCAGAGCTGTAGGCCCAATGCATGACTGGTGTGGAGTGGCTATGCATGCGTTTCTGGGGCAAGTAGCTACTCCACAGCCCCTGTGCCCCCTGCATGGCATGCATGAAGGGGGCATATGCAGACCCACTGTACCCGATCCCCCATGTCTGCAGACAGCTCTGCAATAGGGACATTCCGGAGGCGTGCCAGCACTACGTGTATTCACTAACCCCCATAGTGCTGGCCGCATGGGTGCAGAGGGTGGTGCAGGGTACACTAGGGAGACCCTGCCATAACCCACAGCATTCCCCAATGAACACAGGCATTCGGTCACCGGGGGACCAGGACAGGGCACTCTGTGCTGCTCCCGACTGCTGGGCAGCAGGATGTGGCAGGAGAAGCTGGATGGGCGAGTGCCCACATCCCCAGACCCATGCCACCCTATGTGTGGGATCCACTATGGGTCCTGGGGCATCCAATTGGATATCTGCCTGGGACGACTCCTCCCCCGGCCACCCTACAGAGTCCTGTGCCATGAGGGAGGAGCTGTGGATAGGTGATCGGGATTGGTGAATGCTGGTATGGGCACACCTGTCCATGGGCTGCAGGGGCGAGGGTGGGGTATGCGCATTTTGTGCATTCCTATGCCCCTTTCATGCATTGTGATCAGAACACAAAATGTATCAGTCTGTGATTAAGGGATAAATTTGAAGTTAAGGCATTTCATACTATAAATAGAATACTGTATAAGGGACTGTTTTATTACAAGATTATAATACCTTCAGGAGGTTCTGGAGACATGTGAACATTGAGAACTGAGCTTTATAGGTTCCAGCATTTCTCCAGAACCTCAAGATGGTATTATATAGTTACATATAAAGTTCTTATAGTTGTAGAGTAGTTATGTGATACGTTGTAGGTGATTTTGTTTTATTTAAAATAAATAAGAACACATAAAACAGCCTGAACATTTGTCCTAGTGATTTTATTGTCTGGCACAATGACACCAATTGCGTACTTACATTGATTTGTGCATGAAAATCAGGAAAATCTACAGGAATTTCATCCCTGTTTTACAGTGAATATATAGGGAAAATTAGGGTGCACTACAGGAAAATGCTTTGCCTGATCTGGGAGCACTGTGATTAATTTAAGATCAGATATAGACAGGCTAGAGGAGACAGACTGGGTGCAGTCAGAGAAGTAACCCGAAAACTAGGAACGGGAATGTCTGGAAAGGCCAGAAACAGCAAATTTATTTAGAAGAGAATGGTCAACAGTGTCAAATAGTTTGATCAAATCAAAAAATATAACACTGGTTTGTAGACCCAGGTCTCTATTAGAGAGAATGAAATCAGTGAGTCTGAGCAGGAAGGTGGATGTAGAACGTGCTGCACAAAATCCAGGTTAATAATCGGAAAAGAACAATTTTGCAGAGACGTAGGCAGATAGTTGTTTAGAAACCAATCTCTCCAATAGTTTACAGAGAACAGAGAGGAAGGAGCAATATTGGCCAGTAGTTAGCAGGCAAGTCAGTGGGGCCACCTTTGTGGAGGGGAAGTACAGTGGTATTCTTCCAGAGTTAAGGAAAACTGCTGGTGGGAAAGGAGCAGGTAAAAATATGGTCCAGGTGCAGCAATAGTGGGGGCACCTAAATTCAAAAAGTAAAAGGGGGTATACCATCAGCCCTTAAGTAAGAATTCAGCCTGACACAGGCCAGTTCATGAAGGACCTCAGAGGGGGTGATAAAGTAGAAGACAAAGTGAGCAATAGCACTGAGGGGGAAACCTGGACGAGGGAGTTGCTGTACCCAGGAGGAGGAGGAGGAGGAGAGGACAATTGCTAGGAGTTCATCCACAAATTGGGCATTTAGGGGATTAGCTGTAGAATGCAGGTCAAGACTGCATGTTTAGGCATAGGGAAGTAGTGAGAAATGAAAATCTGGTAAAAGGAATTAACCTATTTTTATTAGAAAACTATAAGAACTATGCCAGAAACCTTAAATCTTATGCTGTTTAGATATGTGGAAAGAACAGACCTGTTCAATTAATTATTTTGTTCTACAAATTTTTAGCAGGTTTATTGATAACTTGTTACTAATGTTACTACGGGTTAATAGTATCTAAAAAACTTCATTTGTGAATTAACAGATGTGTGTGTGTGCGTCTGTCAATTAATGTTAATTGATGAACAGAGTCACAGGACAGGACAGGAAATGGGTAGCCCAGAAGTGCATCTGTTCTGCTGAAGTTCCCGAGCAGGCATCACAGAAGCTCTGCAGAAATCAGAAACCACCACAAGAGAAGTTATGTGGCAACCTGGGCACCCGCTGCTGAACATTGACCCTAATTGCTGCAGAGTAATTGAGGCCTTGTACATATGCATCATGCTCTTGCAAACTCCTCCTCATCCTCCTACAAGCCTGCTTTCAGACTCCTTCATGTGCGATTGCATAGCCCGAGTGAGTCCATCATCATCCCCATCCAACTACTCTGTCTCCCAACTTCTGAACCTATCAGTTACAGACATCTCACTGATTGGACTTACCACAGTCAACCACAACTCTATAACTGCACTACTAGTCAGACATGGCCTCAGATTTGTCAAGCAAAGCAACACTGCAGCAGCCAACTAAGGATGCTTGAGGAGTCAGGGGGGCAAGCCACTTGGCTCAAGGGAGAGGCTTAGCAAGAAATCAACTTGGATCACGGTTGGAGGGGTTGGGACCAAGCAAGTCAAAAGGCTGAGGAGGAGGGACAGAGTGACTGACTGAGTTCTCTTGTAAGAACATGTAGGAGCTGTGTAACCCTCCATCTTCTTGCTAGTCCTGGCTTCTGCTGGCAGTGGTCTAAACAAAGAAAAGTCTTCATGGCTGTTGGGTCATAAATCTGTCTCCATTCACCACTCCCAGCTCCTGTAAGTGAGATGTGTGGGACAGGGTGGAAAAGAGACTTTGCTGGCCACCAGGCTAGTGGAAGACCATTCTAAGGACCTTGAGATGTTTCTCCCCTCACTGGTGCAAGCACCTTCCAGCAACGGTAGAAGCAGAAAAATACATTGTAGGCTTCAAGTCTTTCTCTGCCTTCTTATGCTTCGATTTACCTATTACAAATCGACAACATCATTGTCAAAGTTTGGCATAGTGAGATCACTAATGTTGACAGGCAAAATTTTGCCTGTCTGACATTGGAGTGTTTCTCTCAGGGGCTGCGCCTTCCAATCCCCCATGCTGGAGGATGTGCCCCCCACACACACCCCTTCTAAGGATGATCAACTCTGAGCCGGAGTTGATTTAAGGGGGGGGGGCACACATGGCGAAAGGGTGAAATCTTGCCCTCAGGTCCCCCATAGCGACAATTTCAAAACCTGTCAAAACTGTCACTGTGGGGGATTTCACAATAATAGTTTCATTGTTCGGTTGGCATATGCTTATGCATCATATTGTTTTAAGGCTCAGGAATTTGACTACACTCACCCACATGTATCTGCACACAGGTGGTGGTGTGGAATGAATGTCAGGGTGACTGAAGGGAGGACAGGTGTTAGATGCCTACATCAATGATAGATGACTATGCTGGAGCATGCAGCAGAGGTAGGATGTGTCAGAATGCATGTAGTATTACTAGAGAGTGACAGTATTGGTAGCTGACTTACAGGGTACCTACTGTGGTGGTAGGTGACTAGTGGGCACCTATTGACATGGACATTTATTTTAACTAGACTTTGGGGTGGGCATTTGGCAAGTTTTAAATTGTGTTTTGTACCACTGTGAGTGTGTGTGTGTATCTGTGTGTGAAAGAGAGAGGGAGAGCGAGTGTGTGTGTGTGTGTTGCAAAGAGCAAGTGTATGTTTCATGGACAGTGAGTGCGTGCACTGTATTCATTTTCCACAGTGTGTTAACCTAGTTGCAGGGAGCTAGTGTTTGTGTGCTGCAAAGTTTGAGTGTATGTTGTGTGGAGTAAGTACATGGTCATGCAGACATAATCTGTGTTGTTAGGATTTTGTTTGTGTCTGTGCAAGCAGTTGACAATTGTCATGAACTGATGACATACAACTAATTGTAAAGCACTGGTGGTTGGAACCACAGGTGCTTGCTAGCAGAAGGGTCAAATCCCTGCGTTGTTGTTTGATGGGAGAAAAAATATGTGTGTGTGTGTGAGTATGCATAAAGGAAACTGTGGAGGATTGACAAAAGCAGTGTCAAGTGTTTATCTGGGATTCAGAAGAATGGGATTGTGGTTGCAGTTGAGTATCTGGGAAGGGCCTCAGAGTGTGTTGTAGATGTATAAATTGTATTATACAGGATGCTACTTCAGTATGTGTATCTTGTGTGTGAGAGAGGGATTCACTGTGTGTGTGTGTGTCTGTGTGTGTCTGTGTGTGTGTTGTGTTACAGATATGTAGAGTGTGTTATACAGTATGTTACTTTAGTGTGTGTATCTTGCATGAGAGAGGGATTCAGTGTGTGTGTGTGTTGTGTTACAAATATGTAGAGTGTGTTATACAGTATGTTACTTCATTGTGTGTATCTTGCATGAGAGAGGGATTCAGTGTGTGTGCGTGTGTGTCTTTGCCCAAAGGGATCCCCATCACCATAATAAAACACACCACACTATGGGCCAAATATTCAGAAATGCGCTAAAGGCCAGCGCAACCCTGGCACAATGCAACACAAATGCACTATGGTGCAGTGACTGTGATATTCAATGGTTACGCACGGTGACATGCACCAGCACAACACAGCTGAATATCACAGGGATGCTCAATTATGCAGCCAGAGGTGCACGATGGAGCACAGGGAGATGCGTCAAGGCACAGAAGGACCAGCCTCAGGCACTGATGGGAGCAAGGCAGCAGGGACGATGGCGTGGGGAGAAAGTGAAACCCAGCTGGGAATAATGGCTGGGAGGCCCAGCAGTGGGCTACAGGTGACCACCACCAGCAGGGTGCAGACAGGCAGCCACCCCTCCATCACCAGGGTGGTGGACGCAGGGAACAGGCAGCACCAATGGCCTGTGGTGAGCTGCCACTGGAACCCCTCCCGCTGGACGGCAAGTGCCCACACACCCAGACCATGGCAAGTCACACCCTGGTACATGGTGCCCAACACACATGCCACACAACCTGTGCAGTCAGCCCATGGCCACTCCAAGGCACAGCCACTGACTGATGGGCAGGACACCACCAAGCACAGCCTGCACAATAACACAGGCACAGCACACAGACACCCACCATGCCACTGCAGCATGGCTCCTCCCACCAGCTGCAAAGCAGACATGGACACAGGTGGGTAAGCATGTAAACTGTATTAAAGAACTATGTACAAGTAAAATCAGAGGGATAGGGTAGGAAAGTGAGGGATGGGGACAGGGGACAGGGACTGTACAGTGGATGAGGAAGGCAACGAAAGGGAAGGCAGGGGCAAGAAGGTCTGAACAAGGTCTGCTATAGATGGCCATGGCCCACTGTCTGGTGCCTCCAATGCTGCCTGTTACACAGCACCATCCTCCTCCTCCTCCTCCTTGTCTGCTGGGCTACTTCCAATGTGGTGGACATAATGAGCATTATCGGTCACAGGAGCCGACAGTACAGCAGCAGCCATGATCTCCTCTGGATGCCTATGACAAAGGAATGAACAGGCAATCAGTGCAAGTCCATAGAAACCAAGCCCTTCCACTGAGTGCAGTGGACAGTGGGAACACACATCTCTGAAGTGGCACCCTGGCCACCCACAGTGGTTGGGCCAATGCCAGCCAACAACCCAGTATGCCACGACAGTGCACAGCGGTGGACACCTCTGCCCAAGGGCCACTCAGCCGCTCAGTAGCAGGCAGGTGGTACTGTGCTGCAATAGCTCCACAGCAGCATCGGTGGCAGCTGGATGCATACCCATCCCACCAACAGCTGCCACACATATGCAATGGGCACCCCATGGTGGCATGCACGCCACACAGTGTGCTGCACACAGCTGACATGGCACATGGCATAGGTGGCCATGGCCGTACCCCCACCCCCACTGACCACCCGGTAAGGAGTAGAGGAATGGAACAGTGCCTACCTGCCCCCTGAAGTGCAGCACATGCCATTCCACAGCCACTGCACCTCCACCACGCAGGCCATCACCCCCAGCCAATTGTCCACAGTGGTCTCTTGTGGCCCACCAGGCATCCCTGCCACCCTGGCATGGTGATGATCCTCGGGCCCTTGGAAAGGAACACAGACAGGCAGACATCAGAACACAGCCTCATCATGAGCCCACCGCCATTACCACTGTGCACAGTGTGTGCCCCAGCTGGGCATGACCCACAGGGCAGTGGTGCAGTGCACTCAGTGTCTGGCAACTCCTCACCTCATGGCACATGCTGTCAGTGCCCCCCCAGTCCATGGCAGGCAGCCCAGCCAACACCATGGTATGGCAGTTGAGCACAGAAGCAGCATGTGCCAACTTACCTGGCTGTAGCATGGCCCCCCTGCAGACACGTGCCTGTGGTGTCCTCATCCTCTCCCTCTACATGAGGTTGCAG
This sequence comes from Neoceratodus forsteri, assembly GCA_016271365.2. Classification (NCBI taxonomy): domain Eukaryota; kingdom Metazoa; phylum Chordata; order Ceratodontiformes; family Ceratodontidae; genus Neoceratodus; species Neoceratodus forsteri. The sequence continues at coordinate 834,544,559 of CM057456.1, read as the reverse complement.
TACCAATGGTGGCACTGCTCACCAGTGCGCTGCACCCTGGTGTCCTGGAACAGGCCAGCAGCAATAGCCTGCCAGATGTCTGTTCTGGCCTGCTGCAGGGGCTCCTGTCTGAACAAGCCTGGTGCATGTGGCTCAACCTGGGCCACAAGGTTCACCAACTCAATCTCACTCCAGTTGTGAGCACATTGCACCCCTCACCATGCCATGCTACCTATACAATTGGTGAATCAAAATGGTGCCTGGTAGCACACTGGACACAATGTACGTGGGATGCGCACCTTGTGGAAGGTTGAGTGGTATCCACCAATTGCGCATCGCCATGGATGCACGGCATGGGCATGGCTCACCTGGCATGTGGAGCTGGAGTTCCAAGGGGGCATAGAGTCAGGTCAGAGGTCATCCTTCACAAAGTGTGCAGGAGTGCTATGGGGCCATATTGCATTGTGTGCCATAGGCCCTAGAGTATTTGAGCACCATGGGACCTATAGTGCACCATGCACCATGGGTCCTGTAGCACCTGTGTGCCATGGGCCCTATAGCGCACCATGTGCCATGGACCCTGTAGCACCTGACTTCCATGGGCCCTATAGTGCCTGAGCACCATAGGCCCTATAGCACACCATGCACCATGGGCACAATAGCGCCTGAGCACTATAGGAACCATGGTGCATTAGGCAGTATTGGCCCTAAAGAGCTTCTACACACAGTGTGCAATAGGTGGGAGCACAAGCCACAATGCATGCCTATTGTGGGCAGCACACTGCGCATGTCACGGTATTGTGCAACGACATGCGCCGGAGCAATTCCACTGCACAAGAAGCAAGTGCACGATATTCAGCCGTCACATGCTAATGACTCATCAGCCAATACACGGAACACTGGGGATATTAGCATGTCATTACCATTGCACAACAGCTCATTCGCATGCGGTGCACTATAAAGGTGCCGCACAACAGCTCAGGCCATGGACCTGTATTGCAACCATCTGAGTTAAGTTGCGCTTGCCATGGGAACAGCCAGTACAGCAGGTTGGATGGGGTGGACCACTGCAGCCAGTAACCACTTGTCCATGTCCACAGGTAGCAACATGTCTGAGCATGAGGGGACTGAGGACCTCCCTGCAAGTGCAGGCCCAACTTTACAAAGGTGGAAGCCAATGCCCTGTTTGAGGCCTACCTCTACAGGGAACAACTGCTCAGTGGTGCCACTGGCACACCACAGGCCAGGGTCGCGGCCTGGGTGGAGGTAGCAGCAGCCATGAATCAACAGGGCAGCCACCAGCAGCCTGTGTAGGAGTGCAGAAAAAAGGTGGGCACTGACAAACACTGGATTAAAGAGAAGGTGGCGGCCATACGGGATGCCAGGACAGCCACAGGTGGGGGCCAAGCTGTTGTGCCACAGCTCACAGCACAAGAGGAGCTGGTGGCTGCCACCATGTGGTGCAGTACCATTGAGGGTGTGCCTGGTGGTGGCTTCCAGACAGGAGGGAGCCCATCACTGCATGGTATGTGTTGGGGGTGTTCTGGTATGGTGGCACTAACACATCTTTCTTCTCTTACCGAACCAGAACATCAGCATGCAGTGGCAGGGACATCAGCATCTGCTGTGGGGGCAGGCCCAGCACTGGAGGTCCAGCCTTCCACCTCCATGGGCATCTGGGGACCCAATCAACTGCAGCACACCACCGCCATCCAGCCAGATGTCCTGGGCTTCGTGGCGGATGAGGCCCTGGCTCTGTTCCAGCAGGATGACAGCCATTGCATGCTCTGCATGGAGACACAGATCGGGCCATGGTCTGACACCAATGATGACAAGACCATCATCCTGGACAGCATGGGTGGTGTCATGGGGGAGACACCGTACCTGCCACCATCACTGGCAGCACGGCCAGCAGCCTATCGGCATTGGAACAGCTGCCTGACGCTGCCCCTGGTGCCACTGTATGCACAGCCACAGTGGTGCTCGTTGGTGGTGGTGGTGGCACAACCACCCAGGCACTGGCCAGCGCACAGGGGCTGAAGGGGCAGCAGTGGCACACATCTAGAGATGTTGGGTGGTCAGATGCAGTGTCAGCTGCCAGTGCACCTGACATTAACCCTATCCCATGGGGACACTGCAGTGCAGCATCCACCTGAGGGGGGCTGTGCAGCATGGTTGTACACCACCGGTGGGACAGCGGCATGCCCTTGCGCCCCTGGGTGCCGACCCATTGACTGAGCACACTCGATTACTGCAGGCCTCCATTGAGCAATAGGTACTGCTCATAGTTGGGGTGCATGCAGGCAGCTGAACAGTGTGAGAGGTCCGGGATGCCATACAGCACCTGCGGGAGGACACAGCCACATCCCTGGACAGCATTGCCAATGTGACCTCAGCCAGCCTTGCACCGCCAGCTGCCACAGACACTGGGGAGTGCACTGTCCACCCCACGGACCCAGCGTCGGGCAACACCCTCAATGCTGATGCCAGGCTCTGCTGTCAGCATCCCAGGAACACCTGGGGCAGTACTGTTTGGGTGCCTACAGACCCCTGTGAAGACCCAGTCGTGTTCCCACAGTGCGATCTCTGGGGGGCAGTTGCATACCCTCCCTGTGGCCATTGAGCAGCCTGTAGCTGCCGACCAGCCCTGGTGTGGCTGCCCCATGTCTGGGGTGGCCGTGTGTCCATGTGGTGGACCTGATGTGTGTGCCACCCTGTCTGCAGTCTGCTGCCACTGCCCAGTGTGCACACAGGTGATGTGTGTATGTGTGCATACCACAGTTGTGACAGTCGTGTGTTGTGCCACATGCTGCCCCTGTGCATACCCACCCGGCCGCTGGCCCATGTGGTGTGTGCATGATGATAGCAGTACAGCAGTGGTTGTGCCTGTGCACCAGCACCTTGCATCTGATCCACACCATGTGCTAGTGCCTGGGCAAGTGCTTGCATGTGCCAGTGTGTGTGTGTGTGTGTTGCTGTACATTGCAGCATGATGTTGTGTGTGGTAGTGTGGCACTGCCACCTTGCCCCTGCCCCACGCCTGTGTGTGCATGCCCATAGCCATGACTGCCCATGCCTGTATGCTGTGCCATTGTGTATATTCATTACATGGGTGTATCCCCACCTAACTGCATGTACCAAAGTGCTCCTGTGTAATCGTGTCCCAGTGCTGGCATGCCATCCTGAGGAGCCGGGGATCCCTCCACCTGGGGGGCTGCCCAACCCCCCAGCCCATTGCCCTCATCATCTCCACTGCTGTCCCTTTCTTCAGCCTCGACAGCTATCTCATGGTCAATGGCCATGTTGTGTAGCATGCAGCAGGCCAGGAATAGGCCACAGGCTTTCAAGAGGCTGTACTGTAGGGCACCGCCAGACCTGTCTAGGCAATGGAATTGTGCCTTGAGCATCCTGAACACACTCTCAATGATGTTCTGCATACTCACATGTGCCTCATTGTACTAGTCCTCTGCTGGAGATGACGGGCACCAGTAGGGGGTTATCAGCCAGGGCCTGAGTGAGTAGCCACTGTCACCAGTGTGGATAGATACATGGTTAGCTTGGTGTCCTCTGTTACTGTGCCCTTGCCCATCCCTGACGCTCCCACCAGTGTACCTGACCTACCCACCCCATCCCATGCCCTGCTGTTCCCAGTTGCCCATGGTCATCCCATACTCACCCACTAGGTGGCCCATTCTGATTTCTCCACTCTCTAACCTGTGGCACAGTGCTGAGCTGCACCAGATGAATGAATCATCTGTTGAAACTGGAGCAGCCCTTCCTATTCATGTATGCCTCCCCCCTTTTAGGCCAGGTGGCATGCGGATGCCCACATGGGTGCAGTCGATGGACCTTAGCATGCCAGGCATCTTTTCTACCCTGTGGAGCTCCTGCATGGTTGTATTCTCTGTGGATGTATTCTGCAGCGTGTGACAGCAGGGCATTGAGGAATTGTGTAAGGAGCCGTGACGTGGCTGACTAGGTTATGCCTGTGGTGTCCCCTGTTGGTCTCAGGAAGGTGCCTGTGGTGAGCAGACACATGACAGCTGTCACCTTCATCTCCACTGTCAGGGCATGGATCTGTCTTGTGGGTGCCTGCATTTCCTCACTGCACGCTCACAGAGCTGCCTCAGAATTGCCCGGTTCGGGTGATACCAGCCCACAATCTCCATATCAGTGTGGTTCTCAAAGCTGATGCAGGGACGGTACCACCTGTTCCGGGCATACCGCCGATGGGCCCTTCCACAGCCACATCGCTCTGCCTCCTGCCTCCTCACACCCCTCATTACAGCCTCCATCTGGAAGGCTGCACTCGCCATGGCCCCTGTTATCCTGTCTCCCCCGGACATCCGACTCCAGTGGTCCAATTCCCACCATGAGGCAGTGTCTGTCACTCTGCCAGGCTCCCTTTTGTAATACCTGCCCCAGCTTGCACACACCTGCCTCCCCTGTCCCATGCCCATGCGGATGCCTGTTTCACTCCCTCCAGGGTCTGGTGGCTCTTTCTCTCTCTCTCTCTCTGTCTGTCTGTATCTCTCTCTCTGTCTGTCTGTCTGTCTGTATCTCTCTCTCTCTCTCTGTCTGTCTTTCTGTCTCTCTCTGTCTCACTCCCCTCTGGTGCAAGTGCTGTCCCCCTGGTTGCTCTCTGTTTTTATAGGCTCAAGTCTACTCGGCGCATCTGGCTGTTGCTCCACACTTACGCCATGGGTCAGAGGTTGAATATCACACTGTGCAGCATATTCATGGGAATGCCCCCTACCCTTGCACATGCATTCATTAAGGTTGCACATTGGTGTACTGTTACTTGCACTGTGCAATGGCTACCACAGAATATCGCTCCATGGCGCACTTTCCCAGTTGTGCATGTGCAACTGCTTTGAATATCCAGGCCCATTTGTTTTGAGTACACAAAGACCACAGCTTTTACTTAAATTGAAAATTCACCACTCACATTTATAAGCATCATAGCGATGCTACTGTGCCACTATAGTTAGGGTTGAGTAGGCACTTTAATGTTAAACCTCAAACTTTGCACTTCTATAACTTTGTAGCCATTCAATGCATTTGCATGAAATGTTGCATGCGCGGTCTGCTGTGGTAGATATCTTGACATGCCAAGTTGCATGTCAGTCGGATCAGAGGATTTCGTGCTGTGCATAGTGAAAGAAGTTAGAATTCACCTTTTTTTTGCTGTTTTTGTTGTAATCGCGCTTCAGCCAAATGGACAAACTAAGATGAATGGCTTCAATGTATTTCAATGAGGGGTTTAACTTTTATGCTTAGCGCAGCCTTTTTTTGTGATACTGACCCCAAATTTTCAACATGGTCTTTTGGGGACCCCACCTCGTGAACAATATGATTACTGTTACACAACTCCCGCCGGAAAGGTGATTTCATGGTCAGTTGGTGAAATCACCTTTCTGGTGGTATTTGTATAATGACAGTCATAATGTTCATGAGGTGGGGTCATAAGAAGGCTATGTTGAAAATCTGGGGTCACAATTTAAAAAAATTTGCTGCGTTATGACCATTCTTTGCAATTTTTCTACGCATGCTCATAACTTTGGAAATGTTCAATATTTTCACCCCATATTTTTAATGTAGTCTTCTTATTACCTCACCTCATGTATGCCACAGCTGCAATTTTTCAAATCCTGGCCAAAATGCATTTTCACACCTGTGGTGCAGAATGACATTGCAATTGCGCAGAATTACATTTTAGCAGGGATGTTTAAATTTACTCTACTGGGTACATGTGGTGAGGTCATAAGAAGGCTGTGTTGAAAATTTGTGGCCAAAATTATTTAAAGAGCTGGTGACACATTTAGGAGAACTTTAACAAAGCCTAATATTTAGACACAGTCCAGCTTGTATTTCCCATTAGTGCTGTACAGTATTCCTCCTCCCCATTATTTATTACTGAGGTCATCTGTATGAAAACAGGATCTTTGCTCCTCAAGAGTTTGTCTATTCCTGCTGCTTTCTCCCTACCTGAAGTCATAGACCACTGCTTGTGATATTACAGTTACTCATATGGCAACATACTGTAATGTCACTACAGAGGATTATGACTTGAAGTAGGGACTTAGTTTAGTTGCCATATTGATCCTTGTAAGAACAGATTCAGCCTTAGGCATAAGTCTCCAAGGAAGGACCTGGTTCTTCCGAAAGCTTAGGCACTGTTTTCTTTTTGTAGCATCTATGTTGGTCCAATAAAAGGTATCAAACCTTTTGGTTCTTGATCTTGAAGTAGGGAGTAAGCTATAGAGGCAGATAGACTCTAAAGAAACTCTAAGGGATAAAGATAATACATTCATGCAAATTTCCTTAGTAATAAATAATGAGGAGGAGAAATATACGACCTATAAATGGAGTGCAGGTAATATTGTACCTAATTATTATGCTTTTTAAAGTTTTCTTTGAGGCACCAGTAGCTCTTTAAAATGGCACCATTATGACCATTTGTTGCAATTTTGCTACCCATGCTCATAACTCTGTGACATTAAATATTTTGAACCCAAATTTTCAACATAGCCTTCTTATTACACCACCTCATGTATATCACAGCTGTCATTTTTCAAATCCTGTCCAACATGTGTTTTTGCACATGTGGTATGGATTGGCTTTGCACTTGCGTGGAGTTATGTTTTGGCAGGTATTGAAAACCTTTCGGCAGTGGATATATGAAGTAGGGTAATAACATGGCTATGGTGACAATTTGGTCACTCTGTCTCAATAAATTTAAGCACAGGGCATGGACGGACCTGAGCTACCATAGGCGCATACACGTATGCCTGGAGGGATGGAAGCTCAGGGCCTGGAGGGCATGTAAATAAGGACATGGTTATACTACCTCAAAAATAAGGAGATAAAGTGCAGAAAACTCTGTTAATGCATCAGTTAGGGTTTCACCATCAAAAGTTGGGAAATGTGGCATTAGGGTTTCCAACTCTAAAACCCCATCCACCACCCTGCACAAACCAACAGGCATCAGGGGTCTGTCTTGGGGTTGTCAATCCTAATGCTCACCTCATTCTCCTATGCTGTGTATATACACACACACCTACAGTTTTGACCATAGATCCTGGGGCAGCAAATTCATATGCCATTTTTTTGGCTTGATCCTCAGACTTCCTTGTTCTGCATACTGGGCGTGGGGTTGGGTACTCTGGCCCATCGGTTAGGCAGACCCCACCTGGGGCCGTGTCTCTCCATGTTACAGCACCCTCTTTCCCAGCCAGATTCTGAGAGATTCATGATAGGGATGGGCGGGTCAGCTGTGACCAAAAGGCTCTGATTTACTCAGATGAATTGTACACCTCTTTTAGTCTAAATGTGCATGAGAAATGCATCATTAGTATTCTTTTAGATCCCTCTATTAAAAAAATTAAATAAAATTTAACCTTTTAAAAAAATTATTGTGTCTGTACTTTATGTCATTTGGTCAGCAAGCAGCCAACAGCAATAAAAAATAAATACAGTAAAAGTCTATCCAAAAGCTGGATAACCGAACACCTCAGTTATCCAAAACTCGGTCATGTCCCCAGTGCTTTCATTCATTCACACATACAGTAGACAGCTAATGCATTACTACTTTCAGTGGTTCCATGTCATAATAGTGACCGCAAAACTGTGATCGCTGTTATGGAGAGTGTATATCCAAGCTACAATTTGCACCAGTCCAACTCGTCAACCAAATGCACCCTATACACTCCCTCATACTCAGATTATCACTCTCTCATTCTATCCCCTTATATATAGCAGGTTCCTACTGCTCTTCAGACACCCCCCGAACACCATCATTGAACATCTAGGCACCCTAAAATCACTCTCTTCACGGGTAAACTATACATACTTGGGGATTGCAACATCAGTTGGCTATCTAAAACTAATTCTAAGCTCATAAACTAGGTGACTGCACTAAACCTCTCCCAACATATCACTGAACCCACTTGCTTAAACCATAAATCTCTTAGCCACTCTCTCCTAGACTGGGCCCTCACCACACATCCCCATCTAGTGCTAGTAGCTGGTACTCTACCCGACACCTTCAGTGACCACCACATGACTTAAATAGAACAGAAAATATTCAAACCCCAGTCTCCACCCCTCAATTACTACTCACTAAGGCTTACAAATCACAAGACCTTGCTGCACTCCTAAGCAAACTATCTAATACTGATTGGTCATTTATTCATCATGCTTCCTCCATTGACTAGACCCTGGAATTTTTCAGATCAAATTTCCTCGCTATCTGAGACTACTATGCACCTCTTAGAAGAGCCCGCGTAAGGGGCGCCCACCTACCTTGGGTAAATGGCCATATTACTGACCAACTCCATGCTAGGGACTCAGCTTGGAAATCTTACAAGGCAACAGTTGGTCACAGGCAGTCCTTCAACACTACTGCACAATCCACAACGTAAGCACCGGGCTAATTCGCCAGGCAAAAGCAAACTACTTTAAGGCCTTTTTCCACACAAACCTCAACCACTCAGCAAAATTCTGGAAGTCCTTGAAATATCTGCTCTCTCCCCATTCCCAGCCACCCACTCCTGCCCTAAATGTAAATGGCTCCTTGGTAATGGACCCTGGTGAGGTGGCCTCTGCTTTCAACACATTCTTCACTAACTGTGCCTCCTCCCTTCTCTCCACAAACATGCACCACTCCACGATACCACATACGCCCTGTCAGCCACCACCCAGATCTCCCACTTCTCATTTCACCTGGTCTCCCCAGCTGAAGTACTAGCTGCCCTACGCACACTCAACCCTAACAAAGGTAAATGCCCCTCTGGCCTTGATTCCAAGATGTTATACCTATCTGCCCCAGTCATTGCCACCCCACTAACCTCCCTCTACAACCTCTCCTTCTCCCTCGCCAAGATCCTGGCTGCCTAGAAACATGCCACAGTCATCCATCTCCCTAAAGGTGGTGACCCCTCCTTGCCAGGCAGTTACCACCCTATTTCCCTCCTCCCAATTCTAGCTAAAGTCCAGAAACAACTTGTTCTCTCCCAATTATCCACCTTCCTCGACAACTGCTCCTTCCTCTCACCCTATCAGGCTGGCTTCAGGAAATCGCACTCCATAATCACCTCCTTGCTCAGGTTAACAAATGATATCCTCACTGGCATGGATAATGGGCAAGTCACCATCTTCATTGACCTAGCTAAAGCCTTTGACATGGTCTCCCATCCACTCCTGTTATCTAAACGTACCCTAGTAGGTCTCTCTGGTGAGGCCACCAGCTGATTCCACTCTTACCTAGAAGGGAGGCAACAAGCAGTCAGAATTGGCTCACTCACCTCTGACCCACTACCTGTCACAATAGGTGTGCCACAAGGCTCAGATCTTAGCCTGATACTCTTCTCTATCTTTCTAAATGACCTGCCCTCCATGTGCCCCCTTTTGTCCATCCACATGTATGCTGATGATGCCATACTATATGCTACAGGTCCCTCCCCCGCCGTAGTGTCATCAAAACTTCAGGAGAATTTTAATGCAGTCCAACTCTGGTTCCACTCTCGCCAACTATTTCTCAACCCAAAGAAAACCGTCTCACTCACCTTCAGGACCAGGCAAAGCCTCTCCCGGGTCCACACATCCCCTGCCTTCCACACCTTAGATGGGACCCTCTTGGAGACCTGCACCTCATTCAGATACCTCGGGATCTGCTCAACCAGCACCTAGACTTCTCAGCCCACATTGACCCTATCCATAAAAAACTTCACCTGAAACTGGGAGTCCTTTACTGGAATAGAGGTGGCATTCCCTTGCCAATCCGAAAAGAAATTGTTCAGAAAATTATACTCCCACTTTTTGATTATGGGGACATAGTTTATAGCTCGGCCCCCAAGTCCTCCCTCACCAGGCTGGACCCTCTCTTCCATTCCTTCTGCCGTTTTGCTCTGGACCATCCACTCTCAACTCACCACTGTGATCTCTAGAGATCCTTAGACCTTCCTTCCTTACAGGACCAGAGAATGGCACATTGTGCTAGGATAACAACAAAAATACTGGTCCCAGTCCCTCCCCCGTACCTTGATAATACCCTAGCTACCCAAACCCCTTCATGCTACACCCTCCGTAATCTCGACTCTAGGCTCCTCACCCTCCCACACATGTCCTCCACCAATGGTCAGCATGCATTCAGGTACCAAATGCCTTACCTGTGGAATGCCCTCCGAGCGGAAATTAGACACTCCTCCTCCTCCTCTCTGCAGCTCAACCTCCTCCTCAAACAGCATGTTTCCACCACCTGCTCATGCAGCTAGCCCCTCAAGGTATTCCATCTGTTTAAATGCCCGATTGCATGTGTGTATATTAGCTACATGTTACAATGTAATTCTGCTCCACTTAAGCCTCAGTGTGTGCTCTAGCTTCACAATTTATCTTCCCCTGCCATGAGGCAGGTGTATCTTGAACATACTAACATACTATTTGACAGCAGATTAGGCCTTATGGTCTATCGAGTCTGCTCAAACCTTAGATCCTTAGTTGGGTGCCAAGGCCCTCCCATCTCTTGTGCTCCAGAACCCCCTATCATCCATCCCCACTCCCCTGGGACAGGTCATCATCTGATACATCCACTTTCTGTGTCTGTCCCACCCTCTCTTGAAGCCCTCCACTGTGGATCTCTGAACCAGCTCACCAGGCAGTGCATTCCAAGGGTCCACCACCCTCTCAGTGAAAAACCTCCTCCTCTTTTCCCCTCAGCCTTCCACCTTCCAACTTCAAACCATGCCTCTGGTGATACCTCCTGCTTTTAGTCTAAAGATCCCTCCATGTTTACTCCTATTTATTCCCTTGAGGTACTTGAAGACCTCAATCATGTCCCCTGTCTCTCCTCTTCTCCAATGAAAACAGGCAGAGCTCCTCAAGTCTGTCCTATCGCCAAATCCCTAGCCCTCGAGTATCATCTTAGTTGCCCTCCTCGTACCCTCTCCAGGAGCTGTATGTCCCTCTTCAAGTTTGGTCTCCAGTACTGTACACAGTACTCAAGGTGTGGTCTAACCAGTCCATTGTACAGTGGCAGAATCACTTCCTTGCTCCTAGAGGTGATCCCCCTTATGATGCATCCCAACATCCTGTTTGCCTTGCTAGCCACTCTCCTGCACTGCTCAGAGTTATTCATACATGCATCCACCATGACCTCTAGGTCTTTTTCCCCTATTGAGGCCTCCAGCGCCTCCCCTCCCAGGGTGTACCTGTGTTTAGGGTTTCCCTGACCAAGATGCAACACCTTGCACTTGGTGATATTGAAATTTAATTTCCATGTGTGAGCCCAGCTTTCCAGGGTGTCCAGGTCCCCTTGCAGGGCCAACCTCCCCTCTTCTCCCTCAACTACTGCTCCCATCTTGGAGTCATCCATGAAGATACTCATTTCACACCCTATACCCTCCCTGATGTCGATATGTATGCATTAAACAGGATCTGTCCCAGGACCGAGCCCTGCAGTACCCCACTACCAACCTCTCTAGGGTTCGAGAGCTCCCCACAGACCACTACTCTCTGGGTGCATCCAGCTAGCCAGTTTTCAATCCATCTGACCATCAAAGGGCCTACTCCTAACCCCATCAGTTTCTCCATCAGACTATTGTGAGGGACAGAGTCAAACGCCTTGCTGAAGTCCAAGAATAATACATCCACAGGCTTTGAACAACTTGTTTCTCTCGTCCTTGCATTTGTGCTGTGGCATGTAATTGTATGTTACTCTGTATACTGTCTATCCTAAGTCTCTCTCCCCCAGGACACATCTGGAATTGAGTGTTACACCACTCAGTATGCCTTCCTGGTAAAACGCTCAAATAAATAAATATCGCCGAAAAGCAAATCGGCAATATATATACTATGGCAACCCGACTTCCAGAGCTAAATAAAGTGTCCCCCACACCCACATGATTTAAGATTCTCAACTCCAGGGGAATGCATGTCAGGCAAGGGGGAAAAACCCATACCTGGCAAAAAATTAAGTGCCACAGCTCACAGTTGTGGCAAAACATTACCCGCTCCTAGACTCGAACCCAGAACCTGCACTGCCAGAGCTAGCCTCCCACACCACCATGCCACATGGCTAGCTCAGCAGTGGCAGGTACACCAGTGCCTGACAACCCCTTCCCTGTTCCTCCCCTTCCTCTTGCTATTTCTCCCTTTCTTTCACCTTCAGCCCTAGTAACTTTTGCATACCCTCGCTATTCTGCAGGGTAGCCCACAACAAAGTGCCCAAAATGAGTTGCTATAATTCTAGTAGCTGAACTGTCCTTTAGTGCAGAGAAGTACATTCAAAATGCTTAACTTAAAAATATGCATAGTTTTACATGATGATGAGACTCAGTAGCTGACCAGCAACCAGCCATCCGCCCAGTGACCCACAAACAAGTAGGTTCTGATGGGATGTGAATTGGGGGGATTGGTCATAGCCCCCTGAGAACTTTACTACTGTTTGCCAACTCTTGCTCTGACCCACCTACCATACTATTAAATTTGCAGTGCTATGTAACCAACATTTCCAATTAATGCACTCTACCAACTCTGGCTCTGACCCACCTGCCACTCTATTAAATTTACAACGCTATGTAACCAACATTTTTGATTAATGCAACCTGCCTGTCAACCACACAGCTTAACCAAACACTCGCTTTGTCCACATACCACACACTCAAAGTTTACATTGCTGTCTCTGTTCTTTGCTGCTGAAGTCCCAAGTTGGAGCCCCCTGGGAACTTTAAGATGATTGTTGAATGCAGCTAAAACTACCATTGTGTTGTCTGTACATCCATGGCACTCCCACTACATCACCATAGGGTTATGTTTACCTGATAGGCTGCCAATGCACATGTGACCTAGGGTCAAACTATGAACCCTCCTCCAAGCACTTCTGTAGCCTTCCACTCCTTAGTTTTAACTTGTGCATCTGATAAGAGGCTGCATCACTGTTCCAAGCTCCAGTTCACAACAAGGAAAAGGTAATTTACCAATTTAAACTTATGGCACAGACAGTAGAAACTAGTAGGTAAAGAAAGCTAACAATGTAGAAATGCCTGTATGGAAAAAAATGTTTGGAAAATGAAGCTATTTATTAAGCACAACACAGTGAGCAGGGCAGCAGATTATACTGTTTTGTCTTTGCATTTTGTCTCTAAGCATCACGGGAGTCAAGAAATGGACAGAAATATTGGTTGTGATATTACTTTAAACAAACATGAACCAGCTGCTTTTAAACAGACCAACTTTTAGGACTCCTCCCTCAAGAGAGAGGATATCCAGAGGTTCTCCCTGCAGTTCTTGATCAGCAACTGCAGGAGAGGAAAGCACAAATTCCTATATGATGATATATAAATTAAATTTTGGTTGTAACATGTTCCCCTCAGTGGCAGACTGAAGGGGATCCACCCAGTGTCTCCCTCATGAGTGAGGAGATGGTGCTGTGTGTGTCTCTACCCTCATTTGGCTGGTGTGATGTGTAGGGCTCCTAACCAAAGCCAAAAGTGAAAGTAAGCAGGGTTGCAAACAACCCCCCCCAACATTTCGTTTACTGGCACTGGCTCACACTTCTCAACAGGGGAAAAGAAGTAGAGAGTGACCTGTCCTGCTGAGCAACTGTTGTTCCGACTGTGGACCCTGCAGTCTCCGGGGTTCAAATATGGAGGACCTGTTGTTGTTTTTTCCTCCGTCTCCTTCTTCACGTCCATCTTGCTGGAAGCTGTGCATGCTCTGTATGCTCCCCAGGTATGCACGGTATGTACGGGCCCCTTGGCACATGTGAGATGCCCTGCAGTGCCATTTTACACAGGGGCAAGCAACAGATGAAGCAGCACATGCTCTTTATAGCCTACTTGCATGCGCGGTAGGAGATGGCATCATTACTCATGCGCGATGCCCCACAGAGCCATATTACAAGGGGCCACCAGCAGTCACAATAGATGGGCTCGCACATGCGCGGTAGCAATTTATATCATGACTTAGCGTACAGAGCTGAGAAAAATGAGCACAACAGAACTCTGCCCTCATCCCTGCAGGGATGGATAGTTATAACAAACACAACACTAGAATTATGTACAGTAACAGCTCTATATGATGATCAGACAACCACAACATAAAAACAAATAAATTACATGGTAAAGGCCATTTAAAGGGCCAGCCCCAACAACAACAGAGAGCAGAAATCCATTCTAAGAGGATCAGAGTTCCCTTCTTCGGGGGGGGGGGGTACAGAGTATATAGTCCCTCTATACACTTATTGGAAATAATATAACAATAAATAATAAATAAGTAAATAAATGAGAAGCTTACAAAGAATTTCAATCTAACACATCTTCACTTGCTGTCTTTCAGATGTCAGCAGGAAGGGAACATCAATTGTGTGAGGTACCTCTATTACCCCAACAGAAGAGGCCCATTGTGCCCCACTTGTGAGATGGACAATCAGGGTACTTCTAGGGATGCTCACATGAACAGCAAAGTGGGCGCTAGTAGCCAGTGGCATGTTGACCCAGCCATAGTGGCACTCCAAAAGGCTACTGCGACCATGATGGAGAGCCAGCAGAATTTCACGCTCCCAGTGTTGGAGAGCATATCCAGCTTCTCTAATCCAAGACTACTCCCAGGGACATTTTCCACATCAACCCACCCAAATACCTCAGGGTGGTCTAAGACCAATCAGCCAAGGAGCATATCCCCCACAAGAGACACAAAGGAAACCAATGACAATACAATGAACAGGCTGGATGTGGATGGGCCGAGGACACTCATTCTCACCATGACAGTGATCTGGAGTCAGAGCATGACTCAGATCCAGAAGACCCTACAGGACCACCGACCCAGGAAGCACCATCGATTGCCTAAAGGCTCTTCACTTCAGAGAACGTCACAGACCTGGTCCTTTCAATACGCAACATGTTCGGGTTCAAACAACCACCACCATCACTGGATAGCGAACTGTACCCAATACTCCAGCCACCTCCCAAAATTGAACATTTCTTTCCCATATGTCCTACAATACAAGACATAATCACAAGAGAGTGGGAGGCATCAGATCCATTGAGACTACTGGAAAAGAGATTTCTAGACAAGCTGTATCCCTTGCAGGAGGACAAACTGAAGTCATGGTGCACATCACCAAAGATTAACCCTAAGATAGTGGAACTCAACAAGAGGATGGTTCTCCCAGCAGAGGGTACAGCTGCACTGAAGGATCCAGTGGACAAAAAAGTCGAGGATCTACTAAAGAAAATGCATGAGATGACCAGTCAATCAATCAGAACAACCACAACTGCAATATACGCAGCAAGAGCCCAAATTAGGTGGTTGGACGAGATTGCCAAGTCCCTCACACCCCAGTCACAAGAAGCAGTCCTATTTGAACAGGCTCTACAAGCAGCCAGATATGTTGGGGACATGTCTGTGAATGCACTCAAAATGAGCACCAGAACAGCAGCAGTGGCAAATAAAGCATGAGGAAATTTGTGGCTAAAACTGTGGAATGCAGACAATGAGTCAAAGACCAGGCTGCTTAAGTTACCATTTAAAGGTGATAGAGTCTTTGGCAATGGCCTTCAAGAATTCCTGCAGTGCAGAAACTGAGGAACAGACATATAGGGTGACAGGGACGCAGGGTATCTACTGTCAAACAGAGGGAGAACCCAGTCCTTTCGGGCTCACTCAGGCAGAAGGCATCACAACTCCTTTTGTGACAAGGGAAGCATGACCCAGAACTGGTCCAATTACCAAAACAAAGGCAGCACCCCCTACAGGGGAAGAGGATCCTTCTTTAGAGGAAGATACCCAGAGAGGCAGACCTTCCAGGAGATCCAGTCAATGACTACAGCTTGACACCACAACCTCAAGTCACCCTAATCCAGCCACCCAAAAGGCACACCCCACCAATAAGGGGGAGGCGTCAGCAATTCAATCAAACATGGAGAGGAACAACCTCGAACAGATGGGTAAATGAGGTGGTAGACCAGGGGTATGCAATAGAATTCTGGTGCACACTACATGAAAACAGATTGGTTGTATCACCAGTATCAAAGAAAAGATGCCAGACAAGTCACATTCAGGACAGCTTGCAAACATTGCTCGAGCCAAATGCCATACAAAAAGTACCACAGAACGAGCTTAGCATGGGAATATACTCAATATTCTTCTTGGTTCCAAAGAAAACAGGAGACTTTTGACCAGTTCTAGACCTCAAATATGTAAACAGATTCATCACCATGAAAAGATTAAAAATGGAGACCATGAAATCAACAATCAGGTGAATCGGGAGTGAGACTTCCTGACTTCCATAGACCTCAAGGACACCTACCTCAACATTCCTAAGCGACCCGCACACAGAAAGTACCTCAGATTCAAAATTCTGGGCCAACATTACCAGTACAAGATACTCCGATTGAGACTAGCATCAGCTCCAAGGGTGTTCAAATAGGTGACAGTGGTCCTAGTGGCAAAACTACGAGAGGAGGGAATACACTTCATTCCCTACCTAGACAATTGGCTCATCAGGACAAGATCCTACGAAACTTCACAGAGAGCAACCTCAAGAATGGTGCAGGTACTTGAAGTGCATGGTTCGGTAATAAATACAGAAAAGAGTTGCCGAACCCCATCTCAGTGCATAGAGCACCTGGGGGCCAGGATAAACACACAAACAGGATTAGTGAAACCAACACAAATGCGAATGGACAGCATTATAAGACTAACAAATCAGTTACTAAGCACCAATGTGCTAAACATGGCCCAGGTCTCTCAACTTCTGGGATGCATGTCCTCATGCAGAGACCTCATCCACTGGGCGAGATGGAACATGAGACAATTGCAAATGTTACTACTGCAGTACGGGTCCCCACTGCAAGAGAACATGCAATAGAAAATAAAGATGATGGACAGAGTCAGGTCATCACTGTAGTGGTGAACAAACCTGCAAAATTTATCCGGGGGAAAGCCTCTGGAGATATCACATGAAGCCACCAATGAATCAGAAGCCAGCCTGTGGGGATGGGGGACATCTATGGGCTACAGATCGGCCCAGGGTCAGTGGTCAATCAGAGAAAAGAAGCTATCAATCAATGTGTTGGAAATGAAAGCAGCATACAATGCATTGTTGGCCTTCAGGACACAAATTACACAGAAGTCTGTACTGATACATTCAGACAACAGGGCGACAGTGGCATACATAATGAAACAAGGGGGCACCAAGAGTCTGGCTCTCCAATGAGAAGCAAATTACATTCTGACTTGGGCACAACAGAATCTCAAACACATCACAGCCATCCACCTGGCAGGCAAGCTGAATATGACAGCAGACTGGCTGAGTCACGAGCAGATAAACCCAGGTGAGTGGCAACTTCACCTACAAGTATTCCAAACCATTCAGAACAAATGGGGCACAATAACCATGGATCTTATGGCAACCAGCAAGAACTCTCATTCTCACAAGTTTTACTCCCAGTTCAAGGAACCACTATCAAGGGGGGGGTGGATGCACTGTCAATCCCATGGACTCATGATTACACCTACGTTTTTCCACCCCTACCTCTGATAACACAGGTGTTAGCGAAAATATGGCAGTCTCGGAGAATCACAATACTAATAACTCCCTGCTTGCCGAGGAGGTCATGGTTCACAACAATCATAGTCATGGTCATGGACAATATGACTCTGCCAACGCATCCAGACATACTGATTCAAGGCCCAGTCACTCACCCCAATCCAGACAACCTCAGACTCACAGCCTGGCTCCTGAAAGGAAGAAACTGCTAAGAGCAGGCTAACATGACACAGTTATAGACAGCATGATACAATCACATCAAAGTTCCACCACTTCGGCCTACTCCAGGCAATGGTCAATATTTACATCTTGGTGCAAGTTGAGGAACATCTGCCCTCAATCACCATCGATATCCAACATACTGATGTATTTGCAACAGGGCATGAACAAAGGGCTAGCAACCGTGACACTGAAAGTAAAGGTGTCACCAATAAGTGTAGCAACAGGACCCATAGAAAGGACCTCTCCGGGATCTCACCCAAACATAATCCGTTTCCTCAAGGTAGCAAGCAACCTGTGTCCCAGAATAAAAATGACCGTTCCCCCATGGGACCTCACCTTAGTACTAAATGTCTTGACAGAGTCTCTGTTCCAACCTGTCTCAAACATTGAACTGTACTGATTAGGCCTGAAAATGGCTTTACTGGTAGCGGTGTACTCCACCCACAGAGTCATAGAATTAACAGCCCTGTCCTGCTAGGAACAGTTCACTACATTTATGGATCGGGGTGCCATACTGAGAATAGTCCCGTCATTCATCCCGAAGGTCAACACCACGTTCCATACAGACCAGATCACCAAGCTCCCAACCTTTTTTGAGGAGCTGGCCAATGAGCGGGCCAGGGCCCTTCACAAATTGGATGTCAAAAGAACACTACAAGTGTGCATTGAAAGGACAGCACCACTCAGACATTGAGAAAGACTGTTCGTCATATTGTCAGGTAACAGAAAGGGTTTACCAGTGCAAGGAGCACTATAGCTACTTGGATAAAGAAAGCCATAACAGAAGTGTACAAGGCAAAACACAAGGTACCACCCATGGGAATAAAAGCACACTCAACCAGGGCAGTAGTGACATCTTGGGCAGAGAGAAACACAGCTACAGCACAGGAGATATGTGCAGTAGCAACCTGGTCCACAACATACACATTCACCAGGCACTACTGACTGGACAGAGACCATCCACAAAACAACACCTTTGGTTACAAAGTACTGCTAATAGCCATCTGGGGAAGCTCCCCCTGCCCTAATTAATAGGTGCTGCATTTTACAGACCCTATTATGATGAAGTGGAAGTGCCATGGATATACAGACAACACAATGGTTGTTTACTCACCTGGTAAATGTGATTGTGTTACTGTATATCCATGGCACTCCAGCCCACCTGGGGCAGCAGAATACAAACTCACACACTCATGAATGACACAATGACTCTCATGCTCATATTAACATACATAGAGAAATTTAGGACTGTAAAAAACGAATAAAGAGAAGTAACTTCCTAGACTGTCTGTGCAGGGAGAATAACACATTTTTTTCATAGCTCTGGAAGTATCAAAACTGAGGAGTGAAAGGCTACAGAGGGGGCTTGGAGGAGGGTTTGTAATTTGACCCTAGGTCACATGTGCATCGGCAGCCTATCAGGCGTACATAACCCAGTGGTGATGAAGTGGGAGTGCCATGGATATACAGTAACACAATCACCTTTACCAGGTGATTAAACTACCAATCACTTTGTCTGCAAACCAAATAAGTTTACATTGCCATCACTGCCACAGTTAATCCTCACAGCAAAGTAGTGTGACCAATCTCGCTCTGACCCACCTGTCACAATAATAAATTGGCTAACTCTGTGCTTGTGCCTGCTGCTGCTGCTGTCTCAAGCAAAAGTTTCTTTGTTTTATTTGTGGTGTCATTTTGGGTTGCTCATATGACGTGCTACCCTTTTCAACACTGAAGGGCATTTCAGCTGCTATCTATTGAAATGTCTTTTGTTGAGTTTCAGTTTTCATTTAAGCCTTTGAATGTGCTAATTGCCACCTGTTAGCACATATTTACTGCACACACCTATGGGAGCTGAACTACCCTTCTGTGCTGAGAAGTGCATTCAAAATGCTTAACTTAAAAATATGCATAGTTTTACACGATGATGAGACTCAGTAGCTGACCAGCAACCAGCCATCCGCCCACTGACGCAGTGACCCATCAACAAGTAGGTTCTGATGGGATGTGAATTGGGGGGGGGTGGTCAGAGTCCCCTGGGAACTTTTCCGCTGTTTGCCAACTCTTGCTCTGACCCACCTACCACACTATTAAATTTACAGTGCTATGTAACCAACATTTCCAATTAATTCAATCTGCTTGACAACCACACAGCTAAACCAAACACTCACTGTCCGCATTCCACACACTCAAAGTTTATGTTGCTGTCTCTGTTCTTTGCTGCTGTAGTCCCAAACTGGAGCCCCCGGGAACTTTAAGATCATTGCTGAATGCAGCTAAAACAATCACTTTGTCTGCATGCCAAATAAGTTTACATTGCCATCACTGCCACAGTTAATCCTTACAGCAAAGTAATGTGACCAATCTCACTCTGACCCACCTGTCACAATAATAAATTGGTCAACTCTGTGCTTGTGCCTACTGCTGCTGCTGTCTCAAGCAAAAGCTTCTTTGTTTAATTTGTGGTGTCTTATTACAATAATAAGCTTAGAGGTATACTCTAGGTAGTGCATCAGCTTGAAAGTAAAATTTTAGAGCATGTACTGCACCAAAAGGCACACAAACAATAGGAACCTCATTTACCCAAAACCCTGTTTATCCAAATGTTTTTCATGCCCCTCAAGATATTAGAATAAATAGGGTTTTACTGAATATAGCAGAAACCAGTTCTGCAGTAGTGAATCACTGAATAAGGAGGTCAGGGCAGGGCACTAAAAATGTAAGTGGCATAATTCATGACTAAGTGATGTGAAACAGAAGAGTCATGTACAGGGTTGCACCCAAAAATTAAATGGCATCAGACAAAATATTCAATAATACTGAAAATCAGTGAAAGTGTCACAGAAAGACACTGACAAAATGACTTACTTAAACATGGACTTGAAACAAAAGACTCAGAAAACAAACAAGGTTGCACCCAAAAATTAAGTGTAATGATTTATGAGGATCGTGACTAAGTGATGTGAAACAGAAGATTCTGTGAACAGGGTTGCACCCAAAAATTAAGTGGTATCAAACACAACATTCAATAACACTGAAAATCACCAAAACTGCTAAGAAAGTCGTGACTTTCCATGCTGGGCAACACAGAGTCTGAGACATAGGTAACACCCCCCCTCTCAAAATATGTGAGGCACTATTTGACCTAGTGCTAGTTCAGGCACAGAGATGTGCAACACATAGTCTGAGATGTGACACCCCCCCTTTAGAATCTGTGTGACACTATGGCACAGAGATGAGCAACAGTCCAGGGCAGTATGACCATTCAAGACAGCAAAGAGATGGGCAACACTGAGTCTGAGACATGAAACACACCTCTCAAAATATGTGAGACACTATATGACCTAGTACTAGTTCAGGCACAGAAGTGGACAACACGTAGTCTGAGACATGACACCCTCCTTCACAGTCTATGGCACTCTACAGAGGTGGGCAACACAGAGTCTAGGGAAGTATGACCCTTTAGTGCAGCACAGAGATGGGCAACCCAGAGTCTGACATGTGACCCTCCCTTCACAAATTGTATAGCACAATGGCTCAGAGATGAGCGACACAAAATCTAGGCAGTATGACCTTTTAGGGCAGCACAGTGAAAGACAACACTGAGTTTGAGACGTGACACTCCCCTCTGAAAATATGTGAGGCACTATATGACTTTATGTTGCCCAACTCTGTGTCTGAACTATTACTGAGTCTGAGACCCCTCTCAAAATATGTGAGGCACTATATGACCTAATACTAGTTCAGGCCCAGACATGGGCAACACAGAGTCTGAGATGACACCCCCCCTTCACAGTCTGTACGGCACTATGGTGCAGAGATGGGCAACAAAGAGGCTAGGGCAATATGACCTTTTAGAGCAGCACAGGGATGGGCAACACTGAGTCTGAGACATGACACTCCCCTCTGAAAATATGTGAGGCAGTATATGACTTAGTAGTTCAGGCACAGAGATGGGCAACACAGAGTCTGAGACTCCCTCTCAAAATATGTGATGCACTGTATGACCTAGTACTAGTTCAGGCACAAAGATGGGTAACACATAATCTGAGATGTGACACCCCCCAACCCTTTCACAATCTGTATGGCACTATGGCACAGAGATGGGCAACACAGAGTCTAGGGAAGTATGATCTTTCATGGCAGCACATACAGTAGATAGGCAACACAGAGTCTGAGATGTGTCCCCCCTTCATAGTCTGTATGTCACTTTGGCACAGAGATGGGCAACACAGAATCTAGTACAGTATAACCTTTCAGGACAGCACAGAGATGAGCAACACAGTCTAATCTCTCTCTCTCTCTATGTACTCTTTATCTCTCTGACTAAACAAGAACGGCTGTTTTGTTTTTTAGACATAGAAACATAGAACATAGAAACTAACAGCAGTTAAGTATCAGTTGGCCCTCCTAGTCTGCCCATTTTTCCTACCTACTGCAATACTGCAGATCCAACTTGATCTGGCTTTTACCTTCTCTTTTGTATTGCTATTGTTCACTTGTGCATATCCCATGCATTCTTGAATTCCTCTACTGTTTTTGCCCCCACCACCTCTGTTGAGAGACTGTTCCATGCATCCACCACCCTTTCTGTGGAAAAATACTTCCTCAACGTTACTCCTGAGTCTACCCTCCCTCCAGCCTCATATTATATCATGAGTCATGACCCTTTGTTCTTGAACATCTTTTTTTCTGAAAGATGCTACCCTCTTGTCCCTTAATTATGCCCTTGAGGTATCTGAAGTTCTGGATCATAGCCCTCTTCTCTCTCTCTCTCTCTTCTCTTGTCCAGTGTATACATATTAAGGGGTCCTCTAGTCTCTCCTTATATGACTTTTGGTGCAGACCCTGTACTATTTTTGTTGCTGTTCTCTGAACTGCTTTTACTCTGTCTATGTCCTTTTGGACATGTAGCCTCCAGAACTGGAGACAGTACTACAGATGGAGTTTCACCAATGCTTTGTACAGTGGTATCACCACTTCCTTTTTTCTGCTGGTGATACCTCTCCATATGCATCCCAGCATCCCACTGGCTATCCATACAGCCTTTTCACAATGCTTGAATGCCTTTAGGTCATCAGATATGATTACCTCCAGGTCTCTTTCCTGTTTGGTGGTTGTCAGTTCCTCCCCCCATCAAATATGCCTCCTCTGGATTTCTGTGCCCCAAATGCATGATTTAAGACTTATTTGCATCAAATCTTTGCTGCCACACTCTTGACCACTCCTCAAGCCTGCTTAGGTCCCTCCACATTTTTTCCACACACACCCTGGAATGTCAACCTTGTTGAAGATCTTAGTGTCATCTGCAAAGAGGCATACCTTCCCTTCCAGCCCCTCTGCAATGTTGCTTATGAAGATATAAAGAAGACTGGCCGAGAACTGTTCCTTGTGGCACCCAGCGAGTCACCCTCCTCTCCTCAGAATTAACTCTGTTTACCACCATCCTCTGTGTTCTATCCCTTAACCAATTTCTGACCAAGTTTACCACCCTGGGACCCACTCCCAGGCTGACCAACTTGTTTACAAGTCTTCTATGTGAAACAGTGTCAAAGGCCTTGCTAAAGTTCATGTAGACCACATCTACCACCCCGCCCGGATCTAATTCCCTGGTCACCCAGTCAGATTTGTTTGACATGACCTTCCTGCTGTGATTCCAATCCATACTGCCTAGGATCCTGTGATCCATTTGATTTAAGATATACCACTATTCTTTCCTTTAGCAGTGATTCCTTTAATTTTTCTACCACTGAGGTCAGGATGACTGGGCTGTAATTGCCAGCCTCCTCCTTGTTCCCACTTTTGCGGAGGGAAACTACATCCGCCCTCTTCCAGTCCTCCTGAACCACTCCCATTTCCAGTGATTTGTTGAACAGGGCTGTCAGTGGTGCTACAAGCACCTTTCTAAGCTACTTTAGTATTCGTGGTTGTATCCTGTCTGGCTCCATTGCCTTCTCCACTCTCAGTTTTGTGAGTTCCTTTAGGACTCTCTCCTCTGTAAATTGACTTGTGTCCACCTCCCTTCCATTGATGCCCCTGTCACTTAATTGCAGCCCCATACCTTCCCATTCTTCTCTGAATACTGAACAAAAATATTTGTTCAGGACTGCTGCTTTCTCCAGGTCTCTTTCTGCACACACTGCTCCTTCCCCTTTTAGCCTAACAATCTTACCCCTGGTCTTTCTTCTTTCACTAACATACCTGAAGAATGTTTTGCCCCCTTTCATTACCGCCTGGACTATTTTTTCCTCCATTTATGCCTTTGCACCCCTGACCACTTTCCCTGCCTCATTGTGTTTTTCTAGATACATTTCCTTGTCTTTTTCTCTCTCTCTGTTTCCTTGCACCTCCTGAATGGCAGCCTTTTTGCTCTTATCTTCCTAGCCACTTCCTTTGAGAACATAGAGGTTTTTCGTTTCCTCTTATTTTTGCTTAATTGCCTAATGCAAAGGTTTGTTGTCTCCTCTATGGCTCCTTTTAGATTTGCCTACTGTCCCTCTACACACCCCTGTCCTCCCCTCACCAGGTATTTTCTGTGACATTTCTCCATCTTTGCAAAGTCAGATCTTCTGAAGTCCAGGACCCTCACTTCCATGTTGTTTGACTCTGCCATTATTCAAACATTGAATCACACCATACAGTGATGACTGGACCCCAGGTGGCTACCTGCCATGATATCTGCAGCTCTGCCCCCATTAGTGGGTACTAGATCTAGTATCAGTCCCTCCTGGTTGGCTCTACCACTAGTTGCCTGAGGCATGCCCCCTACATGGGATCCAGGATGTCCTGGCTCCTGGCTGTGGTTGCAGCTGGGATGCTCCAGTCAACATCTGGAAAACTGAAGTCTCCCACCAGCAGCACCTCCCCTTTAGTTGCCATCTTATGGATGGCTTCCATTAGAACAAGGTCCAACTCTTCCTCTTGTGCTGGAGGTCTGAAGATCACTCCAGTGTGAATAGCGGTGCCATTAATCATCTCTAGGGTGACCCACCGTGCCTCCATCCTCCCTACTTTCCCTGTTCCTCAGTTGCTTTTATACGATCCCTGACATAGAAGAAACACCCTTCCTTTCTTTTTACCAACCCTGTCTTTGATGGATAGATTATAACCTGGTATGGCTATATCCCAGTCATGGTTTCCATTGTACCATGTTTCGGTAACGGTGACAATGTCCAGGTCAGCCTCTGCCATCAAAGCCACTAGGTCCAGGATTTTGTTTCTCAGGCTGTGAGCATTTGTGCACATGGCCTTTCAAGTTATGCTACCTCCCCTTCTGACAGCTCCCCTCCTATCCTCATGCCTTCCCTCTTTACCCCTCCTGTCTTTACTCCCATTTCTCAATTTCTCTGCCATTCTACCTTTTCTGGATCTAGGTATCTTTGGTGATTTCTCATCCTTAGGGTCCTCCCAACTGACTGCTTCCTCAAGTGGGGGGCATATTGATTCTCCCTGCTTTCTACTGCCTCCCCCCTTGGCTAGTTTAAATGCTTGCCAATGAAGCATTTAAACCTTTCACCAAGTATCCTGGTTCCCCACCCCGGGTAGATGCAGGCAATCTCTCCTGTATAGGCCTCCATCTCTTCAGGTGGAACCTCAATCCCCAATGAAACCAAATCCCTTTGCTGTGGACCACTCCTTCAGATGTGTGTTGAAACTCCTGGTGTGGAGTATCCTTTCCTTCCCCTTGTCATGGACAGGTAACACCTCTGAAAATGTTACTGAGTGCGAAACCCATCTAAGACCCCTCCCCATCTCCCTGAACTCCTCCTGTACTACCATAACCTCATCACTAGCCAGGTCATTTGTCTCCAGGTGGACAATGACATCTAGCTCAGCCACCCATCCTGCTGCCCCAGCAATCCTTAGTATGTGCTTTCCATCCCTCCAAGCCATGGTGCCAGGTAGACACTTGACCTCCCTCATTCACTCCCTTCCTGCCCCCAAATCTACTCCCCTAATGATAGAGTTCCCCATCAGGAGTTGCTTCCTCTCCTCCTCCTCTGGGGTCCTCTGCCTCCTTCCAAGGTCTTCACCATGAAGGACCCATACATCTTCTTTGGTCTCCACTGTGGGTGACTCCTTGGGACAGGCCCACACTGCCAGAATGGCATAGATGTTATAGAGTGGAACTACAGTAGGGATGTACCTCTGTTCTGTTGCCCTCACCATTCCTGAGCCACTGCAGTCCAGCTGAACCTCCTTCTCAGCATCCTTTGATGCACCAGGGGTGGACTTTATGGTCCCTGGGTAGGGGAAGAGGCTCCACAAATCCCAGCCAACTCGGCCTGGAGACAAGCAACCTCCACCCTCAGCTGAGAGGGGTGCATGCAGATGGGGCATCACTGCAGCCTCCAGAAAGTCACCCTAAAGACAGCTGCCCCACAGCTACTGCACTGCACCACTCCCATCATGTCTATTTCTGGCCTTCCTGTTTTATCTTTGTTAGCTTACACCCCTTTTCTGCTTTAACTTTGTTAGCTACACTTTTTTTTAACCTATGCTAGAAAAAAAACCCTGCAGAGAGATTCAGTACTGAATTTTACTTTTGAGTCTGGAACACCTGAAGCACTCTAATGCCATTTACTCTTCTATTGAATTCATTAGTCTTGCTCTACTCTCTCTAATGAAAAAAAAAATTAATGAGTACTCTCAGCCTGGTGCAATTTCTGCAGCACTCTCCCTTTCTAATAACATTTTTGCAGGTTGTTTTTTTGGGGAACTCTCCACACACAAACACATACACGACTGTCTCTGTTGACTGAAAACCCCTAAATGTGTGCAATACTCAGTTTTCTAGGGCAGTCCTGTGGTGGAGGACACAGGGAATTTGCTAGAACATGTGTCAATCACTGAACCGATACTCTCATTGGTTGGTTCCCTTCAGTGCCCTAGGATCACAAGGGTTTCCCTTTGTTGGTCATGTGATGGGTCCAGGGACTTGGGAGTCTTTGGTAGAGATACAGGGAAAAAACAAACTTTTTTTCTTCACTTTTCTGTACCCTGCCCTGCCTTTTCCATGCAGTACTGGTGGTGAGAATATTATTATGGACCAGATCACATTTCCAAACTGAGCCAACTTGGTAATCTGGGTTGAGCCATGAAAGGCTAGGTTTTTTCCAGACAGAGCTGAGTTGGCCCAGTTCGGGGGGGGGGTTCAGATCACCCATCCTTAATTCATGACCCTTGCTGAGGAGCATACCCACCTAGGGCCACACTCTCCACCTACAGATCCTGTCTACCCTGTGTTCTGGTACATGCCCCAATTGTCCCCTTTTTCTATGTATTGTACCCACCCAGGGCCATACCTCCAGCCAGTTGTCATCCAATCCAAACTTGCTCAAATTCTTGCCTGCAAACATTTCTTTTTAGGTGGGTCTGACATGAATTTACTGCCCTCACATCACCATATAATTCAAGCTACAACTAGCAGCAAAACAAGTTCTAAAAGATAATGGCCTGCAAGCAAGGCTGGGAGGATAGGAAAAATGCTGTGCTGAGTTGGACCAAAGAGGGCAACCCCTCTTTGGATCCATCCTTTTCTAGTAACCCGGGCCACAGCTACCAGAGTGCCCCATGCTGGCCGTCTCAGGTACGTCTGCACCTGATTGGGCTCTTTGGTCCTATGACTGCCTTTTTTGCCTGCTGGCAAAGGCAACCCATGCCTCCCCAGGTGATGGTGGCTGTGTACAAAGCTACCCCACCAGTGAGAGGCACGGGGTGTGATTCTGTGGGAAGAGAATAATGAATCCCAGTAAGTTTCACCATCCAGTTGAAGGAAGTAAATACTGCAGATGCCTGTATCCAGAAACATTCTATAATCCAGGATATGGAGGCCAGAAAAATAATCAATTAAAGTCTCACCATATAGCAAAACATTAACATCGCAAAGATAGCCTTGTTGGCACAAGCCGATTCGTGCGAATGCTTGTATTATCATTTTCATTTGTTTAGGCATAAAACTGCCTTTCTATTATAAACTTCCTATCTTGCTGATATTTCTGTGTTTTCTATTACCAGGCTCTATCTGGAAATAGCATGCTGTAAGTTGAAATAACATGTTCTAAAAAAACATATTTATTCCAAAATGAAATGATTTATTTACCCAACTAATTCACCACTGGTATGGTATGCATTGCAATGCTACATATTTGACTCTGCTTTTTCACAGCTGAGAAAATATGATGAAAAATATTTATGCATAGCTTTATTCTTGTTTATTTTGCAGAAAATATCTGGTTCATGTAATGCAGTCAGAATTTCAAACTGCTAAAACATGTTGCAGAAATGCTGACAAGACTGTGTAATGGGAGGACAAATACTGTATACATCAAGAAATTCTACCAAGTTCTTAATTAGGCCTGACAGTCTCTAAATTGCAGGCAATAAAAACATTAGCCAACACAGATTTGGTACAACCTATACGCTCAGTCTAAAATATGTTCTAATGCTTCAGGTCCCACAGTCAGTCAAACAAATAGGAGGAGGGCAGGCAGAAGTAACAACATCCCCCACGCTGTTTATCAGAGCTGTTAGGAAATACAGTACTGCATTCATGTGGTGAGGGAACATGTAAGGTCACGCACACAAGAAAGGTAGTTGTAATGACTCATCTAGATAGGGGTGGGGAAGGTTTATAAGCACATGATGATGTATCTGTAGTTAGACAGTAGCTACATTTTACTACAATGATTGTATATTTATATTGTACTTAGTATTGAAACATTACAAAATAATTATAACTATTTGGTTTTACAACAAGAACAAGATAATGTTCTATACTGATATAGTCTAATCAGGTAGCTTTAGACAGCTCACTGGAGGCAGTGTTACTATTCGTTTTCTTGTGTGGTTTAGCTGTGTTGTGAGGAGTATACAGCACGATTTATCTCAGATGTTTTACAGTTTATGTAAAACTGAAGAACATTGACAAAATGAAGAAATAAAGTGATTTAGGTAAGTAAAGTAAATGAATGCAGACTACTTGACACTATGCAGTCACTTGTATTGGGATTAACAGTTTTGCAGAAAGATACCTCTTATCCTTGACAAAATACATGCAGCTGATGTGCCAGATTCTTAATTTGGATGCTGTCTTTGCTCAGCATGTACCTAACTTCAGTACTGGTGTTATTACAGTCATTTTGATCTAAATGATCAACAACTTGAAGTTCTTGAAATGACTTTATGGATTTCAGAAATGGTGTATGTTGCTCTGAAGTACCTAAATAGCTGAATTTTAAATGTATTTTTTAAGGAATTGCTTTGCTGGTGAGAACACTCTTTACTCAATGGGAGTTCTCAAACATCAGAATAAAATTAGTTGGAATTCAGTTCTTCAAAAAGTGTTACTTCTCATGCTGCTTTTACTACTTAGAGGTCATACATTGTGAAAGAGTACCATTTCAATACAATTACCTACTACATCTTACTTATGGGCTGGATTTGAGGGTCTTATGGAGCACAAGGCTCCAAAAGTACAGCTCATGGCAATTCTGAATTGTCAAAGTACTAGTGGAAGTTTGGTGCCAGTAATTTGTAGACATCTAAGGGTCACATCTACTGTTTCTTAGATTTGTGGGCACAATTTCTAATGCACATTTGTAAATGGAGTAAAATGCTACAAACTGTAGTACCTTTCTAATGTTAGCCACCATACATCTCAACTCCCTGCCTCAAATGTCATGTACAAAATCAAGGATTCATGATCAAAATAAGGGAAAAAGAAACCCTAGTAAGAGCCAATATGGCTGCAAAATAATGGCATTTGGGGCAGTGATAAATGTGCAAAAAAGAGGGTATGAGAAATCACTGAGAATGAAATAATACAGTTTTATTATGGAAAAGCTGAGTAATGCTGGGAGAGGTAATATCCAAATATTATTGTTGCTATAAATAGTTTTGTACATGTTAAAGGAGTGTTTATAGCTATATATGCACATTTGTTGAGGTTTGTGTCAGTGTGACGAACAGCACTGACAACCGTTTTATGTGCTTTTTCACCTATACTAGTAAGATATACACAGGAAGTACTAAGAAAAAGAGAGATGGCTGGCTTGTATTGTTTGCTTTTTGTTTTTCACAGTTATTCAACTTGGTCGAAGTAGTGAGGTTTTGACCTGCAATGTCCCAGTTCCCATGTTGGTGCACTAATCACACTGCCTCTGCATTATCTTTACACTCTGAGGAAAGCACTATAATTATAAACACTTTTTATTAATGCATATGGTAACTATAGAAAATATTCAACTTGATCTACATGTACAGGAGCAACGTGTTAGAAGAGAGGAGCAATATATGTTTACATTTGTTTAACTATATATGCATTACAGTAACAGTAAATGTCAAGAAAACAGGTTAATTACACTAGATAGCCCAAATGAGATCTTATGTTGTTGGGATTCCTTCTAGAATTTGGTGACAGAAATACAAAAAGGTCAGCGGACTTGCTGAAGGTCGCAGTGGTATGTTTTTTAACCTAGTGTCCATATTTTACACAGTGTTCCATTCAAATCTCCAGTACACATTAATACTGTTTTGGTCTTTACACTTCTTAAAAATGACAATAACAATTACAAGCAGTTGTAAATAAAGCAGTACTGTATATTATATGTTTTTTTCAGCTAAACCAGTGTTTTATGAGGTACTGTAGGAACTCTCCTTTTCTCATCCTTGCATCACTATATTTTGTAAAACATTTTAATCCAGGGACAGATCTTGAAATGCTGGGGAGGGGCACTAGATGCATGGGGTAGGGGGAAGCCCACTGTATTTTCTGTGAGTGACACATTATATTGCCTGTGTACTTAAAGAAACAGTATCCCTGTCTCAGCTTTTCCCTGCATTCCTAAATTGTGATCCAGTTAAGCAAAATGAAATTGCAATGCTTAAAGTGGGCAATACTGTTAAGGTGAAGATACACCAGACTTTTCAGTATTACCCTGGTTACTATATCTGACAAGCACAGACCACTGGGCATTCCTTAGCTCTTCCCATGCAGACTTCATTTAGTTATGATAGTTTACAGCCAACCCTAGATATGTATCAATCCATACAGCAACTAACTTGTACAACGGCAGAAACAACAGAAGAATAAGAAGAAAGTATTTGAGATACTTTAAGGTGGTGGTTACTGTTGCTCGAGTCTGCTTATTGTTGTGCAGAGGACTCTATGCTATCTAGCATCAACTTATAAATATCATTTGAATATGTATAACATACAGAAACAATAAATGTCATGGGGCCAGTTTATTTACATTGGAATGCCCAATTGAGATCTTTTTTTGTTGGGGCTCCTTCTAGAACTTGGTGACAGAGCCACAGGCAGGTCAGAAAACTTGCTAAAAGTCACAGTGGTAATGTTTTAATCTACTGTCATATCTTACACAGTGCTGTGTTCAAATTACAAGTCCACATTGCTACTGCTTTGATCTTTACACTTCTAAAAATTACAGGAAAAACTAAAAGCAGTCATAATTAAACAATGACTGCATATTAGTAATTTCTCTCAACTAACACAGTGTATCAAGATGCACTGTAAGCATTCTTCTTTTCTCAACCCTGTAGCCATATATTTTTTAAAGCATTGTAATCCAGGGAAGGTTCCAGAAATGCTGTGGTGGTGGTGGTGGTGGTGGGGGATCAATGCATGTGATGGTGTTGGGGGGGTCAATGTATTTGCCATGACCCACACATTATTAACTGAAAGGCATCTCTGTCTCAGCTTAGCTACTGCATTCTGCACAAATTGCACTCTAGTTAAAACCAGAGTGACTGTGCCCCTGCTACTTGATTAAGGAAGCTCATCTAAATTGATTATTGCTGTTTATCAGTGCAACTTGCATATATAAGACTCCTCACAGTATCTGTGTCTTGTAAGGCACATTGTGTTTACTGTCTGCTTTAAACTGTGCACCACTTTGTTGAGAGTGTTGCATTATCAGGCATTGAAATGGACTAAACAATGGAATAGCTGCTACAGCAACACCATCTGAATACAATTATGTCTGGAGATCCTGGATTACAACTGGCCGAGACCCCTGGACAACAGCATTTAAAAGATGCTAAAATAGAATAACATATGGTTTTTCAGTGTTACAGTGCTATAACTCCATTGAGGGATTCTAGTGGTATCATTACATGAAGAGCGAAGCGCAAGTGGTTATTGTTGTCCCTAGAATTCTGAGATGCAATTGTAGCAATGTAAGAGAGAGAACCTGAAATGTTTTGGTAATACTGTACATAACACATCTGCCAGTGTTATTGCAAATACCATTACTTGTCATCACGCCACTATCCCTACACCAGATAGAAACTACAAAGCCAAATACCATTACTTGCCATAAAACCACCTGCCACAACCAGTGATGGGTGAAGTGGACTCAGTTTGCTCTGCAAAGTGATTCATGGAATGAAGGCAAATTCGTGGAGTACTCCACAACATGAAGTGGGTAATTTGCGTTATGATGGGTAAGGCAAAGTTCATTGTAAACAATGACTTTGCATTACTCTGCCTTTCCAGACCACTACTCCACCAATTTTAAAGGCGAAGTGCATTGAAAACAATGTACTTTGCCTCACTTCACCTTGTTTTTAAGCTCCAAATGCAAATTTTGCAGTGATTAATAGGATTTCAGGTTACATGGGCTCTATATTGTTCTGAACAGCCTTAGTTCTGGGTAGTGTGTGTAGGAAACTGTAGGAGACAGTCTGCTCTGAGAGCTCTTTGTGATTCAAACCTTCTAAAATCTGTTAAAAAAGCCTTTTTGATTAATTTGTTTTGCTCAAACTTTAGTTCATCGATTGTAGGAAACCCTCCTGTGCTAATATCATCAAGCATTTATTGTTTGGGTGTGGATTTTGAATGTTAATGTGTAACATTGAGTCTGTGTAGTAAGAGACCGTGAAAGTGTGCTTTGGGGGAGGGGTGTATCTGTGATGTAGGTAGATTTAAGTTGGAGAAATAGGGAGTTCTTCTTTTCTTGGTTATATTATGTTTTATAACTGACTGTGTTAATGTACACACAGTAATACTGTCAGTAATTGTTGACATTTTTTTGCTGATTGTGTGGATCTGGTGCAGCAGTTCATAATTTCAGGCTGTTTAAAATATGTGGCATATTACTGAAGTTTTCAATTTGCTACACATTACTTGTAGACACATTTTGTGTGTGTGTGTGTGTGTGTGTGTGTGTGTGTGTGTGGTGCGTGACATCAAATAATACACCTTTTACTGTGCCACAGTATAATTGCAGGCACAGCAGTGTGAACCTGCTATCCACTGCAGCTGCATGATTTTGTACTGCCATTGTGGTATCTTTTCTTTGTTTTTACTGCTTGCATTGCTGTAAAAATCTACAGTCAGTGCCCCCCCCCCACCCGCAAAAGGAATTGTTTTCCATATTGGTCGAACTTGTGAATTTGCATCTATGTCTGTTACTAAAGTCACATTTGTTTTTTTGGCTTCACAGCCAGTGTCCCCCCACCCAGTGTGAATGTTCCAAAATCTAAATTTCTTTAGAATATTGCTGTTGATCCCGCAAAATGCCCGCAAAAAGACGTGCAAGCAAAGCTGTTTCCTTGCCATGGCACTCCTGCCAGTAGTAAGATTGTCTGTGGGTGTGGTAGTACATAGATGCAGAAGTGCATTGCTGATGTGAGGAAAGGTATTTCTCCTGCAATGTTTTCTACAGCCCAATCAGTAGCTTCACTCAATTTTGGAAGAGATGATGTTGTCCCAGTCAGTGGTGTTAGCACAGTTGCTGATGCTGGTATGAGTATTGCTGCCTGAAGTTCCACTTCTGACCAGTTAACCATGTCCCAAAATATAGTACAGTGTGAAGCAGTGCGAGGGAGTGGCAGTGTAGATGATGTTGTACTTCCCAGTAACATCCCAGTAACTGAACATGAGGATTCTGATCATCATGTCAGCGATAGCATACGATGTGACATTTCTTCCTCCGCAGTGATTCACAGTGTGGTGAAGCAAATATCATGAGGGGGTGATGTAGATGATGAATTGGATGATGATGATGATGATGATGATGATGTTGCTCTTGGTTGCAACATGCAGTCCACATGCCAGCATCCAAGCAGAATATGTGGATGAGGGTGATGTTGATGAATATGATGATGTAAGTGACCCCCAGTTGGGAACCGGAGAAAAAGAAATTCAAGGTGGCTGTGTCTGGGTCTATTTGCATTAATCCCCTCCTTATAAAAAGTTGTGATTTACCAGTTTCAGTTGATGGTGATGATGACGATGATGACCCAGTAATAATGATAGGTAGTTGTGGTGGTCAGTTGCAGTCCAAATGTGTGTTCTGCCTAAAAAATCACATAGCACACCCCCTACTTAATGGCTTAAAAAAATGGAGTCCAATAAGCAGCATTAGGGACATGTTGAAACTGGACAATCACAATCCATCATTCTGTTTTTTTTGTGCAAGATACAAATGATGAGTCAATTGCAATCTGCCAGGTTTGTCATGCATGTGTGAGTTGAAGTAAAAAGGGGAACCATCTGGGCACAGGAGGACAGCATATGCATCTTAAGAACAGGCACATGACATTGTGGACCCAGCATAAGATGGCAGCTAATACCATAGAGGGATGTTTACCCTCGTCATCAACCATAACGAGCATGTTATCCCCTTCCATGACTGTTAAATCAAGTAGGAAATTAAATGTGTGCAGTAGTGATGAAATAAGAGCAGAAGATTACTACAGGCATGATGAGATGGAGAAGCATAATGATTTTGAAATGTCCAGTGCTGGTGAGAGCAGCAGTTTTGGTGGTAGTGGGGGTGAATGCAGTAGGCCTTGTGCAAGTGGCACATCAACCCCAGTTGGTAAATCTGGCAAAATAACTGCATTTGTGGGTTTGTCATCTTCACCTGTGCAACCATCTTCATTAAACATCCACACTCCACCCCCTACCATTCGCAGAGCAGAATCATTTGTCATCACACCCCATGTAAAACAAATAAGTCAGTCCATGTTACGGAGTGTTTTGGGGCATAAACTGAATTACCCACCTAATCATACAGTATCACATAATGCTGACAATTGTTCTGTTGCCCTTCTCCTTTGTAGAGAATTCTGGGTTCCGGTGGATTGCTGCACGTGCCTATCCAAAATGGAAAATCCCATCCAGGACATACTTTTTGACCAGTGCTGTCCCCAAGTTGTACCGTACTTTGATTGACTCTGTAAACATGCCCTTCAACATTCCTCCTCTCCATTCATCCATTTAAGTATGGATATGTGGACAGGTGGCAAAACAGTGAGGAGTTCACATTTGTGTATAACTGCACATTGGGCACGGGTGCCAGGTGTTGTTTGTGCTGTTGGTAGTGTTAATAATCAGTGCAGTGAGGTGGAGTGTCATGGTAGCAATCTTCCAGGAATTTGACAGCATGCAATGATTGCTATGCACAATGTGACCTGTTCACACACTGGTGAAAACATGTTGGACTTGGTACTAATGGAAATTGACAAATGGCTGAACCCTCTTTCCCTGAGAGCTGGGTTCATAGCAAGTGGCAATGGGTCAAATGTGGTGAAATGCATCACAAATGGTGGCTTTGTTTGTGTTCCACGCATGACCCACTGTTTAAATCTTGTGATGCAGGAGTTTCTGCAGCACCCTGATGTAAAGGACATGCTGACATTGCACGCCATATCTGTTCTCACTTTTCACGATCTGCAAAGGCCCTTGACCAGCTTCGTCAGCTGCAGATCCAAAACAGCCTCCCTCAGCACCTCTTGAAGCTGGAAGTTGTCACCCAGTGGAACTCCACTTTATACATGGCAGAGAGGTTGTATGAACAATATAAAGCCATCTCAGAATATCTTGTCATGCACACTAGCCGTGACAGTTCTGGAGTCTCCATGTCTATGACGACTGAACAGTGACACCTCATGGACTCTGTAATAACAATTTTGTGGCTTTTTGAACATGCCACACAGGCAGTGAGTGGCGAGTCTGCCTCCATTAGCCAATCAGTTCCACTGCTGTGGGTGCTGAGGCAGAGATTGGTGAATGTACAGCATAGCTTTGATGTTGCCGGAGACAGTGCCAGCAGTATGTTGCTGAAACACATGCTGACAGTATTTGACCAGAATCATCACATCTTCAGCATTCAGTGTAGTGACAACATTGCAATAGCAACAATGCTGGACCCATGATACAAATGTGGAATTACCTCAGTACTAGAGGGAGGGCCTGAACAAGTAAAAAATGTTAGTGGGCAATTGGTGCACTTGGTTCATGGGACACAGAAGTCATGTGCCAAGTTCAGCAAACCTCAGTAGGATATTCAGGCTGAAGGTTAACCTGGAGGAGTAGCAAGCATCTTCTGTTCCTGTAAGGGGAAGAGGACTGCAGTTCCAGGTGGTCTGTCATCCAAAGCGGTTGGCATCAACCCACTTTGGAAGACTTTTTCCAAGTAGGGATTTGTAACATAAATGATTCTGGAGAACAGGATGATGCATCAACTGCTGGACTTAATGTAGCACAGAGAATGGTTGAGTCATATTTGTCTGAAAACAGGCATCTGTCAATAACTGATCATCCACTTTTATACTGGAGTGAAAAGGTCAGTGAATGGCCAGAGCTGACTGCAGTGGCACTGAAGTACCTGGCATGCCCACCCTCCAGTGTAAGTGAAATATTGATATTATAGCAGTAACTGAAACCTGGTGGGACAACACAAGTTCATGATACAAAGACATCAGTGGGTACAAACTCTACTTTCACAAAAGGAACAACAGAAGAGGTGGCAGTGTTTGTAGATATGTTAAAAATAACATTGAATGCCACCTGGTAGTCTCGCCAGTGATCAATAACCAAAATGATGAAAGTATATGAGTCCAGGTTGCACCGAACTAAAACAAGGAAACTTTACTTATTGGCACCTGTCAAAGGCCTCCCAACTCTACCCAGGAGTACAATGATCTCTTGCTACTGAGATTGCCCATTTTGCTAAACTAGGGACAGTAACTATTTTAGGCGACCTGAATTTCTGGGGATAAACTGAAAACTATTAACTGGCACAAATTCTACTGAGCTTGCCTTCATTGACTCTATGTCCTCAGTGGGTATAAACCAATTGGTCTCTTTCCCAACAAGAGGAGACAATATTTTTGGATCTAATACTTACCAATCATGAAAATCTGGTATAAGACATCAATGTGAATTTTCCTTTGGGTGGTAATAATCATAACACCATAACCTGCAGTGTTAATTCCATCTTTCACAAACCAGTCATACT
The DNA here is from genome assembly GCA_016271365.2 of Neoceratodus forsteri. NCBI lineage: Eukaryota > Metazoa > Chordata > Ceratodontiformes > Ceratodontidae > Neoceratodus > Neoceratodus forsteri. The sequence continues at coordinate 834,507,539 of CM057456.1, read as the reverse complement.
CCAGTCCATTAAAAACTATAACAGAGCAAATTTTGGAAGAATTAACCAGTACCTCAATAGAATAGACTAGGACAAAGAGTTACAAGACACTCCTATGGAAGACAGCTGAACTATCCTAAAAATCATACCGACAACTGAATCCTAATTCATCCCCTCATTACTTAAGCACAATAAAAAAAGGCAGAATGCCCATGTGGTTAATAAGAACAGTCAGCTTTCTCAGTAGGATATCCTGTGTTATTTCCACTGCAGTGAGAATAAATCCTGAAGATAACATTTATCCACACTCTGAGGATATCACCAAAGTGAGACTATCTGCACTGCAGCTTGCATTCCACAGGAAACAGCTTCAGAAAACAGTTTCTCTTTCTCACTGAAGCTGCAACTTATTCAATTAGCTTTGCAAAAGACTCTCACCTGTGTCTCATTGTGTTTCTAACATTTCTAGCCCATTAGTGTGCTGATCTCAGCTTCAAAACAACCTGAATTCTAAATGAAACTCTTTTACAAAGCAGTTTCTGTTTCTCAGTGCTACCTGCAGCAGTTTGTATTTCTCACTGAGCCTCTGACTCACTAAGATTTGCAAAACACACTCACCTGTGTTTCTGACTCCCAGTCCATTCAGAACACACACACACACACTGACAGCACACACAGAATGAGCAGAAACACACAGAATCAGAAAAAAATGTTCCTAAAGCTCTCACCCCTGTGGTATAAATCACACACATAATGGGCAGATCATGGGATATGGAAAATAATCTCACTACTGCAGAGTGAGCTGTGCATTCTCACTCATGCCTTTGGCATTCATGAGAATACAGAGCTCAGTCTGCAGGAGTGAGAAAATTTTCCATATCCCACTCCTGCCCATCATGTATCCCCTATATATACCACTGAAACAGAGTGAGTTTGGTTTGCAACTTGTAATATTGTCTGGAGGTCTGACTCAGTTGAGACTAACCAGGGTGTGTTTCCTATAAAGGAAGAGATTGCCTCCCTTGTCTGTATAAATTTGAATTTATGCCAATCTGGCACCTCATGAGAAGTTTGGAAGTGAGAAAAGGAAATCAATTCCCCTTGCCTAAAAAAGTCTGTAAGATTACAGATCTATAGCGGGCCCCAAAATGAAGGCAACATACTGTAAAATTATTGTCAGTTCTAAAATGAGGATTGCCTACAATAGGTTGTGCTAGCATCTTATGCCAATTCAAAGAAAGATGATTTTGTGCCTGATGAAGCACAGTGAGGAATCACCCTATTAGTGTGTTCCTGAGTGGTTTAGGAATGCATGAAGGGGTAACATATGGGAGAGCAAGCAATGAACAAGAACATTTTGACACCAAGTATTTCTCCAAGTCCTCCCACAAAGGAAAATACCCCCTTGGGTTTAAGGGAAAGGCACTTTGTACCCAGAAAGCCAGTTTACTAATATGGTGGGTGCAGTAATATGTAAAGAGGGAAGGGGTCGACAATCCACCCTGTATTTTGGGAGCTGTGAGTTTAAAGTAGGCTCTCCTCACTCTGTTCTTCTTCCATATAAAGGCAATGAGGACTTTTTGCAGCCTGGTAAACCAGACCTTGGGAAGAAAACACCCCAACATACCCAAGAGATATAAGAGATGAGGAAGCACATTCATCTTAACGATACTAATTCGTCCTCTTAAAGAAAGGGGAAACACCCACCATCTATCCATATCTGCTTTCAGTGTTTTCAATAGGTCAATTAGATTCTCTGTAACCATTGATATTATATCTCTTGTCACCTTGATATCTAGATACAGAAGGGATTTAATTCCCCAAGACAGATTGTAGGATGCCACTTGAGCCTGAGTGAGCCTATTGTTCAATGGGAAGACTTTGGTTTTGGAACAGTTCAATTTGTAATATGACACATTGGAGAACACCTCAATTTCTGTTAAGACACTGGGGGTGGTAACTTGTGGCTCCTCTATATGCAGAAGTAAATCATCTACATAGGCGGAGAGCTCATATCTCTTCTTCCTGACTTTAGTTCCTTTGATGTCTTGTGAAGCCAACAACTGATGAATCAAGGGTTCCAGGTAAAAATTAAATAAAGGAGGGGATAACGGACATCCCTGTCCGGTGTCACAACAAAGTGGAAATGGGCTAGAGAGGATGCCGTTGCACCAGACACTGGCCATTGGAGAAGTGTACAATAATCAGATCCATCTAAGGTATCCATCAGGCAGGCCAAAGTGGGTTAGAGTTGCAAAAAGAAAGTCCCAGGAGACTCAATCAAAGGTCTTCTCAGTGTCCAGGCAAACCAAAGCCGCTGGTACTTCTGAGTCTTTGGACACCAAGATGGGGTGTAACAAATTCTGCATATGGTCTCCCAAGGACCTCGTTGCCATAAACCCCACCTGCTCATTACTAATGAGCTCTCCCATAATGAGAGAAAGCCTATTGACCAAAATCTTTGCCAGGATTTTAAAGTCTGAATTAAGCAAAGAAATGGGGCAGTAATTTTCAGGGTACAAGGGGTTCCTACCAGGTTTCAGAATGACAGTGATCAATGCTTCTAGAAAATTCTGTTCTGAGAAGCCAGTGTCATACCTACAGTTATAGACCTCTTCCAGGACCAGTACTAATATTGCTTGCCAAGATTTATACAAATTATTAGGTAGTCCATCCAGACCAGGGGATTTATCTGAGGGCAACTGTTCTATAGCCAGCTATATCTCTCTCTGGAGGTAATACATTCACTCAGGGAGATCACCTCTGCGGCATATGCCTCGGGAAGATTGAGTGCATCGAGGTATTGAGCTATGTCTTCCTGAGATTTGGATAAATTGGAATCCATCGAGTATAGCTTCTGGAAAAATATTCCAAGACTGGCAGCCATCTCCCTAGGATCAGTGCTGACCAGACCATCTCAGAAGAAACAGAAACCTGGGATATACCGGGACATTTCTGCTTGTCATATTCTGATTGCTAGCAGCTTACCTGCTTACTCTCTGGATTCAAGGTACTTAAGTTTAGTGTGATGCAATGGCAACTCAGCTACCAGTGCCAGTAAATCCATGTATTGTGCTTGTAATTTATATGACTTAGCCCATTCTTCAACACTGGCTTGCTTAATCAGGGCCTGCTCTAATGTACAAATTTAACCCAGCAGTGTATGCACTTGAGATTTGTATTGATGTGCCTTTGTGGCAGCTAGCTGGATACATTCACCCTGTAGGGAGCATTTAAGAGGAGCCCATAAGAGATCTATGTTGTTGACCATCCCTTTATAAGTCTCCAGGAAAAAAGCAATGAAGTCCGTAATGTGCTTGAGAGAGGTTGGCCTTTGTAAAAACTGAGTATTCAGGCACCACAGTGAGTCCCTTTTGATCCCTGGCCCTAGTAGATAAGTAATACCTATTGGGGAATGATCTGGTATCACCCTGGCATGAATGGCAGCATCTAGTATACCTGGGAGAGCAAAGGCACTTATCAAAATTAATCTTTTCCTGAATAAGAACTATGGGGGAGGGAGAAAAAAGTGTATTGCCTTTCAGAGGGATTTAATATCCTCCAAACATAAAGTAAACCTGCACCATCCATGAGTTCTTTCAAAGCCCTTTGGGCTGGGGCTAAACTGCACCACCTATGCTCTGATCTGTCCATATCCAGCTGGGGAGTGATATTCCAGTCCCCCCTAGTATCGTTAATTTAGCAGGCTCCGTGGCAATCAGTCTCAAAAGATATGTACAGATAAGGAGCAAATCCTTGTTGGGACCATATATTGCTCCCAACAGGACCGGTTGTGTGACTAGCAAACCATGAACCAAAATGTAACGACCTTCACAATCCCATATTTCTTCCACTAATTTAAAGGAGACTGTCTTTGTTATTAGAATGGCAACTCCACCCCAAGACGTGGAAACCCCAGATCCAAAAACCTGCCCCACTCAACCTCTGCGCAATAAGGGAGTATCCTCTCTCCTAATGTGCATTTCTTGTAAGCAGGCAACCCCTGTCTTTAGGTGGAGCAAGTGCTTAAGTATCATCCGCCGCTTACATCTATCATGGACTCCTTTCACATTCCAACTCACACAGATGTATGGACCCCCCCCATGCTTTGTCTCCTATGGTGATCTCAGAAAACATATGTGAGAAAATTGTGCTTCTCTTGCAATACACCCTTAAACACTTATGTGTATTTACCATTACAACACTTGGTATCCCCCCCTCGAATCCCCATGAATGTTAAACAGTGCATCTGCTAATGCTTCCCTCATACCAGTATCCCATTCCCCCCTCCACAACACAACAACAAGTAATACATATATACCCAACTAATAACAAAAACACCCCCAGTTCTAAAAAACTGCACCACCATTCACTCACTGTCAGGTGATAGTGTAGCGCAGATCTGAGGAAAGTCAGCAAATCCACCACAAACCCCTCCTCCCTCCTCCCACCAACACATGAGACAGATCACCACATGTAGAGAGGTGTTGAACCCTTCTTGGTTATGCTCTACTTGACGACAGCTATCAGACAATTCAGGACCTACAGCATACTGGGCCTCTGTCCGTGCACTTAAAAAAAAATTAATTATTGGCTATGTCCCTGTACATAGCGCCACCATCCAGCTCACTGAGTCTATAACATCAGCGGACTTGGGGAAAAGGTACACTGCAAATAACCAAAAAAAAAAAAAAAAGAAAAAAAATTAAATGTCACGAGTAAAAAGCCTAATAAATAAAGGGTACACAGTCCAGTAAATAGAAAAATCCATCTTCGGTTTACAACTCCCCAATGGACAAACATATTGAGGGGAAATCATGCAATCTTTTTAAAACAAGTGATATAAAGATCCAGGATTACAGTCAGTTGAGCAAGCATCCTGAGTTTTCAAACAAAAACACAGGGCTCCAAGGAAGGGTACTCCAACCACCTCATTACAGGGACAAGCAAGAGTCTAATCTCGAGGGCCTTGTTCTTCATTAGATAGCTTCTCTAATTTAAAGGCTCTCAGAAAATTACAAACCCAGCTAACAAAAAGCACCTGAATGCCCACAAAGCTCACTACATTGGGCTTACATCACCACCAGTTGGGGTGCCATTTACAAATGTGATAAAATGAAATAGGGATAATTTCCAGCTGGTCTTCCTAAGCACTCCATGCCAACAGGTTAACCCACTATCATAGCACATCCACAAAGATGGGACAGTCAAGTCCACCTCACTTCAGCAAATCTGGGAACAAGGTTTTAAGCTCTGACTTGGCTTGTTCAACAGTCTCAAATGCTAACCACTGTTCCTTGTGCTTAACTCGTAGAATGGCAGGCTACTTGACACGAAAAGGCTTTCCAGCAGCAATTAATTTCATGACTATCGGATGTAGCTCCTGCCGCTTGACTTGCACAGAGTGCAGGAGATCCTGTGTGATTCGAATTTGCCTGCCTTCCCAATGAACTTCTTGGAGTTCCTTAACTTTTGGTAGGATATGTTGTTTGTCCAATAAGTTAAGTAATTTGAAAATGAGGGGCCGGGGTGGTGAGCCTGAAGGTGGTGGTGGTGATGGGGGGGACGATGGGCACGATGGGCTCACTCAATAATGTAAGCAGCTCCATTCGGACAGGGCCCTGCAATTTTTTCACAAAACCTCTGGAAGAACTGTATGGGTGCATTGCCCTCCTCTTTTTCCAGGATTCCAATGATTAAGAGGTTATTGCACCTACTACACTCCTCCAATTCCTCTAGTTTGTCTTTCAGTCTCTGATTTGTAGCAACAACTTCTTGTTTGGTTCTCCCCTGCTTGTTCTCTAAAGAGACAATCCTGACTTCCGAGTTCCCCACCCGAGTTGTAAGAGAAGCAACCGAGGATTTAATCTACAGCAAATCTGCCTACATAGTAAAGATTATTTCTTGCATCGGCTGCATGATTTCTAAAAATCTGTCCTTGGAAAATGCAGTTTATGCCACAAGAGGTTTTGCCGAAGTTGCAGCCTGTTGTTTGGAGTGCTTTGTGACCTTATCTTTTTCCAGGGTAGGAGATGGCGAATGCCGTGGAGCCTTCCTCATGTATAATTCCATGTTTCCTGGTCAGTCCGACTCTCAAAGCAGTTCCTACAGGTAATCAGCCCTGTTACTGAAATAAACTGGCTCAATAGTGAGTTTTGGAAGAGAAAGTTTGTGGGAAGGGAGTGGAGCTGTGGAAGTATGCTGCCACTTCTCAGACCTCCATCACATGACCTTTATAAGCAATCTTAACATTAACATAAAGAATCACTCAGTTAAATTCACTGATGACACTGTATTAGGAGGGGGAGATGATACCTTGGAATAACAATTATCTCTATCCAAAGATCTCAGTACATTTAGTTATATGGTCAAAATACAATAAAATGACATTGAACGTGAGTAAATGTGTTGTCTTGCATATGGGGAAGAACAACCCCCATTTAACATACACACTAGACAACCACCCATTAACACCAATAATTAAGGAAAGGGAGCCAGGGATTATCATTAACATCTCCTTTTCCTCTAGCAGTCATTGCAAAAAAAGTTGCCCAAACCAGTAACATGATTCTAAACTGCATAAAACACACTTTTGTCAATAAAAGTGAACAGTGTATTATACCTCTATACAGAACATATACCAGGCCCCATCTAGATGTCTGCTCCCCTTTTTGAAATCTATACCTTAAAAAATAAATTAACTTTATTGAATGAGTTCAACATCATGCCACTGAACTAATCCCGGACTTACAGCATTTACCTTACAGTGACAGGTTGGAAAAAACAGGTTTCGTCACGCTCGAAGAAAGAAGTAGAAGGGGTGAACTCCTTCCACTTAACAAGATACTTCAGAATCCTGTCTTAACAGTTCAATGCAGGCTTAAGTTTTCTGCATGCAATGCTAACCTAAAAGTCATAGACATGATACCACGTAAAGATCATGAGCCAGAGGAGGCGAAGAACACAGGCTGGTCTGTCTTTGCACATAGTCGCACAGCTTGTGTGGTGTTAACAGAAGATATTGTTCTATCCTGATAGGGACTAAACACGGTTCATGTCTCTGTTAGCACCCTTTGCAACTGTGTGTGAGAGGCCTTCGGCACCATGCAATTCTGCTTAAAGTTGGACCAGCATAACATTCTGTGGTGATTTGCATATGCAGCCCATGATGCTTTGCATTGTGGGGGCATGTGTGATTTTGTATTTTCTTGAAACTTGGCTTCCCAGCCAAATGCCCTTTGGGGTAACCCTTGCCTCAGTGTTTGCGCACAGAGGTTCTTTGTCTTTTAAATAGGTATCAATTACTTATCCCAAGGGCTAATACCCCAAAAAAGGGCAATTTCTTTACCATAAGAGCTGCAAAGCAATGGAACTCATTGCCTCAACATATGGTTGAAGCCATAAATTTTAAGAACTTTAATGCTAGGCTTGATAAGTATCTCAGCTGGGGAACAATACACAACTAATATACCCACACTGATGTGGGAGACATCCTCGCTGGGCTTCAGCCTTCTCATGTCTTGTTCACCAAGTAACCTAGTAAAACAGCTATGTACTAAAGATAAGCTGACTACAAATAGCAGATTTGTAAGGGGGGTCATGGTGGAGTGGAAGAGGAGCAGTTGCACCCAGGGTGAGAATGTAGTTTTAGCAGCTTTTTGAGCTTGGCTAGGGTGGGAGCAAGGCGTATTGAGTTGGGGAGAAAATTAAAAACATTGGTAAATCTGAAAGAAAAAGCTGCCTCTCCAGATTGTGAGTGGGGTTGGAAGAGAGTGAAAGTGTGGGAATCGTGGGATCTGAGGCAGAAGCCCAGTACTGAGTGGGGTGATAGAAGGTTTGAGAGATAGCTGGGAAGGGAAATGAACCAGTATTTGCTGAAAAAAGCAGCACTGTGTATCAAGCATTGATCTTCAAGAGAGGAGAGGAATAGGGCAGAGTATAGGGAGCAGTGGTGAGTACTAAAGGGGAGGTTGGAAGTGAAATGACAAAAGGCTTTTTGCAGGGGGCCTAATTTGGCAAAAGATGATTTGGGAGTTGAGCTGTAGACTACATCTGCATAGTCTCTTAAGGGGAGGATCAGCTTGGTAATTAGCTCTTTGTGGATTGGTAGGGATAGGCAATCTTTAATCCTGTGCAAGGCTCCCACCTTAGGCCTGAGTTTAGTGTGAATAGAGTCAATATGGCAGGAGAAATCTAACTCAAGAGTCCAGCCAGACCCCTAGCTATTTGAAGGATTGTACTGTTTCAATTTTGGTACCATCCAAGGAAGGGAAGGAAGAAGGGGAAGGGAGTTTGTCCAGTCTCTGGGTGGAACTGAAAACCATAGCTACAGTTTTCTTAGTGTTGCATTTGAGGAGATTATCCTCGAACCAGTTGAGTGGTTTTGAAAGTTGCCTGCATGGATGACTGGGTCTCTGTGAGGGATGAGCTGGAGGCATAGAGAACAGTGTCATCAGCATACATGTGCCGGCACACGGGCAAGCAAGTGGAAGTAAGGTCATTTACAAAGATTGAGAAATCATAGGACCCAGAATAGACCACTGGGGGATGCCAGCATGAATGGGGAAGGGGGGAGGTGGAGTGGCCTAGTTGCATGTATTAGTATCTATCCATTAGGTAAAATGTAGGCCAGTTTGAGGAGGTGGGAGGATAGTCCCATGTAGGATAATTTATTTAGGAGAATGTTGTGGGAGACTGAGTCAAATGCCTTGGGGAGATCGATTAAAATCACCAAGGTGAGGTGGCCCTTGTCCATTGCAGAGTGAATAAGGTTTGTGAGATGAAATAAGGAGGAGGAGATGGCATGGATGCACCTGAAACCAGACTGGAAGGGGCTTAAGGTATTTGAATCATCCAGGAAGGAGATGATCCTTTTGAGATGAATGATTCTTGGAATTTAGAGAAAGCGGGGAAGAGGTAGATCAGTCTGTAGTTGCCAGGCTGAGAGGGATCTCCTCCTTTGTGTAGTGGAATGACTTTGACTAGTTTCCATACTCTGGGGACTGTAAATTGGGCAATAGAAAGGTTGAAAAAAATGGATGGGGGGGGTAATTGCAGGGGTAGAGATTTTGAGAAGTTTTGGATGCGAGTCATCTGGACTTTGTTTGGAGGGGTTAAGGGTATTTAGTGTCCAAAGTACTTCAGTGATAGTAATGGGGGGGGGGAGAGAACCCATTATCAGCAGTGAGGGAGAGAGGGGAGTGGGGGCTGGGTGATGGGGGGGGAGTCAGGTGGAAGAGCACAGGTGGTGAAACAGCAATTGATAGAGGAGGCTGCTGAGGAGGGGTCTAGGTCACCTGAGCTGGGAAAAGCAGGGGGAGTTGTAGAGGAGAAACCTAGGAGTGGGTGTAGGGTTTTCCAGAATTCAGCAGGGGAAGACTTGGTATCATTCAGCTTGCTTTTGAAAAAGTAAACTTTTGCTAAGTGCAGTGCTTTCTTGCAGGCATTCCTTAGAGCTCTATATTTTTGCAGGTCAGCCTGACATGAGGAGAATTAGGCATTGTGCCAGGTTTGGTCTTTGTGCTTGAAAAGGGAGGTGTTTACGTTGGAGGCACAGTCTCTTGGGAGGAGCCTGTAGGTCCCATATTTTGAGCAGAGTTTTAGTGAAGGATGCAAAGGCAGAGTCTATGTCTGGTGCTGTGAAGACCCCAGACCAGTCAGCCAGGTAAAGGTCTGACAAGAAGGCTTGAACATTGAGTGGTCTGAGTAGATGGAACTATAAATACTTAGGGAGGGTATTTGGGGGCTCAACATTCCTGTTACAATATAGCATACCTAAATGCAGTTCTATTTTGATTCAAGCCATTTGCTGAGGTTCTACCACATTCTCAGTATTCATGCACTGTCTCTGTAATGGCTACTCCTCCCAGAATTTGTACCATAGCCCTTGTAACCTTGCCAAAATATTTACTAATGTCCTGCACCTCTTCTTAATTTGTAGATCTACTCAGTTTTCTGCTAATGTTACCTCTTTATTCACCTTTCCAAAATGTGCACCTCTTTTATTGCACTCTCACAATATTCCACTTTACTCCTGCACCCATCCAAATATGAACCCCAACTTCTGCACCCCTCTCTTACAATTAGTTCTTAACACACTACCAAATGTGAGCATTTATCTATACAATCATCCCAAATGAACACAACTTGCACCCCTCTCCAAAAATTAACTTACACTTCCTGTCCAGGAAGATTGCTGTGGGGGGAAAATAGACTATTTCAGCTATTTTGGACTGTAGACAGGCTTCCTTCCCTGGCCTGTCTGCAGCCAGGAAAAGCATTAGCATCCACCTTGTGTGAGGAGTTTGCTCTGTTTTTCTCTGACAAAGTGTCTGTCATCCAGCCGGGGATCCCACCAGGGAGGCATTGCCTCACAGTGGTTGGGCTGAGGGTCTCAGAGGCACTCCAACTATTTGGGAAGAGTTTAGGCCTGTGGAGGTGTCTGAAGTGACTTAGGGTGATCTTAGAGCTGAAGCACATTTCTTGTGAAGTGGACCCAGACCTGACACATTTCTTAATGGGATGTGTCAAGGCTGTTGGCATGGTGTTTGCCAGGATTGCCAGGTGCTCAGTGATGGAGGGGGTCCTCCCTCTGGTTTTGAAAGAAGTCCTAGTGAGGCCCCCTCCTTAAGAAATCTCCCCTTGACCCTGATGTCCTGGCAAATTACCATCCTATATCCAACCTGCCCTTTCTGGGAAAGGTTGTTAAGAAGTTAGTGGCACACCAACTCGAGTATCACCTGGTGTCCTCAGACATCTATGAACCATTTCAGTCAGGTTTTCGGGCAAGACACAGCACAGAAATAGCTCTAGTGAGGGTGCATAATGATCTGCTCAGGGCTAGAGATAGAGGAGACAAGTCAGTTCTTCTTCTCCTCCTTGGTCTCTCCTCAGCATTTGACACTGTGGACCACATTGTGCTTCTTGATCGTCTCTGTGAGTTTTGTGGACTTACCAGTACTGTCATCAGGTGGTTTGAGTCCTATCTCTCAAACAGGGTGCAGCAGGTAGTGATGATGAATTTTTCCTCCTCTTCAATGCCCCTGCCTTGTTGAGTGCCACAGGGCTTGATCTTGTCACCGATGCTGTTCAGAGTGTACATGCTGCACCTCGACAAGATCATTTGACAGTACAGTGTGAAATTTTACTGTTAAGTGGATGATACCCAGCTGTACTTGTCTTCTGCCCCCAGACTATCAGGAGTGGTTAATGTGCTTAACATCTGTCTGGCTAAAATCAACAAATGGATGGCTTCCAACTGGCTGAGACTCAACCCGGGCAAAACGGAGGTACTGGTGATCGAGCCTGGTTGTGAACGTGATGTATTGCCACCAGGGACTGACTCAGGGCTTTTCCTGGGTCCGGCACCATTGGTGACTGCCCCGAGGGTGTGAAATCTGGGCATTATCTTTGATAAAAGACTGACTTTTGAAGATTAGGTGTCATCTGTTGTCAGTAGCAGTTTCTACATTCTGCAGAACATTGCCTGGATTAAGAACCTCCTTCCATCTGAGGACCTGCCATCACTAGTGCATGCTTTCGTGACCTCCAGACTTGACTACTGCAACTCTCTATTCTTCAGGGTCATGGGAGGGACCTTCCTCAGACTTCAGCTGGTGCAGAATGCGGTGGTCTGGTTACTGATAGGCCTCTCGAGGTCTGTGACTGTGGTCCTGCAGGCTCTGCACTGGCTTCCAGTCAGGTGAAAGGTCCTTTTCAAGGTGGGACTTCTCACCTTTAAGGCCCTATATGGATTGGATCCTGGTTACCTGTCAGAACTCCTGACACTGGTGACCTCTGCTCGTTCCCTCTGCTCCACTTCGAGGGGCCTCCTGGTCGTTCCCAGAGTTTAGCTCAAGACTTCAGGAAATCATGCATTTAGCATCTCTGGGTCAACAGTGTGGAATTCATTACCACCTTCTTTCTGGGAGGCTCCCTCAGCTGAAGTGTTCAAGCGGAGGCTAAAGGCCAACCTCTTTGTCCTGGCTTTTCCAGTTTTCTTAGTACTTCCTGTTCTAGTCCCTGCTGTGATAGCCTGAAACACCCTTTTAATTTATTTTAAATTCTTAGATTTATATTTAAGTATTGTCATTATGTTACTTATTTATGTAGTTTTGTATTATGTCTTGTTTTATCTCTTGTTAGGCACCCAGCACCTCCGGGATTGGGTGCCCTACAGATAAAATTGCCTTGCCTACTTAGACCTCTCCCAAAAATTGTACTTGCACCCATGACCCTTCCCAAAAATTGCACTTGCACCCATGTAACCCTTCTGAAATTTGAACTTGCACCTCTTAAATTTGCACTTCTGCCCCTGCACCCATCCTGAAGTTTGTGTGTATACCACTGCATCTCCCTCCCAAAATTGTACTTGCCCTAGCATTGTTCTCAAAATTTGTGCTTGTGCCGGCCCACTGGTGCAGCAATAGCACTACTGCTTGCAACATAGGCAACCTGGGTTCAGGAATAAGCCTGGGAAGCTGGAGGGCCAGATGGGTGGGGGAGGCTTGAGCATCTGTGGGACTGCTCGTCTCCCTCAGGAGAGAGAGTGGGGTGGTGTTTGCCTGGCCTCTGGTGGAGACCAAAGTTACAGTAAGCCTGAGTCCTGCTTGGGGGGAGGTGTGACAGATGTTGGTGCTCAGTCTTGACTTCCCAGCACAAGTCATGCCTCCAGGTGAGAAACCTCAGCTGAAGAAAAATGGGGACCCAGCCAGCTGCCACCAATGGAGGATAGCTCCTCACCTGCTGGACCCACAGCTCCATGGTGGACCTGATGCAATACAGAGGAATAAGTGCAAAAGTGGCCAATCTCATCCCTGCCTGGTAGGTGAGCCACGGCTCTGTGGGGGTTGTCAGGAGGCTTGCTGTGGGGTCCAGTGTAGGGTCAGTGGAGCTGGGCTGGAGTTCCAGGGGGATAAAAAGAAGCAGAAAGGAAATTGTACTTGTATCCTTACACTTGTCCCCAGATCTGTGCTTGTACCACTGCACCTTTCAAAATTTGTACAAGTACCCTTGTACCCACCTAAAATTTGTACTTACACCCCTCACAAAATTTGTACTTTCACCACTACACCCCTCCTTAAATGTATACTTTTACCCCAGCACTCCTCCCAAAATTTGTTCTTGTGCCCCAGCACACTTCCCAAAATTTGTACTTGTATCCCTGCTCACCTCCCAAATTGTGTACATGTATCCCTGCACCCATCCCAAAATTTGTATTTGTACTAGGGCTGTGTGAATAACAAATATAATTTCCTGAATACCACTAATAATGAGCTATTCGTTATTCAGATTCCGAATAACGAATAGTGCACTATTTGTCCGATATTCAGGAAGCACTTGTTAAAAAACTAAAGTCATCCCCCACCCTCCTCCCTAGCCCAGATCTACGAAGATAAGAAATAACCCCCTTCCCCCCACCTTCAGATAGCACTCTAATCCTCCTTCCTTCCAACCACTTCACGCAAGTTGTTATTTTTGGATAAAAGAATACATAAACAAAATCAAATGGGTGAATGGCACAACTCCACTGCCTCCATGGCTGGTTGCAAAGTTTCAATACTGTGCCTCCAACACACACCCATCCAACCCTCATTAGCCAGTAGCAGGATGCACGACTCTACAGCTAAAGAGAATTTAGTAGCCGCCGCAGTCCCCTCCTTTCTCGGCCAGCTGCTCTTCTTGTGAATGAAATCATTCACTTGTTTATGATTATATAGAGAATGCTGATCATCACGTGATCAGCTGTTCTACTATATAAGTGGAAGCAAGTGAATAATCTCATTGACAAGAAGGCAGCAGAGCTGAGGAGATGGTACAAGGCCGGCTGCCTCTCTTAATTCTCTTTAGCTGCAGGGTGTGGGCATCCTGCTACTGACAACTGAGGTGGGGATGTGTGTGCATGTGTGTGTGTGTGTGTGTGTGTGTGTGTGGGGACACTGTATTGAAACTTGGCGGCCAGCCGTGGAGGCAGGTGGGGTTGTACCGGTCACCCATTTGATTTTTACTTGTTTTCTTTTTTCTAAAGTTACAACTTCTGTGAAGTGGTCGGGGGGAAGGAGGGGTTTGGGTGCTATCTGAGGGTGGGGGGAAGGAGGTTATTTTTTATCTTGCTGGATCTGGGCTGGGGGGCGGCCTTTTAGCCGTTTAATTAAACATTGGCAAAAGTGCCCGAATACCAAATATTCAGCTGAATATTCAAAAAAAATTGTTTGCACAGCCCTAATTTGTACCCCTTCACTGCTCCCAAAATTTGTATAGTAGTTGCACTGCTGCACCCCTCCTAAAATTTGTATTTACACCCCTGCACCACTCCCAAAAATGTTTCTTGAACCCCACCTAAAGTTTGCACTTGCACCCATGCTGAAATAGGTATCCATCCCAAATGTGTTTCCCTATTATCTCACACCTCTTAAGCTGTATAAAGGGCTGTTTACATTCTTGGGAAGTAGTGTGTGAAAAGTGCAGTACATATTTTTGGAGTAGTGTGCTGGTAGGTGTGTAAATTGCGTGAAGGGTACAAGAGAAGGGTTGCTGATTTATGGTAATCTTACAAATTTTGCTATTTGTGCAGGAAATAGGATAAAATGTTTGGGAAAGTCTGTGAACTATTGAATAAGTTTTGGGAGGGGCACAGGAGAAAGGGTAGAATTCTTGAGGAGAGCTGAGGTAGGATAAATAATTTTACAAACTGTGGGGTAGGAGTAAAACTTTATAAAATAAGAGGCAGTGGCACACATTTTAGGAATGGAGTGAGGCAGGAGGTACAGATTTTATGTTGGACAGTGTTGGGACAGACTTGCGGAAGGCTGCAGGTTTGGGGAAGCAGTACAGGGAGGTACATTTCTCAGGAGTCATAAAGTAGGGGTACACGTGGTTGTTGAAGAAGATTATTTAGTATAAAACTGGGACATGCACAGATGGGAATACATCTTGGATAAGTGGGGATGAGGTAAACATGTTGGGGAATGGTGGAAGTACATGTTCTGGTAGGGTGTTAGGGGTGAGTGTGCAAATATTGGGATTGGGACAGAGAAGGAGTGCAAATATGAAGGGTAAGGGGCAGATTTAGGAGCCATGCTGAATTTTTTGATAGGTGCAGAGGTACACATTTTAGCAGGGGTGTAGTTGTATACACATTTCAGGTGGTGTGTGGGAGAAAAGGTATAGTTTGTAAGGGTGGTGAAAGGTAGAGTTAGAAATGTGTATAAGGTGTGTGGACATGTTTTGAAATAATTACAAGGGTGGGGCAGGCTATAAGTGTACATTTTTGTGAAGTTACACATTTGGGAAAGATATTGTGATAGTAGTACCCTGAGTGATGTGGGCCTCAGCAAAAGGTGTAAATCTGAGAAGAGTAAATAAGGAAGAAGTTGTGGTGGCTGCGTTCGGGGCTGGAAAGGTAACACAGGTAGCCAAAATTCATATTTTAAGAGTATGAGTATTTTTTTTGGTGGGGGGGGATAGATACAGTGTCCCAAAGGTTCGTGATCAACCTAGGGAGCAGGGGTTTTATCATGCCGAATTGACAACAGTGTTGTTCATGTTTGGCATAGCAAGATCCCCAATGTCGACAGGCGAAATTTTGCCTGTCAGACAGTGTGTGTGTTTTTATCGAGGAGTTGCGCCCTCGAACACCCCATTCCCCCCTTCTATAGATTACTAACTCAGAGTCAGAGTTAGTTTAAAGGGGGGGATGAAAGATGATGAAAGGGCAGAATTTTGTCCTCGGGTCCCTCATAGTTACTATCCTGAAACATGTCAAGATTGTCCCTGTGACGGATTTCATCATTGTAGTTTCATTGTTCAGTCAGCATACCAGGAGTTTGCCAGGTATTTACCATTTTGTTCTACTGGTATGGGTCTATTAATAAATGCCCCCTTCAGAAAAATGGAAGCAAAGACTGACCATTGCCAGTTCAAAAAATTTGATATACTGTGTATTCAGCTGACAGGACCTGGAGGAAAATGACATTATTGTAGCTTGAATGACATCATCACTCACCCAAGATTCTTTTGGCTGGTTTGAAAAAGTCTGAGAGATTTGCTTTTTGTAAAACCATCAAATAAGAGAGGCAAAGAAAATAGCATATATATATATATATATATATATATATATATATATATATATATATATATATATATATATATATGAGTAACTGCAGTTTCTGAACTTTATTTGAAAAAAATGAGGCCTGATTGTCCTCATGGTGGGTAATTAGCAATGTCTTCATGTGGTGCATTTGATCTTTAAAGATCCCATGGCACTTCCCAAAAAGAGTAGAAGAAATCTGGGAGAAAAACAATCAAAACATACACATAGGAAAAATAAAACAGGCAAAAAAGTGACACTATCTTAAATCAGTTCACAACAACAACAAAAAATGTGCAAGACCTAATAAACAACACGAAGGGAAAACATAAAACATATATAAATATTCCAAAAAAATTAAACAATCCCCAAGCTAGTAGTCCAGTCACAAAGTTTCCAGAATGCCTTAAGCATATAAGGAGAAGGATTTGAACGTTCCTTTTTATATACCTCTGTAGAGCAGACATTATCATTAATGAACTCCCTGGAGCATCTGGGTTGGATATTCAGACTGAGCCAGGCAGGAGCACAAGCCTAGGCACAGCACAACTGGGATGCACCAGAGCATGATCTGGGTGATATTCAACAGTGCTGCACCATGGCTCAGCACTGTTGAATATGGCACTGGGGTGCTCGCACTGAATATGACACAGTGGCACTGTGCCAGCGCAAGTGGCAGGTGAGGAGCAGGGGGATGCGCCAGCACAAGTGCGGGTGTGCCAGGTGCAGCAACTGTGATATTCAGCACTGGGCATGCAAATGAGGCCATTATGCATGCAAGGTGCAAATGGAGCCATTTGCATGTCATTATGGCCCCATTTGCATGCGGTGCACCGATCCCCGGCGACTTGCACCTAGCACCCTGCCAGGCTTCAGCCATCGGGGACCAATGCACCCTGCCCCTTGGTGGGCAACACGCCCCATTGCCCCATCATGGGTGTAATAAAATTATATCCCTGGTGGTCCAGTGGACCTGTCCCCCTGCCTGATAGTGGGCATATGAATAACATAATTCCCTGGTGGTCAAGTGGACCGGATCCCCAGCCTGATCACGGGCATGCATGTTAAATGATAACCCTGGTGGTCCAGTGGTACCCCTCTCCCAACATACCCACTGAGACCCGCCACCCCGCACCCCCCTGGTCAGCGGTGGGTGGCAGCCCCCCACCCACAAGCTGCCCGGCCACCTGCTGACTGACAGCGTACAGTATGGCTGTATGCCTGTTGGTCCATCTCATGGGTCAATGGGTGTGCAGACCATACTGTACTACACAGTCCCGAAATGTGAATAAACCATTAATATTTTATCAGTTAACTGAAGAAAAATGCTTGCTCTCTGCCAGTTGAACAACCCGGCAGCTGAATTAGAGGTGCACATTTTTTTCAGCAAAACTGATTGGTACAGCTGTTTTCAATTTTTGTGTGAATGTGAGCAGGTATTATATTTCAAACACTAATCTTTTTTTTTTCTCCTTCAGGGACTCTGCTGGTGTGTATTTTTCTGACATCCCCCTGTGCTAGCCCCCTGGGTATGAGACCACCTTTCCCACTTATGTCCCCATGATTTACCTTTCATGGTAGGGGGTGGAGAATGTCTCAGCCCACCAGACTGGATCCAGCTTTGGGGAGGTGTCTTCTCAGGGCAGCACTACAGGGGACAATTGTCATGTTTTTGTGCAGCAGAGATTCCTGTTTTTCCATTTTCTCCCCCTTGGTGATGGAGTATGCAATGACACCAGCAGCGGTGCTCCTCCAGGCATCTGCTCCATCCCCATCTCCACCCACATCTACAGCATCAGCATGCTTCCACCCAGCATCTGCCAGGAGCCAGGCATTTGCTGACTGCTGGTACCCCCACTCTCCCTGAGAAGGATAGCAGTATTTGGGACACTCAAGCCGTCTCTACCGCTGCTGACCCTCAGTGTCCCGCGTTTGTCCCTTAACATAGGTCACAGGTGTGGTGTGAGGTATGGCACCAGCACCTCAACCGTCAGCACCTCCGGCCCGAACATCAAATACTAATCTCTTTCAAACTAGAAAAGATGTATTTTGGCAGACCTTGAGGCAACTGAAATCTACTCTCTTCCATTTACTTTTTATTAGAGAAAACCAATCAGTGACCACGTTAGCCCAAGGCTTTGTTCCATAAGTAAGTAGGGGAAACTAGTTCTCACAGAAAAAAAAATACAATATAAAAACAATAGAGGGCTGCACATTCTAATTCCCCCTTTTATAATCCAACTGTACAAATTTGCTTCCAAACTTGGAAGTGGAGGAAATACATGCACTGAATGCAAAACCAAAGGTAATAAGAGGGTTTTAATTAAATATGCCCCTTTCCTTTTTTGTAACATTTTTGATCTCCAGGATGCCACTCTCTGATTAGCCAAGTTCAAAACCAGCTCCCAGTTATGCATTGAATCCTCCAGGGTGCCAAAATAAATTCCTAGAATCTTTTGAAAACCCTCAGAAAGACAAAATACTTGTAAGGAGGACTGTGCACTGGGCTTTCCTCTGGTAACGAGATTCCTATACAGCACTTTTGTTAATAATTTATCTTTACTCCTGATACTGCCTCATAGCTCTCCATTGTTTATATTACTACTGATTCAGAAAAAGATTCTTGAAAAATTGTGTCATCAGCATAAGTCAATGTTTTAGGGACGCACCCACCAGTATGAAGAATAACTTTTATATCATTATTCTGGTTTAGCTTCCTCAAAACTGGATCTATCGAAAAAATGTAAAGTAAAGGGCTGAAAGGACAACACTGATGGAACCCCCTTCTTCACTTTAATTGGGTTTCCTAACCAATTATTAATAAAAGGAGTTATGGATGCTTTGTCATACAAAGTGCTGATCCACTGTACAAATAGTGGAGGGATACCATAATGTCTCAAAGTGTCTGATAGATATGTGTGAGAAACTTCGTCAACAGTTTTCTCCTGGTCCAAAGCTAGTAACCAACCAAACACGTTCCTCTGTATGCTAGCTTTAAAAAGTTCTCTTAAACTGATTATGATGCCAGAAATAGATCTAATTTGAATGGAACAACATTGCAAAGATGATAACATCAAATCAGTGATGTTATTGAGCCCATCAAATAAAATTCTGGCCAATATTTTTAGATCTGTGTTTAGTAAGCTTATTGGACACCAATTTGCCAGTCTATGATGGTCAACTGTTTTAAACAAAAATATCAAATAAACCTGAAACATAGAAGGGGATACGTCTTTCAATATTTCTGAAAATAAAACAGATAGTACTGGGGATAAATGCTCAGAAAATGTTTTATAGAACTCTGAAGGAAAATCATCAGGCCCATGGGCCATATTATTATTAAACTTATTTATGGTCAGCTCTACTTCTAAAGCTGTGATGGGCCTCATGAAGTTTTCCTGTAACTCAAAATAAATTTCTGGAATTCTTAAATCAGATGATGAAAAAAAATAAATCAGCTGAAGATCCATGGCATCCTTCAGCTCCAAAAGTCTTCTGCACATGGTCATGTACAATTGCCATCATGTATATTAGGAAAGTATAAACCATGTTAGAGTTGAGGGAATATAAACATGTAATGAGTTTCTTAGCTACTGTATCAGAACATTCCTTAAAGCGTAACTCTGGACTTAACCATGTGCTTTCATAAATAAGATGTTTCAGCTGTTACAATTTACTAGAGAATACATTTTGTTTTCCAATTTCAGTGTTTCTTTCCACAATTTACAGCACATCTTGGTAGTCTATCTCAAAAGTCTGTATAGAAAACATTTGGGAATATCTGCCTCTCCCCTGTTAACCTCACAGTGCCTTTGTTTATAACTCCATAGTGCTCATTAGAACAACAGGTAGTGATATTACAAAACAGCCATTGTGTGGTTGGCAGGGGAGAGTTAAATATATTTTAAAAGACTTCGTGAAATATATGTTGCATTATCTACAATGTTGAGTCGACTAACAGTAGAGGAAAGTTAAAAAAAAACAAAGAACTAAAAAACAATATAGTTGTAACATAATCAATGTGAATCTAGTGTTTTTAAACTTTTTATCATAATAGAGACTTGATCTTTAAACAATCTAGATTTTGTTTTTTCCCTTGTGTGCTGAACTACATTTCCATTTTTAGAGAAATAGCTCTACTGTATTGTAAAGAGAACAGCTATTGTTTAATATTTTTTATTTCAGATGAAAAATTGTGTTTCTCTACATGCATTTTTGAAATTAGTGTAATTTCATTTGGAGCGATAGATATTTTAAATACCTAGACCTTTGAAAGTTTACAGCCTATTGTTGGAAAAAATAGCAAACGTCTTGCTTTGAATCTTCCCACCACTCTGTAGAAGTATAATAAGTGGATAAACCGATAGCCTAATGGTTAAAAGAGCCTTCAATTTTTTGCAAACTGTATCATCAGTTAATATCTGAGTGTTTAGGCACCACAAAGAATTAGAATGTGAAAGATGCTCACATGAAATTCCCATGTGGTACAAAGTTTCCAAAGCCACTGTACTAGGCCCAGTAATGGTTATATTTTTTGAAGAAAATAAATAAATTCTGGTATCTATTGTACTATTAAAATATGTGTTACCTCCATCTTTATATATAGAAATGTAGAAACATAGACATAGAAACATAGACTTTGATGTCAGATAAGGAATGCTTGGTCTACCCAGTCTGTCTGTTTCCCTACTTACTGGATAAGCTGCAGATCCGAGTTAACCAACAGCCTACTTTATCCCCCCCCCCCACAAAAACTGCTTTATGTCTGTCCCATGCATTCTTGAATTCTGCCACTGTTTTTGACCCTACAACCTCCTCAGGAAGGCTGTTCCATGCATCCACTACCCTCTCTGTGAAAAAATACTTCCTTACATTGCCCCTGAGCTATCCCCCCATCTTCAAATTGTGCACCCTTGTTCTTGTACATCTCTTTTTCTGAAAGATGCTAACCTCTTGGACTTTATTGATTCCCCTGAGGTACTTAAATGTTTCTATCATGTTCCCCCCTCTTCCTCCTTTCCTCAAGGATATACATATGAAGCTACTTTAGTCTCTCTTTGTATGGCTTCTAGTGCAGACCCTGCATCATTTTAGTTGCCCTCTTCTGTACTGCCTCCATCCTGTCTATGTCCGTGTGGAGATCAGGTCTCCAGAACTACATCCAGTACTCCAGATGGGGTCTCATCAACTGTCTGTACAGAGGGATAACAACTTCCTGTTTTCTACTGGTGATGCCTCTCCCTATGCATCCCAGTATCCCCCCAGCCCTCCTTACTGCCTTCTCACATTGCTTACCTACCTTCAAGTTATTTGATATGACTTCCCCAGATCCCATTCCATTTTTGTTGTTGTTAGTACCTCCCCCCACATTGTGTACTCTTCCCTTGGGTTTTTGTTTCCCAGGTGCATTACTTTGCACTTCTTTGCATTGAATCTAAGCTGCCATACTTTTGACCATTCCTCCAACCTTGCCAATTCCCTTCTCATCCTTTCCATCCCCTCTTGTATATCAAGCCCGTTGCAGATCTTTGTGTTGTCTGCAAAGAGGCATACGTTCCCTTCCAGTCCCTCTGCAATGTCACCTATAAAGACATTAAAGAGGACTGGTCCCAGGACTGAACCCTGTGGTACCCCGCAAGTAAACCTTTTTTCTTTGGAGTGGACTCCATTTACTATTTCCCTCTGTGTCCTGTTGTCCTGCCAATGTTTTACCCAGGCTACAGCCCTGGAACCCACTTCAAGGCTGGCTAACTTGTTTATTAATCTTTTGTGTGGGAATGTGTCAAATGCCTTGCTAAAGACTAGGTAGACCATGTCCACAGCCCTCCCCAAGTCTACTACTTTGGTCACCCAGTCAAAGAAATTGATTACATTCATCTGACATGACCTTCCCGCTGTGAATCCATGTTGCCTTGAGTTATGTGCCCCACTGGCCTCTAGGAACTCAATAATTCTTTCCTCAGAAGTGATTCCATCATTTTCCCTATCACTGAGGTCAAACTAACATGTCTGTAGTTTCCTGCCTCTGTCTTGCTCCCACTTTTGTTTGTTTGTTTGTTGAATTTTGTTGACCTGGTAAGCCCACTGGGCATGGCTGGATTAACCTATATGCAGATTACACCATGGCGTAGGGCCCCTGTGTTCAGCAGGGCCCCCTCACTGTTTAACTTAATTTATTCCCTTTTTCCCTACCCAGTAGAACACAGCCGCCAACCTCGGATCGGCCATACTTGCTGTACTGTTGAGTGGCTGTGGGATCATCACATTCACAGCATTGCCAAAAAGCACCCCAGTTAGGTCCCCCTAACTCTGAGCGAGTCTCAGTCTCTCTCACTCCATCTCTTGGGGGGGCGGGGCAAGCTGTACAGCACTGCACAGAGTAGTCTGCGATTGGTCCACCCTGACCCCACCACCACAACCAACCATGTCTCAGAGGTCTTCCTGGCAGTGTAGTTACTGGGGAGCAGGAATCTGCATGCATGTGAGTGGTGTCAGAGTGTGTGGCCGGGTAATGAGGAGTCGAGGACAGAGGAGGATGAGTGGATAATGGTCAGTCAGAGATCATCTTGCTCTTGATCGAAGAAGACTACAGACTACTAGGAGAGAGAGCTGGCCAGGCCGAAGTCATCTGATTAGCCACCGTCCAGTGCTTCTTTTCATCGGATGTCGATGATGACTCTGACTCCAAGAATTGGAGAGATGGTGTGCTGCTCATCATGTGCTGGTGACTGTAGTCAGTTAGTGCTGCTGCTGGGCCTCTGATCCTGTGAGAAGTCCCGGGCTAAGTCCGATGATGGACCAGTCTGTTAGGGCAGGCCACACCACCAGGTATGTTGTTACTTACTGCATGCTAAGAGCCAACACTGTCATGTTGACTTTCTTATTTTGTCTTGACTTCAATGATTTTTGGATTTGGTGGATGATTTGGTTGGATTGGAAGCAGTGGGAAGGGAACACTTAACAACAGTTAATTGAACTGAAGCAAAAAAATGACTAAAAAAAACAGGGAAAAGAAAATAATTGCATTAACATGGGGGTGAGGATTGGTTGCTACTGCTACTAGCCTGGGCTCAGGGGGCTGCAAGATTCTATAGCCATGGGGGGATACCAACTATATTCACTGCTTGAATTTGAATTATTTGATGCATCATTTATCAGAAATCTGGGAGCAAAACCACATTGCTCTGAAAGGATTCTACTTAGCTTCACCACTAAGTTAGAGGTTAATTGTTAAATTGATGAATTGCTGGGGTTTACAAGGTTTCTGCATGCCCGCACCACAGAAAAGTGGGATGCTGGCATTTAGGGACCCCCCCCCCCGAGTCCCAAAATATGACTTGGAGTAGGGCCCCCGCATCCATTAATATGGCCCTGCCACTGAGCCTAGAAGTCCCTTTTTCAGGGGTGACTGGGGAAGGGGATAGAGATGGTAAGTGAAGGGGAATCACATCCACCCTCTTCCAGTTCTCAGGTACCACACCATCCTCCCCTGATTTATTTAAAAGTGTAGTGAGTGCTGTCAATAGTTCTCCCTTAGTTCTTTTAGCATTCTAGGGTGAATCCTATCAGGACCCACTGCTTTGTCCACCTTTGGTTTTAGGAATTCTTTCAGGATCCTTTCTTCTGTGAATGGACTGTTATAACCCCCCAAGAATGCTTTTATTCTTTGATATAGGTACACCCCCTTCTTTTGTGAATACTGAGCAAAAGTATTCATTCAGCATCCCTGCTTCCATCAGTTCTGAATCCATCTTAAAGCTCAGCCATGTTTAACAGGTTATTCGGGAAAATGTTATCACTATATAATTGAATGATATGCCCCCCATTCTGAAGTGACAGACTGCAATTAAAGTCACCACCAAAGATGACAGACCTCCTTGTGTGTAGGTAAGGTTTAATTTTTTGAAACAAGTCCGCCATTGCTGAGATAGCCTTTGGGGCAAAGATGTTAATCAGCCTATACTGAACAGAAGCCATTTCCATACCTAACAATAAAGCACAACCATGCTCTATTTCCACCACTGTCTAAACAAGAAGATCAAAACCTTTCAACAGAATAGCCACCCCATCAAAGATGTCAGTACCTTGAGACCAAAAGGAGGCACGAGAGGACCTAAGTTGTTATAACTGGCGTATTTCGTAATTAGTTCTAACCCTTGTATCTTGTAAGAAAATGATGTAATTATATGATGCTGACAGAACATATAATGTAGTTAAACATTTCTTATAAGTTTTTATGCTAGAAACATTTTGGGTTAAAGGAGTTAACCTTGGTCCTTGGCACATGACTCTTATGTTTAAAATTCCTTGTTTGAGACCTAGTGCAACATTTTGGCCTCTTAGCCTTGAATGGTTCTGACTGAGAGTCAGAAGACTAATCTGGAATAGAGAACGTTATGGAGGAGGCATCAGATTTTCCGCCTTCATCCTATGTGTCTCCCCACTGCTTATGTTTACTCAAGGCAGCATTTTTATTTTTAGTGGGAATGGGGGGTTAACAACTTTTGGTTTAACTTTTCCCCTTCTTCACTTTGACCAGGGAACCACTGTCACATCAGAGTTGGACTGAGGAGGTGGGGGGAAGGGGCAACATCTTTTCCCTCCATTCCCTATCTTGGACTCCCTCCTGTCAATTATCTAAAGTTGAAATCTGGGGTTGGGCAATTCAAGGTGAAACTGGAGTGGGACTTATATTCTGGGAGCTTTGAGGAGGAGGGAATCCTGAGTCAGAGTTTTGTGGAATGATTTCAGAATCAATTAGAATATTTTCTCTAAGTTCACCTCCTGAGGATTGTGGGTAGTCACCCTTAGCAGCATGTGAACCCTTGTCAGAAAGGTCTTCAGGGACTGGGTTCTGTGGGGTTTCTGCCGAGGCCTTTGCTTTGGCCTGATTTTCTGTTATAATTTTGTCCTGATTATGATGGGTTTTGTCCATTCCATTCTGATATGAGCTGCATAGGAGAGATGCCTATTGGTATGACCAGCCTCATTGCAGAGGTTTCAGCATAAAGGATTAGGGCATTGGTCACTGACATGCCAATATTTCATACATAAATTACATTTAGGTGGGTCACACACACAACAAAGATGAGTTCGAGCTCCACATTTGTGACAGGTTTTTGGCTGACCAAAAACAAAGGCCCCTGTCCTGGCCAATATAAAAATTCCCTTTTAACTAGATTATACCATTATCTGATTATTGTAATCTGATTTTTACCTTCCATCCCCCATCCAAACAAAATCAGGATCTAAGATGGGCACTTGTCTTTTGAGTACATCACATCTTTGCCTACGCCAGTACATAACATCCGCTATATTGGCACCCTTACTACAGAAAAGCAAATAAATATGCTTTATTGTAAGCTTAGTTAGGGGTTTTACTATAAATAACTCCACAAAGATGTATTCTTTAAATGGTCATACTATTGCCAAAATATTTCAAGCAAGGCTACTGTTTTAAAACTTAAATCAAAAAAGGATTCCATTGGAACATGCATCAAAGCATACAAGTACAGTAAGCATCCACAAAACTCATAGAGTCTTTCAACATATTTCAAATAATATGAGATCTGTTAGGCAGAATTTCAGAAAGACCAGTAAATGTCAACCTTACTGAATTCCATCTGAGTTGGTTCCCAATGTGCTGAAAAAAGGTCCACTAGTTTAAAACTTTGGAGACCAGTATTAGTGGAAAAGGTCTGTTTTGCACTTTCTCTTTCAGTATCAGTTTCATGCCTTTGTTCATGTGGAGGGTGGTGGTTTTCCCTGGAAGGGCCAACTCTATCTTCAGAATCCTATGGTGCAATACCACTTTTGCTCTGGACTCTGTAGCTGGCTCAGTTAGTCTATTTACAGGAAGAACCTGGAGTGAGTCTTGAGGTGACCCCCAAGACTCTAAGTTTGCTCCAAAATATTAGGGGCATTATCTGCATTGCAGTCATTAGACAGGATATGAGCCACCAAATTTGGCTTTAAAACAGCAGAAACAGAACTGGACAGTTTCTCAGCTGGAGAAGTCATAAGAATTGGCTGTGCTATAGGCATTTGTGCAGGGACATTTTCCACTGCTGCAGAAACAGAAGCAGAGTCATAAAAAAGTATCATACCTGTGTCAACCAAAGCAAAAACTTTACCAACAGCTTGAGATGCATAGCTAGAAGATGTTGAAGAGCCTTTTCTTGGTGCGGGGGCTCTTTGTGTTCTGTGCAATAACAATTTGCATCCATTGGCTCCCAAGAAACTCCATCTTCTTTTTTCCTCTTGTCAGCCGCCAACAATGAAACTTCCATGTACCACTTTTGTAAATGCTTCCTGGCAGAGGCAGAAGAAACAGGGAGCATAAGTCTTAGTCCAAGACTGTGTCTTGTGTTTGTCATTCTTGGTGTGGACTTCCCTGAATCCCCGGCATTCTGGTCTACACCATCACTCAGCTAATATTGGGACTGTTCTGAGCTTTTGCAGGAGTCACTAAGGATGTGCTGGATTATTTCAAGGCTTCAGGTAAATTGTCAGATACAAGAGGTACCGGTGCAACAGAAAAGATGAATTCACTGTTGTTATGTGTTGGGTTAAGACCCTTTTCCTGTGCTGTAGAAGAAAAACTTTCACTTTGAGTATGCTCCACTGCTATCTCGCAGGTTGTAGTGTTGTCAGTCAGTTCCTTTGATGATGCCGCATCATCACTTGTATGTTTCAGGAGCTGTGCTAACTTGACAGTGCTGTCAGAAACCATAGTACCAGACTCACTTGAACTGAGGGCATGCATTTCTTTTCCTCCTCTGCCATGAGCATAAGCAAGTGCAATTTTCTGCCTTCTAGGGCTTTTTTAAAATTTCTCTTCTTCTGCCCTTAGTTTCTGTTCTGCATTTCCTACCTCAGAGTCTGTGATATTAGCAATATTTTCCCAAACTGAAATTTCACCTTCTACCACTGTAGCAGCATTGACACAGCCTTGTCCGTATCTTCAATTTCAGTAGCCTCAGGTGAAAAAGAAACAGGGAAAGAAGTTAGCTCAGGTGAAAGAGAAATGGGAAAGAAGTTAGGTCCCCTGCTTCTGCTACATCACATCCTCTCTCTGTTTCCAAGGTTAACCATCTTGGCCAGAAGCCAGACGGCCAGAAGTTCCCCCACTAGAAGAATAGGGGGAATTTTACTGTAAGGACTACAAAGCAATCATACAAAGAGTTTACATACGTCAATTTATGTGATACACAAAATCAAGTTCAAACTTAAGCATAGGCTGTATACATTTTTTTATTTTCAATGTATAAGAACTAAATTCATCATTTATCAATTAATCAGATTTACAGTTAACTCAAAGATGTTTCACTTTTTCAATTGTGTGTTTGCCCATATCTTATCTAAGTACTTGTTGCAGGGATATTAAAACATTTTTATATAGTTCCAGGTGGGAGACCATTCTTTGCTGTATGGCCCACAAACACCTCGACTGCCATATGTAGTACTTGAGTACTGCAAAAATAACTTATATCATATCTTTCTTATATTTACCCCAACATCTATCTACTATTCCTAGTATGAGCTCACTGAATGTGAGTGTTTCAAATAAGGGTTCCTGCCACTCTGCAAAGAAGTGCAAGATAATGCACATGGGGCACAAAACCTCTGGAACAACATATCAGTTTGGGGGTGAGGATATAGCATGCATCAAGCAGAAAAGGGACCTTAGGGTTATCATCTCTGATGACCTCAAGATAGGGAAACAGTGCAACAAGGCAGCAGGTAAAACAAATAGGATTCTGGGATACATAGGCAAGGACATCACCAGCAGGAAAAGGGAGGTCATAATTCCACTATACAAGACACTAGTGAGGTTACATCTGGAGTACAGTGTACAGTTCTGGAAACCTTACCTACGTAAGGACATAAGGTAGAGAAGGTTCAGAGGAGGGCAACAAAGATGGTACAGAGATTGCATCACAAGTTCTATAAGGACAGGCTGAAGGACTTGAATATGTACTCCATGGAGGAGAGGAGGGAGAGAGGGGATATGATAGAGACATACAAGTACCTTATAGGGAGGAACAGGGTGCAGGAATACACTATTTTTCAGAGAAAAGGATGTTCCAGAACTAGAAGGCATGGGATGAAGTTGGAGGCAGGGTGATTCAAAGGAAACATGAGGAAGAATTTCTTTATGGAAATGGTGGTGAACAAGTAGAACACGCTGCCAGAGGAAGTGTTGGGGGCTATAACAATCACAGGATTTAAGAATGCATGGAATAGACATAAGGGAATTTTGGAAGTCAGGGGTAAGGGGCAACAGACTTCCAGAAAAACATTAAGTGAACTTCCAAGCTTTAATGGGCAGACTGGGTGGGCCATATGGCCTCATCTGCCAACAGTGTCTATGTACAGAAGCTATCTATGTATCTCTTGCTAATAGTTCCAAAATTCAATTATATACTGTAGTCACATTCCAAAATAGATGTTCATGTGTTTCTAGAATGGCTGTGCATGTTTCTCTTGGGCAGTATCTTTCGGTCATCTATTTGTGTTTTTTATTATTATTAACCCCTCGTCTTCCATGGCTACTAAGCCACAGTGTGTCCCAAGCAAAAGCAGGCACTCTATCATTAAACAATTGTGATAAAACTATGTGACATTTTCCCCGAGGACAATTTGGGAAAGCCATGTCTTCTGTTCTTTCTGCTTGTATTAACTTGTTATATAGGAAAGAGAAAGGAACATTGTTTAACCAGGAGCAGCACACTAAGCCAAAGCTTGTTTCCAGATGAAACCTGGGAGCACAAGGAAGTTAAGTGACTTGCTTAGGATCACACAGTATTCACTGTTCTATTCACTGTTTGTAAATCTGAAATTGTAATCCCCTCTTGATAGCCTTTTTAACTTGTTCCTTTGCATAGGCAGGTATGTTCTGTAGTTTTGCTATGTTTCTTGTCTTTTGTTTTCTCCAGTGTGGTACACATGAGTCTAGCCGGTCTAGTACCATATGTTTCCATATCTTGTTTCCAGGTTTAAAAGAAATGCCAAAGTTATATACCATAAACATGCTACTGAAGAAGGCTATGCCTACTCTCCCTTCCTTAATGGCTTTATATATTTAAATAAAATAAATAAATATGTAATCTCTCTTTTTAATGGATTGAACCTGGTGCCCCAAAATGCTTGAAAGTAGGTACTATGCAAAGCAGTATATAGAGTTACAGGGGGTGGAAATATGTAACTGATGTATAAGAATACAGGGATCAATCATGTTTTAATTATTTGTATGCATTTTCCTTTTTTAAATCTGTTTCCTTTTCCATCTGGATGTAATCTGGTTTGCCTTCTGTGTGCATTTTTCCCAATTCTTGTTACTTATGTCTCCTATACCAAAGGTCACGCCCGTTATTGTAATGTCTTCTTGTTTTATTACTATCTGTGCTATGTTTCCTAGTTTTAGTATTGGAGTAGATCCAATGGTTACTACACTACTCTTCTCAAATTTATTCGGGATCCTGATATCCTTGAGAATTTGTCAAAATGATGCATGAATTTTCTTTCCGAAGTGCCAGTTGTCAGTGCTGACACTATATCATATGCGTATACTATCAATTTGACTGGGGGGGGTGCCTGCCCAAGGGGGTTATACCTTCTATCTGTGTGTCCCTGGGAATACTTCGGAGTAGTATGTCCAGTCCAAACACATACAACAAAGGACTCATCAGGCATCCTTGTCATACTCCTCTTTTGATTTTAATTTCTTTCCCCATCCATCCATCCATCCATCCATTAATATTGGGTATTAAGTTAGCATTATCATATACATATAGTATCCATTTTAAAAATTCATCTGTGATTCCATATGCTGCTAATACTGATAACAGGTTGTCATGTGCTACATTGTCAAAGGCCTTCTCCTGGTTCATACTTATGACATAACCCAGTTCTTTGTCTATTTCTCCCATTTGAAAAATTTATTTTAACAGAATTAAATTGTCCTGTATCTTCCTAGTAGGAATTTCACAAGTTTGATGATCGCTAATTAAGTTTTTGGCTATCTTTGTAAGTCTCTGTAGGAGTATTTTACTTAACATTTTCAGATCCGTATTTAGCAAACTAATAGGTCTCCAATTGCTCAGATCTTCTTTGTCCCCTTTTTTATGTATTAGTATCAAAATAGCCTGGGTCATAGACTTTGGAATTGTTTTGTATTCCATCATGTGGTTTTACAAAAGTACTAAAAGTGGTGGTAGCTCAGTTTTAAATGTTTTATAAAGTTCAGAACTTAAACCATCAGTTCTTGTGTCCAAGGTTGTATGTAAAGAATCAATTGATTCTGCAACTTCAATCTGTGAAATTCTTCTAGTAAGATCTCTAGCTTCCTGTTCTGATACTCGTGGTATATTTAAGGACCTGAAGTGTTCAATATAATTTTCAGTTAGTGCTGAATTTCCAAATTGCTTGATAACATGATGTTTGATTAACTATGCCACCTTTTGTGGATTGGATTCTATCCCTCCTGCTGGAGTTCTAACTTGCTTGAATATTTTGTTTTCTAGTTGGGTTTTACATTCTTGGTATAGATCATGTGTTGATTTTTTTTATTGTGCATACCACATCTTAATTCTTGCTGCAAAGATTGTGCTCTATTATATTGTAATTGAAACTGTTCTTTCTTCAAAACTCTAATTTGTGAGCTATAGTTAAATTTTTCTGTTTCAGTTTTTGAAATTCATTTTTGCAGTTGCCCTCTTAATTTGAGATACTGCAGATATTCACTTTGTACTTTATTTCCCAGAAATAGTTCACAATAAATCCTTCCAAGCTAGTTGTGTTTCTTCCCACCAGGTTAGCATGTCATCATGCATACATACATACTACTGATAACTTAGCATCCCGCAGTGCTCTCCACTTCCTTTGTACCTCTTCCTGCAGGAGGAGGGAACTATTTACCTTCCACCCTGTTTTCTTACATCTTGGGGTGTCCCCCCATGTAAGTTTAACTTGGAATGAGTTATGGTCCGTGAATTCCCATGATTGTGTATACACTTCTTTCACTGTCAATGTTGTGGATAAAAACATGAAATCTATCCTAGTGGAAATGTTACCTCTAAAATATGTATTCCCACCTATTGTGTGTGTGTGCTGCAGTATGTGTCCTTTAGGGATGTAGCTTGTGTTATGGTTTTTAGTGTATTTATGTCACAAACAACTTTACTGTTTTCATGCCTCTATCTTCTTGGGACAGGCCACAGTTGAAGTCCCTACACCATATGACTTGCCTAGCCATAAAAAGTTATGGTTGTACTTTTTTGAACAGCTGTACCCTTTGGGCTTTTTTCTGAGGGGTGTGTATGGTTAAAGAGAAGACTGAAGAAGCAAAGTACATGTCCACATAGGCAGACTAGGTGGGCCATAGTCCTGTATCTACTGTCAACATCTATGTATCCATGTATTAATCTAAACTTTCCCTTGTTGTAACTCATGTCTAACATTAAGGCCCTTCTTGGATGGATCTCCACTAATTTTGAGACCTGTAATACAGAATTCATGAAAAAATCCTTATGCCATTGCAGGCATCTTCTCCAAATGACCAGAAAGTGGCCCCCTTTCTCCACAGTTTGGGTGCCTGAGATAGTTCCTGTGTAGTTTTAAGTCTTATCTCTTGTAAACATATCATGTCAGATTTCTCTTCTTGCAAACAATGTAGTGCTGTAATTTTTCTCCTCAAATTCTTTATGCTATTGACATTTAATGTAGTAATGTATAAACTGGTCATTTTGATAGTGGTGGGTAGTTATCTTCATTTTTTATGGGGTTTGTTACATACTTTTCCACTTAATTCTTTTAGCAACTGAGGTGTCACGATTCACTTCCTTGGGTTCTGAGGCTGTATCCTGTACTGAGAAAGCTACAGATGTTTCTGTGTCTTCCTCATCCTCATCTACATCTCCCCATTGCCATCCTTATGCAAGTGCCAAGTACTTATTCTTTTAGATTTTTGTTACCTTCAGCTTCTCCTTTCTTTTTTTTTTTGTCTGAGTTTTCCCTTTCTTGGTTATTTTTTCCTACCTACTACCTGGAATGGTTGTTCTTCCATTGGTGGTGGTGGTGGGGGGGGGGGCATGAGGTTCAGAGAAATTAATAAATCTTGCTTTATCTGTTGCACCCCTCCTTGAGGTGTGTCCGTCCCTGTACTTGTACTGCGTTGTTCAGTATCCATAACCTCATCAGTGATCTTGTGAAACATAGAAACATAGAATTTGATGGCAGATAAGGACCTCTTGGTCCACCTAGTCTGCCCATTTCCCCTACCTGATGAATAAGCTGCAGATTCTAGTTAACCAACAGCTTACTTCCACCTACCCACCACTAGAATTGCTTTATGTCTGTCTCATGCATTCTTGAATTCTCCCACTGTTCTTGACTCCACAACCTCCTCAGGAAGGCTGTTCCATGCATCCACAACCCTATCCATGAAAAAAATACTTTCTAACATTACCTTTGAGCTGTTTTCCCATTATCTTCAAATGGTGCCCCCTTGTTCTTGCACATCTCTTTTTCTGAAAGATGCTACCTTCTTGGACTTTGTTAATTCCCTTGAGGTACTTGAAAGTTTCTATCCTGTCCCCCCTCTTCCTTCTTTCCTTGAGGGTATACATATTAAGCTGCTTTAGTCTCTCTTCATATGTCTTCTGGTGCAGACCCTGCACCATTTTGTTTGCCCTCCTCTGAGCAGCCTCCACTCTGTCTATGTCTTTGTGGAGACGGGGTCTCCAGAACTGCATGCCATACTCCAGATGGGGTCTAACCAACTGTCTGTACAGAGGGATAACAACTTCTTGTTTTCTACTGTTGATGCCTCTCACTATGCATCCCAGTATCCCCCCAGCCCTCCTTACTGCCTTCTCACATTGCTTGCCCACGTTTTGGTCATCTGATGTAATTACTTCAGTGCTGGGGTGCTGACTGTGTTCAATATTTCTGTCTACTACATTTTCATCACTTTCTGGCTGCTCTGAGGCTGTCTGAGTACTCTGTGCTAAGTATGCTTGTCTCATACTTTCCATTCCCATTTCTGAAACCTGTCTTGCTCCCATTTCCTGTGCCTCAGTTATAAAGACATTATGGGATAGACAATCAACTCAGTTGTGGGAAGGTTAAGGGCATTTCCCATAGGAATTACCTGACTTTTCACATAAATCACATTTGAATAAATTTACACATGAAGTGACCATATTCCAAACAGTGGGAGCTTCTTTGGGTGTTACAAGCATTGCTAATATGCATTCTAATGCTACACTTATTACAGGACTTTGGTTGCCCCATGTAGAACAGCATACCTCTATCCCTTCCCAGGAAAAAGCTACTGGGGAGGTGTACTGTCCCATTATTGGTGGTATATAACTTCACCTTGATTTTCCACCCACCATTGAAAATGTGTTCGCTATCCAGTATAGGAGAGGGTTTCCCCATCACTTCACATTGTTGTCTTAGCCAAAATACAATATCTTCCACATTGACCCCTTGGTTTTTAAACATAATATTTATATGCGTAATTGCTGGCTTAGAGGGAATAGCTAAAAAAGGCGACCACAGAGGGGTATTCTTTAGATTTTTATACAGTGCCCAAAACCTATCAAGACCAGAGACAAGTTTAAACTTATGTCAACATGTGAGTCACCTAAATGAATCAGAGCAAATATTTCTGATGAAATAAAACTCATAGATTGTTTAAAGTGCTGCTTCATAGTTTCATTGTCCCCATCTCTCCATACATATTGCACAGCATACCTGGTCCTGAGTTTTTTGCCATAAAAAATTCCATTTATTTCTGCCCTGTTGGTCAGGCAGTTGCTTTGATTCGCTATAATTGCAACTTTAAATGGTAATAAAATGTATACAAAATTCATCCCCATTGAATTATATGGGGCACGCATCACATAGTCTTCACTTGACATCAGCAAATGTGTGTGCATGGGGGTGTGTCAGCACTTTGGGGAAGTGTCTGAGTTATGGCTGTTTTCTCCTCAGACTTATTTTATCAACTGTTATATTTTAAAAATACAGCAAAAATAAATGGAAATGTTATGGCAAGAAACTCGGGACCAGGTATGCTATGCAATATTTATGGGGGGGGGGGGACTCAGAAGCTGCTCTTTAAGCAGAGTCTTAGTGATATACAGACTATCTGGAGAATCTTGCAGTCCTCCTCTGTACACCAGCTGTACTGCATTTCTTTGAGGTGCTGTGCCCCCCTATTTTGAAGTAAATCTTTCAATTTAAAGAATTGTTGTAGTCAAGCTCTTTGTGTTGGATCTTGCAGCAGTGCTTCTTGTGGGCCTAGTCTTCAGTTGGAAAGTCCATCAGAATTGTTATCTGCCTACTAAATTGTTTTTTCCAAGCCATTGTGGCTTCGGTTAATACGCACTGCCAGTTTTGTTGTGGATTCCTCATTTGCTACTGCTGTATTTGTAGTTATTACTAGTTCCTGATTTTCTGCAGCCAGTTCCACAGTATCCTCTATCTGTATATCATTATTGCTGCAAACATCCTCTTGTATTTCAACATTAACTATTTTTTCAGTGTGCAATATTTCTGAATTTAACTGTAAACTGTTATAATTTTGGACAGTAGGATAGGAGGGGTCTGGAATCCATTTACCCTCTGGGGTTTGTTTCCAGCCTGCCTGTTAGAGTGTTGCCTCCAGTGTCAAATTCTCTACAGAATTTGTCAATATGGGTTGCCTGTACAAAGGTTATGTGGTGCTGAGTTCTTTATTTTTCTCAACTCCCAAAGTCTTGTTTGGTGCCACGATGTTGTCTTTTTGCAGTGTTTCAGAGTCATCTGAACACGTCCTCATTCCAAGCATTCTTTTGTCAACTCTGACACTGTCAACAACTTCTGAAACTGTTGTCAGTTTCGGTATATGCATCTGAGTGGCATCCAGTCCTAGTTTATGCTGCTGTCTTAGTCGTTGCCTTTTTTTTTTTTTTAGAAATTGTGCCTCTTCATATTCAAGCTGTCGAACTAGGTGTTTCTTTCTTTCTCTCTTCTAGGGCTCTCCTCAACTCCCATTGTTCCTCCTTTTGCTCTGGTACACGGGATTCGGTCCATCTTGCTGCTGCTGGTGTTGCTGCCTGTTCTGTCATCTCTGTATCCTCATTTGCTACTGAAAGTAACGTTTCATTGAAAACCTCCATGCTTTCCCTGGTAGACAGTGAGATCAGATTCCCTACCAGTGCTCCTCCCATTCCATCAACTTCAGCTATGTTGGCCATCTTGGAAGACAGCCAACACAGCCAGAGGTCCCCCAAACTGAAATAGTAGGGGGATTTTGTATTGAAGGAGTCATAAACATAAATTATATAATATATATATAACAAAAAAGAAAATGTCAGATACAATCTATTATATCAACATAGATTGACATTGAAACATTATGTATATTTGATACATGTATGAGAGAACACAAGTGCCTAAAAATGCTCATATTAAGCATTGTGTCATCCATGATAATTGGTCATAATTAATATTTTATGAAAAAGGTTAAACCTTTCCACCACATTTGTACTGTATGGTATGGGTGTTTAGATAACTCTATAGCATATATATATATTCCATACCATAGCTCTCAACTGCTCCGGATTTGGTGTGATGTCCTGTTTTCGGCCTGTCCCGATGAGCCTGTTCTGCTGTCCCACATTGCATGGTTTATTTCCACCCGACTGCTGCCCAAACACCAAAAACACACACTCGCCATTGTTTCTGGCTTGAACACTGAAATACTTCCTGGTTCCCCTTTCTTCGACGATGACGTACTCCTCGCTGACCAATAGGAATGCTTGCCCCCCCATGGCTCCCATCATTCCATCAGCCTCCACTCTAGGAGTGCCCACCCTGGCCCAGATTAACTGTTGACTGACTGGTCCCAGCCTCAGGTCTGCTGCCCTACAATAAAGCAGCTAGGTGGCAGGAGGAGGGAATCAGAGCTTAGATGAACATTTTCCATGGAAGACGGGAGAAGTCAATCTGGAGTCGGACATACGGCGAGATTCGAGAGGAGACAGGAACAGCAACAACGGTGGTGGCATCACTGTAAGAGGTGAGTGCAAGCAAGCAGAGCAGACCAGTGGGACAAATTTGAGCAGCCTGTTAGCCGCCGCACCACAGAGGAGTCACACTCTGGACTGGGAGCAACTTAACAAGAAGAAAACAGCCCAAGAAGACATGCTGCCGCCTGCCAGTCACCAGTGCCACACAAAGTGAGATTGAGAAAGCAATTTTCTCAATGTGCAGGGGGTGGGGGGGGGTGTGGTAGCTGGGCCTGAAGGACGTGTGGATGGAGGAGCCTCAGCTCAGAGGAGTTTGGTCTGTCCCCCCCTGTTTCCTGGCCGCAGTGGCAGTGACCGGGCTGGAGAGACAGGAGTCAGTAAAGTCAACTCACTGGTGGTGACTTGTAGCAAAAAAGACTGCTCTGCTGCTGGGAAGGGGCCAGTATGTGTGTGCAGTTTGCTCTTATTAGAAGCTTGTTTTTGTAGTTTTTTTTTGTAGCTTCAGAACTTTAATGTATTGTATGCTGCTAATTGTGACGCAGGAACCAAGAGGCAATCCCTCTGAGTTAAAGTAGTTCAGTAGTATACCATTAGTTTGGGTTAAACCACACAGCTTGTTGCTGCTAGTGCTTCCCCATGTGAGGTGGCAGCTGTGTTTCTCTGTAACTAAGGGCAGCATGGGGTTTGCTAAGTTGCTGACTGTGTATTTCTTGAGAGAAGGTTTGGTGAAACTTGTTACGTTCCTAAATCTTTTCTTTGTGCAGGGATTGGCTAACAACTGTTTAGTTATAGAACTGAACCCTGGTGTATTTATGTCTCCAGAAGCTGGCCTGGAGTGAGGCTGATGATCAATGTTGGACATGGATTACCTTTGATCAATCAGAGTGCAATTGCATTGTGTTGGAGTTGGGCTGTAGTTGCAGTAACTAAAAGCTTTGCATTGTTCAGGTTGTTTGAATAATATTTTACTTACTGTGTGGCATTTACTGTTTAGCATAGCAATGTATAAAGTGTAGCATAGCAATGTAGAAAGTAGCACAGCAATGTAGAAAGTGTAGGCTGCATAAAGTAGAAATGTAGGAAGTGTAGGCTGTGTACCATAGAAATGTAGGAACTGTAGCATGGAACAAATGTAGAACGTGTGGCTGTGTAGTGTGGATGTGTAGCGTAGCAGGTGTATTGTGTTTGCCTGATTTTAATATGTGCAAAATAAAGTGCTTCTTAATCTAATCTTGTGTGTATTGTGTTATTCATGAGTGTAGATTAAAATAAAGTACAGACAACACATTGGTATAGTAAGTTTTTATTATAAAAACACACAACACCACACATGGTTAAAATAACTGTACTGGTGCAAAATCAGATGGCCACGCTACTCGCGTGCTACAAAAAATAGAGTGTTCCACATTTGGGTCATTTGTCACACATTGCCATGGTCTGTGTTCCACATTGGCAGGTTTACAGGTTGAGAGGTATGTTCCACACTCCTTTTTCACATAGTAATTTAAAAACAGGAAAGGGCATCATGTTTCTTTTTAGTGTAATAGACCAATATTCAGCCTTTCCATGCTTTAACAGGAAGTGTTGTTTAGCATCTGACTGTGCTGGTGTGAACTAGCCTTCACTGTTTGCCCAAGAGCAGTGGGGGGAAGGGAGAAACAAAGGAAGTGGATGAGGCAATGTGCAGTTAATCTGACACAGTTTCTGGAATCCATTTAACTCTGCTGAATCCAATTAACACCAGTGGCTTTGTTTGAGAATTGTGTTGGGGATGGGTGTCAGAATGCAGACACATGGCTAATATACAGTATCTTGTTTCTGCAGTCACATAAAAATAAAGTGGCTGAAGTCATACCTAGCAACCTTTTGCCTCATAAATCTGGGACAAGGCTTGAAAAAAAAAACACAGGGACAAAGACCTAAAATCACGGACATATTTTATAAATTGATTATATTAACTCAGATGAAAAGAAACATTTGCAGGGAGTTCAGTGACAACATGACAGTTCAGCAGATCAGGCCTTGGAAAACTGCATGAACATGAGAAAGGCTCTATGAGTTAAAACATTACAAGGACCTTATCTGATTGTACTGTAATTAACTGTTATGGCTGTGGCTGATATGCACGCAACATCTGCAGAAATGGATAGAAGCAGAACTGCACTGAAAATGAGATGATACATCTCAGCTGGACTATTCTGAGTGAATAAATAGTAAAAAGAAAAATAAGTAAATACAAAAATAACTGCAGGCTTTTGATATTTTGTTGGCACCTTTATTTTTTTTTTCCAGGCTGCATGCCTAGGTCTCCTTCTAGTTGCTGAAAAGTTTCTCACCCATTTGCTGTGGAAGGGCAGGGTTTGACCCGAGCACCATGGCAGCTCTCAGCCCCCCCAATACCATCAGGGTATTTTCAACCCTGCTGTCAAAAGGGCATACTGACTTTCAGGGTGCTGATCTAGGCAAAACCAGGTATGTCTATAGCTCGACCTAAACACCAGCTTTTCTTCGTCTAATGTTTATCTGCTGCCTGCCTTAGTTGTGCAACCATGTTATCTATTGTAAGTTGCTTCAGTTGCTGTTTTTACATAGTATCCAGTATACATTGTATCCAGTATAAGAACCACAGAGATCACACACATAGTATCCAATCTCCAGACAGCCTCTCTTAATACTCTGTATCCAGTTTGTGTATGAACAGATCAGTCACCCTACACACACACACGTAAGGATTAAGCCATGAGAAAGGATGGGTCTACTCTGGAATTAATCCATGGCTGGGGTGGCGGCCTCGTGGGTCCAACCAATCAACCACGGATTAATTCCACAGTAGACCCATCCTTTCGAGTGGCTTAATCCGCTTGTAACATGGCAATGATTATATGACTAATAGTCTTTGAATAAATGAGTACAGTCACACTGATTTACTTTCAGAATGCTGTATGTTGAGCTGTTAAACCCATGCCCCCATGCCCAAATCTAGCCTCTCAAAGTGGGATACAGCTTACAATAATATCTGCCACTTTGCGCTTGCGGCCCCCCCAACTCACCGCTGCGATCTCTACTCATGTTTAGAGTGGCCACCCCCCCCCCCGAGAAACACCGCTCGGGAACTTCATTGACAACATCATCAGATCCGGTAATCCTGCATCCCTTGCCCTTCCCCTACCAGACACCTCCTCCTACCTCCTCCGGTCGAGAGCCATACCTAACCGCCTGGTTCCTAGAACCCGTACCCAGGAGGGTGACTGGGCTTTCACCGCTTATGCCCCCAAAATTTGGAATTTGCTCCCTGCCTGTACTCGGTCCTCCTCCTCCCATCTGGGCTTTAAATCCTCCTATGGAATTACCTGAAGGGTCCCTCCACTTGTTCATGCATCCACACAATACTCACGCTCTGACATGATGAGACAGGATCTGCCTTCATAGGGGCTACTATTATTGTTATTTAACCCCTGGTACCTGGCCCTGTAATGGTCAAATGTCTCACCAGAGCCAGGTCTACCCCCGGCTGGCCATGGTCCCCCCCCCAGGTACCCACTGACATTTGTATTCTGTTTATGATTTTCTGGTGGCATAAGGGTATTCTCACCTCTATGCACTGAACTACTCTGGGGAATATTTTATATTGTATCCCCTGGTGTACTTACCCTTCGTGTAACCATATCTTCTGTTGTTTTGCATTGTATGTATCCTGTACTATATTATCTCCATTTGCTATTAGCTTCCTACGATAGCCCAGTTAAGCTGTCATGTATCTTGATGTAAACCTAGGTTTTTCACTTGACTGTTTGTTCACTCAACACTCCTTACCCTGTTTATGCTTGTCCTGCATCTTGATGTAAACCTCGCTCATGACTGTATGTAAACTCTCTGTAACCCAGTTTGTAACCCTCCCGGGTCTCACTGGGAAATAGGCACTTGGCTGTCTAGTGTGACTTACCCGGTTAACAAAAGCAAATAAATAAATAAACATGATGTACATATACTTCAAAACAATTGGAACACACCTATTGGAAATATCGTGGCTGCTATTTCACTTTTGTTACAATAACTTTCATTACAAGCTTTAAGCTTTCTAACATCAAAACATATTTTACAACTTTTCAAAAACTTGCAATTCACTTTCTATTCTAGGTGCTTTGATTTTCCTCTGTGTGTATTGCAAAATATGGGCTGCACTGCATGATGGGAGTGTGCTATGGTACATCTTAGTTTTCTT
The DNA here is from genome assembly GCA_016271365.2 of Neoceratodus forsteri. NCBI lineage: Eukaryota > Metazoa > Chordata > Ceratodontiformes > Ceratodontidae > Neoceratodus > Neoceratodus forsteri. The sequence goes on along the minus strand of CM057456.1, from coordinate 834,467,227 downwards.
CCTGCAGTTCCTTTGCAGACCAATAGGTGTCTAACAATCCTAGCAGCACAAGCACCATTTCTACAAATGTACTGATTTAAGCCAGTCTGAAAAACACTTTATTGAACAACTACTGTTTTGCAGAATATTATTTTCACTTTTTTCCTCTCTAAACTATCCAACTCAGCAGGACATAGAACAACATAACGTTTACTGCTTTCACCTTTCAAATACTTGTTTTGACTAGTATTGTTAGTCTGTTTTTTTATTTCTTTTTGTTTCTCTCAATTTATTTTTCTTTTCACCCATAGAAGTATCATTTTTCTTTGATTTTGCTTTATCTCACTGTCTGTTAGTTTTGCTTTCGGTTATAGAAGCTGCATGCTCATCTTTACCTCTGTGTATTCACCAAGAAAAGTCTAGGACAGATAATGTTATTCAGTCATCCACAATGCATTGCACCCAAAGTTGCTTAGAAAGCAGTAGATCAGAAGGGATGGTAACAGTATGTAAATGTTCACTTCTAAAGAAATATTGTTGCAGCATAATCAGCAGTATATGTGGAGTTTAAATGTACAATCTTTAGTAACTCATGAACTTATGTAGCAGTTACAACATAGAACAAGCTTGAAAATTTTAAAAACCGTGTGCCAGGAAAAAATCTTAATAAACACAAGCTAGAATAACTATAAACTGCAAAATATTTGTATATTACTTTCACTTGTGTACTGTTTCTTGCCTATAGTGGATTGTCAAGGGTTTACATCACAAACCATGGTTGTTGGTGTACCACATGGTGTCTTTTTCCCTCTCTGAATACATAATTTTCTTTCAGTTTTATATGTCATGTTACAAACAGGATTATTCCTACTTGTTTTTCACTGCTTCATATTGAGCTACAGTATAAAGATCAGATTGCAATACAAAATTGAGACTATAAATTGATACTGAGAAAATAATGAATGAATGATGATGTCATCATCTATAGTAATACCTGAGTGTCCACTTGTCAGCCAATCTGGTTTTACTAAAGGCAATGATGTCATGATTCATTCATGGGAATTTCACTTCTTTCTGCTCTGAATGGACTGTAACTACGGTGTTATTAAAACAGTATATTACGGCTTGTCTCCACTGCTGAGGTTATTTAAAGCAGCACACATATCCATAGCCAGAGTTGTAAATGTAGTAATCTCCTCATTAACAAAATCAATGTAAAATGACAATAATATACCATCATAATTACTCTTATAACTGTGTGCTGCATATAAATGCTGCTTTCAAGCTACAGTACGTAATCAGCAACGTGCATAGTCATCAGTAGAATAAAGTTAAAAACCTGACTGGTTTTCAAAAGGTCGGAATGTCAGAATACTTTTTTCAGAAGATTCTTTTCTCATTGAAAGTCTCTAAAGTCTTATTATTATGCAGTACATGTGACCCCATTTATAAATGTAAAACATTTATACTGACTGCCGTTGTCTTCTGACAAGGAGCCCTTTTGAAAACTAATTATGTTTAAGTATTTTTCTGCATTATTATCAGTAGGGACTTTGTTTATGGTTTACTGTAGCTTGTAAGCAGCATCACACATTTAAAACTGATTTGTGAATAAGGCGCTACTACTGTAAATTTCAATCTGTGGAACTGTGTGCTGCTTTAGTTAACCTCAGCGATGGAAACAGCAGGTACAGGATCAGCTCACGGCATGGGTGAATTCCAAATAATTCTTCTAGAACCCCCATGCTAGAACCATCTCGGTCATGTGGAAATGTCAGTTTTTTTTAAATAAAACAAAAAATTAAAAAAAACATCTGGTTACTAGAGATACAGTAGTAAGAGATCATAAGCATAGCCTGAGAAAGATAGACAGTCATAATTAAGTATGTGATTGGAACGGTCTCCCATTCTAGTGTCATAAGTGGAATGAAATGTTCTGTATTTTTTTATTTTGTCATGTAGATTGCAATATAGACTGAGGCCCAGATATTCAAACTGCACCACAAAGAAGCACAATAGCAGGAGCAGGCACAAGTGCAGTGCACCCATGTGCAACATGCAAGATATTCAAACACAGCGCAGGCCAAGGTGCACTTGTGCAACACAACCGAATATCATGCCAACCGTGCCACGGCGCAACCAGGGATGCGCAGTGGTGCAAGGCTGATGTGCAGTAGCACAACCAGGGATGTGCAGAGGAGCAGGATAGCAGCACAGTAGCACAACCAAGGATGTGCAGGGACAGGATGAAGGGGTGCACCACCCATGGAAGACATGGGCAGAGGAGCAGGCAGCAGACCAGGCAGCACCCCCCACACCCCATGAACTGCACAACCTGAGGTGAGCTGGATGAATCACCAGCCCATGAACACCAGCACCAAATCCACAGCCGGGGCATGGCACCCCTGCACACCCCCTGGCAAGCTGTGACCATAACACAAGAAGGTCTGGCCACCCTGTGCTACTTCATCCCACCAATGAATAGCACACCCTGCACAGCGATCCTCAGACACCCTGCCCAGGAGCAGTGCCCAACAGTGCATGGCTCTGTATGCATGCCACCACCCCCACTGTGACAATGCAACCCTGTGCACCATGGAACCATGCATGACAGTCCCACCATGAGCACCCTGCAAAGGGTGGCAGCAGCCACTGATGCAACAACTGCAGACACAGTGCCACCCTGCACAGCCCCCCAGAGGCACAGCTGAGAGATCGACCCTGTGTCAGCACCCGAGGTACTCTGCATGTGACAGGGCCTGCCCTGGACCCCACCACCAGCAGGACAGCACCCCGCACACCCACTCAAGCACACATTATGTCCCAGCACTGGCCCCAACAGCCAGCACAGATGCCCACAGTGGTGCATGGAAGCATGTGCCACACAGGATGCAACGCAGGGCATGGACAAACACCCACCCAGACCCAAGGGCACACCAACACAGGGACACAATAGCGGGGCAACATACCCACTGGAGTGCGATCACAGCAGCCATGTGCCCATGGCCAGCACCCCACCATGACACAGGTGTACCAGCCACCCTGCACATGCACCATGAATCCATCGACCACCGTCATGCGGCCAAAGCACAAGTGACAAACATCGGAGCACAGACCCTGCAACAGACACCAGTGACAGCATGGAGGGGAGGGAAAACAACAACAGCAGAGGCCACAGTGCCACCTGAGGCAGATGTGCACAATACCGGTGACAGGAGGCAATCCACCATTGTGCCGGGTCCAGGGGGTGGCCAGCATGGACAGCCACCACTGACATGCCAGCAGACTGTGCATAGCACAGACATGCAAGGGTGTCAGCTGCATGGGCCATGGACATACTGACAGGGACACCATGGACACAGTGCATGCACTGGAGACCACTGCACACAGGTGTCCAGTGCACAGGGAACAACACACATACCACAGATAGTGACCGAGTCCACCACCCACACCATAGGCGGGTCCCTGCCAGACACACACACACACACCCAGGCCTGCACCACCCCTGATGCCATGCACACCACTGCAGCCAAGCACCATTAGCCCGCTGCAAATCAGAGACCACCACACTTGTCACAACAAAATGTATATATTAAATACATTTCAACAACAAAACATATATACAACTATATACGGGGGGGGGGAGGACCACAAACTAGTTGGGGGTGGGCATGGGGCAGGGCTGAACAAATGGGAGAGGGAAGAAGGGGTGTGAGGGTGAGTCCACGGGGGGAATTCAATAAGGGGGCATAGAGGACCTATCACCTGCCCCTCTCCCCACTTCTGTACCTTCATCTTCCTCCATGGCGCCGTACCCCATCCCACTCTATCCTCTGCAGGATTTCCAGCATTGCATTGCCCTGGCAAGCTGCAGCAGCTCCTGTACCCCTCTCTCCAGTGCTGTCTAGCATTGTCCACCTAGGACAAGGGAGCAGAGTCAATACGCATGACTGTCCAGTCCCCTGCAGTCCACCCATTCTGCATAGCATACAGCCATGGACCACACCCCTGTGATGGCATGCAACCACCCATAGTGACCGTGCCCACAAGATCCGCCTGCCCAGGCACCCACAGCCATGCAGGCCACTACATACACCCACTGCCCATGTCCCACACAGCACCACCGTGGTCACACAGTGACATGGCTGTGCAGTGCAAAGGCAGTGGCCCAGCCATGTACCCAGAGCATGCACAGACCACCAGTGATGCCCACCCACACATGCAGTGCCACAGGACAGTGCTGAGTGCACCATGTGGCATGCATGGCAGTGAGGCCAAGTGCTGGTGCCCGCCGCCAACCCTGCAACACAGCATGCACAGATGTGAGGGGAAAAAAGACACTCACCTGCATCCAGGCTAGCTGGGCACTGCTGGCCCATGGCCCCTCCTCCACAACCCTGCTGTGGCACACCAGCCCTGTCCTGCTCTGCTCAAGCATGCCTCACCCTACAGCACTCCTCCGGGCCTAGGGTGCAATCATGGAGAGGGGAACATCAGTACAAACTAGTAGCAAAGTCCCCCCAGTGTATGCGTTCCCACACAGCCCAGCCATGCTGCAGCCCCACCACCACCACCGCCCCCACCTCCCTGCGGGGTGGACACATGCACACCGTGATACCCGGACAGACGGATGCTACCAGTGTATGGATGGAGCACCTACCTGGCCGTAGCACAGCACATCACCAGGCACGTGCCTGCAGATGCCCCAGTCAGTCCGGGTCCCTCCGCCGGAGGTCTCCAAACCGGTGCCGACACTGCTCACCAGACCGGGCAAGACCAGTGGCCTCCTCCATGCCCTCAGCAACCTCCTCCCACATGGCACTGCATGGCCTGTTGAGTGGGTCCTGGCCAGACAGGGCCCCAGCATGGGGCTCAACAATGGCCACAAGATTTGCTAGCTCTACTGCACTCCACTGCTGAGCTCGCCTGCATGACATCCTTCTGTGGGTACTGATAACAAAATGGTGCTCTGTAGCACACTTTCCCCATGTGTGGAGACTGCATGGTACAGCACTGCCATGCCCCATTGAGCTGTCACTGAACTGCGTGATAGGGGTGCACCCATGCGGACGCATGGTGCCTAGGGGGCAAAGGTCGACTGCAGGGTCAAGGGTCTGTCCACGTACAGTGCTATTAGGACTCCCTGTGTGTAGCACGGTAGGTGCCTGTGTATGATGCTCTTCAGTGGCCTACCACACTGTGGCTCCATGGCACCTACAGTGCACCAGAGCACAAGTGCCACATGGGTGAACAGCACACTAGCGCCACTGGCACAGTGGGGGCCATGCCTTGCACTGCCTCCTGTGCACAGCACATCATCAGTGTGGTCAGCACCCCAGGCATGCACCGCGCAGTGCCTACTGTGTACGTCACAGAGCTGCACCATTGCCTGAGCATGCTTAACAACATTGCGCAAGGTGCAGCTGCGCGATATTCAGCCAGCATATGCAAATTAGCTCATCAGCAATTCCATGGCACAACCACTGCATTACCATCCACCTAAAGTTGCGTCTCACCTTATTTGCATGCGCTGCGCTATATAAATGCAACATGGGGCTGCAGAGGACATAGTCCGGTATTACAGCCTATTGTGGTGCATTGCATGTTGTTGGGATGTGTGGATTGTGGTTTGTGAGGGCTGAATGGGACTGCACATTCAAAGGTAACACCTGTCATTCCCACAGGCTCGATCATGACTGAACGAGAGGATGAGGAGGATTAGGGACTGGTGAGAAGCAGGAGGCCCAACTTCACCCAGGCTGAATCAGATGCCCTGTTCGAGGCATATCTCGACAGGGAACCACTGCTTAGTGGACAGCGGGTAACACCACCGGCCCATGCTGCGGCATGGGGTGAGGTGGCACGTGGCATGAACCAGCATGGCAGCCACCAGTGGTCCATACAGGAGTGTAAAAAGAAGGTCAGCACAGACAGGAGGAGGATAAAGGATAAGGTGGCTGTCATCAGGGCAGCACGTGCTGCCACTGGTGGTGGACAGCTGGATGTGCCACACCTGACACCACAGAAGGAGCTGGTGGCCGGCAGCATGCAGCGTTGTGCCATAGAGGGCATTCCTGGTGGTGGCTTCCAGATGGGTGGCAGCCCATCACTGCATGGTAGGTCTTGTGCTTTCACTGTGTGGGTGGTGGAGGAATGCCACAGGGCAGGGCAGAGACAATAACACTACTGTGTACCCTTACAGCTCCTGAGCATTTACATGGGTCAGTGGTGGTGGGTGTGTCCACCGAGGGTGATGCCCTGGACATGGAGGAATGCCCATCCACCTCCACAGGTGTCTGAGGGACTGGAACAGTGCATATCTGCCTGTCTGTCCAGACTGAAGTTGGTGGTGCAGGTGTGAACAAGGCCCCGCCTGTGTCCCAGCGTGACAGTGCCCACAGGCTTCAGTGTGCTGGGAGATGGATTGGTGCTGGATCCAGCACCAAGGATGATGGATCACACATCCTGGACAGTGATATGTGTGGGACGCAGGATGGTCCCACAGCAGGAAATGGCATGGGTGTAGCCATGGGTGGTGTCACCATGGAGGCCTGCGTGACAGCACTGTCCCAGCCTGTGCCTGTATGCCCCAGTGGGGCAGCACTGGTGTGCGTCCAAGCCAATGGGTCTGTTACAGCCACTGCAGCAGCGCCGGTAAGTGTTGGCAGTCGGCAGCTGGAGGGGCAGTGCCAGCAGTCGTCCAATGGCAACAGAGAACAGTGTCACCGCATGTGGATGTGCCCCAGCATGGCTCTGATATGCAGTGCCCAATGTCAAGGGGTGCTGACCAGCAGGGCCAGGAACACCATGAGGGACAGCATGCCGGACTGGTGGATGACCTTTTTGACGAGCACAGCCATCTACTCCAGGCTTCAGTGGATCAGCAGTTGTGGCTTGTGACTGCGGTGGATACACTCAGTGCAGTTCTGTGCCAGGCAGAGGAGTGGCACAGCTGAGGCCATGGTCTGCTCCTGGCAGAGATGGTCCGGCAGCGGAAGGATGTGACCGCTGCCATTGACAGGCAGACACATGCATTCACAGCTGTCAGGGCCACATTGGTCACCCAGTTCGGTGCTCATCCACCGCAGACACCACACAGTGTCATGTCCATCCCTCATTCCCGACACCGTCCGACACCTGCTATGTCAACACTGGGTTCAGCGGTGGGCATACTGAACATGGCTGGTGTGGGCATGTTCAGTGAGCTGCAGACCCCTGCATGAACATGGTCATGTTCATGCAGTGTCACCCCTTGGGGACCTTCAGTGCCACCCCATGAGGCCAATGGTCAGCCTGGCATAGCTGGCAGGTCTCAGCTAGGCCACTGATGCATCTGTGGTGGCTGTGGCACTGTGCCGCATGATTGACCTGTCCCCCCACCATGGCCACTGTCTGCCACTACCTATGTGCAGTGTGGTGTGCATCATGCCATGCACGGGTGGGGTACCGGCCCTGCACACACACGGTCCCTGTGTACACCCTCCCGGCTGCTGGCCACTGTGGTGTGTTCATGATGATGCCTGCGTTGCACTGTACGCCAGTGTGCAATGGTGCTCAGCATCTGAAGCACGCACAGTGATGGCCACTGGGCATGGTCGTGTGTGGACCTGTGTGGGGGTGGGGTGGCAATTGGGGTTGCCATGCTGTCTACCCTTTGTGCATGTCTTGTGGTGTGTGTGTGTGTGTGTGTGTGTGTGCATGTGTCGTGTTCAGCCCTGCCCATCCCTGATGCCGTGTGCATTGCCACACTCAAACCCATTTCCTTACCACCATCCACCCCTGGGGTTTGTCCCTGCCTGTTTGTGGGCTGTGCCTTTGCCATTGGTGGTTGCACATGGCCTCATGACCTACCTGTGTTGTCCAAAGTGCGCTTCTGTGATGGTGTCCCGGTGCAGCTGTGACATCTGGATCAGGCGGGGGTACCTTCACCCAGATGGTGGCTGCCCATCACCGTCTTGACCAGCGTCCTCATCGTCCCCACCGCTGTCCCTCTCTTCGACCTCTATGGCTATCCCACAGTTGTTGGCCATGTTGTGCAGGATGCAGCAGGCCAGGAATAGCCCGCAGGCTATACTGAAGGGCACCGCAAAATGTGTCCAGGCACTGGAAATGTGCCTTCAGCATCCTGAACACCCGCTCGATGACATTCCGTGTTGTGATGTGTGCCTCATTGCATTGTGCTGTAGCTGCGATGGGGTTGTGGGGTGCTGGTATGGTGTGAGCAGCCAGGGACAGAATGGGTAGCCACTGTCACCTGTGTGTAGAGGGTGGACATTAGTATGGTAGTCTGCATCACTTTGCCATGGGCCGACAAGGCCGGTACCCATAGCACCTCTGACTATGCATCCCCCCATGTCTGTTCATGCCGTCCTGTGTGATATGTATGCTCACCCACAAGGTGGCCAGTGGGGATGTCCCCACTCTCAGACCTGTGGCCCAGTGTGGACTGGTGCCAGATGAAGGCATCATGTGCTCTCCCAGGGTGTGTGGCACAGACATTGGTTATGCGCCCCCTAGCATCGCACACCACCTGTCAGTTGATGGTGGCATACACCTTCCGGTTGATGTAGGACACACCATCTGGGACAGGTGGTGTGTGGATGGCCACATGGGTGCAGTCAATGACCCTGAGCATGCCAGGCAACCGTGCTACCCTGTGGAACTCTTGTATGTGTGCTGTGCACTCTGCCTGTGTGCTGGGGAAATGGATGTACTCCGCAGCATGTGGCAGCAGTGTGCTGAGGAATTATGTGAGTAGGCGTGATGCGGCCGACTGGGTTATGCCTGTTGTGTCCCCTGTTGGTCTCTGGAAGGTGCCTGTGGCAAGCAGGCACATGACAGCTGTCACCTTCATCTCCACTGACAGAGCATGACTCTGTCGTGTGGGTGGCTGCAGCTCATCACTGTACAGCTCACAGAGCTGCCACAGGATCACCTGGTTCAGGTGGTACCAGCCCACAATCTCTGTGTCAGAGTAGCGTTCAATGTGGTGCGGGCTCGGTACTGCCTGTTCTTGGTGTACTGCCGACGGGCCCTTCCACGGCCGTGCCACCCTGCTGCCTGCATTCTCACACCTCATTACCACCTCCATCTGGAAGGTGGCACTGGCCACATCCCTGGCTGGTGTTCCCCCGCAGCTGTTATCCTGCTCCCCGCTGCCCATTTATGATGCCCCCCCGCACCAGGTACATCTCCAGCCTTTGGCTGTGGCTGTTCTGACTACTGCTACTGCCCTCAGTCCACTATGGCACTCCACTTATGATCCTGCACAGTGGCACAGGCTCCCCACTCCTGTCCTGTTCCTGGATCACTTCTGGTGTGCCCTGTCCTGCTCCTGCCCAGTCCTGCTCACTGCTACACTCTGCCATGTGCCTGTCAGCTCGCTCCCACCTGTGGCTTCCCTGTAGCGTTCTTGCACCCCTCTCTTGATCCTTTTTATTTTGGATAATTTACACTGTCATGCAACTTCCACTAGCTCCTTTATTGCGCATGGCGCATGCTGTTGAATATCTCCTTTCGCATGTTATTCATGGTTACGCCCCATGGTTGCATGCATTCACATATTGCACTTGCACATTGTAACTTGCGCCTGTGCAGCCCCATCGAATACCCAGACAATGGCGTATTTCTGTACTTCTGCGCTTAGCTCATCCCTGTTGTATGGCGCATCCCTTTGAATATCCGGCCTGAATGTATATATATTTTGAAGTCGGTGATCAACTGAAATAACTGCAGAAGATCAATGCAGTCATTTCAGTTGGCAAGATTGCCCAATTAATAAAAGGAAAAATTCAGTCTATATTGCACTCTGCATGCAAACCTATTTAAATTTCAGTGTCTCCCTTTAAGCATTAAAAAACGATAGTGGTGTGTGCTTCCCATCAGTTACTGCATGAATTATGAATTCTAACACTTTTCTCATGGAAGCCTGCATATAATATTGTCCTTCTACTGTATTAAGTTTTTTTTAGTAATGTTCTCTACTCTGTGTGGGTGGTGGAGCCACACCTCAGCCCAGCCTTGCTTCATGACCCCCTGCAGTTGACAGCAAGGAGACAGTGCACTGTTGCTCTGTTTGTACCAAAATGAAAAGAATGAATGAATGATGATGATGTCATCACCTATTTGATTGGTCACTTGTCAGCCAATTGGGTTTTACCATAGGCAGTGGTGTCATCATTCATTCATGCTGGAATAAATGAGCACAGTGTGTTGTGTTCTCATTAATTATTGATGAGGCTGTTACTCTGTGTGCTAGAATTCTTTTATTGCATGAAAGAGGGTGGAGTCGTGCTATGAATGACACTACTTTGTATTGCCCTCCCGAGTGACGCCCAGGTGTGTTTTTATTTTTGTCCTTCTGTCCACGTTCTCTCTTGGTAGTTTGAACTCCTCCCCCCTCTTGATTTTCAAATCAAGTCTAATTTTATTTATAATGTGCTTTTCTAAAAACCAAAGCACATATACAGTGCAATATAAAACCACATACACAGTCTAAAATAAGATCAAAAGGCAGCAATAATAAAACTAAATATTGTCCCCAAAAGCTAAATCAAACAAGTAAGTTTTTAATGAGGACTTAAAGGTCTCAGTGGACAGGCACTCTCTAATCTGATGAGGTAGAGAGATCCACAGGGTCGGGGCTGCAAAAGAAAAAGCCCTAGCACCTGATTTTCAAAGACAGACCCTGGGAACCTCTAGCAATCCCTCATCGGTGGAGCCTTGTTCTCTCTTATCGATTAATTAATTAAGTATTAATTTGCTCAATTCCTCCTACAATCCATTCTCATGCTCGAGGCATGTGTGCATGTGTGTGTGTCTCAACTCTGAGCATTTCAGGTTCAGAATGTGGTGTTTAACTTAGGGTTACCACCTGTCCCTACTTTTACAGGACAGTCCTGATTTGGGCAGCTGTGTCCTGCGAAAAAACATGAAAAATACTAAATGTCCTGACATTATCGTACAAAAGAATATTTTCAGACTCTCCTCTAAATGTGGCAAAAACTATAGTACCTTAACTAAAATACCTTAAAATGATTAAAAACACCAGGAAACATCTAAAAAACTGCAACACTTAATCTTAATTCTGATTATTTAGAGAAAAAATTTGTTGTGTTGGTTGAGGTTACATATTGTCCTGCGAAAAATCATGTTTCGGTAAGAAATGTCCCACTTTGGGCTTCTTAAAAGGTGGTAACCCTAGTTTAACTTCTGTTCCTCTTAATGCCACTAGTTCATTTTGATTTGGGCTCTGCCCTATGATATATTTGACTATGGTATTCCACTCTCCACACTGCATGCTGCACACTGCACTACAGCCACTCTACAGGGATATCAGTGAATAGTCTCTTGATTGCAGTATACTGTACGCTGCCTAGTTAGCCTTCTGTCTACATCTGTTCTGCCTTGCACCACACTCAGTGTCATTCTACCACATAATGTTGCTAACATTTGTGCTGTGGTAATTTCTGTGAACTGGTTGTTTAATGAATCATAATTAGACCCTGACTGTGTTCTGGCTATGCATTCTGAGTACTGTATATTTAGGTAGAATGTGTACATAAAACAGGCATCAGACATATGGTCATCACATTACTGTATTCAGCAGTTGGGCTTAGTCCGGGAAGGTTAACTAGTGCATCCATAATTAAGAGCTGGTGCCAAAGTCTAATTTGTTTATATTAAAAAGCATATTCTCATTAACTGTTGTGCTTGGTCATATGTTAGCAGCACCTTATTGTAATGTGTTCAGGCAGTTCATCGCCATCATTTGAAACAAAATGCTCATTGACATCACCACCTGAGATTCCAGTCTGTAGTTTTAATACCTGCTATAGTGATAGGCTGTTTTTAACTATTACTGTCACACATGCCCTGTTGAGACACTATCTCAGTTAATTTGCTCGGTCAGATCACCACCATTATTTGAAACTAATGCTCTCAGACGTTACCACTGGGCACACTATACTGAATATTTCTTACCTTTTGCACAAATAATATTTATTTATTTATCTACTGTATAATCGGAATTACAATCCTTTGAGTCATGGCTCCACGTCATTTACAGGGGGTGGAGGGAGAACAAAGTACAAGGAGGACAGACGGAATGAGCAATTATATACAGGTTTCAGTACAGACAGTATTTATACAATGGCTCCACGGTGGTTACAGGGGGGGGAGAGACACAAGACAGTGTAAAACAATAAAAGAAGCACATTTTTTATATACACTTAGATTTTTACAGGTTACAGAATTGACATGGCAGTTGAGAGGCATTTTGAAAGCATATAGGAGGCATACATGTGAGCCCAGGTCAGAGCTAATGCGGAGGGTGGTTCGTAGGGTCTAGGAAGTCCCAGAGTCAGTTAAGGGGATGGGGGGGGGGAGAGAGAACAGGCCTTATTGGCATTCACATTTAAAGTTTTCAAAGAGGTGTGTTCGAAGGCCAGTTTTGAAAAGTGAGATGCTGTGGGTCTAGGAGAGAGTAGGAGGAAGGATGTTGAGCCATTTGGGGGCATGGTAGTGGAAGGATCTCTGCCCTAATGATGTTTGACATGGGAGGACCGTGAAGGATGAGGTAGCTGACAGTCTGGTAATCTGCCTGTGAGGGGGCCAAGCTGACGATGGGGAGTAGACCGGCTGGAGTAAGCTGGAGGTGGATCTTTTTTGCTAAGATGCAGGTTTGATATTTGAGTCTTTGATGGAAAATAAGCCAACCAGTTAGTGTGTACAGATTGCAGGTGTAGGTGAGTCTGTCACAGCCAGTAACAAGGCGGCAGGCCTTATTAAGTGTTGTGATTATGCTACTTAGGGTGGAGTTGTCAGCAGTGCCGTAGATAACAATCCCATAATCGATAAGTGAGAGGATGGAGGAGGTGACAGCTATCCGCATGGCTTGGGCAGGCAGGCTGTTCTTGATCCTGTAGAGGGTACTAGTTCTGGAGTTGATCGCTGACGAGAGGAGGCGTACATGTCTGTGGTAGGAGAGGGAGGTATCTAAGGTGAAACCCAGGTATTTAAAATGAGTAACATTTTCCAGATGGGTACCATCCAAGTTTGTAATATGGAGTGTCATCTGGCTGTGTGGGCTTTGGCGATGTGCAAAGGTCATGGACTTAGTTTTGGAATAGTTAATGATCAGGTAGTGATCAGTAAACCAGTTCTCCAGCTCCCTGAAAAAACCCTGAAGGGTGAGCTGGAGGGTGTCTGGCTGTGGGTGTTGCCAGTAAAGAACAGCATCATCAGCATAAAGCAAGAGATGACCGCTGCAAGCTTTGGGGAGTGAGTTAAGGAAAAGTATAAAAAGCAGTGGGCCCAGAATTGACCCCTGCAGAATGCCAGATCAAACAGATTTGGAGGAGGAGATGGTGCAGTTGATTCTTACTTGCTGAGAGTGACCCGAGAGGTAGTCCTTGAACCAGGCCGAGACCTCGGAGGCCACATTTAGTTGTGGCAGGACTTAGATGAGAAGATCGTGATTAACCGTATCAAATGCCTTTGTTAAGTCAACATAGATGGCCCCGTCAATAGATCCTTGGTCCAGGGCCCCATGGATGAACGTAGTTAGTTCAGTGAAGGCCGTGATGGTGCTGTGGCCAGCACGGAATCCATGGTGTTCCTTACTTAGGAGATTCTGTCTCGTAAGTTGCTCAGTTAGCTGGTCTGAGACTATTTTTTCTAGTGCTTTGGAGAGAGGAGGGAGTATTGAGATTGGTCTATGATTACCGGTGTGGGTGGGGTTGCCATTCTTTAAGATAGGAGTGATCAAGACTTTTTTCCAGGTAGAGGGGAACTGGCCAAGGCAGAGTGAGAGGTTAAGAATTTTTGTGAGGCGGGGTAGTGTGACATCGAGGGTGTTTACAAGTTTTAGGTCCAGGGAGTCATTGTTGTAGTTGAAAGGTTAGCGATTGCTTGGAGAGATAGCGTTTCACCAGGATGCCGGAAATGGTTAGGAGCCGGAAAGGGGGTGGGAGGTCTATACTCTCTGGAATAGGTGTGGGGGGTTTATGGGAGGGTGGAAGAAATTTGGTGGGAGGATATGTGAGAGGTCAGAGAATGAGTCGTTGAGGGCTTCAGCGATTTTAGCTGGGTCTTGGGTAATGTCCCCGTTCACTTTGAGTTGGGTAGGGGTGGGGGAGCGAGTTTTGCCACTGATTTCCTGAATGTTGCTCCAGAATTTTTTTCCGTCTCCCCAGGAGGTGGAGAGGGTATGCTGGTAGTATTCAGCTTTTGCCCTGCGTGTTGCCCAGGTGCATTTATTACGTGCCTCCCTATATAGTTATCTGTCCCTAGAGCACTGGGTGTCAATGGCCTTGTGCCAAAGATTGTCCCTGTGTTGCATAAGGTTTATAAGGGAGGGAGTGATCCAGGAGGGAGTAATAGTAACATTTGTCCTTGTAATGGCAAACTGGGTTAGCTGAAACATTAAAATGCACTCATATGTACATTCCAGGGCTAACGTCGGCACACATTCAATCCAACAAATGGTAGTGATCTGCTTGTGTACATCACCTACAGTAAATGGTGTTTTATAACTGTTTTGAATAGGAACATGCACATCTTGATTGCACTTGGCTCATGATAGCAGGACATTAGGATATGAGCCTCCTGCAATATGATGCAACATGGGATAGCTTTTTATCACAACCCCCTTCCCTTTTCTTTGTTTTGTTTGAGAGCACACACAATGTGTAAAACAAAAACAACAACCAAAAAAAGAAACCCAAACCAAAAAAAAAAAAAGCCCCTGCATCAGGCAGAGTTACACAGATTTCAGATGTAAGCAGTATTTTACAATACAGGACAGGTTTACATTTTATGAATGTGTACTCATCAGTAAACAGCTTTGCCACAGTATTAGTGGTCAGAAAGAGAAGACTGTCAAGCGACCATTTGGATGGTGTGACAGACACGCACAGGACAATACTTTAATATGTGCTGGGGTCATCTACCAGGACCCTAAATCTATCACCAAAGCCCTCAATACTGCCTTCACAAACCTCAGCCATATCCTACCCCCCAAACTTCTTTGACCCGATCAGTAACCACCCCATTAACTCTCCTACAAATTTTAGCCATCCCCTTTTCTGACTACGAACCATCTCCTGCAGTGAGGCTAAATGCTACCTAATCAAAGCCCGTTCAAACTCTCACTATAATAGCAACAGCTTGGACCTCAACCTCATCTGGCTCACTTTGGATGAGACCCTGCCCCACCTCACCAAAATACTCAATCAATCTTTATTTATTTAAGGCGCCTTTCTTAAACCAAGGCGCCTTTACAAATGACATAAAACAATAAATATTTAAACAAGATTAAGATTAAATAATTAACAGTCATTAAAAGCTTTGCTAAAAAGGTAGGTTTTCAAAGCTCCTTTAAAGCTCTGAACAGTCGGGCAATTTCGTACCTGTCGAGGTAGAGAATTCCACAGGGTCGGGGCCATAAAACTAAAAAGATCTTGCCCCTGGAAGTTTTAAGCTAACCCTGGGAATCTCTAGCAATCCTGCCACAGTGGATCGGAGCAAGCAAGGGGACACAGTAGGGACAGGAGATCTTTCAGGTAAGCAGGTCCCTGATCGTAGGGGTCTTGAGGTCAGCAAACCGACCTTGAAGGTGATTCGCCAACAAACTGGCAGCCAGTGCAGTCCATGGAGCACAGGCGTTATGTGACTGTACCTAGAAGAACCAGTCAAAAGCCTGGCTGCCGATTCTGCACCAGCTGCAGGCGGCTAAATTAACCTCTGTGAAGTCCTAGGTGGTATAGTGGCATTGCAATAGTCCAGGCGGAGGTAACTAAGGCATGGACCAAAGTTGGATGATCCTCTGGAGGAACCAAGTGCTTCACCCTGGCGATGTTCCTCAGATGATAAAAAGAGGTTTTGACAACTGCTGACACCTGAGACTTAAAAGTCAGACAAACGTCAAATACAACTCCCAAGTTCTGCACCTGGTCTGAGATAGTCAGCTGGACACCCCCAAGCCATAAGCCCGAGGGTGATCCAGCTAACAAACCCACCTCACAGCGACCCTGGTCCACAACCAACACCTCAGTTTTTTCAGGGTTCAACTGCAGCCAACTCACATTCATCCAGTCTTGGATTTTGGCAAGACAGTTGTTAAAGACCGAAAAGGCAGTATCCTGGCCAGGCACAAAGGACATGTACAGCTGGGTATCATCTGCATAGCAATGAAAACCCAAGCTGTACTGCCTAATAATCAACCCTAATGGCAGCATGTACACTGCAAACAACATGGGTGCCAAAATGGAACCCTGTGGTACCCCGCAGGATAGGGAGACTGATGTCAAGGAAAAAATTCCTGACACCACCCTCTGAGTCCTACCCTCAAGGTACGATCGAAACCACCCTAGGACTGTACCAGACAGTCCACAGATAGATCGCAAATGTTCCAATAGCACACCATGGTCCACAGTGTCAAACACTGCAGAGAGATCAAGAAGGACCAAGATGGAACAGGTCCTTCGATCTCTCGCTATTAGGAGGTAATTTAGTACCCGTACAAGTGCTGTCTCAGTACTATGCCTTTTCCTAAATCCAGACTGGAGAGAATCATAGACATTGTTGTTGGTCAGAAGATCATCCAACTATGATGCAACCACCTTCTCAATAACTTTACCTACAAAGGGTAAGTTAGAGACAGGCCTGTAATTGCCAGACAGTCCGGGTCCAAGGAGGACTTCTTAAGAAGGGGCTTAACCACAGCTTCCTTAAGAGGATCTGGAAAAATCTCCCTCTCCAAGGACCTCCAGACTATCTCAGCAAGAACTGGGCCAATTTTATCCACACAATCCACTAAGAGACATGTGGGGCTCGGGTCCAAATCACAGTTGGTCGGACGCAGTGATTGGATAACCATCACAATGTCACTGATTGTGGGGAGGCTGAAGTCAGACCACACAAACTGGGTGTCCGACATCTCCTGAAGACCATTACAACTCCCATTTGGGAGGGTCAAAAGGATCTCAGATCTGATTTTGGCAATCGTATCTGCAAAGAACAGAGCAAACTCCTCACATCGTTCTTGAGAAAAGGCTCTTCCGGGCTGAAGACAGACTGGATTGCATAGTCTGTCCACAGTCCGGAAGAGCTGAGCTGGTCTACTCTGTGCAGCTGCAATCTCTCAGGACAGGAATTCTGCCTTCTTAAGAGAGATTGCGGATTAATAGACCAAAAAATGGTCCATCAAAATAAGTTTGTCACTATCCAGACCCGATATCCGCAAACACCTCTCCAACCTTCGTCCAGCTCTCCTCAACTCCCTCATGGTCTCATCAAACCAAGTAGACCTGGGGTGAAGAGTGAGAAGATGAACACGAGCAGGAGCAATAGAATCCAGGGCCCTTGCCACTGCTTCATTATAGGCACGTATCAGCTCTCCTGGATCCATGCAATCTCTCGGAAAGCCCGATAGATCCAGTACCGCCATCAGGTCATCTGGGGAAACACCCCTTAATGGACAGTACCGGACCATTTCCATAGGGGCTGACCTACTAGGGGTGGCCTCAAAACTGAACCCAATGGAGTGATGGTCCGACCATCCGACCAGTTCCACCACCAGGTCGGATATCTCCATCCCCAGAAGGAACACCAAATCCAGTGAATGACCACCAACATGGGTCGAGGAGGAAATTACCTGTGTGAAGCCCAGCGAAGTCATTAACTGGAGGAAGTCTTGACCAAAGTGTGAGAGTTCATCATCGACCCAAGCATTGATGTCCCCCAGAACCAGCCATCTGGGGGATCCCAATGTTAGATCGGCAATGAAGTCTGTGACTTCTTGCAGGAAAACATTCCCATCACCTGGTGGACGGTATATGAGAAGTATCCTGCGGCCCACACCCTCACCTAAAATAGATTCAAAGGATTTGGTAACTCCCACCAGCACCTCCACTAGGCTCAGTTCTGTTTTAAAACAAATAGCAACACCCCCGCCCCTATGATCCACCCTTAGGCTGTGTATCACCGAATACCCGGCCGGAATTGCTGCCGCCAAAACTGGTCCAGCATTTTCATCAAGCCAGGTCTCGTTGATGCACGCCAGGTCAGATGACTCAACAAAATCAGCTATGATAGCCGTCTTGTTTTTAATAGACCTTTCATTACATAGCACCGCCCGAGTGGGATGAGCCTCCGAGGATGACCGTGTTACCTGCTGACTATAGTCAGAACCCTTGGGTATGGGCACTAGACAGGGAGGTCCCCTTTCCTGGGCCCATTTCATCCCAGGGCGTCTCCTTGTCCTCACTGTCCCAATCCGCTCACTCCTTTCCATTCCCCCTCCAGACCCTGCCCCCATCCTCCTCCTTCACCTCCCCATAATCCCCAAGGCCCTGCAACATCTATAGACCACTGGGGATGGGGGGAACAAGAAAAGGGGTGACGATCCCTGAGCCTGGAGAAGAAATAATACCCGACTGTCCTAATATTATCCCAACACATAATAAACAATCCAGAAATTAACCCACCTCTAAAGTTTAAATAAATACAAAGCTCTACAATGAAAAAAATATAATTTTACCACACCTCAGACTATTAACTTAAACTAACACAACTGTGGGAAATAAGGCCAACACATGCTGTAAGCTGTACTTCTGACTAAAAATAAAACAAACAAAGCCTTAAAAGAAAAATGAAACTAACAAACTAACAATGCCCGCTTAAAAATAATTTAAAAACCCCACCCAACACCCAAGTTAACTTAACATCAATTTAGAACCTGAAATTTAGAGACCCTGACAACCCTCCTTAGACACAAAATAACCCACTAAAACAAATACACAGCAAAACAGAGCTTAGGGACTCTCACCCCCAAAACCCAAACACATAATACAACAAAATACAATAAATGATGAATTCCCCTTCCCCACCCAGTCCTCTCACCACTGGAGAGAGAGGGCAGCACTCTCACTGCTAAACAATTAAAACAAACCAATGAATATAAACATAACAAACTTATTACAAAAAAATAGGAACCCCCCCCCAAAAAAAAACTAAACCTGTCCTTATGCCTCAGCCAATTCCCCACCACTTGGAAAAGAGCAGTTATAACTCCCATCTTGAAGAGTGGTGACCCCACCTCGACCACCAACTATAGGTCTATATCCACCCTCCCCCTTCTCAAAGGCCCTTGAAAAAATAGTGGCTGACCAGCTCACAGACTACCTGTCCAAACACAATCTGCTCTGTCATGAACAACACGGGTTCCGGAGGGGTCACAGCCCCTCCACTGCCCTAGTTGAATTTACCTCTTATATTCATGAGGCCCTGGATCAAGGCTCAGTAGTGGGAGCTCACTATATCAACTTGACCAAAGCTTTCAATACAGTCAGTCACGAGCCTCTTCTCCACACCCTACCATCTCCGAGCATCTCCCCAGAGGAAACCTTCTGGCTCAAAGATTATCTCACTGACAGGACCCAACAGGTAAAAATTAATGGAACCTTATCCTCCAGTGAGCCAGTCTGAACAGGGGTCCCTCAAGGGTCCATCTTAGGCCCATTGCTTTTCACCCTCTTTCTGAACTCCCTCCCCCAATCCTGTAGCAGGAAGCTATTACTCTATGCCAATGATGCTGTAGTCTATTGGAAACATCAATGTCTCTATACACTATAATCTGAACTGCAGGGTTTCTTTGGGGAGCTCGAAACCTGGTTCTCTGAACACCACCTAATACTTAAGTATAAGAAGGCTAAAGCCATGATCTTCGCCCACCACCAAAACCCACTTTGTAATGCACTGCTAATCATCACAAACTCCCATGGCATTCTGCTGGAGCAGGTCTACAGCTTCAAATACCTGGAGTTCATGTTGGATACCTCACTTACCTATCACGCCCACATTAAATAAGTATCCTCTTCTGTCAATGCCAGGTTGGGGATCCTATACAGACATAGGCACTGCATCCCCCCGCAGGCAATGCAGCTTGCAGTGTACTCTTCAATCCTACTTTTGGTGGACTATGGTATAGTAATATATGGTTCCACTGACCATACTGCCCTGCGCAGCATCAACCTCACCCTCAATAAAGCCTGCTGTCTTGTCTCAAACTCTAACAGGCAAACCCATACTTGCGAGCTTTACAAACTTACTGGCTGGCTAAACGTCAAAGATAGGGTGAAGTATCACACTTGCCTTCTAGCTAAACAAATACTACACAAACAAGCTCCAATAGGCCTCCACCCTCTTATTCAAACAGCTTCTCTCAGGAGGGCCCCAAGGCACTCTGCAAACACCTCCCTACTAGTTCCCCACTGTAGAGCCTCCCTTGGGCAATGGTCTTTTCATTATCGTGCCCTCCCACGTGGCTAAACAACCTACCATCCACAATCTCCCTTACAACTAGTTTCGGTCAATTTAAATCTGGTCTTAAGTCCCTCCTCAACTCCACAATCTGTGATTGTATATAACTTTCAAGATGGTTTCCAGTCCTACATTAACAGGGACCCCCCCAGGCTTAGGGACTTTTTTCCTCCCATTTTCCCAAGTTTAGGATCCTCAAGTCTCACTGTAACTTACTCTTGACTCTGGGCCTACTTTATAATTCCCTCTGAATCCGATGTTCTGTCAGATGTACATAATTGTTTAACCAGGGACCTTTTTAAGATCCCTGCTGACGTAACCCAACATTGTATTCTGTGTCAAATGTTTAAGCTATGTTATCAAATGTTTACATTTCAGTACTGTGCCTAATATTTGAGTTTTGTCCTGTGCAAAAGGTTTAAATTTTGTACCAATTGTTGAAGTCTGTGACACTGTAGATTTTCTTGTTGACGTGGAGCCTTTGCAAAGCAGTCAAAGACTCAAAGCATTGTAATTCCAATTTCTTTCAATAAATAAAATAAATAAATAAATAAAATGTGCTTGAACCCTTTGAAGTGAAAATGCTATACTTAAACAGGGAGGATAAATTAAACCAGAGACATAATTCTACTATTACGCTCTCTTTTTTTTCCCAGTGCAGTCACCCATGACATTCAAGCCGTTTCTGGCAGACCGGATGGGCCTTACGGTCCTTATCTGCCATCAACTTCTATGTTTCTATGTTTCTATCTCAAGTGGGCACCTTCTTCTATCCATTTTTGCACTTGGGGGAACTGGTGGGGTTGGAAATTAAATGTCATGCTCAGGGTCACGGATTGCGTGCTTGACTGTAGCAAGATTTAAACCCACAATCGCCTGATTCATGGCAGTGCCACAACCATTTGACAGCACTGTCTATTGGGGGAGAGTCTAGCCAAGGTCAGCAGCTGCAAACAAGAATATTTTTGGATTTTGTACAATGCCTTTTAAATAAAATATGTGTCATCTCATCTGGGATGCAAGATCGTAACTCCAGCAGAGTTGTGACTACACCCCCCTCTGCAGCTTGGTGGCATGGAGCAGTGAAAAATTAAATGACTTGCATAAGGTTACAAAGTGATTTTGTGGCCATAGAGGGGCTTGAGTTAATAAGATCGTGTTGACGCTGAGTGCAACACCAGGAGAGTACATGGTGTTCCTAGCAATGCTGTTGTTTTGAGATGCTACCAGCTTGTAGTTTAAGCATATGCATGCTGTTTTATGCACGTGTCAGCAGTGTTAATCAAAAATTTTAATAAATTCAAGCTAAGCATGATTATACTAGAACACTGATGACAATACATTTTTAGCTGCACTTCCAGCCCTTACTGTAGCAAAACAACTGCTGAGATAAAGCAACACATTTCCAGTGGTACCCTGCTTATACACATTTTTGTAACTGGGCAGACGGGAGCACTGGGAGGTCTACAGCATTAAAGCCCCCATACCACCTACAACAATTCTACTACATACTGTAAGTAGGCACTTGTTATACATACTGTAGCTAAAACAGTAACATTTTCCCCCTGAACCCTCATAGGAATAATTCGATTAACACATTCCAACATATGACGTGCATAAAGATTGGCAAAAAAAAAAGTATCTGAAACACAAGCACATCATTTTACAAATGAACCTTCTGCTTCTTTGGCTGATTTGTTATTTTTTATGAACAAGCTGTCAAAAGGTACAGCATTACACATGACCAAAAGACACACAATATTTTGTGCAGCACTAACAACTACTGTAGATCTGTATGGACAGTGATAAAACATATTAATTTATTGTTCACAGCAGTAATTAACACATGAACATACCAAACTGCCAGCAGATACAGGCCATTCGGACTTGTTATTGTACTCATTCACAATGAGGTCCCAGTAAAATGTAACTATGTGCAAACAAGAAACCCTGCAAGGAACCCTACAGTATAAGAACAGTGATCATCACAGGTTCCAGTAAAATGTAATCTGGTTGTAATTTCTGTTACTGGCTACTAGCAAACTTTTTATTTGACTTGTAAATGTGTTTGCCTACATGAACTGAATTTGTGATAGTGGGCACTTGCTATAGATGAATGTCAAATGCAAGAACATTGACAGAGGCTGCTGCTTTTTTTTTTTTTTGTCCCAGATAACTCGGCAGCACAGATTGCTGGTAACAGCTCATTCATTTACTGTGTGACTTAGCCAATTAAATTTGTTTTTGGTCTATCTGCTTCAAACACCTTTTTCTACACTCTCCTTTTACCTTCTCTAACATTATTTTGCCTTCTGGATAGATATGGGGGAACGCAACATGAAATAAAAATGCACTTAATTTTGCTTTCCAGCCACAACGGGCTTTGATGCACCTGACAGTTACTGCTTTTCATTTTAAGATGATCACGACTCATATTCTGTAGGGTTTCTTGTTTGCACATGATTACATGAAATTAACGCCACCTGCCGGTACACCTGCAGGAACAGAGAGGAAAGAAACACTTGGGCTGCAGTCTTGCTTATAAATGTTATGGTCACCACCAAGTGGATTACTCATGAATTACATTATGAAACTAACTAAACCCTGATGCAACGAGTGATACAGTGCTGTACTGTGTGATACACTGACTGGTACATTGTGGCAATGGCTGGTACCACACGGTACACCACAGTACCAGTAAACTTTTTTGCAGCAGGCACTGTATGTTTCAGGGGTGTACAGCTCTTGAATTCTGGCTCACTTGTACCTGTTTTTTCTAAGATATGTTAATACAACTGCTTTCTACTGAAGGTTGTTATACTCTGTCTGGGAATGTCCCATTTGTATAATTTGTGGATTATTGACCTGAAGAATTCTGGTGCATGTAGATATTTAAAACATTTGGGGGGTTTATCTGTCCATTTGCCAGGGAAACCTTACCAGTTATTTAAAACCCAATTGTGCATTAGGGAATCAGTGGTGTCTAAAATGGGGTTGATGGATTGTGATATAAACAAGGTGTGGAAGAACACTATAGGGTCAATCATTCGTAGACCACCTTTATTTTTGGGTAAATAAGTGTAACCCTATTTAATGGGGTTAAGGCGACTGCCCCATAACATGTGAAAAAACAAGATATAGATTCAGGTTTCTAATGCTAAGGGGAATAGGAATATCGCTTCAACATACAGTATAAGAGGCGTAAAATTAAGTATTGTTTAATAATGTGTATGCGTTTGAGTTTGGATAGCTTCCAATTCTTCCATATGACCACCTTGTTTTCATAATTTTGCAAGGCAGAATCCCAGTTTGAATGTGCTGCATTGTCAGTTACAAAAGTGAGACCTAATATTTTGACTGGGTTTCTATAAACAGGAAAGTCTGCAATATGGAGGGAGATCACCCCATGAACCAACAGGGACTGCTTTACATTTGGCCATATTTAGCTGAGCATTGGATATTTTAGAATAGGTTTTAAGGGTTAATTGTACATTATGCACACTATTCTCTTCCTTTACTAAGAGCATGTATCATCCACATATGCAATGATTTTAAGGTTACCGTTAGGACTACTACCAGAAATACCTTGCATAAGAGGAATGATGGACATTTTTTCTAACAAAGGGTTAAGGGAGAAGACATACAATAGAGAACTCAGGGGACATCCTTGTCAAACCCCAGTTTTGACTTTATAGTCTGGTCCTGTTTGTCCTAAAATAATGGGACTAAAAAATGCATTTTTAGGGATCGTATCCAAGATACAAAGGTGGGAGGGATGCCATAGTGTAGTAAGGTTATAAATAAAAAGTGGTGGTTGACTCTATCATATGCTTTTTTGGGGGTCTAAAGAGACAATCCATCAATTATGTTGTGATTTTGTGAGGTATTCCCAAATTTGTCTAATGATTATTAATGGTTGGTAAATAGTTATATCAGGTAGTCTGCAGAATTGTGTTGGATGTACTATATGAACTGCTATTTTCTTGAGTCATAAATGCAGTATTTGTGTGAGAATTTTAAAATCAGTGTTTAAAAGGCTGATTGGTCTCCAATCATGAATATGTTGTCTATTACCTGACTTAAATAAAAAAAATAACTAGACTTGTGGAAAATAATTCAGGGATGGACTTTTGTGAGAGAAAAAAGTAACAAAAAAAAAACATTTTCTATGCATATAGCTGTTTCATTAACAAATGTTTGATAAAACTCATAAGGAAGGCCATCACAGCCTGGGGAGGCTCCCAACATCCTAGATTTAATGACTTCAGGGATTTCTAGTTGTGATATTGGGTTCAAAATGCAGTATAACTCATCCTGTGGGAGGTGGTGTGAGGGAAAGTCTGAGAAAAATTGGTTAATGTATGTCTCCAGGTTACTGTCATGAAGATCAGGTGGTTGTAGGGAGTGTGCTGCTATTCTAGTTAATCCTTCTGCATCATTTAACAAAGATGTAAAGGTGGCATTGAGTCTTCTGGTTGTACAGGCCTCACGTGGATTACAACATCTGTATTTTGGAAGGGAGGAATAGATAGAAGATGCTTGAGCTGGGAACATAGTTTTAAGTAAGTAAAAAATTGCTGTCTGGATTTGAGTTTTCCCAAGGTCTGAAAGTATAATTGAATATCAGTTTTGGTATATTTCCACCACTCACCCTTATTATCATATAGGTCATATACTGTTGCTCTGGTACTAAAAAGCTATATAATGTTATGGGTATTAGGATCAGAAAGTAAGGTGGTATTTAGTTTTCATCTAGAGTTAAACTGTGGTCATTGTGGGTCACGTCCTAATTTGGGAAAACCATTAAGTGGTCTAAAAATTCCACTGGGATGATAATGGTGGTATTAACTGTTACATGTTTTGAGACAAAACTATAATCAACTGTTGAAGTGAACTGCACTCTTCTAAATGTATAAGATAGTCCCTCATTTATGTTATTCATACAGTTTTTAAGTTCTGCTACAGAAACACGTTTTTAAAGGCTGTGGAATCACAATATATTTTCATAAAATCTTTCTGGCCTGTAGGGATCTGTAGGCTGCAATTGAAATCTCTATCCATGGTAAGGAGTTTAGCTGTGGTTAAAAAGGTTGTAAGCTATCAAACAATGATACCCTATCTGATTTCTCCTGAGGGGCATACACACACAAACCTACATGGTTCACTGTCCCAATAGCCTTCATGGATAAGAGCTCTCCCAGGAATTAAATCAATAAGGCAAAAAAGGGAAATCTTTTACCTAAAAATAGTATGCCTACCCCAACAGCCTTTTTTTTTCTGAAGGACCAAAAAGAGGGTCCCCAGAGCCATTCTGATCTAAAAAGAGATAGCTGGGAAGATGTTCCCATCTAAGTCTCTTGGATGAAAAGAATGTCTAAAAACATGTCCCTTGCAAACTGGAAAACAGTATGGCGGTTTTGGTTATTTAATATACTATGGCAGTTGATTGATGCTATGTTGGTATTATGCATCAATTAGGTTTTGATGGTGTCCTAACATTTTTTCCTTCTTTTCTTTTTCCCTGAAAAAAGTTTATCTATTGTCTGTGAAGGACCTGGTTCTGTGACAGGTACAGTAGTTCAGTGTTTTCTTCCTCTGTCTCCATCTCGGAGTCTCCCCAGTTGGATCCAGCCAGAACCTCAAAAGGTTTTCTTAGTTAAAGTCCTGTATGTGAGATTCTTTTCTTTGACCGCCGTGTAGATCTCCTATTTGGTATGGTTACCAGCTCAGGTTGGGGCACTGGTGTAGGCTGTTGTTCATAGAAACATACCTAGAAAAATAGAATTTGATGGCAGATAAGGACCGCTTGGCCCACCTAGTCTGCCCATTTCCCTACCTGATGGATAAGTTTCAGATTCTAGTTAACCAACAGCTTACTTCCTCCTACCCCCACTAGAATTGCCTTATGTCTGTCCCATGCATTCTTGAATTCTCCTACTGCTCTTGACTCCACAGCCTATTCAGGAAGGCTGTTCCATGCAACCACAACCCTCTCCATGAAAAACTACTTTCTGACATTATCTCTGAGCGGTCCCCCCATTATCTTCAAATTGTGCCCCCTTGTACTTGCACATCTCTTTTTCTGAAAGATGCTACCTTCTTGGACTTTGTTAATTCCCTTGAGGTACTTAAACATTTCTATCATGTCCCCTCTCTTCCTCCTTTCCTCGAGGGTATACATATTAAGCTGCTTCAGTCTCTCTTCATATGACTTCTGGTGTAGACCATGCACCATTTTGGTTGCCCTCCTCTGAAAAGCCTCCAACTGTCTGTAGAGAGGGATAACAACTTCCTGTTTTCTACTGTTGATGGCTCTCCCTATGCATCCCAGTATCCCCCCAAGCCATCCTTACTGCCTTCTCACACTACATGCCCACCTTCAGGTCATCTGATATAATTACTCCTAGGTCCCTTTCGATTTTTGTTGTTGTTCATATCTCACCCCCCCCCCATTGTGTACTCTTCCCCTGGGTTTTTGTTTCCCATGTGCATTACCTTGCACTTCTTTGCATTGAATCTGAGCTGCCATACATTTGACCATTCCTCCAACTTTGCAAAGTCCATTTGCATCCTTTCTACCCCACCTTGTGTATCAACCCTGTTGCAGATTTTTGTGTTGTCTGCAAAGAGATATATTTTTCCTTCTAGCTGCTCTCCAATGTCACTTATAAAGACATTAAAGAGGACCAGTTCCAGTACTGAACCCTACAGTACCCCGCTAGTTAGCCTCCTTTCTTCACTGTGGACTCCGTTTACTATTACTCTTTGCATCCTGTTGCCCAGACAATTTTTTATCCAGGCTACCACCTTGTGACCCACTCCAAGGCTGGCTAACTTGTATATTAATATTTTTATTGTTGTATTATTAATGCTCCAGCCCTGCAGCCCTCTCGCTCGGGGGGGAACCCCAACCCCGTCACCGCGGCATCTACCAACCAGCACAGTAGTCGGCCCCAGGGCTTACCCCCTCTGGTAGGATTGGAGAGGGGACCCTCCCCCCAAAGCTGGATCCAGTGGTGCCATGCTGAGGCTAGCCAAGGTGGAAGGCCTGGGAGTTCCCCCACCATCAACTGCAGACTATTTTTGGCTTTTTTCTCCCCTTGTGGGAGAGTGATGTACAATGCCACGAGCGACTGTCAAGTGGCTGCCTCATCCCCAGCCCTGTTGTGTGACTCTGTGCCATCAAGCCCCAGCCTCTCCTAGGGGTCAGGTGAGCATTGGTCATGGAATCCTCACTCCCCAGAGATGGAAAGCAGTCCATCGGACACTCAATCCATCTCCTCCCTGCCACCTCCCAGTGACCCATGCTTGTTCCCGAACATGGGTCACTGACATGGCATGAGGTGTGGCGTCCAGTGCCTCAACCCTCAGTGCCACTGGGCCGGTGTGTATATTAATCTTTTGTGTGGGACTGTGTCAAATGCCTTGCTAAAATCTAGGTAGGCCATATCCACAGCCTCACCCTGGTCTATTGCTTTGGTCACCCGGTCAAAGAAATCTATTAGATTCATCTGATGTGACCTTCCCACTATGAATCCATGCTGCCTTGGGTCCTGTGCCCCACTGGCCTCTAGGTACTCAACAATTCTTTCCTTCAGAAGTGAGTCCATCGTTTTCCCTGCCACTGAGGTCAAACTAACTGGTCTGTAGTTTCCTGCCTCTGCCCTGTTCCTACTTTTGTGAAGTGCAATTACATCCACCCCCCTCCAGTTCTCAGGTACCACCCCATCCTCCCATGATTTGTTAAACAGAGTAGTCAGTGGTGTCAATAGTTCTACCCTTACTTCTTTTAGAATTCTGGGGTGAATCCCATCAGGCCCCATTGCTTTGTCCACCTTCAGTTTCAAGCATTCTTTCAAAACCCTTTCTTCTGTGAATAGACTGGTACCAACTCCCCTATCCAGAGTGTTTCTCTTGTTTGGTTTAGGTACCTCCCCATCCTCTTCTGTTGTGAATACTGAGCAGAAATATTAGTTCAGTATCCCTACTTTTTCACTATCACCCTCTGCCCACATTCTCTCCCCTTATTTAAGTCTCCTTATCCCTCTCTTGGTATTTCTTCGCTCTCTAATGTACCTATAAAAGGTTTTATCCCCCTTTGTAACAGAATTGGCTATCTTTTCCTTGGTTTGGGCCTTTGTTATTCTGACTGCCTTCCCTGCCTCCTTCTGCTTTAACTGATAAAGTGTTGTGTCCCGCTCCTTCTGTGTTTCCTTATATTTCCTGAATGCTGTCCTTTTCTTCTTAACCTTCCCTGCCACCTCTTTTGAAAACCATAGTGTTTTTTTTTCTTGATTTTGTTTTATTGATTCACTTCACACAAAGGCTCATTGCTTCTGTGATGGCTGTTCTGATTATTCCCCATTGTTCCACTACCACTCCTTTTAGCCCATTTGCTAGTGCTTTTCTGAGGCACTCTCTCATTTTTCCAAAGTCAACCCTCCTGAAGTCCAGTTCTCTTGCTTTTGTATGGCTTGACTCTATGGCTGTGTTTATTGTGAACCACACTGTTTGGTGGTCACTTGTTCCCAGATGGCTACCCTTTTCTAAATCTGAGATCCTTTCTCTGTCCCCATTTGAGAGTACCAGGTCTAAGACTGCTGCCTTCAGAGTGGGTTCAAACACTAGCTATCTGAGGCATGCCCCTTGTAGGGCATCAATAATGACGCTGCTCCTGGATGTGCCTGCAACAAAGGTGCTCCAGTTAACATCTGGCATATATATTCAGGTCCCCCATCAACAATATCTCCCCTTTTTCTGCCATTTTAAGGATGCCTTCTATCATTTCCTTGTTCATTCCCTCCCCCTGAGATAGGGATCTATACACAACTCCCATGCAGATTGTGGTACCATTTCCTGTCTCCAGGGTGACCCATAGTGACTCATCTGCTTCATGTTTACTCTTTAGTTCTGATGCTTTAATCCCTTCCCTTACATAGAGAGATACTCCTCCTCCTCTTTTACCCTCTCTGTCCCTCCTGTAGGTTGTATTTCCTGGTATGTTGACATCCCAGTCATGGTTCTCTGTATACCATGTTTCAGTGACTGCCACAGTATCCAGGCATCCCTCTTCCATCAAGGCCACAGACATTGGTACTAATCACCCTCCAGTTTTTGATGGCCTTACCCCTTTTAGCCCCATCCCTGTTCTTACTGCCTCTGCCAATTTGTGCATTTACCCCTCTCCTGCTCCCGAATGACTTCTCTACCTTGGTGTTTACCTCACTGATTACTGTGTTTTGTGGGGGGAGGCTGGTATTTTCCTACTTCTTTTCAGTGCCTCCCCTCTTGGCTAGTTTAAATGCTTGCCAATGAAGCATTTAAACCTATCATCTAGGATCCTGGTTCCCCCCCCTGGACAGATGCAGATCATCGTGCCTGTATAATCATGCATCCCTCCAGGTGGCTTCCCAGTCCCCAGTGAAGTCCAAACCCTGAGTTCCACACCAGTTTTTCAACCATTCATTGAATACCATGGTGCGGAGTACCCTAGCATCATCCTTGACATATACACGGGAAGCACCTCTGAGAAGGTTACCATATGTGCTACTTGTCTAAGGCCACTCCCCAACTCTACAAATTCCTCTTGCACTGCTCAGATCCAATTCCAAGCCAGGTCATTTGTCCCTAGGTGGACAATGACATCCAGCTTCCTCCCTTGTGCAGCTGCTCCCACAATCCTGAGGATTCGATTCCTGTCCCTCTGAGCCATGACACCAGGCAGGCACCTTACTTCCCTCTCCCCTTCCTCCCCCACTTCTACCCCTGTAATGAAGGAGTCCCCAACGAGGAGTTGTTTCCTTCCCCTGTGGGATCTTGTGCCATCCTCCTGTGGATCTCCTTTGTGGAGGTTCACAGCACCCTCCTTGGTCTCCACTGCAGGTGCCTCCATAAAGGAACCACTCTTTGCCAGAACAACATATGAATTATGGAGAGGTACAGCTAGAGGGATGCTCCTCTGCTCCACCACCCTCTCCCTCCCTGATCCCACCTTGGTCCAAATACTCCTCTTTCTTGGCAACATCTGAGGAAGCAGCGGTGGCCCTGCTGGTCCCTGGGTGGGGGAAGAGGTTTCATGAATCCTAGCCAGGTCAGACCGGAGATGAGCAACCTCCTCCCTCAGACCAGAGAGGTGCTTGGAAATATGACAGCATCGCAGCCTCCAGAATGTCTCCCAGAACACTGCTACCCCACCGCCCCTTACTGCACCACTCCCATCATGACTTATTTTGTGTCCCCTCTCCTGTTGCTTTGTATGCTTACTCTCACCTCCCTCTATGTATTTTTCCACTTACTTTCCTACTGCCTATGTACCCTTACAACTCTCACCCTTCCTGTTCTGGGCAGGAACTTCCTGTAGTCTTCAGTAGTCTCCTTCCTCCTTACTTGGACTCAGACCTCCAGCAGCTGGGGGGGGAGCTATTTTTTCCCTTCAAGGTTGATGAACCTAATGTTTCTCAGTGATCCTTCCCTTCCTACTGTGAAACAGGAAGTTCCTGTTGTCAGTCAAATCCAGTGGTTATAAAAGTAAAACTGGCTTAGGGTGGGAAGGAAGGCAGGCAGGCAATTAGTAAGAACATCTATAGCTTTTTTAGTCAGCTGCTTGCTCTGAAAGCATCCATTTGTTTTTGTCCTGGGGTTTCAGTATAACAAACAGGTTGTAGGAGCTCTTGTGTAATAGTTGGGTTTGGTGTGTCGAGGGTGGGGGTCCCCATTTCATTATGGATTACAGTGATGTCATCCTGATTCTGTTGAGGCTTTGATGTAGATGGCTGTGTATCAGAAAATGGGGTTTCCATGTCCACTTGGACTTTATTGATGAGGTCATCTGGGTTGAGATCATGGGGTTTGTTGGCATGTGCCCATGGGCAATCTTTATACATGTGTTCACTCTCTTCACACAGACTGCATTTAGTATGGTTCATACATTGTGAGCTGATGTAACCCATCTCATTGCATAGGCTGCAATATAGTTAATTACAAACGCTTGATAAATGGGTGCAGTCCTCACACTGGTAACATGCTTTGGGTTGCCCAGCATAGAAGCATATACCATGGTCATGACCAAGGAAGAAGCAATTGGGTATGTGACAGATACCTTCATTGGATCTTCTGAGCTTGACCTTAAACCTCTAACCTCCAGTCCAAAATCTTTCACCATCTTAAATGGCTTAGGGTGCACTTAATACATCACATCTTTGATGCAACCAATGGTAGATGTCTCTGACTGGGTCACTTTCATTCCGAAGCATTATGGTTACCATTTTAATGAGGGGTTTCATTAGGAGGATTGCTACAAATGGAGTCGGGGGGGGGATCTTGAGCTGGTTGTATTTATACCAAAAGTTTTCCAGTAGCTGTGATGATCTGAAACTGATGTCAAATGTGTCTTCCCCGGTATGTGAATGAATGCAAAGAAATCCACAAAAGAGAATCTTTAATCAGATTTCTGCCTTCATATTGGTGTTGTTGTCCTCTCCCATACCCGAGAAAACGAAATTATGAGGGCGCTTCTAGCACACATAAATCCACAGATAGTCTTCTTTTATTCTCTCAAAACTTCCTTTTTATTATCTTAAAATGTGGCAATCCTCAACGTTTCACCAAGTATCTTGGCTTTATCAAGAGATGCCCTTACAAAAATATATAAATAAACAAAAATTAATATTAAAAAGACTGTCTACACCATCACGTATATTCTTCTAACTTATTCAAACATATAAATATCTATTGATTGAACTCCACTGATGCCACTTACTTAATAAAATCTGTTGAATTCTATAATATTATCTTGACCATTTGCATGAATTTCTGATCCTACATAGAACAAAATCAAGATAAATTTCTATATTTTAACACTGGCCAAATTTCTCACATAAAAACAGGACCCTTAGCCCCAAAACACCATATTGTGACACCCTTTACCACCAACATCTCCAACATTTCAAACAAGTGCTTAATTAATACCTGTACAATCTCAATAATTATTTTTGACCATCAAAGTGTGCCTCTTTTGTGGGGCCTCCTCTTAATTTATCTTTTCAGGCTTCTTTTCAACTAAAAATGAAAACAATGATAGGCATTTCAATTCATATATCCTTTATTACTATATCCCTTTAAAATTGAATGAGCTTACATTTATTACCTATATTTATTATTCTTGAAAAACTTTTATTTTATTACCATCCCTGCTTTTCCATATCCAAATAAATATTTTTTCTCTAAAGATTCGATTCTAATATCCTTTCAAGACTTTAACAACCTTAGAATTCTTTATTTATGAGTCGCTAACTTTATCTTGTTATATGAGCTTAAACTTACATTTCATTATCATGGGCAAATTACCTTTCCAACTGAGTCCTTTAATTCATTATCCCCTATTACTCTTATTCTAACTTATAACTTGCTTACCTTTCCATATTTATATCGAAATATTACCCTCACATTCCATATTAGCCTGCTACTCATTCATTAAGTGCATTACATCCTTCCGACTTTCCACGTCTGTTTTAAAATGCACCTACCATGTCCTGACTTTCATATTTTCCCTTCCACGGGTTGAGGAGCTATCTCTCTCTCCACGTGTCCTGCTTCATTCATCTAGTATGCCATAATCCTTTGATTTCAGCCCGGCATTCTGCCGTCACTTATATATGCTTATTCTGATGACGTAAGCATTCATTCATTCGTGAAGGGAAGTCTTAAAGGGAAATCTCCCTTTTCACTTCTTACCTGGTCTTCCATTTAACATCTTTATCCAACCATATCAAACATTATTAGCCTTATCTCGAATAATGAAATGTACATTTTCCTACACCAGCCTAACGAAAAAGAAAGAAAGGGGAACTAAAAAGGCACAAATATCACAACAATAACCCTAATCTGTAAAACAGAGTCAATTTTGATATGTTATTTTAACTCCCCAATTAGTATTGTATTACCATGCCAGTACACTGCATGAAGAAAAGGGAAAAGAGGGGAAAAAAGTGGAGGAGGGGAGGGAAAAGGAGAGAAGGGGGGGCACTGAGGGGAGGGGAAGAAATATGTTTCAGAAAACTGCAAAAGGACACCCACACTTTTTTTACCTAAATTATATAAATAAATATCTAAATGGTCCTGATATCAATCTAGAACATCCCACATTATATTTACTCAAATGTCCTAACATCAAATTTGAATTGGATATAACAAATATAGGAGGGGGGGTGGTCAGGTCATGGGTCCAGGGCTTCTTTGTATTTGAGGTAGACTGTGTGTCTTCCAGGTAAGGGATCAGTTTTATTGGCTTTAAACAGTTCAGAAAGTAATGGTCTGAGTGGAGGTCTGGAGTTTTCTTGAGCTGATGTTCCATCTTTTTCAGGTTGTGGAGTGGTCTCATCTGTGTGCATTGTAGAATCCTGCCCTTCTTGTGAAGTGCCTGCAGTGGGTTGTACTTGTGGATCAGTTTTGTTTAAATCATCAAGAGGTGCAATGTTCAATAGTGGCAGAGTGTCTTTAGTGCTTTCTATAATGCATTTTTACCATGCTGAATTGACAACACTATTGTTGAAGTTCAGAATGGTGAGAGCCACAGTGTCAATAGGTGAAATTTCACCTGTCAAACATTGTGTGGTATCGATCAGGGGGATGCACCTCCAAATCCCCCATGTGGAGGGCTACACCCCCTACACCTACCCCTTCTAACAATAACTAACTCCAAGTCAGAGTTGTTTAGAAGGGGGGCAGAAGTTGGTGAAATTACTCCCTCAGTTCCCTCACAGTGACAATCTCAAAACCTGTCAAGACTGTCACTGTGAGGGATTTCGTCATCTAATTTAGCTCTTCAGTCAGCAAATGCTATAATACCAGCAAGTTGAGATGATTGTAGAAGTTTTTTTTTTGTTTATTGTGTTCCATAGAGAGGGGAGGAATGCATGGGCCCTCCACTGGTCGCCATTCTGGAAATGAAGATAGTTGCAATATATTGCCAGGATCCCATGCTGGGTCAGGTAACCAGCAGCCATTCTCAGTTTGATAGCATCCTGCAGGTTTCACAGCCTTTTCAGGTGACCAGGTTGACACTGAGGAGGAAGATGCTGAAATGCCAAAGGTAGTTTGTACTGCAGATGCAGCAGAGTGTTGTATTCCCTGCTTATTGTTAGATATACTCGCTGCTTCTTTTTATTGACATTCTAGTTTTTAGTTCTGAGGAAATATTCCTGTTGGACAATGTTATAGTGTCTTTTTTCCTTCTTAAATCATCTCTTTTCTTTTTATTTTGGGTCTCACCTTCTGCCATTAGTTTGATCAGAGCTATTTTTTTATTGTGTAACTCAGTGTCCAGTATATCAGTTGTCCCCTCTAGGGCTTGCACTAACAGCTTATTCATTCCAGTAGTACCATTTGTAAAACTCAGGGAGGGTCTTAGACCAGGGTTTGAGTTCCCTGTACATGGTATTCCTGACCGATCCCCTGTATTACCCATGGTCTCCATTGTGTTGTCCATGTTGGGACCAAAAGCTGTAGAGAAATTGACCAATTCATGTTCCAGCCCATCATCCATTCCATCCAGGGACTGGGCAGATGGTTTACTGTTTACTGTTTTGATTGTTTGGTGGTGTCTTAGGCCAGAATATGCATCTCCTGTAAATGCCATTTTGAATGTATTCCAACATTTGTAGCGGCCGAGGTCATATTTGCTGGCTTTTCAGTGCACGATCTGTCAATTGCAAGATCTGATGAATGCTTGTATGGCATGCAAAAGGTTCCCTCTAGTTTATGGTCTTATGGTAATACATTGGCTACTGTATTGCCCAAACTGAAAATTGCATCCCGTGCATTTTCAATTACTGGTCCACTATATTGTAATGTACCTCCCTTATATATATGGCAGGGATCATCTGTATTCAGTTTTAAGAAAAAAATTGAAAGAATTATTATTATTGAAATATTCATGTGTGGTAGAACTGTGTTCTACCATTCCGCATGCCAAGGAGGAGGGATGTCTCATTTGTTCTCTTGTTCTTCTTTCTATATAAATCTGTTGCGCAACAGTGTTCCTGAATACCTTTCCTATTCATTTCTTCAACTGACATAGGTTGGCCACCTATGACAGTCCTTACTTTGTTTTTCTGAAATCTTTTTCCATCTTTGATATTTCTTTTTCACCTTCCGTCCCTCACCTTGACCTCCCATAACCTTGCTTTAAGTGAAGAAAGCACAGAGATGCCTAACTTGCCAGACTTACTTGCTGGCTGATAAATAAAGTACTGTACAGCATTTTGAAAGTGCTAGTGAATAAAGTTCTCATGTGCAGCAATGAAGTGTCCGGTGTTTATGTGCAAATGTAGAATTCATACAAATGTTATGCATAACAAACATTATTAAAGGGGTAGTGTCATAATTAATTAGAAATAGGAGATGTTGAGAAAGGGACTCCTGGCTGGCAAGTGGAAATTCAAATAATTAATACAGTTGAGGCTTGCCTTGCTCCCCCTCCAGTTCCCCTTATATATCTGAAAATGAAGCATTGTATAAAGTGACTGGGTGGACAAGAGCAGCAACCCCTTTTTTCTTTCTGTTCCCTTCCCTGCTGCTGTCTGTCCTATCTGTGAGCTCAAAAGTAACAAGGTGCCACAAACAATATTAAAATATGAGGTATGTGGCTCTCTTGCCATTTGTTTTCAGAAGCCCCAAATCCAAGAAGGCCAAAAGGAAAGTTTGAGCCAATGGCTTGCAAAAGCAGCCACCAGTAACACACCTCATTTCGTTTTTCAGTGTTTAGTATGAAGCTGAAATTAAGGCAGTTTGTGAAGAAATAGTACAAGGTTCATTGGTATATAAAGAAATAAAAAAGTACAAGAGCTATATAATTAGCCATTTACCAGAACAAAAGGTTAAGAGGTAAAGGGAGTCTAATTATTACTATTAAAAGACTGATCACATCTATAATTGACTCTTCCCTCTCCTCTTTTTCTACCCCCATATCTGTCCCTTCCACATTCCTTTGACCCTGGTTCCTGCTCTAAATTCTCCATATCGTATCACTATATATCTTTTTATATTAGGTTTTATTTATGTTTGGTGCACCTGATATGTATATTTCTTTACTTTTATGAAAAATTGTGTCCTACCCAAAACTAGCTGTATCTTCTGTTCCAAACATATACTACTGTCAATGCTACCTGCTGATACTTTGCATATACTGTATTATTATATCTCACTTTATTCGTATTATTACTATTTTCTTGTGTGTTGCATCTCATGTATATTGTACCTTGTTCCTTGTTAACATACCCAGGTCCACCTCGAAAATGAGCTTGCTCAACAGTGATCGCCTGGTTAAATAAAGACTTTGATTGATTGATTGAGCTGTGCTTTGAACAGGGATAAGGAGCAAAGGCTTTTGAACATGTAATACTTAATGTAGGCATTTAAAACTTCCTTTACTGTGTTACAAAATGTCTTGCTGTAAACCAGCCATTTCTCTGCAACCTTCCCATTCACTGTGCAAGGCTTAGCTGTAGTCAGGGGCTGATGGAATGATTTCCTACAGGGAAGGCAGCGTCCTCTAATGCCCTACTTTATGCTACAAAGTGCAGTCACTCTCAAGAGAATGGGTGGGGCTAAGGCTCATTAGAACCTAATTTGTTATTCATGGCTGTTTTAGTAGTCCTAGATGTATATTGTTACCACATTACCTGCCTGATGTTAAAGCTAATACAGAATGGTTTATGATCCTGGGTCATTCTGCCTGATGTTATAAAGTCAGGGATAGAAAGATAGTGAAACAGCTTAAGTGCCTAATCACCTGACTAATAATGTCATGAGTAGCAGAGTATATAAACTGACCACCAGGGTGAAATTCAGATAGGTGGGCCAGTCTATTGCTGTCCTCAGAGAGAGAGAAGGTGTATGTTAGCACACAGTACTGAGTTGAAAGCTAAGTTAAGACCAGAAAGGAATATTTAGGTGTGCTGAATTAACACCGTATTTTCTTTTCTGTAAATGTTTATTTTATTATTTCAATTTTCTACAAAAATAAAAATGCTAAACAATTTTATGTGTTTTTTATGCACCTAATGTTGTGTCTGCCTGTTTGTGTGAAATCCCACACCCTACGACATCATGTACATGTTTTTTGTAACTCGTTGTCATTGTGTAATATATTGTTTTGCCAGTGCTGTAATTATCGTAAATAGTGCAGTGACTTTTGTGTTCCGGGTCAGTCCTGAAAAAAAGGGCCAATGATCCAGTGTCTCTTACCCAGTTAACAAATGAATGAATGAATGAATGAATAAATAAATAAATAAATAAATAAATAAATAAATAAAATGTTTGATGCTGGCTGCGTCCTCTGTGAGAGAGAATCGCTTGACAAAGTTTCAGCAACACAAGGTATTTCTTTATCGTGGGGCAGATTAGGGATAAAAGATACAAAAACTGAGGTTTGTGATGGAAAATGTACACCGGGTAGTTGAAATAACAGTTTGCCATTTGCATTGTGGTGGTCAGAAACATTTTGGCTTTTATCAGGGCCAAACTGGGAGACAGTCACTTTACTTTGATCATTTGGTTTTGTTTGGAAAATAATCTTATTTTGCTCTACCGAATTTGAATAGTTTCCTGTTCATTCTTGAGGTCAGAAGCTGGAGTTGTGCTGGTGGTTTCTTTATGATGTAATTTTTTCAGAGCCTCCTGTAATTGCCTATGGGTTACTTGATATCTCAATTGTTTAACTTGCAGGCATTCCTG
Source organism: Neoceratodus forsteri (assembly GCA_016271365.2). Lineage (NCBI taxonomy): Eukaryota > Metazoa > Chordata > Ceratodontiformes > Ceratodontidae > Neoceratodus > Neoceratodus forsteri. The sequence goes on along the minus strand of CM057456.1, from coordinate 834,429,193 downwards.
TAACTCATTTACCTTTTTGTCTGGTGAATTTAAAGAAGTCATTGTGGGTATCTGGTTGTCCATAGAAATGGTCATATCCATATGAAGTTCTTTGTTCTTTTTGTCTTCTAAAGTTCCTGTAGTGTCAAAACATTCTTTGGTCTCCTAGAATAAGGAGGTTGGGGTTGAAGCCAAGCCCTGATTTTTTTGCCAACTCATTGCATTCACCTCTTCCTCCTCCTCCACTGTCCAGCTCCAAACTGGGCTCCTCTATCCCTGCTCACAGGAAGAAGAAGTGCCCCCTGTTGCAAGAGTAGGGGAATTTTTTTTATTTAGAAAATAAAACTAATAATATATAAAGAAAGTATGTTCAAATCATACACTCTAAACCATAACATAATACATATATATATATATATATATATATATATATATATATATATATATATATATATATATATATATATATATATATATATATATATATATATATACAGAAAAAAGTATTTGTATCATACAGTACAAAATGATGAAAAATTCATATGGAAATGAAAGAAAGAAAATAAAAAGAAGCAGGAAGCCACCCTTCCCCTACTACTAGAATTATGGAGAATTTATGTTTTGCACTTCTATAATCTGACAAACAGCGTTGGCTTACTAAAAAAAAACATAAATCATGGTACGGATAAATGAAGTATCTTAATCTCATAGATGAAATGCATTTATCAAATCCATTACCCAGCCACCAGGAATTAAACCACATACCCACCCCCCCCCATTAAAAATAGTAGAAAATTAAACTGTGTACTGACATAATGTCAGAATGTCATCACATAAATCCAACTAGACTAATCAAAGAATAGAGAAGGTTATATTAACTCCATATGGTTCAGTGAAGGTGTGCATCCTTAATTTAAATTTATTAAAGAATAGACCGATCTTGTTGTACAAAAAAAAAAAAACAGTACACCCATTCCATGCAAGAAATCATAAAAAAATTCCTCCAGAGAACATCTTCAAGGCCAACATCTTTATTCCTCTCTGAGTTATAAACAGACTGTAGATTCTGTATCACCTGTATCACTATCTGGTGAGTACTGTATTCTTTCTGTTGCAAGACAAAAGCACATCTTGCTTGCCATAGATAGTAACCACAAAGGGGAGAAGAATAACTTCAAAGTACTGGGGTGGTATTTAGATAAACCAATGGGAAACAGACCCAAGACTATGACCTCATATGTCACATGAGGGAAACACCCGTCTCCCCACGCTGTAATCACAGCAAACCAAAACTGTTGTGCATAAGGGCACTCTATAAGGAAATGGTCTTGGGTTTTCAATGTCCCTGGGCAAGTAAATCTAGGACACGTGCAATCTTTGATCTGTTTGTGCTTATGAGAATTCTTAACCCCTAACCTTCCATGACAGACAAGCCATGTGATATCCCATACCTTCAAAGGAAGATGTTTATCCATCAGTTGTTTAAAAATATTCAGGAGTTGACTATAATTATTGTTTTATTTATTTATTTATTATTATGATTATTCGCTAATAAAATGGCCGACATCAGGGCAGATCTGCATCCAGCGGCTTCTATGGGGGATGCTGTTGAACAGCGTGCATTCACAGTACCTTAGTCTTCTTGGTGTTCCTTCAGCAGACCTGATTTAGTGGATGTCATGAGGATAATCTATGGTGTTCACCCTATGAGCTGTAGTTTGGATCCTGGACTGACTTCCCTAATATTGGGTTGTTGTGACATCATCGGTCCAATCCTTATGCAAATAGTCTGGTGCTCCTTGGAATTTGGTGAGTTTCCTAGCTCCCTGAAAGAGGTGGTGGTGACACCCCTCTTGAAGAAATCTACCTTGGACCCTGACTGTTTCACAAACTACAGACCTATCTCAAACCTACCCTTTATTGGGAAGATGATTGAGAAGGTAGTGGCGGCCCAATTGGAGAACCATTTAACCATCCATGGCATCTACGAACCCTTCCAATCAGGTTTTCGAAAAAGACATAGCACTGAGACTGCGCTGGTTCAGGTGCTTAATGATCTCCTGAGGGCGAGAGACCAGAAGAGACATTCTATTCTAGTTCTTCTTGATCTCTTGTCAGCCTTTGACACCGTGGATCACGTGGTGTTGTTAGCACACCTGAGGCAGATTTGTGGAATATTGGGAGCCGTCCTTCGATGGTTCACCTCATTCCTCACTGGGAGATCACAAAGAGTTGTGTCGGGGCTTTTTTCCTCTGGCCCAACATCTTTGTTATGTGGGGTGCCTCAGGGTTCTGTGCTGTCTCCCATGTTATTCGAGGTGTATATGCTGCCCCTCGGAGATATTATAAGATGGTATAAGCTGAGGTTTCATTGCTGTGCAGATGATACCCAGCTATACCTGTCTTTCTCTCCTGACCAGGATGGAGCTCTCTCAGTGTTCAACAACTGTCTGAAAGAAATCCAGGGTTGGATGGATTCTAGTTGGCTGAAGTTGAAGTCAGAAAAGACAGAGGTTTTAGTAGTGGACCCAGGCTGTTGGATGGAGGGGTCGCCTGTTGGTGCACCCTCAGGAATTTTTCTTGGGGGTGTGTCACTTCTGACCTCTGAATGGGTGCATAACCTAGGGGTTATCTTGGATGATAGGCTGACACTGCAGTCACAGGTGTCAGCAGTCATCAAGACTTCCTTTTATCGCCTTAGGAATATTGCTAGAGTGAAACACCTTGTTCCGTCTGACACGTTACCTATGCTGGTCCACACCTTTGTGTCCTCACATTTGGACTACTGCAACTCCCTGTATTTTGGGCTTTCTGGGGTTGAAATCTGCAGCCTTCAGCTAGTGCAGAACACAGCTGCCCTGGTTTTGATGGGGACCAGTAGGTCTTGTCATATTACCCTGGTGCTGTGCGAACTGCACTGGCTTCCTGTTTGGTGGCGGATCACCTTTAAAGTCTGTTAATTGACTTTCAAAGCTCTGCATGACCAGGGTCCAGCCTATCTCAAAGATCTTCTAGTTTTCTACTGCCCTGGCTGATCGCTCCGCTCAACCGATGAGGGGTTGCTAGAGATTCTGAGAGTGAGTTTAAATTCTTCTGGCTGTAGAGCTTTTTCCTACACTGCTCCCACTCTTTGGAACTCTCTACCCCATCGGTTGTGGCAGTGCACCTCCATGAAGGAATTTGAGTGGTTTAAAAATGTATCTGTATCAAATTGCCTTTTTATAGTACTCTGTATAAATTGTGGATGAAATTGTAGTTTTTATGAGTGTTTCATATTGTATTATAATGTCTGTTTTTTATGTGTTTTGTACAGCGCTTTGAAATCTTGAAAGGCGCTTTAAAAATAAAATGTATTATTATTATATCATGTTGTGCTAAGTTTTGTGGGGTCTGTGTGAAATGTGTGGATAACATAACTGAGAATAGTGAGCGACATGTATCCCTAAGCAATTGCTTAGTGGAAATATGTCATATTTTAATCTTGTAGCATGCAGGTAAAATCAGAGAGGAATTTTAAAGGGTTTCAAAGACTGTGGTAGCCCAGAGGGGGATTTCCAGCCCTCAATGAAGATGTACAGTCTAGACTCCATATTGGCTAATCACAGGGGACTAGCTGCAGACAATATTGGGACCATATTTTGATAAAGAAAAATGCTGAGAAAAAATAAAACTTGATGAATCATCCAATCTACCCATGCCTGCTCCCCAGAAATGAAGTGGCCGAGAATTGTGGGAGGTTCCAGGTGAGTTGCTGCATGCTGTTCAGCTGAAGAAGAACTGATACAGCAGGACCTGAGTAAAATAATTTTAATATTTTGAAAAGGTATGCCATCTATGCTTTGTTCCATACCTGTCTACATACTCAGGATATTCCAGGCCATCTTGTGTGGCTCATTTTCTTGTGGTCCTCTGCTGCTGTCTTTTGTCTCCCCCATATTCTGGAGTGCTGAGGAGGGAGTAGCCCATCTGGGGTGAGGCGGTGAAGAAAGTGCTGCGGAGCGTGTTCGGTGAGCAGAGGAGTCCGAGGTAATTGCAACTGATTGTGGTGACTGTCAGTTGCTTGCTTGGAGTATTTGCCCCAGAAGCCTATTTTTATGAATTTTGGCTGAGTGTGGTTATCCTGGACATAGGAGGAGGATGATGCCTGCACTATTTCAGCTGGTCTAATAAGGAAAGTGCAAAGTGTTCACTAGTAAATTTTTTGTAGATAATTCTGCTGTCCTAAATTATTTTTAAACTATCAGCTTTGCTAGTTTCCTAAATCAAAGCTGGGGGGGGGGAGGGAATTCCATTTTCCTGTAATTTTGTTTTATTAACTTTTTCCTAGTTTTTTTAGTATATTATTTATAATTGAAAGCACGTTCACAACACTTTTTATGTTTGTCTCTCGTGATGCCCTAGCATAGATACACATGCACTGCTGAGTGAAAGTAGATCACTCTGCATCAGAGAGGGTGTGGGAATGAGCTCTGAATGTGGCCTGCGTACTGCTGAATCCACCCTTTGTAATTTTACACCGGCCTGTGTTACACTGTGTCATCTTTCCAGTGTACTGCCTCTGTTTTTTTCCCTGCCATTTCAGATTGCTGGATTTGTTGGCGTGAACATGGTGGAAGTGTCTTTTATTTAAGGCATTCATGAGCAATTTTATAGGTGTTTTATGTAAGCGTTGAAGCTGTGTGGCTATGTCCTGAATTTTTTAGAAGGCTGTAATGTTTTTAGAAGGCTGTGATGTTACTAGCTAGCTCTGAGGAAACTTCTATTTAGAGTTTATTAATTCTGTTTTGTTTTACGTTTGTAAAGCAGTTCTTAATTAAGCATTTTTATCTTCCTTTGAAGCTTTTTGCTATTTGGAGTTCAACGGATAAGTCGCCAGTCTGCAATAATATTGACAGCCAACAGTTTTGAACTGGAAGAACTGCTTAAAAAGCTGCACGTGGATTTTTGATACTTTGCACAGTGGTACCTGTTTTCTCAGAAAGAGTTTAAGACCTTCTTGGGACTCTGTTGTGAACAAAGATACTACTTAAAGAACTTTTTTGAGAAAGAGGAGAAGCAGCTACTCCAGCAACTTTTCAACTATACGACTATCTTCAGACAATAATTTTTTGGGCTGTTTTTTCAGACTGTTATTTTGGACTGGCTAAATTGTGTTGGATACAAGAGACATAAAAGAGACTTCCTGTTTGGTGTTGTTCGAATTGGTTAGAAATGAAGAATGTGTCTGTTTTTATTTTAGAGTTATGCTTTTTCCTGCATATCTTATATTGTGTGGCATACGAGAGAGATGTTTACATTTCTTTTGCCTGTTTTTGAGATACAAGAGAAATGGCATTTACCAGAAGACAGAGAATGAATAATAGTCAAACCTTCCCTGTACATGAATTAACAGTTAAAAACATTAAAATAGCAGGGAGAGAAATTAAGATTAATGACCATTTTAAAAAAAGAATGGGAATTTTAACACCTCCACTCTGAGTGGTAACATAACCTCATCTGAGATCCTGAAGGTTATACAAAATGGAAGACATTTAACAGAAGCAGTCGATGTCTGTATAGCCCTAGATTACATGGGAGAGTTGGAGGCACAGATGTGGGAAGCTAATGACTGTAGTGTTATTGCTGAAATCTCTGGAGTTGGGTATGATTACCATAACTCTGATAGTCTGGAAAGTTCCCACAGTCTATGGAGAAAGCCTGGGGATACTACCTCTATGGATAGTAATATCCTAAATGATCCAGGGGTAGTGGGACTAGAACCAGAATCAGAGCCTGTGAGACTAGTGCATAGGAATAATGAATTTAAGGAGGTGTTAGATGATTTACAACATACAACAGATGGCCTTAGATGTATGGAAAAGAATTTTACGAACTCCAGGTGTTATTGTAAAGATGGGGTGATAATTGTACAAAACAATCCTATAGTAATAATCTTTGTGCACAGGAAACTGAGAACTTGATTCCCTCTAGGTTGAGTAATGAATTAATTGCCCTATTAAGGGATCCAAAAGATTATTTTTTGATTCTAATGGAACAATTGGTAATTAATAAGGATTTATTAGAGGAGGTGAAAGTACAAGTGGCTATTAATGAAAGTAAACTTAGTCAGATTTTTGGAAAAAGTTGATTACTTGCAAGATAAGCTAGAAAAGATAGCCAAATCTGAGAACAAGGAAGTGGTTACAAATATAAAACAGTATTCTGACATTATAGAGATGAGTCAGTTGAGACCTGATTTTAGTATAAGTGACTTTCCAGATTCTCCTAACAAAGGGATCTTAGGGGTTAAACATCCAAGGAAAAATAAAAGATCTAGAAATAGAAATAAAAGAAATATGCAACAAAATGGAAAGCAAGGAGAAGAGGTGGAGGTGACAGAAAATACACAAAACCAAGTGACCCGGAATGCACATGTGCCATCTAAACTAGACAAGGAATTGGCAAAGCTGGAGCAGGAAGTGATAGAATTAAGGTGTGATATAAAGACTAGTGAGTGTTTCTTTATGGAATTTGCTGTGAGCAATGATGAAAATGGAGAACAAGTTATTAAAGATAGTAGCAAAGTAAATACTCAAAAGGACATAAACAAAGATCCTGTTCCATTCTGCCCAGACCGGACAGTAAACCCATAATTACACTGTATGGCCCCCTTAACTGGGACAACTTTGAGGATGCTATGTTGGATTTTCATGCCTTGGAGTTCCTCAACAAGGAGCTGGATATGAAACTCACAGAAGCTGACATCGTGGAGATTAAGAGGGTGCCAATTAGTGTGGCAACCATTATTAATATATATTTTGACTCCCCTAGAACTGCACATTTTGTGTGTGTTAATAGAGAACTGTTGTTTGACAATGAGGTGTTTTTGTTCTTTCCCAATAGAGAGAATTTTAATAAATATAAATCTAATGGGTTGAATTTAAGGAATGAAAGTAGTAAAATAAGCAAAATTATAATGCTTTTTGGGATGAATCATATGATACAAGAAACAGACTCTAAGCTGACGGTAGCAATTTTTGACCTGCTGATGAATTTTCTGACGGTACCAATAGGAAATCTTGGCAGTATTCAAGCAAAGAGTAGGCATGAGGGGAGCCAGGTGGATATCTGTGTACCCAATGAGATGCTAGCAGACTTAATGTTACTCCAAGCTGGAAAATTAGACCATTTGGGTCTACATATGGTAGATCTTGCTGCTACTGATGATGGATTCCATAGAGCTGAGTTATCTTATGGTAATCTAGTTTTGCCTTTAGCAAATAGATTTATGATGTTAGCCACGTATAATGAGTGACTACCTTCCTTGGTGGCTAACCTTGCCATGGAGGTGGATAGTCTCTACCAAAGAACCAGATTTATTACTTGGAATATAGCTGGCTGGCAGCCCGTGTGGGCAGATGAAAAGTGTATTTACTTTTTAATGGAACATGAGATCATCTGTCTTCAGGAGACATGGCTATCCAAGGAGGTTGTTATTGATTTAAATGGATATGAAGCTTTTCAAGTCCCTGGCCATAAATGTAAAAAGTTGCCGACAGTCTCTGGTGGGATTATTACTTTGGTTAAAATTGATGTTTTTTGTAAGGTTGTAATCTAGAAAAGTGCAGTAAATTATGTGATCATTTCACTCAAATGTGGATTAATGGAAATATTAATGATGAACTGTTATGTACCCCCGGAGAACTCAGGTTATTTCTCGGAGGGTATATGGCAGGAAATATCTGATCAACTGAAAGAGGTATGGCAAATATTCCCTCAAGCAGAAGTACTTTTGGTGGGTGATCTACATGCTTGAATTGGCCTGTATGATGGTCTTGCAGATCATTCTTTCTTCATTTATAACCAAATAGATGAGTTACCATGTAGGCAGTCTAGAGATAAAGTGGTTAACAAAAGTGCAAAATCTGTATTGTAAATAGTTAAAGAAAATAATATGTATCCCTTAAATAAAAGATTAGAAGGCGATAAAGAGGGGAATTTTACTTATGTTTCCCCACGGGGTGCTTCTGTGGTTGGTCTTGCCCTTTGGACTGGTCAATTGTGCTGTTGGACAAAATGTGAGGTGTTAATAAGAGCTGAAAGTGACCACTATCCTTTTGTTATGGAAGCCCAGCTAGGTTGGGTAAATAGGCAGGTTGAAGATCCTGTTCCATTTACAGAAATTAGAGCTGCACAAAAAATTATATGGAGGCAGAACTCTTATAGTGATATCTTCCCAATTATTCAAAGATCAGTACTAACTCATTCTTAAGAGATCATTAGTAATTATGACATTAGATATATTTCCAATGAGCTAAGTGCTCTGTTCATTGAAATCAAAACTGTTCTGGAAATACCAATAAAAGCAGGCAGGAATCTGCCTATTGATACTTGGTTTGATAATGATTGCAGGAAGGCCAAGGCAGAGGTTAGGACATTTTGTAGAATATATAATAAAGGTAGAAAACAGGTTGATCTTAAGATACTGAATGGGAAAAGAGGGCTTATAAGGAACTTATTATAAACAAAAAGAAAAGTTTTGTATGAAGCCTAATGGAAGAAAATGCTTGAGGCAGTGCAAGAAAAGGACAACAGAGCATTCTGGTCCCTTGTGGCTAAGGGTTTTAATCAATATAAGGCCAATATCAATACATTAATCTCTGAGGAGGCTTGGGTAGCCCATTTTAAGGGAATTTATTTTAACCTTAAGGTAGAGAACTTTCAAGTGTTAAGACAGGCTTTTAATAAATTACAGCCTATAGCATTAGATGAGACCTATCTAGCTTTATATACACTGAAAAAGCATAAGGTAGCAGGCCCGGATGGAATACCAGCTGAAGTATTTCTAACAGAAATTCATTCATGGTGTACATATTTGACAGTGTTTTATAATAAATGTATAATTTCAAACAGCTATCTTAAATCATGGCAAGGAGCTAATATTGTCCCGCTTCATAAAAAAGGACCATTAAACAACCCAAAGATGTACAGACCAATAAGTCTTCTAGATGTAAACCTTAAAATCTTTTAAAAAATAATACTGATTCGGCTTCAACAGGAGGTTGAAAAAAAAATGGAGAGTATACATTTCAAACAGGGTTTAGACACAGTAGCTGAATATTCAAAGGGTTGCGCCATACTTTAACAGGGTTCTTGTCGCTAACTCAAAATGTGCCATTCTGCGATATTGAGAAGGGGCCAGTTGCGCCACCGAAAACACGCTGAGCCACAGCGCAATGGAAATGAAGGCATGCGCAACCGAAGGGGGCGGATCCATGCATAAAGTGCGCAATGCGATATCTGAACACTTGCGCAATGCGCAAGAGTGGCTCAGCCAGAGGATGCGCTGTACCGGATGTGAGCCAAAATAAAAAGGCTCAAGGGAGCGGCGCAAGAACTCTAGCAGGCCGCAAACCGGGGGAGAGAGACAGAGAGAGAGAGAGAGAGAGACAGAGACAGGAGCAGGAAGGGCAGAGAGGGACAGTGGGTCCTGGAGGACAGAGAGGCCAGTGGGGGTGCCTGTGCAGTGGAAGCAGCAGTGGGGGCAGTGGGGTAACACAGGAACAGCAGCTGGGGGCAGGAGCCAGGAGATGGACAGTGTCAGCTTCCACATGGAAGCTGTAATGAGGGGTGAGACAGCATGCTGCAGGGGACGTGGCGCGAGGGGCCTGTCGGCGCCCCGACAGGTGGTGTCGTCGCCGCATCAGCTACGAGCTGTACACAGATGTCGAGATTGTGCCGGTACCGCCTGAACAGGGCAATACTGAGACGGCTCAGTGAGCTGTGCAGTGATGTGATGCGGCACCCTCACGACGGAGCATGCTCTGTCCATGGAGACCAAGGTGACAGCCTCATGTGCCTGCTCGCCACGGGCACCTTCCAGAGGCCGACAGGTGACACCACAGGCATACGCAGTCGGCCACGTCCACATCCTCACCCAATTCCTCAGCGCACTGCTGCCTCATGCTCGCGGAGTACATCCATTTCCCCAGCACCGCTGCAGGCGTATAGCAAACATGCAGGAGTTCCACAGGGTAGCACATATGCCTGGCATGCTAGGGGCCATAGACTGCACCCATGTGGCCATTCAGACGCCACCTGGCCTCGACGGCCAAGCGACGCAACCGAAAGGGCTCTCGAGTGTCAACTTCCAGGTGGTGTGTGATGCCACTGGGTGCATCATCAATGTCTGTGCCACACACTTGGCGGAGCACATGATGCCTTCATATGGCACCAATCTGCACTGTGCCATCGATTCGAGAGTGGGAACATCCCCACGGGTCATCTAGTGGTGAGTACACATGTATGGATGCAAACTCTGTGCAAGGGTGGAATGACACAGGTGCCATGGTAGTGGCACACAAGGATATGGGCAATATGGACCTGACCTGACACTGATCTCCACTATCTCCACACAGGTGACTGTGGATACCCACTCCGTCCTGGCTGCTCACACCATACGGCGCCCGACCCCAGTGCAGCACGGTTTCAATGAGGCCGCACGCCGCAACACGGAACATCATAGAGCGGGTGTTTGGGATACTCAAGGCACGCTTCGATGCCTGGACACCTCGGCGAGCTCCTACAGTACAGGCCCCAGAAGGCCTGTGGGATATTCCTGGCCTGTTGCATCTCTGCACAACATGGCCAAAGACCATGGGATATCCGACAGGTCCAAGAGGGGACAGCGATGGGGACGCCAGTGGCACCGTGATGTGGGTGATGAGCCGCCCCCTAGGACGGAGGGAACCCGACTGACACGGCAGGCCCAGCTGCACCGGGACACCATTGCAGAAGAGCACTACGCACAACACAGGTAAGTCAAGGGGACATGTGCAGGCAACACTGTCCATGCGCAAAACCACAGGCACACAGGGAACACACCGTGCATGAAGGTCAGGGAGTTGAAGGGTCCAGGCATACCAACACACCATCAGAGAGGTGAGCACTCACATGGACACACACACACACACCAGGCAGCATACAGGGCAGCAGCAGCACTGCGGAAATGACACGCCAACACACAGCACCACCAACCACCTCACCACCTGGACTGTCCACGCACGTGTGTCAGGACCTGGGCAACCTGCACCTTGGTGTACAGTGCAATGCAGGCATCATCATCCACACGCACCTGTGGACAGCAGTTGGGAGAGTGTGCAGGTGGTCCGTGTGTCAGCTTGGTGAGCAGAGCACCCAGCAGTGCACTGCCCACCATGACACACATTGCACACAGGGCAGCACCAGACAGGGCCTGCATTGGGAGACAGCTCAGTCAGGGAGCACTGTCCCACGGCCACCACGGATGCGTGGGCGGCCCCGCCGTGGCCTAGCAGCACTGGCAGGCTGTGCAGGGGCCACATCGGGTGGCGCTAGTGCACCACCAGGGGTCCCAGTGTGCGACCGTGACCTTGCCCACACAGGGGTCTGCATCCCGCCAAACAAACTTGCACCAGGGGTGCTCGGGATGCCCACAGCAGAAACCGGCGTCGACAGGCCTGGTGTCACATGACGCCGGGAACGGGGAGTGGAGTGCGCACTGTGTGGGGTGCGTGGTACAGGGTCACCAGACAGTGTGGTCAATGCAGTCGCCACAGAGACCACTGCCTGGGTCAGCCTGTCGATGGCAGCGGTCACATCCGTCCGCATATGGACCATCTCGGCCCGGTCCCAAGCACACTCCCTGCTATGCCGCTCCACGGACACAGTCAGTGCCTCCACGGACCTTGCAACCCGTCCCTGCAGCTGTACCGACTCCTGCAGCAGGCGGGTGTGCGCGTCCAAAGGGTACTGTGCCCCAATGGCATCGTGACCCCCAGGGTGTGGATGGTCCTGGTGCACAGCACCCCTTGAGGGTGGCCGCTGTTCACCAGGACCAGGTATGGGCAGATCTAAGGGTGGTGGACAAGTGCCACTGCTTGACGCTGTCCCCCCAGGCCTGGTGTGCAACTGCTGCTGCCGCCCCTCCAACTGCTGAGCCCCCAGGTCCACCTGTTCCACCCTGTGCTGTCAACAGTGCCAGACACCTGCTCAGCCACCGATGCTGCCCCACCAGTGCTGACAGGCCCAGCCTGTGACTGTGCCAGCATGCTGGTACACAGGTGTGGAGCAGGGCAGGGCCGTGGCTCAGCTGCCATGTGTCCCTCGTGGGACACACACCTATCACTGGCCATTGCAGGCCTGCTATCATCAATAGTGCCGGTGCGTGCCACTGCCATAGGCACAGCATGCTGGCTCACCTGCATGCCAGACTGCTGTGACACAGGCTGTGCATCCCCTGCACCCGTATCACTGCCGGCGGAGTTGTTGGGCCAGCCGGCCTGCTGCTGCAGTGCCTGCAGGCTGCTGGTGGAGGTGGATGGTCCCTCCTCCTGGTCCAGCAGGTCTGCCTCACTGTCAGCACCCACCACCACTGTCTCCTGCAGACGAACAGGATCTGAAACAGAAAGAGAGTACATGTGAGTGCATGTGAACAACAGCCCCCCCCACAACATCACCATGTCATACCGTGCAGTGATGGGCTTCCACCCATCTGGAATCCTCCGCCTGGAACACCTGCAATGGCACTCGGCTGCATGGCCGTGACCAGTGTCTCCTCGGTCGGGGTCAGCTGCAACACCACCGTGGTCCCCCACCAGTGGCAGCACGTGCCACCCTGAAGGCTGCCACCTTCTCCTTCAGCCTCCTGCGGTCAGTCCCCATCTTTTTGCGGCATTCCTGCATGGAGCGCTGGTGGCTTCCGTGCAGGTTGACGGCCAGAGCTACCCCCTCCCATGCAGCTGCACGCTGCTGAGGGGTGCCCCTCCGCCCACTCAAAAGCGGCTCATCCTCCAGGTAGGCCTGGAAGAGGGCCTCAGTCTCTGCTGTGGTGAAGTTCGGCCTCCTCCTCCTATGCCCGCCGTCCACAGCCTCAGCCTGGTTCTCGTCAGTCATGGTGATCTGTATGGGTGGAAGTGGACACCTGTCACTGTGCAGTCCACAGCATTTCCCATGAGCATGGCTGCAGGTCGGGGCGGGGGCAGAAGCCCCTCTTCCTCCGCATGGCAGATACTGATGGAAAGGGTGCCCTCTGCCCCTTCCTAAGTGCCCTCATCATGCTCAGCCCCCTCAACCTATGACATCCTCCAGCACCCCTGCCCATGAGCATTGTCCTGAGCATCACACAGCATGTAACTCACCTCTCACCTGCAATAACCAAATCTGGCCGCCACAACCCAGTGTCGCATTTTTATAGCGCAACACATGCAAATGGGGTGTGGCGCAACTTTAATGACATGCTAATCGTGCCACTGCACCTTTGCATGCCTGATCGATTGACGGTATATGTCGCTGAATATCGCGACGGCGCTTAGCGCAATAGGGAAGGTCCGCTGAGCCGATGGCGCATGTTTGTGGCTGTGTGCTACACTGCATTGCGCATGCCCAGACAGGTTACGCATGCGTCGATCGTGCTGCAGACCTGCTGAGCGCGATAGGCGATTCTGGCCATGGCCACCATTGTGCCAGTGGCGCTACAGCACTGGGCACTATATGGCGCTGTGGCACTTCTGCGCGATAGTCCACTGTGGCACTGGTGCTCTGCTTAGCAGTTGAGCAGGATGCCTATACATCCCATGGCGCTGTGCGTAGCCTTGCGTCATTGCCGTGACGTTGTGTATGCCCTCTGACCCCTGGCGCTGTGGGCATGCCATGTGTACGTCCCTATTGCGCTGTCTGGTTACAGCGCCATGTAAAGTGACGGCGCTGCGCGAACAGCGCGATTGGAGCCTGTGCTGGTCTATTGCGCAACAACTCCATGTGGGGTCACAGCGCAGCGGGGCGCCATATTGCCTGCTGTAAAGTTGGGGCCATGGCTAGGAGGAGGGCGGTGTCCTGGAGCCCAGTTGAAGTGGCCAACCTAGTGGAGCCCCACTATGAGGGACTATGGTGAGGCCCCTCACCGGACCTAGGACCCATTTGTGGCAGCAAGTGGCCACTGACCTGGTGGGGTCACTGGCGGGCGGTCTGCTGAGCAGTGCCGCACCGGTGCCAGTGATCTCCGCCAGAGGACCGGAACTATTGGCCGGCTGCGTTCCCGTGCCAGGCGGGGCCTTGTGCCTAGGCCACGTGAGTGTACCATCTATTCACCTATATTCTCTGTAGGGGTGTGTGTGTGCCTGGATGGCTGTGCATCGGTGTGTCAGTGTGTGCAGCTGTGCGATGGATGGTTATGGCTGTGTGGGCAGGCAGTCTCACTGGGGCAGGGGGCACTCTGCTTTTGAGTCACACTGATGTTTGTCTCACCATATGTCTCCCACAGGCCGGATGGTGAGGACGCCGGACAATGGTGATGTGGGCCATGCCAGGGCCCCAGTGCCACAGGCTGTTGGGCCACAGCAGCAGCATCAGCAGCAGCAGCGGCAGCAGCAGCAGCAGCAACAGCAGCAGCAGCGGCAGACCGAGCTGCTGGAGGAGTGTGAGTATCATTACGTCATGGATGCTATTGCATGCTGGGGGGGCAAGATCACCAACCATGCTGGACACAACCAAAGGGGAGGTCATAGTTCCACTATACGAAACAGTAGTGAGTCCCCACACTGGAGTACAGTGTACAGTTCCGGAGAACATACCATGTATGGACAGGGACTGGTGGAGAGCGTCACAGGAGGGCGACATGGATGGTGCATGGATTGCATCACAAGTCCTATGCAGACAGGTTGACGGAACTGAACATGTACTCCTGGAGGGGAGCAGGGTGGGGATATGATGGGGACATACAAGTATTGTAGGGGGGAACAGAGTGCAGGAAACAATATTTGTAAGCGTAAGGGATGTTCCAGGACTAGAGGGCATGGGATGCAGTTGGGGGGGCTTGTTTAAGAGGAACATGAGAAAGTGTTTCTTCACATGATGGGTGGTGGACGAGTGGAACACCCTGCCAGAGGATGTGGTGGTGGCTGACTTGGTCACGGGATATATGTATGCGTGGGTTCGCCATGAGGGACTTCTGGAGGTCAGGGGTGAGGGGGAATGGACTTATAGGACAAGAGAGTGATCGTACAAGGCCAAATGGCCAGACTGGGTGTCCCATAGGCCCTTATCTGCCGACACTGTCTATGTCTCCATGTATGTAGGCGTGACACAGGTGACCTGCATCACAGTGCAGCATCACGACCGTCTGTGTATGCATCACAGGTGGTCCAGGCATGCACTGGGCACATAGCTGTGTAACTGGCATAGCACACGTTGCCACATCACATGACAGCCTAGTTTGTACTGTGATTGATGTGGGCGTGTGTGGGTGGTGTCGCATGGCTGGTGCCGCCTGTTTGTGATGGCCATGTGCATGTTCACTGTGGGTGGGTGCATGCCATCACATGTGCAGGACATTGGGTTAGATGGGTTGCAGGTTGGGTGGTGTTCAGGGTTGTGGTCAGTCTCAGCCATTGACTGTGTTCCCATTTTCCTAGGCCTCGGTGTGCTGCGGCGCATGGTGCATGATCTGCAGCGCCTGACCCAGGTGGTGACGGACAACCAGGAGGTCCTGCAAGCCCTACAGTGCCAGGGGGAATGGCGGCGCAGGTACAGGAGGGGACGCCAGCAGGGGGAGGAGCAGGAGCCAGCTGGGCCGTAGCCCACCTTTCATTTCACCTTCACCCATCCCTTTCACCCTGCCTTCCCTCTCCAAGTTTTTATTCCCTTCCCCTTGAACACCCTGCCTTTACCCGTCCCCCCCCAACTTGTACATAGTTCGACCTTTGTTGTTCACTGTTTTATTTAAATATACATTTCTATTTTGGTACAACTGCTGTGTTGGTGTCTGCTTTGCAACTGGCTCTGGGTGCTCCGTTGCAGGGGTGTACATGCCATCTGGGCTACTATGGTCCTGGGTATGTGTGTGTGTGTGTGTGTGTGTGTGTGTGTCCATGGGGAGGTATCACCAGCATAGCATTGTCTTTCTGTTGCTCTTGCCATCTACTGCCACCACTGCTGGGTGCACAGGGTGGAGTCTGGCTGGTCTGCTTCTGCAGCATGGGGTTGGCGTGTGGCACAGGGTGCATGGTGTTTCCTGCAGTGCCTGTCACTGCACATGGCCGTGTCTTGAGGGCACGGTGCACACTGTGCTGTGCGTCTGGGGGACTATGTGCACTGTGGTTGTCAACCCCTGGGTGTGGCACTCTCTGCCTGCCAGTGGTTGTGCTGGGGTGTCATGGCTCTGCTATGCTTTTGTTGGCTTGTCCCATGGGCACGTGGATCATCCGTCCCACCCCAGTGATGCTGTGCTTGGGGTGTGCCAGTGTGGTGTGGGTTCTGCAGTGAGTTCCTGTGCCCATGTGTGGCATGGCTGGCGGTGGGCCCAGCCTGCCTCCCTGGATGTGCAGTTCATTGCTCAGGGGCTGTGCTTGTGCTATGGCAGCTCTGCACTGCTCAGCTGAGCTTCCATGGTTCGCGCCATAGCGCAGCATTTTGGCTCAGCCTCTCCTACCTGGTTGCGCGATGGCGTAGTATGTGCGATATTGTGACGTTGGTTGCTTGCGCAATTTGCTCTGCTCCATGTTTGAATATCGCACCTGTTGCGCATTTGCGCAACTGATTTGTGCTTGCTCCTGCTGTTGCGCTACTTTTGAGCGCAGTTTGAATATCTGGGCCTGTCTGTCCATTTTGGACAGAAAATATGTAAAACTGAGGGGTCAAAAGATGTATTTATGTTTTATAGATTATAGAGTAGCCTTTGATAGTGTCTCGAGAAGTCTGTTATGGGAGATTTTATTGGACAGAGTTATAGATCCAAATATAGTTAATATAATTGCTTAGTTATATACCAATACCTGGGTTGAAATCAGGCTTGGCACTAGGGGTCAGCTATCCAATGTCTTTGAATCTAATTGTGGTATAAGATAGGGTTGCATTCTTGCTTCTTTGTTATTTACATTATATCTGGATAATATGTTAAAGCAGAGTGTGGCAATAGACAATGATTCTCCAAAAATTAGGGATCTTCCTCGCCCCCTTCTGGCCTATGCTGATGACATTCTTGTTTTGTCTTTAACTAAATTTGGTTTACAAAAAAAACTGAACTTTTTAAGTAAGGAATCAGAAAAATGTAAATTAAAAATCAATATGAGTAAAACTAAGGTCGCGATTCTGGGGAAAAAAATAATAGTGGTATTTGGTTTATAGAACTAGATAAGGTTGAAGTTGTGTCCAGTTATTTGTATCTAGGAGTAGTGATCCAGCAAAACTGTAAATGGTCCTTCCATGTGGAAATAGTAAAAGAAAAGATGAGGAAGACCTTGGCTGGACTGTATAAGTTTAGCTGCAAATATAGGGGTATGTCTATAAGGCCTTTATTAAGAGTGATGAAAACTAAGATGGAAGCCCAGTTGTTCTACGGTTGTGAAATATGGGATTCTAACATGACAGATAAGCTGATGATTCCTTTATATAAATCATTAAGATACACTGTTAGGCTGGGGCACTCTTGTCCTTCATCCTATATTTGATCAGAATTGGGTATAACTAATATTAACGCAGCCATTGAGTCAAGGAAGGTCAACTATTGGATTAGGATTACTAATTTCAATGAAAACGCAGTTGCTAAGAAATGTCTGTTAGAAAAAGAGTACTGGCAAGAAATAGGATGTAAAATCTGGATTTTAGTTAAACATTGTTTACCTTATTTTAGGGAAGTATAAATGAGCCCACTTAAAAAAAAAATCAGTGGAGCAGGGGGTTCAAATAAGTTCCAAATATAAAAAATATACAAGTAAAAAAATTTGTAACTTTGGAATATACCTGAGTTAAAGGAAATTAAAGGATCCCAGTACTCAAAATGGTTTGCTGCTAATAATTACAAACATGGACACAAAAGTATCTGGACATTTTAGTCAACCTTCAAGTGCATACCAGTTTATAATATACAAGTTTGAGCAGTTTCCCGGTAACGTTTTGGAACACAGGTATAAAAAGCCAGGTATATTCTCGGAAGAATGTGATTGTGGTAGCGGGGAAAAGGAGGATCTCTATCATGTTTTATGGGTCTGTAGGTGGTATGGCAGGCAACAAATGTGTTGGTTGTGCCCTTATTTAAATAATTAATATTGTATTGATAAATCAGAACTTATTGATATTCTGCTTCATGCAGAAGATAGTTGGACAGTAAATAGGTTAGCAAATTATTTTTTTGTCATAAAAAAAGTTAGGAGCCAAATTAAAATTGAATAAAATGGCAATTATATTGACCATGAAAACTTGCACCTTATGATAGTACTCATCTTCTGTCACTTTGGATATGTATTGTATTGGTTGAAGTTTGCACATGGAAGTGTGTATAAGTGAATTTTGCACTAAGTTATTACCTAAAGGGGAAATTTATTTCTCCCTTTTTATACCATTTATGTATGTATTATAGTTGATATTGTGATTGTGAAGGTTTGTAACCATACAATAAAATGTTAGTGAATTTTGATGATGAATCATCTGTACCCTTCCCATGGCATAGTCTTGGTAAATATGCATATACTTTATTGGGTTTAACCTGCTCCCTCAAAATCCACGGAAGAAAATGTTCATGATTTTAACTTCCAGAGAGGAGGGGAGCAGAAAAGTATTAGCAACATGCAAAAACAGTGGAACCACCAAAGTATACAGCAAAGAAACTCTTACATTTTGAAATTATCTTATTCCTCCAGCTGGATATTGTAAATTCCACCTTTTGAATGGCCACAGACCAGCTCAAGGTGGCATCATCCTGGCTTTCAACTTTTAAACCCAGAATCTCTTCTGGGTCTGAGGACAGTGTCATCCCAGCAAAGGATGTTTGGGGGCATAAGGCCTGAACTGCGGGAGAGGGAAGTAAACATGCCTTGCTTGATCCATAATTCAGTTTTGAGCCTGAGACCTTTCCAAAGGTGGAGATAACACTAACAAGAGTACTGTCATCCAAAACCGGGTATGTGTATACACAAATGTCATCTGCATATGCTCAAATGTGTGGTACTAAACTACCATCATGAAGTCTGATTCTGGGGATATCTGGGTGGTTCAAAATTTTCCTCAGTAAAGGATCAATTTGGAAAACATATAATAAAGGGCTCAACAAGCAGCCCTGACATACTACCCTAAGTCCTTTAAAATAACTCCCTGGGTTATTATTTATAAAAGGGGTAATATAAAAGGTTAATCATACAACGAAACCACCCACTGTACAAACTTTGCAGTTATTTGTATGCCTGTAAAACTTGAAACAGAAAACCATGGTTCACCCTATCAAAAGCCTTTTCCTGGTCTAAGGCCAGGATCGGGTGATGTAGATCCCTATATTCTATATGAGACAGTAAGTCTCTCAAGAAAACAAGATTTTGATGCATAGGTTGCTGCTTTATAGCACAGTTCTGCATGGGTCTGATTACTGCATCCACCACCAGGGATAATTGGGCTAAGAGGATGGTTGCTAGAATCTTATAATCTATGTTTAGAAGACTAATAGGTCTCCAATTTTGGAGGTCCCGCTTATCCCCTTTTTTATATAGTAAGAGTACCAAGGCCTGAGAGAGCTCTGTGGGGAGGGCATGGGTTGTTAAAATACCTGAAAATACATTGGTCAATATCAGGACCAGGTATTTAGAAATAATAACAAAAAATTCTACTGTCAGCCCATCAGGGCCTGGGGCTGAATTTTTCTGAAGTGAGAAGAGAGCCACAGAAGTTTCATCTAGGGTAACCAGGGCAATTAATGTAGAGCACGTGGCTGGGTCCAGAGCTGGAAGGTCCAAATCCTGGAGATAGTCAGGGTCCCATGTTGTGTTAGTGGGAGTTCCAAACATGTTATCGATATGTTGCTGTGCCACATCCTGAATTTGGTCAAAATCTGTGGTGAAAGTCTTAGAAATGGGATCTAGCACTTAATCCTGGGTTGTGTGATGTATTCTATCCTGGCAACTTTTATATATGTCCAGAGATGGTCGAGAACCCTGCATGCTGAATTGGGCCTCCTTTTTTAATGTTTCTGCCCTATTATATTGAATGCTGACCATCTCAGCTTTTACCGCAGTGATTTTGGGGGTGAGATCCAGACCATGAACAGTAGCCATCGAAATCAGATTAAATAATTTCTCAAATAAATTAAGACAATGGAAATACTTTGTTTTTGAGTTTCTAATTGCCGCCTGAAGAAAAAGGGGATTTTAGTCCATTTTTCTGTCCACCCACCATTCCATTATTGTCTGGTAGGTGTCCAGTACAGTATATCTGGCTGCTAATAAAGAAAAAAGGTCATGATCAATGTGAGGTGTAGTTAATAATTGAGTATTGAGCTTCCATCTGGAAAATATATTCTGTTTGGGTGGTGTATACTGTGCAGGAGTGTAGTGGATCAAAACAGCCAAATGGTCCACTGTTTCCCATGGGAAAGTCTTAACCATTACTGGGGTAAGGTGCGATGACAAAACAATGTAGTTTGATCCAAGTGGCTAATGGGTCTTTGGTAAAAGTTTTGTCCCCTGAGGAGTGTAGGGCCATAAAACCATCCTTCAAACCAGCAAGTTTTAGAATGGAATTCAGGCAGTTTGTGTCACCAAACAATTTGGTCATCTAGCCCCCTTTATCTATCAGAGAAAGGAGGCAATTGAAATCACCACCAAAATTGATGTGCTTATTTGTGTGAAGGAAGGGCTGTACTAAATGAAAAAGATCTGCTCTTGCTGCTATGCTTTGTGGCACATAGATATTAATTAATCATAAAGACAGATCGCCCATGTGTCCATCCAATAATAACGCTCTACCTGGGCAGATGTCCAAAACCCTATGTACCAAAATTTTATAACCTCTTAATAAGATCCCAATCCCATCACATAGTTCAGTGCCCTGTGACCAGAAGGAAGGCCCTATATTCCAAGAATTCTTGGCTTGCTGCACATGATGTGATGTTTTTAGCCTAGTATCCTGTAAAAAAAAATGTTGTCTGGGAAATCCTTTAATGGCTGGGTTGTAATTAACAGTTTTTTATAGCTCTTCATGTTACAGACACTTAAGGTGAGGAAGGAAAGATTTAGACCATCCCCCATACTGTATGATTAAATTGTTATGAAGGATATTTAGCCTAGTGTGTCTCAGGACACCTTCCTATGATATGAATCTTTTTGTTTAAATGAGGAATCTGATACATGGGCCGGGACTGAGTCCGTCATTGAGGACACAGTGGAAGTGTCTGAGTCATTTCCCTCTTCCTCCGTGTCTCCCCAGTGCCTCCTCTTAATGAAAGCCTGATATCTATTCCTAGTAACCACCATAGTGTATCTAGGAAGTGTGTGCTCTGCCTTCCTTTTGCATTTTTTAGTTTTGGACAGGGTCCTGTGTAGGTGGTGGGGGTGGCATAGAGACCAAATTAGTTGAAGTGGGCTGGGGAAATTGAAAGTAAATTCTCATCCTGAAGTCGGGTATTGCTAGGGGGAACAGCCTCAGGGAGCGATGGTACTGTAGAGGGAGACAGAGTGGGGGGGGAGGGTTCTGTTTCATAGCTGGTGGGGCTACAGGCCCAGCCTTTCTCCTTGATTCTTGTGCCAGGCATTTTTCCAGCAAGTGAACTGGATCCAACTGAGCTTTGTCCATTTGATTTTTGTCAGCCCAGGGGCAGCCTTGATGTGAATGTCCCTCCTTCTCAGAGAGGTTACATTTTAAGGGATTGGGACACTGCAGACTAACATCACCAACTTCTAGACATAAATTACAGCTTGGTTTGTCACACACAGAACTTAAATGTGTGCGAGCACCACATTTGTGACATGTCCTAGGCTGGTCCTGGTAAAAACATAGACCCCTGTCCCTTCCTATAAAAAAACTGCATGGAAGGTGTACTATACCATGATCTGTGTGTTTTAATTGCACTGTAATTGTTCAATTTCCAGTCCATACTAAATCTTCATCCAAAATGGGTGTAGGTGCATCTAAAATGGTACAACACTGCCTAAGCCAGTATTGCACATCAGCAATGTTCACCTCTTCATTCCTGAATAATAGTGTTAAAGTTTTGATGGTAGGTTTAGTAAGTGGAATTGGGAAAAAAGATTTCCATACAGCAGAGTTTGATACCTGGGGGTACATAGTCCAAAATTTATCTAGCAGCTGGCTGGTCTTAAAGCTAATATCATAAATGGGCTCACCCTTAACATGTATCACTGCAAACAGTTCATTTGGCTGTATCCCCATCCCATCTTTTAATATGCTGTACAATAAGGTTTTTCTATCAGGTGCAGAAATAATTGCCCCAGTGTACTTAAGCCGCAAAGCATTCCTACGTTGAGCAGGCTCCCCTGTGTTTTTGAACAAATCTGCCATAGTCTTTTAGGGGCCTCATTGTCTATTGAGTTCTACTGTTCTTCTTGTCCTGGGACATTTTGTGTCTGTAAGGTTTCAGGAAGAACAGTACCTGTATACTGGGTATTACCTGCAAGTGTTTCCAATGAAGAATCTGAAATGATAGGACCTGTAAGTACTTCTATGTCCATGGATGTCTCCTGGGGAAGATTTTGCCATACATAACAAGATGATTGAATTGCAGCTGCTGAAACTGGGTGAGGAGAAGTCCAAACAGACTATCCCAAAGTTTGCTGCCATCCTGCAGTGTGAAGAGCCGCTTCGGGTGACCATGAAGCAGTCATGGAAGAAGTCTCATCCTGGTGACCTTGCCGAAGGTGTAGCAAGGTAAGAGCTATATGTTCATCCAATGTGCCAGGAGTGGGCACCTGAGAAGACATCACCAGGGGGTCCAGAACCAATGGGGAGGGAATTGAAAAAGCACTGCCATTAGGATTTTCTTCATTAATCTGAGAGTCTCATCTCGCATCGTCTTGTAGCAATTGGAATGAGATCCCTTTTATTGTGTAAAGCATTTCTCAGCAACAGTTCTCATTCCAAAGTGAGCAGGTCTTGACCTTGAGGAGCAGAAACTGGAATGGAACTCTGACCATCAATGTCAGTATCAACCTCAACAATTTTACCAGAACATTGAGTGTCCTTTTGCACATCTTCTAGCATTTGCCTTGACGATTCCAAAACCAAAGGAATAACCTCCTGTAGAATGTTTCCATTAAGGGATGCATTTAAATGCAGACCTGATTGAGAGGATACTAGCCTTCCTCCAACCTCTCCACCTTCCTCCAGCCGACTGTCTGCCATTTTGGAAAAGGCAGACAAGGGTTCCCCTACAGCAAGGTAGGGGCAATTCCCTGGTGTCCTGGCCAAATTCCTTCATTCTTTAAAATACCACCTATGGCTTAATCTAGTTCTTTTTCAGTTGGTTTGCATCTGTATCTCCCATCCACCTCCAGGGGCAAGACTAACAATAGGCAGTATTGTTTAGGCTTCCTTTCCCGGTCAACAGAAACTAAATTATCTTTGGCATTAACAGGTCCACCTTCCTCCACAAGATCTACTACCAGTGTATCTAAACATGGTATTCCTGGCATCTAGTGGTTCACTTACCCCCCCCCACAAGTCCCAGTGCCAGTATATTTAAACATAGTGGGTCTGATTCCAAGATGTGATACGCCTGGTGCAAGGCGATGTACGCCAAATCTGATGGCGCAAATCGCACCTTGCGCCAAGCAGAATGCAAGTCGTGATTCCAAGTCAGAGCTTGTGGCATGCCATATGCAGGTTGCACCACACAGGTGGGCTACACCACCCACTATGCCTGCAACCCACAGAGGCATGGTGCAAGGGTGGGTTATGGCAGCAACTGTGCCCTATTCTGGAAGGGCGGCTGTCACATACACCATTCTAGGACCCCATATGGCATTGTGGGTTTAGACCAGCTAGAAGGTGGTCTAAGGGGCATCCATTCTGGCACAGCAAAGGATGCTGCCCCACAGCAGCATGGAAACCACATGGCTATGCCCCCCATGCCCCCTCTGCACTGTCATGCCCCCACCCCTGAATGTTGGGGATCCCTAGGACTGTTTTCTTTCATTCTCCCTGATTGCCTGTGCCAACTGGGAAGCCCCCCCATGCCTCTAGGTGCTTGCTGGTGCATTTTGGGGCAGGAGGCTCTGGGGGGAAGTTGATTGTGTGCCATGACTTGCAGCACCCAGGTCCGGTGTGCCATTCCTTTGGCGCTAGCCTGCGGCTGCCGCAAGTCAGGGCCATAGGTGCCAGGGACCCTGCTTGTCCTGGAATATGGTGCAGGGTCCCCGGCATAGCGCCATATGGTGCAACTCGCATACACCTGTGAGTTGTACCATGCATCTTGTAATTGGGCCCACTATTTCTGGCATCCAAAGGTACCCCCAAAAATCCACCATCCACCAGCCACCCACCTTTGAACAGAGGTCATCACAATTATTCACTCATTTTCATGACTGGCCACTTCTGCCTGTTATGTTCATTATTGATAGACTACTTAACATATAAGTACAATCTACAGATAGAGGACTTATGTGAAATGGATACTATGTTTAAATATAACAACACTGGGACTTGGGGGGGGCACTGGATTCCAGGGATACTATTTTAAATCTCCAGTGGCACTGGAAAATTGGGGGGAGGAGTTCATGGAGTGCAAAGCACCCTCTATCCTCACCCCATGGGAAGCTCAGATAAGGAATGTGGTGGCATTATGCTGCATTAAAATGTGCTTTTGTGTGTATTAATTAGGCTGTCTCAGGCAGGTTATTTTATTTTTTTTTTATTTAAAAGTTGGTAAGTGGGAAAAGTACCATGAACAGAAGCTCATTTCCAGGTGCAACCCGGGGGAAGGGGTACAAGAGTAAGTCAAGAACAACAGAGGTATTACAATATATAGAACTATACAACACAAATGCTATTTACAAGAATGCATACTCTAGTAAACACAAACTAAAATGTACATATAACTACACATCACAACTGCTATTTTTTTCAAATTTAATAAGCTTTATTGATTTAGTAATAAGAAAAAAACAACAAATAGACAAAAACAACCAGTAGTAGCCAATCCAGTACATACAACAATATGCCAGATACAGAAATACTAAGTGGCTGTTATGAACCTTACCAAATAATCAGTAACAACAAATACATCCCGCCCCCTCTCCTCAGCACCAAGTCCCTAACCCCCCAGTCCCCTCCCCAACAAACCCCATAACCCCCCAACCCCATCCCCACTCCAGAACACCAACTCAAGCCCCATATAAGGAAGAAATGGAAAGGGGAGATGATTAAGTGAAATAGGACCCTGGTCATCAAAGAACAGAGAAGAAGAAAGGAGGGGAATTGGGTAGCCTTCCTGCCATAAAGAACTCCTTCTCTCCTCTCCTCTCCTCTCCTCTCCTCATTCCACTTCCTCCTGTGGGGCCTGCCTTGTAGGTAAAAGAGCCAACAGTGGACTCCACCTACTCTTAAACCCCTCCTGGCAGACTTGACATCTGGCAATGTGTTTCTCCATTTCGAGGGCTTGATATATCTCCAAGTGCTATTCACAGAGATAAGGGACAGAATCATCCAGCCAGTGTCTGACAATAATTAACTTGGCAATGACTGAAATCAGGGAAATAAAAGCTTTGTGACAGTCTGCCGTCCCCTCCAGGAAAAATCCCACTAAGCAGGCCTGGAGAGTGAAATATTGGTCTCTGCCTAGAAATGGATTCAAAGCATTTCGAATTGCCTGCCAGAAGGGGTGACCATGGGGCAATCCCATAAAATATGTTTTAGGGTCCTCTTCATGGTGTGGCACCTAAAACAGGTGAATGAGGCAGACCTACTCATCCTATGAAGTCTACAGGATGTGAAGTACAAATTGCGGAGAATACGAAATTGGAAAAATCAGAGACGATTGTTTGATGTGTTTATATAGTTTTCTCCAAATCCATTGCCAACAGTTCTCCAAATTAAGTTTTAACTCTTGTTGCCAGTGAAAACACACTCCCTTAGGACTATTTGGGTGTCTCTGTTACAGAAGATCATAAAATGTAGAGATGTAATGGGGGAGAGTCACCGTGTCTAAAGGGTTTGCATCAGGGGATTGGTCTCCATCGACCAGGGAGGAGGACCCAAAAAGGCAGAAAAAGTATTAGATAACTAGATGTTTAACAAAGTGATAGTTGAGAACTGCAAAGTGAGCTTGAAGGTCACCTGCAGGAAGAAGTCTACCATCCTGAAGCAAGGAAGCCACCGAGGCTCTCCGAAGAGGCGGGCAAAAAGATGGGGAGATGGGGTGGTTCACAATGAGAAAATGTGGATTGCCTATAATTGGCTGAGAAATTGCTTTAGAAGGGTTATAGCCTAAGTTGGAGTAAATTTGACATAGGGCCTTGATGGACCAAAAAATCGAAGAGACTCTCAGAGACTTCAGAAGGTCGGCTGGCTTAACATATAATAAACTACCTAGGGTAACACCGTGTTGTTGACAAAGCTTCTGTTCTAAAGTGAGCCATAGGGGGAGGTAAGAGTGTATAGATGAGGTTGAGGGAAGTGAACCCCACTGAAACAATTTACTACAGTGAATGGCGCAGTAGTGAAGATACAGATTGGGTAAGCACAAGCCCCCAAGTTCCTTCGATATTGTGAGCTTGTAATAAGCCCTACAAGCAGCTTTATCATTCCATAACCACAACTGCTATTTACAAAATTGGAAATTTAATAAATACATCCAACTAAATATCACAATTGCTATTTACGAAAGGGAAATTCTAATAAATATAAACTAATATTTACATAGATATATACAGAGGGTTCACAGTAAGAGAAGTGGGGAAACAATCAAACTGAAGTAAGTGTAAGGTTATTAGTGTGTGCAGAAATCTCCCACTATCCAGGTGCACACATGTTAATGAGAGTACATCTCATTAACATTCACGTCTTGGGTGCTTTTGAGCACCTGCGATGACTTTTCACTGTTCACAGAAAGGCTTCCAATATGGGAAGTTCTGTGAGCACTGGCACAAACCTCACTATATGCAATACAAACCTTTTTCTTTCTACAAAGCTGTTTGTCTTCTTCAGCACCCTGACCAGCCCCCATCTGGACTAGTCTCACTGTCACCATCACCTAACTTCTCTGGGACATACCTTCTCCGGTGGTCCTGCCACAGGACCCTGGAGCAGAGGCACCCAGTTGTCAGTGAGTGGCCTGCAAGAGATTACACCATCACAGTGCTATAATCATAGGATTTTCCCTCCTATTTGCTCCCTCTATTGGGCCCATGCATATGCAGTAATTCATGTGCATACTCTGCCTACACAGAGACACCACCAGCGTCTGAGCATAGTGTCACTTCCCATGCTGTCCCTCAGGGCTGACACCTACATTCCTCTAGGTGGCAGCCAAGCAATGGGACGTGCAGGCCCCCCTCCCAACAGAGTAGTGCTGTCCTACAGATGTTCAATCCTCCCTCCTTGGCCGGCCCCCAAGCAACTCAGGTGCATTCCTGAACCTGGGTCTTCAGTGTGGCAGGAGGTAAACTGCCCAGCAACTCAGCCCTCCATTTTACTGTTTGTACAGTGCAAAGGCAATGAAAATGCTGCCCCTCATCTCAAAATGAGAAAAATAGAAATGGCCTTGTAGACACATGTCTTTGGAAATGCAGTTGCTTTATGAGCGGCCCTGTGGGCCACTTGAGAAGTCTTTATTGGTCAGGTGCAATGTGTGTCATGATGTAGCACTGCACCATCCATGAATTCCACTACAGGTCTGATGCAATATGTGTGTGATGATGCATGTGCAACTGCTTTCCATTTGGCCACAGGGCTATACTGAAAATAGCTACTATGGCTATTTATCTCAAAAAGAAAAACATTTAATGACAAAGACTACTTTAGTACACAAGTTAGCTTTTCTTTGTAAAATCACAAAAATGAATGTGATGTTGGGGTATGCTGAACCCTATCTCCATCCACCCTTTGCGCCATCCACATGAACCCTGATCTAAAAGCCAAAGCACAATCCAGATTTTAAGGATATGTTTTCACATCATAAATCTATAACATAGTGCTAGGAATATAGGCATGGTAAATCCCATGGTGAACACTACATTCTTTGCTGCTGCTTCTTGAGTGGTCTGCAGGGCTACTTGCAATTCAGGTCCAGTACAATGCATGTGATGATGCAACTGCTTCATGAGTGACCAAAATGGGCTGGCAGTATAGCCTAGAGGTTAGAGGAATGTGTGAACAAGCTTGTTACATCCAGAAGACCAGAGCTGAGTTTGATTCTCACAACCTCCATTTGCATACTGTGTGACTCTGAGCAAGTCACTTAACCTCCCAGTGCTTCCAGGTTGCCCCTGAAAACAGGTACTTGTGCCTAGTGGGCCTTACCCGGTTACCAAAGACTAAAAAAAAATTAAAACTTGTGAACTCACCTATAGGTCTGGTGCATTGTGTGTCATAATGTAGCTGCTGGTGACTTGTGAAGGTCACCACAAGTCTGGTTTCATGTGTGTGATGATACAGTTGCTTGAAGTCTTCTACAGATCTGGCACAAGCTGTATGAAAGTGCAGCTGAAGTATTCATCGTGGGGTGTAACTGTATTGCTCATGTAATGACACTTATTTATGCTGTTAAAATGCTTGTTTAAACTTTAGCTTGTGCTTTGGCATTCAATTAGGTGGGGTTCATGAGGGTGATGCAAGGGGTGGCCAAGTTAGTGTTCAAAACCCCCAAACATTGCAGTTCTTGATTTTTGTCACTTTAAGAACACCTTTGTCATATACATGCACTGAGTTCATTAAAGTCCATGTAGAAGGTTTCTAATAACTCACAAAACTTTTTTTTTATTAAAATACTAATTGTATTTTTTTTTAACTCAGATATTGTCGTCTGATGAATGACTTGGCTCCTTTAGAGTTATGAATTTTTTACAGTGTTCATTTTTTTCTAACTTCAAACTTTATGCAAGCAGCAGATTCACATACAGTATTACAACAGATGCTGAATATTCCAGACTGAACATGGTCTCCGTACCACTAATAAATGAAAACAACCATCCCAGAACTGGGAAAGAACAATATAAAAACTGTCAGAATGCATATCTGTGACATTCAGAATAGACAATACATTGAAACAGTGAATGAAAAGCATATGTGTGTGTGTGTGTGTGTGTGTGTGTGTGTGTGTGTGTGTGTGTGTGAGCGATGCCATGTATAATACTATTTAGAGAATGAATCTAGAAATCAAAGTCACTTGATTAAAAAAGAGTATTCCCTACATGCATTTCTGTTGTTCAGAGTCAGTCAGAGGAGCTTGTTAAAACCTAAAGGTCCAAAAAATGCCAAACGCCCAAAAAGTGTTCTCTCCTCAGATGAAGCTCTGTAGTAGTAGTATGTTCCATGTTTTTCACATCCGCTACTTTCTTCTTCCAGGCTGAAACCTGTGATACCACATCTGTAAGCCAGTGTATTGCAATGCACTTCAGAGCCACCCCAGCAGAAGTTGACATTAAGCAAAATGTATTTTTAGGTTAGATAACTCATGTGGCTAATAAAGTATCAATGCCATAAATGTAAAACTTTGCTTTTGGGAGTTTGGGCTGCTGGGATGGAAAGGGCCAAAATTGAAAAGGCATCTTCTTTGGCTTCTGTCCCTTTGGATCCTTTTGTGAAGATGTCACTGAATTGAGGGTGGCATTGGGCTTCTTAGTCCTGGAGATGTGCCTATTCACCCCTGGGCCAACAAAGTCAGTGCTCAAGAAGGGTACATTGGCCAGTTGGTGCTGACTATCCACTGTGAAGGAGGAAATCCACAGCTAGGCCCTATGGTGCATCGCACCCAGCGCAGCCACAGACTAGGCACAGGAGTCGCCGATGTCCAAGGCATTCTGTAGCTGGTGCTTGGCTAGGGATCAATCCTAGTCTCTGACTACGTTGACTGCCGACTGAAAATCTGCAGGAAGGTGGGGAAGGACATGGTCTAGGACTCTCATAAGGGCATGTACAAAATTGGCCATCATCAATGTGGAGCTCACCTGATGGAGACTCGGGGAGAATGCAGCATAGACCTTCTTGGCTGTGTGATCCAGCTTCTTGGACTCCATGTTGGGCAGCTTGTCTCTGACATTGCCCATCTTGCAAAAGGCTGAATTCACTGCCAATCCCTCAGTCAAAACATGGTCCTAAAAATTGGAGTGGGAACTGGTTAGGACCACGTACTTGCAGACCATGCAGGCTGATGGTGCTGTGCACAATTTATTTATTTATTTGTTGACTGGGTAGGTGCACTGGTCCAAGGACCATTTTCAGCCATGACCCGAGCCATGGAGATGGCACATGAATACAGAGAATACAAAGCATCAAGAGACAATACAAAGCATTTGGTAATTAAATACAGGTAGAAATTATACAAAGATAGTAAATAAAAAGGGTGGTACATTATACAACTAATAATAAATACAAAATAGCAAAACAGCATAATACTACTAGACCAGTTTAGAAACAATGTCCTGGCAAGGCAGAGGCTGAATACAAATAAACAGGGTTGTGTAAGGTAGCAGTGGGGTTAGGCTTGGAGCAGGGGGATGGGGAGAGAGTAATGGTTACATGATGAAATCAGCCAGGGAGCAAGAGCAGGTGACAGTGGACAGTAGGTGTGACCTGAGGAGACAATAGAAATGCCGTGGGGAGTCAAGGTCTCTAAGGGGGGAGGGCAGGCTATTCCAAAGGGTTTGGGCCATGGATGAGAATGCCCTTTGGCCTATGCAAGTGGAGATTTGAAGGGGAACTTCTGCATGGGGCTTACAGAGAGGTGGAGGTCATGATTAAATGTCTTAGGCTAAAGGAAGGAGGAGAGAAGGGAAGTAACAGGATTTCGGATGGCCTTGTTAATGGTACAAGCCAGGAGGTAGCTATGTCTAGCCTGGGGGGGGGGAGCCAAGCAAGGGCCTGATAGAGGTTGTAGTGGTAGGTGTAGTACAGAGCCAGAAAGGCAAATCGGCAAATATTGTTACAGTATAAGTGGTGTTTCATCTTAACAGGTCTGTGGAAGAGGTTTTGGAGCAGTAATCCATTAGAGGGAAGAGGTTACACTGAGCAACAGCAACCCAGGCTTCTGGGGTAAGATAATTGATTAGATGGTCGCTGATCCCCAGTTTCTGATTTATGTTGTGTATTAAGCTCTCAATATGGTCAGAGAAAGTTAGGCGGGGTCGAGGATGACACTCAGGTATCTGAAGGAATTAACAGTCTCCATGGGTGACCCATCAGGGAATAGGATGCTGAGGGTGTTGTGGGCTAGAGTTAGTTTGGGTAGCCTGGGCTTGGAGCCAAAAAGTATTACTTTTATCTTTTTGTTGTTAACCAGTAATCAGTTTGCAGTGAACCATTTGCAAGCATTACTGTAATTTGGTGGTAAGTGAAATGGAGTGGTTGGTCAGGGATTTGTCACTTTGGTAGAGGATGATATCATCTGCATATAGTAAGGAGTGGCAGGAGAGATAGTCCTTGGGGGGAGAGTTTATGAAGAAGGAGAAAAGAACAGGACCCAGGATAGACCCCTGGGGGACACCAGTATAGACAGGCAATACAGAGGAGGTAGTACCACATGTACAAACTGTTTGGGTGTGGCTAGAGAGGTAGTTGTGGAACCAGTCAGTAGCGGCAGGGGGGCAAGCCAAGGCTACCAAGTTTGCCAAGGAGGATGTTGTGGTTCACCAATTCAAATGCTTTGGAGAGGTCCACAAAGACAGCTCCAGCAAGCTATCAGTCATCCATGTTGTGGAGAACATGGTCACAGAAATAGATCAGAGTCATATAGGTGTTGTGGCCTTTTCTGAAACTGTGCTGATGAAGGCAGAAGAGGTTATATTTTATCACATAGTCCGTGACTTGGTGATAAACAATCTTTTTAAGCAGTTTGTTTAGAGGGGAGAGGATGGCTCTTAGGAAGCAGTTGTCCATGTAGCTAGGGTTTCTGGATTTAAAGACTGGGGCAACCCTGGACTGTTTCCATACTGAGGGTACCGAGGTGGTGGTGAGGGAGAGATTGAAGATCATAGTGAGAGGTTTGGCAATAATATGAGCCACAATTCTGAGGAAGCGGTGTGAGAGGCCATCACTGCCGGTGCTACCCTTGTTTGGGAGGCTCAGGAGGAGCTTAAGTGTTTCACTCAGGGAGATGGCTCTGAAGTAGAATGGAGGTATGTTTGGGTGAGTGATAAGTTGGTCTGGGCATGGAGGACTGAGATTTGGTGTGGGGACCTGGCGAGGTATTTATCAAGGTTGGTAAATTTGGCATTGAATGCATCTGTAATTTCAGCCAGGTTGGCTAATGGACCATTAGGGGTGTTAATTTGGAGAGCAGGCTGTTTGGTCCCAGGGGCAAGCAGGGAGTGGACTGTCAGCCAGAAGTATCTTGGGTTATGAAGGTTGTGAGACTGGAGGTAGTACATATAAGCAGTCTTACAGGAGCTGATTTCTCTTTTACAGTGGTTACATAGGTTTCTGTATTTGTTCCATAGCCATGGGGAGGGGGAGGCTTTGTAAGATGACTATTTGACATCACTGTCCTTCATCAATCTCATAAGATCCCTGGTGAGCCAATGGGTGTCACCCCATGCACTCTCCTTGTGGTTAGAGGGAAATACGTATCCTGAATACTAGAGAGGTTGGCGATGAAGAAGCCAAGTGCAGAGGAGACAACTTTAATTTTGCAAAGGGGGACCAATTTATAGACATGATATCAGTATGTAGTTGTGAGGGATCATATTTGGAATAGTCCCAAAAAAGTCAGATACTTGGGAGGGGAACAGAGAGTTTTTGTGGCCCAAATATAGTAGGTAGATGAGTGGTCGCTGATGGTGTCAGAAAGATACCAGCATGTGTGATTCTTTCTTCTGTTTGTCAGAATTCAGTCAATAGTGAAGTGATTTAGGGAATGGCTGCTATGCTGGGTTGGGGTGGTGATTAGTTGGGTGAGACTGAACATTTTAAGGAGGTTGTAGCTGTCAGAATGTGTTTTTTATTGCCAGTTAATGTTGAAGTCACCCAGCATAATAGTGCTCCTGGGGGAGAGGGACCCAAAGCTAGAAATTAGAGGGAGGCCAATTAAGGGGTAATGTGAGGAAGTTCTTTTTCACAGAAAGGGTGGTGGATGCATGGAATGGCCTACCTCAGGAAGTGGTGGATATGAATACAGTGGAGGGCTTCAAACAGTTGAAAAAGAGCCCTAAAGTAAATATACATATATACATGATGCATGATAGTATCACTTGTAAGTGTCTAAAGTAAATATACATATATACATGATGCATGATAGTATCACTTGTAAGTGTAAGTGCCAATTAAAAATACTTGTCAAGGACCCCCAAGAAAATGAGACCATGAGCCTGATAAGTGCAGATTTCAACACAGAGTCAGTGAATAACAAAAAATCCACAGAATCAGTTGAAGGAATCTAAATGAAAACTTCCAAGGATGAAATCCTCCAGGCTCCCTCCTTTTTTCTCTTTTCTCTCCCTCTCTCTGTCCTTGGGAAAGATACTGTAAGTAGTAGGAATGTGGTATACTGTATGTGCAAGAGTCATAATACAACATCATTCACACCAATATTAATCATTACCCAAAGGAATTAATTGCACCTTTTATGAACCCCCAAGTAAATGAGATATGCATCTTAATATGAGCAGATTTAAAAATGTGACAGTGTGTAATCCAACCACTGACAACTAGTAGAAAGAAGTAAATGTACACTATATGTGAAAACTCAATGTCCTAGCCACATAACAATTGTCCCATGCCACGCTCTCCCCACACAGACATGTGAACATACACCACACCACACCACCCTCACACACACACACACACACACACATACCTGCACACCCTACACAACCACAACACATAACAAATATAACAAACACAACCCACACATACCACACCACACCGCGCACACACAAAAACACACACATACACCATACCCACAACACACAAAAACACAACACATGCAAAACACACACATACATACATACATCAATACACACACACACACACACTCACACACACTCACCACAGTGTTAAGGTGAGAAGTCAACACGAAGATAACCATAAACTTACAAAATTAAAGGCCTGCTGAAGAACTAAAGTATTAAGTGGAATAATGTGTCATCTAACCAACATCAATATTCAATCTATCTGCCACCATATTGAGAAGTAAAATAAGTCTAATTTCACAAGCCCGTCTCTGTCGTGTACTGTTGAAATGTCCTTTTAAGACCGTCACAGACATATCTGAGATTGAGTGGCCATCCTGGAAGAAGTGCTGGGCTACTGGTTTCTCAGTCTTCTTGTGATTAATAGAATGTCTGTGTGAATTTATTCTAGTGTGGAGTTGTTGGCTTGTCTCTCCCACATAACCTGCGCGAGGACATTTCTTGCATTGATAAAATAGACCACATTACTTGATGTACATGTATAATTCACCTGTATCCTGAATAGTCTGTTTTGTGATGTAACCACACAGTCTGAAGTGGAAATGAGGTTACATGTCTTATATGTGCATTAATATATATGTATGTTTACTTTGGGGCTCTTTTTCAACTTGCAGTTATACCTAATTTCGGGATTTTGTCTCTCATTATCTGTTCTTTAATACACCAGGACACTTGGAATGTAAGTTGTAACCTCATCTTGCATGTATTAGAGAGAATGCTAGCCCAAGGTTTTTTTATCACTAGAATGCTTTCTTAGCATACTGAAATCTAGATTTAGTAGTTGCCGTTTTGGTCCTTGCAAGAATAGATCCAGAAGCAAATGATTTGATACCTTTTAATGGACCAACATAGATGTAACAACAAGAACAAAGTGCTCTAGTTTTGGACCAACCAGTCCTTCTTCAGAAGGACCTGGTTGAATCACTTACACTTTTGTTCTTGTTGTTACATCTTGTTGGTCCTTTAGCATACTGAGACATTTTAAAATTTATGTGAGAAGAACTCTCTGGTTGTTAAGAATTCTTGATAACCTTTGCCCTTCTGAGGCTCCTCAGTTAAAAGCAAACTGGTGTTAACTTCTCTGACGTAATCTTCTGTTATGTTTTAAATGTATATGTTAAACCAATGAGAATTATTTCTGTTTTTTCAACATAATCTGGTGTTAATAGTATGGGATTTTCAAAATAACTGCCATAAAGCTTCTGAAGAAGGACCATTAGGTTCAAAAGCTAGAGCACTTTGTTCTTTTCTGTAATGTCCATGTTGGTCCAATAAAAGGTATCAAATCGTTTGTTTCTGGATCTGTTCTTAAAAGGACCAATACGGCACCTACAACATTTTTTTTTGTTTCTGCAGTGTAATCTTTAACAACTGGATGCAGGCATAGCATAGAGAAGTGCTGGAATACATGGAGCCCTTCTTATATACATACCAGTGCGCACTAAAAACAGAAGGTAGAATAGGAGGTTTGTTTTTGTTAGTTACAGCTATCTTGTAACTCACTGAACAAAAAAAAAAAGAATACTTATTTGTGGTTTTATGTTTTTGGATGGCAGTTAGCTAGCAGCTAGACAAAGTTCTGTGGTGCTGTGCAAATATATCAGGCATGTTTAAGGTAAAACAGTAAAAACCCAGTTTATATTTATGTTGCTTTATGTCTCTTTTACATATGAATAAATAAAACAAGTCTGGTGTATCACTCTGTTGCTTTTTACTGAACTGAATAAACTGAATAAAGTGATGTAAGAAAAGCATATAGACAATGAATAGTGACCAGAAAGACATTACCTAACCTGGCTGCAGAACTTTCTCCTTGGCCTCTCCATTGTTTCTAGGAGCTAGCCGGCCTTGTTTCTCAGTCCTATATACTGCTCAGTTCAAGTGGAGGAGTCTGCTACCAGGAACAGCATTACAATAAAAGAAACAAAGCTTATTTATTGATATTAAAAGCTATACTACATAGTCTTATGCTGAATTAAAGCCGTACTGTGTTTAATATGTGAAAATAATGGTTAGTTTCAAGTAAATCACCTGACCCCCACTGAGATAAAAGGAACAGCTTTTATGCATCTCCTCAGATAGATAGTGAGTGGAGAGATTGGCAGTATACTGACCTGCTGTTATGTTCTAGCCATTTCTAGAGAAGTGTATATTGATATATTCTTTTTCTTTTGCTTCTGTTTATTTTTGTCGTATTCAGTTTGCCTTTTTTTTTTATTTGCTTTGCTTATCATGCTGGCTTAAAATAAATTTGCCTAGCAATTGCTTGGTCCAACCTGATACCTTTTGACTCTGCGTTCATCCTTGACCACTTCCCTCTGACAGTGAGCAACTCTGGTAAGTCGCTTCATATCATGGTGGTTTACATTCTGCCCAGAAACCAAAAACTGGCCTTCAGTGCAGTAACTGATTACATAGCTCAATTTCCTCCTAAATGCAAACTCATTGTCCTAGGTGACTTCAATGTCAACTGGCTATCATCCACAGCAGCTCACTTTAAGGACAACATAGCAGCCTTGGACCTCGCTCAAGTCATTCCATCCTCTATGAGACTTAATCATAAAACAGGCTCTTCTACCCTTTTGGACCTAATCCTTACCAATCACCCCCCATGGATATCGAAGGTCACTGTCCTTCCAGATGTCCTAAGTGACCATTCTCCTGTGCTCTGCTAGTAGTCTGCCAAGACACTAAAACCACCCCCCAAACGAATCTATTTGTGACATCTAAAAAAAGGCTCCCATAGCCCATTTAGGGACCATCTCCTGAATTGTGACTGGTCCCCTATTGACACTGTACAGTCCATCGTTTACTTTATCTCCACTTTCAACACAGTGTGTGACATCTTCACCCCTGTCACAAACAAACCATTAAAGGCCACACTATGCCCTGGATCACCCAAGCCGTTCTGGATTTCATGTGACACAGGGATAACCACTGGCACAAAGCCCGTGAATCAGGTCTTCTCCTTGACATACAATGTTACAGGGAAGCTAGAAATAAATGTACTTGGGAACTCTGTAAAGCCAAGGCAGCCCAATATCAAGAGGTGCTCACATCCTCCTGGGGCTCGGGGTGTAAGTTCTGGAATAACATCAAGGAGCTCAGCAGTAAATCATCCCCCCCTCTTCTCAACTTATCATCAATGGTGCCCTTTCGCAGGACCCCAAGCTTATAGCTAACGCCTTTAACTCCACCTTTTTGGACCTTAGTAGTGTGCTTCCCTCCAACTTCTTTGATCCCCCCAGTTGTGTGCACACTTCCCTTTCCCCCCGAAACACCATCCTTCTGCTTCAGGATCATCTCTGCCTGCAAGGCCCTATCCTGCCTAACTAGAGTGTTAGGCAAATCCTGGCATAGTGGTAACACCCTGGACCTTAAGCTCCTTCGCCTCACTCTTAACACTTGTCCTTTAAATATCTTGGTGTCACCCTAGACTCCCATCTTGCCTACCATGATCATATCCATCTTCTAACTATGTTCATTAACTCAAGAATTAGCCTGCTGCACAGTCACAAACATTGTATGACTCCTGCAGCCCTCCGCCTGGCTATGTCATCCTCAGTCCTTTCCCTGGTTGACTATGAGATTACTTTCTATGGTGCAGCTGATAACACTGTTCTCAGTCATATCAAGATAGTGCTGAACAAAGCCTGCTGTCTAGACTCTGTGTGTGATAGGTGGACCCACACTTGTGACCTCTACAAGCAAACAAACTGGCTAAACTTTGAAGCTTGACTAAAATACCAAACCTGCCTTGTAGCCAAGAAAATCTCAGCTGGTCTCTTCCATATGGTGCTCTGTGATCTAATCCAGCATGCCCCTCAAGCTAGATCCACCAGAAGCTCTACCAAAGACCTGCTTTTAGTCCCTCATAGCAGGATGTCCTTGGGGCAACATGCATTTTATTATAGGGCCCCCTCTGGATGAATGGCTTGCCTGTAGATATCTCCTCGGAATTGAAACTAGGCCCCTTCAAATCCAAACTTAGAGAGCTATTCCTCTCCTTCTGTGTCTGTGATTGCTTATAACCTTCCTCCCCTCCCCGTGCTGTCCTTACACCCCCTACTTTTTCCCCTACTAGCTTTCATGGACAAAGTCTTTTCCAATGGCACCTCCCACCACCGCCCTCCCTTCCTTCTCCATAACTTCTCACCCATCTCTAAGATGCTGTATCTGTATCTACTTCCTGAGTGGCCCCCATAATCTCTAAAATGATAGGCTTGTACTTACTCCTGAGTGTTCTCAAATGTATTGCTGCTCTATATTACGTATTGTACTAGCCTAATGTAATATAACGTTTGCTACTTATTTGATTGTTGTGACTCAGGATATAGTTGTCTACTCTCTGTATGTCATGCACCCAGCTCTGTACCTCATATATCCACTTGTTCTTTTAATTTGTATTGTACAGTTAACTAACATTTTGATGTGGAGCCTTTGCAAAGGAGTCTCTGACTCAAAGGTTTATAATTCCGATATGTTCAGTAAATTAATAAATAAATAAATAAATAAGACCCAACACACATGTAGGTACCTTGTGGGTGAGATTCCCTGACCCACCACAGAGTGTGGCATTTGCGCCAAAACACTGCTTTGTCCCTGCCCTGGCTATAACTGGTGCTGCACGCTGCAGCACCTTCCCCATCAGCCTTGTCTCAGTAAACCAGCTCACTGAGTTCACACCTGAACTCAGCTCACTGGCACGGTAAGGCAACTTGTTCCCCAGAGGTGCAACGGACATCTCTGCAAACAATGTCACTTATTAAATTCTTTGTTTGTTAATATTTTGACCCCAAACTTTCAACATAGTCTTCTTATGACCCCACTTCATAAACCTCATAGGTGAAAATGTTCAAATTTGTGATGAAGCATTATTCTGTGCCACACGTGTGAAAAAATGTTTTGGACAGGATGTGAAAATGAAAGTTGTACTGTTCATGAGGTGGTCTGAAAAAATGGGTATGTTGAAAATCTGGAGTCAAAATATTGTAAAATACCAAAGTTACACATGAGAGTATAACATTTTTGATGCACACTCATAACTTGGCTATTTTTTGGAATTTTTTCACCGGATTTTCAGCATGTCCTATTTGGGACCCCACCTCATGAGCACAGGCACTGTCATTTTGTTAATCAGTCCTAAAATGAGATTCCACGCAGTGATCCACTATTCCATGCCACAGATGCAAAAACACATTTCAGGCAGGATGCGTGAACTGACAGCTGTACTGTTCATGAGGTGGTGTGATAAAATTCGTATGTTGAAAATCTGGAGTCAAAATGTTGTAAATTACCAAAGTTACATTCATCCATAGAAAATGTTCAATGCACGCTCATAACATGGCCATTTTTAGGATTTTCTTCACCAAATTTTTACCATGGGCTTTTTGGGACCCTACCTTATGAATACTGGTGCCGTCATTTCATTAATCAGTCCCAAAAGGTGATTCTGCACAGTGAAAGCAAAATCACCTTCTGGGCCTGATTAATGAAACAACAGTGACAGTGTTCATGAGGTGGGGTTCCAAAAAGCCCATTTTTAAAATTTGGTGAAAAAATACCAAAAAACAACAAAGATATCAACTTAAGTTCAAAACACTATTGAAATACATTCTATGACACTTACCTGTATGCCTCAGTTTGCAGTTCAGCTTTTAAGAGTGCATATGAGTCCCAGTCCACAGAAGATGATATTGGATGACTTCCAGAGGTAAGTATAGGGTAAGGGGTGGGGCTCA
Organism: Neoceratodus forsteri; assembly: GCA_016271365.2. Lineage (NCBI taxonomy): Eukaryota > Metazoa > Chordata > Ceratodontiformes > Ceratodontidae > Neoceratodus > Neoceratodus forsteri. Next base: position 834,389,622 of record CM057456.1, on the reverse strand, counting down.
GTTGAAGGGCTCAGGGTAGGGAGACAGCAGTGACAACGAGGGACTGTTTTCTTTTTTACAGGTTAAAAAAAAAGACATTGCAGCATGTTCTTTTCTTTTCAGGGACCTATTTTACATGCCGACACAGGGATTGAGCCCTCTTCCCATGTCCAACACCGGGAGTGGCCATCGTAGTGTCAGATCAAAGGGATACATAATTAAATAATAATAAAAAATAATAAATAAATAATGCATACAAGTAAGTTCCATATGTGAGGGACTGCAGCACGGGAGCCACTGCCATGTGCTGAGCAGTGTTGGAGACACAAATCACAACTGGGTCAGAGGACTGTTGGCATCCAAAGCTGGCTCTCAGTAAGTGTATATTCTCCAATCCTCCATCTCTGTTCCCACATGGCAGTGGTAACCTGACAAACACAAACTCCCCTCTCCCCCTTCTGTCACTTGGCTGCTCCAAAGTACACTTTGTCAGTTGTATTACAACATGGCCAGCATGATCTCACCACTCCCCCTTCTCTCCATGTCATAGCTTGCCATGTTCCTCAAATTCCCAAATCGTGCTTGTCATGTTCCTGCAGTGTCTCCATTCCCAGTTCCCTCCCTGTCCCTGTCACTGTGCCCTATCTCACACATGTATTGGAACATGGCAAGCATGATCTCCTCACTCCCTCATCTGTCTTCAGCTCTCCATTAACACTGCACCATGTGTCTCTCACTCCTCGACTGCATTTGGCAATGCCAGTGCAGGTCCTCCTAGTGTGTCCACAGCCAGTGTCTCTCAGATCAGGGTATGTGCCCATCACTCCTTTACTATGTCCAGAGTACTGTCTGTGGTTGTAACATGGCAAGACAGATGACTCTGAGTTCTGTCTAACATCACACTTGCCATGTTACAACTGTTATGTCTTAGTACACCTGAAGCAGATGGCACAGCACAGTCAGGATGGCCAGGTGAGTGATGACAACAGCTAGTTCCACTGTATGACAAAGCTCTCATTTAGTAAAGGACAGCTGCATTGTATAGTGCAAACTATATGACACAGCTGTCTAAGTAAATGACAACTGTGTCGTATAGTGCAACCAGCTCTTATGCAGCACTGAGCTTTATTCCACAGTTTGCAGTTTGGCTATGAAGAGTGCAGATGTGTCCTGGTCCACAGAAGATGACAGCATACAGCCTTCAGAGGTAAGTATAGGGTAAGGGAGGGTGGTCGCTAAGTGGGAGGGTGGGGATGGAGATAAGGGAACAATGGCAACCATGAGGGACTGTTTTCTTTATTTCAGATAAAAAAATGTTTTAAAGATGTTGGGGACAGTTTTCTTTTTTGTAGGTACACATATACAATGTATCTATTTCTGGACACTGGGGGTGGGATCCCCAGTGCCCCACTCTGCTAGGAGGGGAAGGGATGAATTACATGAAACAACAAGCTGTAGGGGCAGTCAGAAAATTATTAAATCAATAAATAAATAAATAATACATGCACTGCCACTGGGGACTGGGGCATCTGGTGTGCAGATTCAGTTGAAGGCATAGCACATTCATGATGGCGGGGCTACAATGACAATAGCCCCATCCCTGAGCTATTATTGGTGACAGCAGCAGGGGTTGCATTATACGACACAGCTGTCATTTATTAAAGACAGCTGTGTCATATAGTGCAAACTGCTGCTTTTGCAAAAATTCAGTTATGAATAGAACATTGATTTTTTTTGTAACTGCGCATTCTCATAAACAGAATACTTTAATTAACTATTTTAAAAACTACTTAACTGGGGACCAAAAAGTCACAAAGGCACACCATAGACCAGCCTCTATTAAACCTAAAAGTTTCAAGTTTCAAAGCCTCCTATTGTTTAAGCTATGGGTTGGCAAAAAAAGTCTTAAAAATTTTCAAAAACAGAGACTTTTGGGGGAATTTTTGCCCCTCTGTAACTTTGCATCCCCTAACCCGATCTACATGAAATTCACAAGATCAAGAGTTCCTGGCACAGAGGATGATCATTCCAAATTTCACATAAAGCAGGGGGGCAAGGTTATTAATGTACAAATATTTGACTTTAACATACAAGTGCTTACTCAATCCTAATCAAACTCCTTTGCCTTGCACTGGATGTGCTCCTTACCCCGCTCACTGGCCTTCTGAACTGCTCCCTTTGCCTAAGTCAGTTCTCCAATGGCTTGGAAGACCACAGGCATTACCCCATCCTCAAAGGAGGGGAACCCCTAACACCTGGAAACTATCGGCCAATTTCCATCCTGCCCCCGCTGTCCAAAGCTCTAGACAAAATTGTGGCAGAACAACTGACAAACTACATTGGAACTCATAACCTACTCTGCAAGGAACAACATGTGTTCTGTGCTGGGCACAGCACCACCACGGCCCTCCTAGAGTTCTCAAACCACATACACTCTGTCCTTGACAAAGGGCACATTACAGGGCTGTGTTCATAGACCTGTCCAAGGCCATCGACATGGTCAGTCACCCCATCCTACTAAACTCTCTCCTCAAACTGGGGTTTTCACAGGGACTCCTGGACTGGCTCACTAGCTACCTGTCACCCAGGTCACAGTGTGTATGGATAAATAATGTGGTCTCCTGCACATGCCCAATCCAATCTGGCGTGCCGCAGGGCTCCATCCTAGGGCCTCTGCTTTTTAGCCTCTTCATAAACGCAGTCCCTGCCTCATGCACTGAGAAAATCATCCTGTATGCAGATGACGCCGTCATCTGCACCTCTCACAACAATCCAAACAACCTGCAGGCCACACTCCAAAACACCTTCAGTCAAACTGAGAAGTGGTTTGGTGAGCACAGGTTGGCCATGAACCTAAAAAAACTAAGGTCCTTCTATTTGCACATCACCAAAGTAAGCTAAAAAATGCCCAGCTACAAATCATATCTTGGTCACTCTACACCCTAGAGCAGGTCTCTTCCTATAAATATCTAGGTGTTCTCTTTGACTCAGCCCTCACTTTCCACATGCACATCAGCACCCTCGCGTCTGCCACAATGCATGCATTGACCTACTCTATCGCCACAAAGACTGTCTGCCACCAGTGCACGCATTGACCTACTCTATCGCCACAAAGACTGTCTGCCACCAGTGCACGCATTGACCTACTCTATCACCACAAAGACTGTCTGCCACCAGTGCACGCGTTGACCTACTCTATCGCCACAAAGACTGTCTGCCACCAGTGCACGCGTTGACCTACTCTATCGCCACAAAGACTGTCTGCCACCAGTGCACGATTGACCTACTCTATCGCCACAAAGACTGTCTGCCACCAGTGCATGCATTGACTCACTATCGCCACAAAGACTGTCTGCCACCAGTGCACGCATTGACCTACTTATCGCCACAAAGACTGTCTGCCACCAGTGCACGCATTGACCTACTCTATCGCCACAAAGACTGTCTGCCACCAGTGCACACATTGACCTACTCTATCGCCACAAAGACTGTCTGCCACCAGTGCATGCATTGACCTACTCTATCGCCACAAAGACTGTCTGCCACCAATGCACGCATTGACCTACTCTATCACCACAAGGACTGTCTGCCACCAGAAGCACTAGAACTAGCTATCACCTTCTCCATAATGTCCCTGATTGACTATGAACTACTGGTATATGCTGCAGCCGATTCCAGAGCCATCAATAAAATAAAAGTGATGATTAACAAAGCCCACAGGCTGCTCACTGGTGTGGACTGGATGACACACACATGCACCCTGTACTCCCTTGCCCAGATCCTTAACTTCAATGAGAGGGTACAGTACCAGGCCTACCTCATGTTCAAAAAATTCCTGCTGGGCCTGACCCCCAGGACTATCTGTCTCCCTGACACCCACCACCCCAGCTGTGAACACCTGAAGTGCCACCATGGCTGTGCTGACTATTCCCAGAGTAAGAACATTGTTAGCCCAGAGATCCTTTCCCATCATGGCTCCTACCTGGTTCAACTTCCTGCCCTCATCAGTCACCAACCACATAAAACTTGGCCCTTTCAAAATGGCCCTAAAGGACCACCTCCTGGCCACCCGCAAGTGCACCTGTCTGCAATAGGCCCTCCACATGTATTCTTGCTCCGGTGGCCACACACGGCCTGCTGTCCTACCTATCTCTGCCTGCAGCCCAGCTCACAAGGCATATTGCACTGACAAAGTCTGTCTTAAGACTGCTGCTTCCCCTTTGTACCCAGCATATCTACTGTACTGTTATCAGTTATTATTTCTCCTTGCTACCTTGATGTATATGAATCAACTGTTCTCTAAACTCAAATATACTCTTAGCTACCATGCTGTATAGGCTTAATTCTTTTTACATGTACTCATGAAACAGCATCGATTGCATCAGATTGCCTCATATCTGTATGGTTGCGGGTCTGTCTATGATTGTCACTGTTGCTTTGACACGGAGCCTTTGAAAATGAGTCTCTGACTCCAAGGTTTGTAATTGCAATGTATCAAATAAATAAATAAATAAATAAATAAATAATATACAGGCACAATATATTATAGATGCATGGTAGTGCAGCTATAGTTGGGGTTGCCTGGCAACTTCTATGTTAACCCCAAATTTTGCACTTTAATAACTTTGCAACTATATGACGGATTTGCCTGAAGTTTTGCATGCCCAGTGTAGCACCACAGGTCTCTGGAGCTGGCAAGTTACGTAATGGTTAGATGTGTGGTTATGGAGCTACAGGGTGCCAAGAAATGTACAAAAAATGGTGGGGGTGTTGTTCATTTCTTTGCTCAGGGCTACAGCCCAAATGGTTTGTCCATCTGGTATGAAATCTTCAAGGAAGAAGCAGTCTGGTTCACTGATGAGCCTTTTGAAGATCTGGTGAAAAAATATTAATCCATTCAAAAGTTATTCAAATTTCAATTTTCCCATTACAGTCAATGGGAAAAATATAGCTGTGCTTCTCAAAAGCTGCTGTCAGTACATTTTACTGTCATAAGTGCCCTCAATAGTGTTGTTAATTGGGGCATGAGGAACACAATGCAGCCATCATTTTTATGAAATACCCCCAGAAATGCCTTTTTCATGATCACCCCCTCCCTGTAGTGTCACAAACTGCAACAGAATGGATGCGACACTTTTGCAAATTGCGACACTGTCATACCCATTCTTTTGCAAATTTTTGCTAAAGTGTCACAATTTCCAACACTACTGCACCAAAAAACACAATTTCTTTGTCACACCACTGCACCTAAATGGTTGGGGCTTTTGGGCTGAAATGTGCAGGGTGTCAAGCCCTGGCCCCACATATGTGCCTTTTGGTGGTTTGGTAAAAAAATATACAACAGTACCAAAGTTACAGCACTCTAAAGTTGAAAAATGTCCCATAGGATAACATTGTGGTGACCATGGCACCTTTCCGTGTCCGTATCTTGAAAATGATTCGAGATATGGATTTTTCACTCTGGGCACCTTAGTCCACCTTTAAGTGGACTAAGCTTGAGTGGAGGTTTCCAAGTCATGATTACAACTGCTGTGGAATTTATTCATACTTGCTACGGTTACTGAGATATTGCCAAATTAGTGTTGCAAGGGTTCCTTTTCAGCAGTATAGGGCTGCTGCATATCTCCAGAGGGCCCACATTTCCACATATGCATACCATCATGCACAAATGGGCAGTGTGAAGGGAGCACAGGGCCTGGAGGGCCTGCACTCCCACAACTACATACCACTTATATTACACTTTCTCAAAATGAAGGGAAATTCATTGCAAAAAACTCGGTTAATGAATCACTTAGGGTTGATAGTACAGTGATAAAAGTTTGGAAATTCAATGTTAGGGTTACCACCCCTACCACCACACCCCCAACCCTCCACCCTCCACACACCAACAGGCATTGGGATGAGCCATGGGGTCATCCAGCATAACTCTCACCCCATTGTCTTATACTGTAGAGTGTCTGCTTGTCTACACATGGAATGGGGTGAGAGTTAGGCCTGATGACCCCATGGCACACCCCGACACCTGTGCGGAGGGTCTGGGTGGGGTGGGTTGGTGGGGTGGTAACCCTAACATCAAATTTCCAAACTTTTGTTGCTGTGCTATCAACCCAAACTGATGCATTAACAGAGTTTTTTTGCAATGATATACACACATATATATATATATAGGCTATGACATGGCCTTACTGAAGATATCATATTTATCTTCACTTGAGGCCAATGATATCATGATATCTCAAAAGTGTCAGTCAGGCCATGTCATGTTCAGTTTATACGACATGCATTTTGGACTGCCAACACAACCCCCTATATGTGTTTTTGGTCTCACCCCCCATATGTTTTAGGCCATTGGGCTATGCAAGACAACCTGCCATATCCTCCACTTAAGGCAATTCTCCACATATGTTATTTATAAGGCACGATGTACAGTCCCCTGTATTTACTGAAAAAAGTGTCTTTGATATTGCCATAATTGATAACAAATTGTTATGTACAAAAATTATGTTGTCTGCCATGTAGTTTCATGATTCATGCAGTAAATGTGTAGTGTGACCAAGTGCAGTGTCTGCCTATAACCACAGTAAAAAAGAATGGGGTGACATTTAGGCCTCACAACCCTAATGACTCACCCTGGCATCTGTTAATCTTGAGAGGATGGGGGGTACACGGGGGGGGAGGGGCAACCTTAAAGGTCTTATTTCCTGACTTTTTGTGTTTTAACTCTAAATGATGCAGTAATGTAGTTTTTTGCATAGAATGTCCTAACTTTTTGAGAAAGCGTAGAAAAGTACAAAGTCATGCAAGCTGGTGAGAGATCGGGGCCATTCAGGCCCCATCCTCCCATCAACTTGCAAATGTCTGCCTAACATAACAGTACAAGTACTGAATAGCATATCTATTGGTGGGAACGCATATTACGCTCCCACCAGCTTGAAACAAAACAAAGTTTCATTCATCAGAGTGCCATAATTCCACACCTGTTTACATTTCAGACACCTAACCATTGGAAATTACCTCCACGGCAGTAAGGCTAGCTACCCTATAAATGTGAAGCCAGTATCACAATGCAGAATGCTATACGCAAAATGTAAAGTGCGTCACACCATATCTCCACAGCAAATTACTTTTTCAACACCTAAATACCATAATTCACATGTACAGGACATCCCCTCAACACCCTTCAAATTTCAAGTTAAAAGACCTAACCATTTCCGAGATATTACATTTTAAAGTTTGAGATTTTCATTCATCAAAATGGCATTATTCCACACCTGTTTACATTTTACAGACCTGACCACTGAAAAGTATGTCCATGGCAGTAAGGCTAGCTACCCTATAAATTTCAAGCCAGTATCACAATGCAAAACGCTCTCCGAAAAATGTAAAATGCGTCACACAATATCTCTGCAGCAAACATATTTTCTGACACCTAACACTTAATTCATGTCTACAGGACATCCCCTCAACACCCTCCAAAGTTCAAGTTAAAAGACCAAACCGTTTCCGAGATATATTATTTTAAAAGTTGTGAAAATTGGGCTTTCTGGTCCCTCCAAATCTGGCCATCTAGTCTCTCCCTCATGAACAAAGATCGTGATCAAAGAATCTCACAATCAAAGAATTTGGAGGTTCATGACCAAAGAATTTGCAGACTCATGACCAAAGAATTAAAAAATTTTAAAACTCAATTTTTTCAGAGAAATACATTAAACCACAGGCATGACTCGACAGAACATAGCCCCCTGAGCAAAACCCATCCTAGTTTGACTTAATAAGTGACCCCTGGGCTGAGATATTTGATTTTTAAATCTGGCCCTCCCTCATGATCAAAGAATTTGCAGGCTCATGACCAAAGAATTTGCAGGCTCGCAATCAAAGATCATTAGAGAGCTGCGATCAAAGAATTAAAAACTTTGAAACTCTATTTTTGACAGAATTACAAGAAACCACAGGCATGGCTCAATAGATGGAAGACCCCTGAGCAAAACCGATCATAGTTTTACTTCAGAAGTCACCCCTGAGCAGAGGTATTTGTTTTATTCCGACCACAAAATGGAAATAAGATGGCGGCCATCACGATCAAAGAATTCTTCACGATCAAAGATTCTTTGATCATGAGCCTGCAAATTTTTTGAGCGTGAGGAGGGGCCAGATGGTCAGAACCCCATTCTTCTTTCGCAAAATAACCATATAAATTTTCCCATAGACTTATAATGGGAACTTAAAAGTTTAATAACTTTTGAATGGATTAATATTTTTTCACCAAACAAAAAAGTGGTATGTTCATTGACCAAAGCTCTTTCAATGTGCTGAGTTGCAGAGCAGCATACCACACAACAGCCGCACAGCACCAAAGACAATATCCAAAAAACTGCCCACAAAACTGGCGAAAAGTGCATTTTTCAGAGTTTTGGTGCGCAAAAAACGTAAGTCCAACTGAAACAATTTTTTTTATTTATTATGCTTTTTGCCCCTGCTACCTGAAACCTGACACCTCAGCCTAGTCACGGACCCTAACCTCCACCTCCACATTAGACCCTACCCCTCGGATATCCCCTGGCTTGCCCCCCCAGGGTGCGGTGTGGCACCAACCCCCTTAATGGCACTGAATGATGAGACTAGGTCTGAGGGTTGGTCCTGGAGGCTGATGAAGGCCAGGGCAGGCTTCATCTAGGGCTGCAGGCAGGAAGTGCTTTTTGTTGCTGTACATGGGGGGCGGGAATGTGCAATGATGTCCAGCGTACGTTCCGCCCCTCCGACTGCATTCAGATGTCAGTTGCTGTGGTACCCCTGGCCTCTGCTAGGGGTCTATCAAGCACTGGACATACACCCTGCCCTCCCCCTGGAGAAGGAGAGCTGTCTCTAGGATGCTCGATCCTTCTCCCCCCCCGGCTGGATCTCTTACTACTCGGGTCTGTTCCCGAACCTGGGTCACCGGCATTGCAAGTGGAAATCCAACTGCTATGCCAATGGGCCAGCTCAACTGAAACAAAATTTGGCAAATCAAGAGATCTACCATGCCCCACGGCACATAACAAATTTCATGCAACTCCATTGAATGGTTCCAAAGTTATTAATGCACAAAATTTTGAGTTTAACATAGACGTGCCTTCATAACCCTAAATATAGGGGCATGACTGCACCCCTATAATATATGTATCTATATATAGATATATTCATTGCAAAAAGTTCATTAATGCATCAGCTAGGGTTGATAGCACAGTGACAAAAGTATGGAAATGTGATGTTACAGTTACCCCCACACACTCCGCATGCCAACAGACATCGGGGTGTGCCATTGAGTCATCAGGCCCAACTCTCACCCCATTCCATGTGTAAACAGGCTGACATGCTATAGTATAAGAGAATGGGGTGACAGTTAGGCCTGACGATCCCATGGCACACCCCAGCATCTGTTGGTGTGTGGAGTGTGGGTGGGTGGTGGTGGGGTAACCCTAACATCACAATTCCATACTTTTGTCACTGTGCTATCAACCCTAACTGATGCATTAACAATGTTTTTTGAAATGAATTTTCCTTATTTTTGAGAAAGTGTAATCTAGCTAGTAACTGGTATGTGGTAGTGGGAGTGCAGGCCCTGCACTCCCCTCATGCTGCCCATTTTTGCACAATGGTATGTGTATGTTGGAGCACAGGCCATCTGGGCCCATGCCCCCACTTATTTATTTATTTATTTATTGAAACGTTTTACCAGGAAAGGCATACTGAGCAGTTTACTGCTCGATTTCAGATGCATCCTGGGGGAGGGGGGAACATAGAAAGACAGTTGAAGACAGTAAACAAGTGAATACATACAATACTAAACATATGATTTGCAAGAAAGCGAGTTGTGCTCACAACAAAGGGAGGTGAACCTTACAATTGTCTTTGGTTTGCAGCAGATATTCTGCAGGTGGAGCTACTTCTAACTGAAAGGTGAAATAAGGAACTTAGAATTATCAGGAAAAGACGTCTTTGTTACAATTCTTAAGATTTTCAGTGCAGGAAGAATTTAAAGCACAGCTGACTTATTTTGGGGCTGACTGCTTTCAGAGCACAAACCACCAGGCTGTTTTGACGCTGGGGAGGGTTTTACCTGTGTCTGACTTGGATGTCTGGATTTTTCTCTGTTTGATTAACAGGGTATTTTCTCTGTCAAATTGTTGTGTAGGGTATCTTGCTGACAGGAAGGCATTCATCACAGCGGTGGGTAAGAGCTCTTAGCTGATTGTTTTGTGAGGGCACAGTTTAGGTCCAACCCTTCCCACCCTCACCCCACCCACCCTGGAAATAGTTCCTTTATACCTGGGGTTCTGACATCATTTCCTCAAGAGTGCAAGGTATATCACTGTCATATCCTCTAGCACACTGCACTGACAATATAAGCATACACATTGTATAATATATATATTTCTATATAACAAACCAATCACACACACTTACACACACACACACACACACACACAGAAAAAGAAAAGATAAACATGTGGGGAGTAGTGCAATGTAATGGCTGTGGGGCAGCAGTCTTCTGAGAGTCTTTCTGGAGGCTGAGATGCTGCCCTATTTGCAGACAACTCTCTGCCCTGAGGGAGGAAGTTGCCCGTCTTCAGGCCACACTGGACAGTAGTAAGGGAACCTTCCCCCAGGCCACACTGGACGGTAGGAAGGGAACCTTCCCCATCCAGGGAGCACCAGAGCCACCACCACTACCTCAGAGGTTGTGACGAAAGCACAGCAGTTGGACCACAGTGGGCTCAGGGAGGGTGAGGATGGTGGAACAGAGGCACACCCAGTCAGTTGTTCCACTCCACAATCCATACACCATTCTGGGGCAGCATAGCTCCCCTATGGATGCACCCACAGAGGAGACTAAGGAGGCTGAGGACAACTGTCACAAGGGAGGCCCACAGGAAGGAGGCAGAGGACACCACAAGGAAAGGAAGCAGCTCCTGGTGGAGGACTCAATTATTAGGGGGATAGAACTGGGGAGCAGGGAAAACTGAAGTAAGGTGCCTGCCTGGTGCCATGGCTTGGAGGGAGAGGAAGCGCATCCTCAGGATCACAAGAACAGCTGCACGGGAGTCTGAACTGGATATCATTGTCCACCTAGGGACAAATGACTTGGCTCAACATGAGATCAGAGCAGTGCAGAAGGACTTTGTAGAATTGGGGAAGGGCCTAAGACAAGTAGCACACACAGTATCCTTCTCAGAGATGCTGCCTGTCAATGGCATGAGTGAGGATAGGGTACTTTGCACCATGCAGTTTAATGAATGGTTGAAAAAATGGTGTGGAGAACAGGGGTTTGGCTTCATTGGGGACTGGGGTTCCACCTGGAGGGACACCAGCCTATACTGGCAGGATGGTCTGCATCTGTCCAGGAAGGGAACAAGTCTTTTGAGCAATCGGTTTAAATGCTTCATTGGCAAGCTTTTAAACTAGTCAAGGGGAGAGGCACTGATAAGCAGCAGGAAAATCCCAGCCTCTCCCTACAAAACAGGGTACTAAATGAGAAAAAGACCGAGGTAGAAAGGTCAGTGGGGGATGCTGCAACAGAAGGTAAATGCCCATAGTCTGAGTAACAAACTTCCTGAATTAGTGGCCTTGATGGAGGAGGAACATCTGGATATCATGGCAGTCACAGAAACTTGGTAGACACAAAACCATGACTGGGACGTAAACATACCAGGATACACTATCTACAGGAGGGGCAGGGAGGGTAAAAGAGGAGGAGGAGTAGCTCTTTACATAAGGGAAGGAATCAAAGCAACAGAACAAAAGGGAAAACAGGGAGGAGAAGAAACACTGTGGGTAAATTTGGAGACCGGCAATGGAACCACAACTGCACAGGGGTTAGATACAGACCTTCTCAGGAGGAAATGGACAAGGAAATGATAGAATGTATACTTAGAATGGCAGAAGAAGGAGACATTGCTGATGGGTGATCTGAATATGCCAACTGTTAACTGGAGTGCAGTTGCGGCAGCCTTCGAAGAGTGGGTTATTCTAGATGCCTACAGGCATGCCTCGACAACTAGTATTGGAGCCCACTCAGAGGGGGCAATCTTAGACCTGGTTCTTCAAATGGAGATGAAGAGAGGATCACAGATGTAGAAGTGGGTAACCATCTGGGAACTAGCAACCATCGAACAGTATAGTTCACAATAAACACAGCAATAGAGTCAAGTCATACAAAGGCAAAAGTACTGGACTTTAGGAGGGCTGACTTTGCCAAAATGGGTGAGTGCCTAAGGAATGTACTAGCAAATAGGCAGGAAGGAGGGGTGGAAGAACAATGGGGAATAATAAAAACTGCCATCACAGAGGTAACAAGCCTTTGTGTGAAGCAAATAAACAAAATGAAACGATGTAAGAAACCACTATGGTTCTCAAAGGAAGTGGCAGTGAAGGTTCAAGAGAAAAAGAAAGCATTCAGGAAGTACAAGGAATCACAGAAGGAGCAGGACAGAGAACTGTATCAGTTAAAGCACAAGGAAGCTGGGAAGGCAGTCAGCACAGCAAAGGCCCAAACCGAGGAAAAGATAGCCAACTCAGTTAAGAAGGGGGATAAAACCTTTTACAGGTACATCAGGAAGCAAAGGAAGACCAAGGGAGGGATAGTGAGGCTTAATAAAGGGAGGGAGGGTGGGCAGAGGTGACTGTGAAAGGCAGAGATACTAAACAAATATTTTTGCTCAGTATTTACAAAGGAAGAAGGAGGTACCTAAAACAAACAGAAGAAACACTCTGGATACAGAAGTTGATACCAGCCCATTTACAGAAGAAAGGGTTCTGAAAGAACTCTTAAAACTGAAGGTGGACAAAGCAATGGCCTGATGGGATTCATCCCAGAATTCTAAAAGAACTAAGGGTAGAACTAGTGACACCACTGACTGCCCTCTTTAACAAATCATGGGAGGATGGGGTGGTACCCAGGACTGGAAGAGAGCAGATGTGATTCCCTTCACAAAGTGGGAGCAAGGCAGAAGCAGGAAACTACAGACCTGTTAGTTTAACCTCAGTGGTAGGGAAAATGATGGAATCACTTCTGAAGGAAAGAATTGTCACGTATCTAGAGGCCAGAGGGGCACAGGACCCAAGGCAGCATGGATTCACAGTGGGAAGGTCATGCCAGATGAATCTGATCAATTTCTTTGACTGGGTGACCAAAGTAGTTGATCAAGGAGGGGCTGTGGACATGGCCTACCTAGACTTTAGCAAGGCATTTGACACAGTCCCACAGAAAAGATTAATATACAAGTTAGCCAGCCTGGGAGTGGGTCCCAAGATGACAGCCTGGGTAAAGAATTGGCTGGAGAATAGGACACAGAGAGTAATAGTAAATGGAGTCCACTCTGAAGAAAGGGGGTTACTAGTGGGGTACCGCAGGGTTCAGTATTAGGACCGGTCCTCTTCAATGTCTTTATAAGCAACATTGCAGAGGGACTGGAAGGAAAAGTATGTCTCTTTGCAGATGACACAAAGATCTGCAACAGAGTTGATGCACAAGGTGGGGTGGAAAGGATGAGAAGGGACTTGGCAAGGTTAGAGGAATGGTCAAATGTATGGCAGCTTAGATTCAATGCTAAGGAGCGCAAGGTAATGCACCTGGGAAACAAAAACCCAGGGGAAGAGTACACAATGGGGGGTGAGATACTAACAGCAACAAAAATGGAAAGGGACCTGGGTTAGTTATATCAGATGACCTAAAGGTGGGCAAGCAATGTGAGAGGGCAGCAAGGAGGGCTGGGGGAATACTGGGATGCATAGGGATAGGCATCACCAGTAGAAAACAGGAAGTTATTATCCCTCTGTACAGACAGCTAGTCAGACCCCATCTGGAGTACTGTGTGCAGTTCTGGAGACCCAGTCTCCGCAAAGACATAGACAGGATGGAAGCTGTCCAGAGGAGGGCAACTAAAATGGTGCAGGGTCTGCACCAGAAGACATATGAAGAGAGATGAAAGGAACTTAATATGTATAGCCTCGAGGAAAGGAGGGAGAGGGGGGACATGATAGAAACTTTCAAGTACCTCAAGGAATCAACAAAGTCCAAAGAGGTAGCATCTTTCAAAAAGAGGTGTGCAAGAACAAGGGGCACAATTTGAAGATAGAGGGGCAGCTCAGAGGTAATTTAAGGAAGTATTTTTTCACAGAGAGGGTTGTGGATGCATGGAATGGCCTTCCGGAGGAGGAGGTTGTGGAGTCAAAAACAGTGGTGGAATTCAAGCATGCACGGGACAGTCATAAGGCAATTCTTTGGGGTGGGGGCAGGAAGAAGTAGGCTGCTGGTTAACTAGGATCTGCAGCTTATCCATTAGGTAGGGAAATGGGCAGACTGGGTGGGCCAAGCGGTCCTTATCTGCCATCAAATTCTATGTTTCTATGGGAGAACACTAACATTTGGTTCTGATTACTAGACAGTAGTGGGTTGAGAGAATCAGTAGATAACCACAGTTAATACAGCATGAGTACAATAAATGCATAGTGCAGGCCACCAGCAAAATTGGACCAAATGAGAAACAGTATTTCGAGACACATATATTTTTTTCCCCATTGACTATAATGGGAAACTTGTTTTTTGAATAGCTTTTGAATGGTTTAATATTTTTCACCAATTCTTCAACAGGCACATCACTGACCCCAACCGCATCTTTCCCAAAAGATTTCATACCAAATGAACAAATTATGCAGGCTGTAGCCACAAGCAAAGAAATGTGCAAAAAAAACACCTTTTTGCTTGCTTTTTGCAGCTCCACAATGGCTCATCCAACTGTAACGCAACTTGCCAAATCAAGAGATCTATGGTGCCCACTGCACATGCAAAATTTCAGACAAGTCTGTCGTATGGTGGCAAAGTTATTAAAGTGCAACACTTTAGGTTTAACATAGAAGTGGCTGAGCAACCTGAACTATAGCTGCACTACTGCAAAAAACTTCATTAATGCATCAGTTAGGGTTGAAGCAACAAAAGTGGGGAAATGAGGTGTTAGGGTTTCAAATCCTAATATCCCCCAACCCACCACCCCCACCCTCCATACACCAACAAGCATTTGGGTGTGCCTTGAGGTCATTGTCCCTAACTCTACCCCATTCCATGTGTAAGGAAGCTGAGATGGTACAGTGTGGGAGAATGGGGAGAGTTAGGCCCTAGCCTTCACGAACACAATCTGACCTGTTGTGTGGAGGAGTGGGAACAGATGAGTGTGTGTTAGGTTCAAACCATACAATTCATTTCCCTACTTTTGTTGCTTCAACCCTAACTGATGCATTAATGAAGTTTTTTTAAATGAATTTCCTTGCTTTTTGAGAAAGTGTAATCTTACCCTTATATGTTTGTGCAAGAGCATGGCGCAGACTCCCATCAGTCTATAGTGTGTTGTGGTTGCATCTCCCTTCACACTCCCATCAATCCACAATGGTATCCTGCACTCCCATCATGCTCCCATCACTCCATAATATTATCCATTTGTGGGAGTGCAGGGCCTTATGGGCCCTGCACTCCCATCTATCCATAACTGTAGAGACATTTTAATGAACCGTCATCTCCCTGTGGGAGGGATCTGCACTCCCATTACTGAAAAATGGTATCCATATGTGGGAGTCCAGGACCCTGTGGGCCCTGCTTTCCCACCTACCCATATGTGTAGTGACACATTGTAGACCTAGAGATATTCCAAGTAACCATTGTAATGCAAATGGTGCAATATCTCAGTAACCATATCAACCTTGGAAAACATTCCACTGCAGTAGTAATCATGTCCTGGCAACCTAAGTTGCGTTTAGTGCAAAATCTGTATCTTGAACCATTTTCAAGATATAAGCACCGAAAGGTACTGTGTCCACCACAAGATTATCCTATAGGAAAGTTCCAAATTTCAAAAGGTTATAACTATGGAAGCAATGTCCATTGTATCACCAAACCAACAAAAGTCACATTTGTGACGCAAGCCTTTTCTACCCTGAAAATTTCATCCCCAAATTCCAAACTGTTTCTTTGCAGTGAAGTGGCAAAGAAACAGTAAACTTTAGAAATCCTTTTTTGTGAGCTTTCAAAATCCCTTTTTGTGAGCCAAATTCCTTTTCGTGAGGTATCAAAATCCCTTTTTGTGACTGTGGGACCAGAAGACCCTGCCAGAGATTTTGACGGCTCACAAAAAGGGATTCAACTCACAAAAAGGGATTTTGACAGATAACAAAAAGGGATTTGAAAAAGTAATCCCTTTTTTGTGAGGTGTCAAAATCCCTTTTCGAGAACCAAATCCCTTTTTGCAAGGTGTCAAAAATCTCTTTTCACATTGTAAAAAGGGATTACCCACAAGGCCATCTGATTTGACAACGCAGTCCCTTTTTTCATGAGGTGTCAAAATCCCTTTTCACATCGCGAAAAGGGATCGGAAGCGAGTCATGAAAGGGGATTTTTAAAAATCCAAAATAAACATTCTGGGGCCACAGTAAAGTAAACCAAAGACAAAAAACTGTAATGGACATCCACATGAACAAAATCCATGCTTGGATGTCTGCAGAAGACATCCCTGAGTAAAGTTACAATGTTTTTGTTTGGGCAGAAAAAAATGAAAACAAGATAACAGCTCACGAAAAATGATTTTTTTCTCATGAAGAGGGATTTAATTAATCCCTCTTTGTGAACTGTTCAAATCCATTTTCATGAGCCCTAAATCCCTTTTTGCACCATGCAGCTATTCAAAAGACTGAACTGAGCATGCTCAAAACCCGAAATTATAAAATTGAATAGCTTTAGAACGAATTAATATTTGTTCATCAAACCAATGCTGGTTTGTGGTTTTTTTTGGGGGGGGAGGGGGCAAGCTCTTTCTACCCTGAAAATTTCAGACCAAAATTCCAAACAGTATGGTCGCAACCTGATGAGGAAAAAAGAGCCAAAACTAGTGAAAAAAGTCGACTTTTACACTTTTTTCACTATTCTCAGCACGCAATCTGCACATTCAATCCAAACATAACTTGGTATGTCAAGAGATCTACCCCACAGGACATTGCTTACCAAATTTTGTGCAAATCTGTTGAACAGTTACAAAGGTATTGAACTGCAAAATTTGAGGTTTCACATTAAACTGCCTACTTATAAGATAGACAGATCTAGATCTAGATATAGATATAAATATACATTTAGATATACATATAAATAAAGATATAGCATAGGGAGGCAGTATGGTGCAGTGGTTTAAGGCTCTGCGCTGCAAATCTGGAGACCTGGGTTTGAATCCCACAACCCCCACTTGCATACTGTGTGACTCTGAGCAAGTCATTTAACTTCCTTGTGCTCCCAGGTTGCACCTGTAAACAAGCTTTCAGCTTAGTGTGTCTCATCTGGTTAAATAATTGGAAAAAAATGGAGTCCCCCATCACCACTAAGTGACAAAACTAAATATTAGAATATCTTGATACAACATTATTAAAAACAATAACACATTACTAATTAGCCTAATTAACAATGAAAAACAATAAATGAACTATTAATTAAGCAGTTAATCCCTATAAAAGTCCTATGTCAAATGTATGCCCCCAGCAGTGAGTAGTTGATTTTCACCCTGCTTTGAGAATTATATGTGCTTCAGGAATTGTACTTCAGTGACCCCAGTTCTAGCACTAGTCTTAATTGCATTTTACCTAAGTTCCTTTTACTTGGTACCCCAGCTATTTCAATGCTTCTGACACATATAATTAATTGCTCAATAGTCTCCATCATCTTAGCTGGTAAATGGAAGCAAGCTAGTGTCATACCCTTAATAAACGGATTTCTCATGAAAATATTCCTAACAGTCAACGCTCAGTTTTTCTACTGTCTGAGCTTGGTAAGATTTTTGGAAATATTAGACTGTGCTGCAACTCCATCTAAGCTGCTGCCCCCCCCACTGCCTCAGGTGGTTGGATGGTGGGGGGGAAGGTGAGGGGATGAGATCAGCGGTAGTCACACAGCAGTCTGCCCTACCCAAGAGATACCAATGACAAATCACTTTGCACCCCTGGAAGAGACACAGATGCCCAATTCTAAGTGTGTGTGTGTTGGGGGGGGGACGTGAGTCAGTTAGTGTGGAGGGGAAGGAAGATGTGGTGACAGCTGGGGGAAAAGGTGGGCAGAAGTTAGCAAGGAGGATGTTAGTGATAGGTGATTCTATGATTAGAGGTGTGGAGGGGGTGGTAGGCAGAACAAGAAAGACAATGGGAATGGTCAGATGGCTGCCAGGTGCATTAGCCATCTGGGATTGGAAGAGGATAGGGAGGGTAGTGGAGGAGGAGGAGGAGAGGGAACAGGGAGTTCTAGTACACCTTGGTATAAACAATCTGGTGAACTGGCCTATGCAAACAGAGAAGCAGGAGTTCAAGAAACTGGGGGGACAGATTGAAGAAGCACTCATTTTCCCTGTTTTTTTTCTGAGATCAGGGAAGATAGGGTGAGGAAGAAGGATGTCATGGAGTTAAATGGTTGGTTAAAAGTGTGGTGTCAGGGACTGGGGTAATACTTTGTAGGGGACTGGGAAGACTTCTGGGACAGAAGGCTCTTTAAAGGTGACTGCATTCACCTGACAAGAGCAGATTAGTGCATTAGGGCAGAAGTTTGATGTCTACATTGACAGACAGTTTAACTGTAGGGGAGACTGGGGCTAGAGATTCCACAGCTGAGGAAGGTTAAGGGAGAAATCTAGCCAAGACTCCCCAGGGATTGGGGCTACTTGTACAAGAAGAAGTAGTAGAGTGGGACAAGCACAAGATAACAGGGAGCGTAGACCAAGTATACCAGAAAAAAGGAAAAACACAAGACACCATGGATACCAGGAAATTGTGATAGGGAAAGTCAGTCAAGAACCAAGAGGTGTGGGTGCACGAGTTGGAGAGAGGTGTGCCTCAATGCCAGGAGTCTGGGTAATAAAATTTGTGAGTTTCTTGCTCTGTTAGCAGACTCTTGGCTGGATCAAGTGGCCATTACAGAAATGTGAGCCAGGGAAAACAATGACTGGGACCTGGCAATCCCTGGATGCATCGTATATAGGCATGATAGAGGGATGAGTAGAGGTGGAAGTGTGGCCATTTATGTCCAGTAAGGAATCAAAATAATAGAAGATGCACCCATTTGAGGGAAAGGAGAGGTAGAATGACTGTGGGCACAGCTCAATGAGTTGCCAGGTAGGGAACTTCACATGGGGGTAGTTTACAGACCACCATGGCAAGGAGAGAGATGAGGAACTGGGAGCAGAGGTAGAGAAGGGGGCAGCAAAGGGGGAGGTTGTAGTAGTGGGATATCTCAATCTGCCAGACATTGACTGGGGTATCCCAGCAGCCAGGAGTGCCAGAAGCCAGGTCCTGCTTGACACACTGCAGGACTGCATGCTGGTGCAGTAGGCCAGGGATCCCACTAAATCCACCATTCCAAATGTGGTACTCACCAGCTTGGAAAGAGTAGGAAGAGTACAAGTTGGGAATTGCCCTGTTCTCCAGTAAGCCCTCAACTAAGGCTGAGGTGCTAGACTTCAGAAAGGTGGATTTCACCCAAATGAGGGAATTATTCTTAGGCAGATTAGCTGTGCTAGACAGTATCAGGGGAGTGGAGAAACATGAGAGGTTTTATAAAAGGGGCTATTCTTGAGGGAACAAAAACATACTTGAAAACAGTTATGAAGAGAAAAAAGGACAGGAGACTGATTTTTTTTCTGAAAAGGTCAGGCAGAGAGGCAGTGAGGGCCAAAAAGAGGGCTTTTATAAGGTACAAAGAAAAGCAGGGGGACAAAGAATAGGATGATTATCAGGAACAATTTGCATTTTGGGTCACGTGATGGCAGTCTGTGAGGAAGCAGTATGCCTCCACAGCTCCGTTCCCTTCCCACAAACAGCTTCATCAAAATCATTGACCTGGGCTTATTTTTCAATTCAGAGGAGACAGTTACCTGCAGGAGATACTCCAGGCACTGATCTATAAAGGTTATATGGAGGTCTTCATGAAAAAAGCTCCTCCATGGCACTGGCCGCCTCCTACGCCTAAGAAAGGCAAGGCCACTAAACATTCTAAACAGCAGGCCTCCAGCTCAGCCAGATCCCCTACCACCCAAACAGCTCTCTCTGATGAGAGATTTTTGGAGATAATGCAACCAATGCAGGCCGTGATCTCCACCATTTCAGAAGACTTGCAACAAATCAGATCTTCAGTCGAAACTTTAAATATAAGAATGGGGGACTCCAAAGTGAGAATTGTATCTCTGGAAAAGAAGCAGAGGAAAATTGGGCAAGAGACTGTAAATATAAATTGACGACTCAAAAAACTTGAAGGGAAACTAGAGGACCTAGAAGGGCACAGCAGGCATAATAACTTGTTAATATTTGATATACCTGAGAAGGAAGAAGACAATTCCTCAATTCAATTTTTGCAAAGATTTTGTGAGAAAATTGCAGGGCCTTCACCAAATGGATCAGTCTGTTTTATTGAGAGGGCCCCCCGTACCCTGCACCCTATGCCACCGCCAGGCTCCCCTCCACGTCCTCTTATATTTAAACTATTGAACTTCCAGGGTAAACAGCACATTTTAGCCAAAGCCAGGGAGCTCGAAGAGGTTCAATGGGAAGGTTGGAAGATTCGTATTACGAAGGACTTATTGCAATCTGTGTGAGTTAAGAGACAAGAACCGCACCTGATTGTTTCCAAACTAATTGCAGCTGGTAAGCCTTCTGAGTCAAGTATCCAGCAATTTTGCAAGTGAAACATGGTGAACATTGGCTAACCTTTGAGACTCCAGAGCAGGCTACTCAAGAATTGAAAACCCTGCTCCCCGATCTATACAAGTGAGCTGTGGGACTTTATTTTGGTGTACACAGTTGAGTTAAAAGCTATAGGAGGTGGAGACAGATGGATCCTGCGATAAACTGAATTACCTATATGTTTGCCTAGTACCTGCCATTGCTACTAGAGTGGTTTGTTGGATGTCCCTAAACTGGTACTGAACCCTGAGCCTTGGCTAGTTGCACTCTAAGAGAGACTGAGACTTTCACCTTTTCAATCATCCCTGTAACAACAAGGACGGATGGTGCGTGGTTGTGGTGCCTTATTATTGCTCCCTCGTGTTTTGTGAGGACTGGGCCAACGGAGATACTGAGGGTGGCCCTGATGGATACACTTCACTTTTTTGGCAGTTTGTAGCTGTGTAACTGTGCGCCTGAAATTTAAAATGTCCTATATCGCACTAGCAATGGGGCTGCTTTGTTTCCTGGTTAATAAGACAGAACAGTTAACCAAGGAACTTGAGGGAGTGTTTGGTTACAGGTTCTGCAAGTTTCTTTGACAAAAGGAGTATTTTTTCAGTTCCTAAGAAGGGTCTTAATTTGTATATTGATCATGAAGTCTGGATGCTATAATGGACATACTGAAACACGCGGTCAATGCGTACCACCCCCCAAGCTGAATTTTCTTTTGTCCCTGCGACCTCTTGTAGTCAGAACTTCTTCAAATAGATGTCTTAGAGGCCTAATTATTGCATATGGTCCTGAGGTTACCATTATTTGTACTAATGTTTGATCTCCTGCGTAGTTTAATTTGCATCTAGGATAAAGGGTTGCATACGGGGGGTGTTTAATAAGAGGGTTTTGAGGTAGCAAATTGATATTTCAAAGATGACAGACTAATAAGTTTAAATAATTGTTGTTCATATTTTAAATATACTGGTTTTGATTGGACTTGTTTGTGGGGGGGGTGGAGGGAGGCAAACGGGAGGCTGATTGCTTTTATCAGACTTGCACTAGAACATCACCTGGCAGTGTTAGAATAGTAGTACAGTTGCTTATAACTGGGGGTAGTTACTGGGGATGGGGGTCATGTTTAGTATATTATTTAGTTATGGAGGTTGGGGGGTTTGGGGCGATATTACAATGTGGTGCCTATGCTGATTTACTCGTATTTAGGGGGAGGATTACCAAGCATTGTCATGTTACTTCCTTGGTTAAAGGTAGGGGCACTTTGTGGATGACAAATCTTTTCAAATACTCTGTTTTGCTTGCCATATGGGTGGTCCATATGTCTTTATGAGTTGGAATGTCAAGGGGGTACAGAACAGATGTAAAAGGCAGGTGATACTGAAACATCTTTCCCATCTTACGGCTGGGATAGCCTGTATACAAGAAACACACCTTCAGAGGGAGGATACCCCTCTCTTACAAAGAAATTGGTTAGGACAGGCCTTCGGCGCAGGGGTATCCACAAGTCATGGTGGGGATGCAATTTTGGTGGCAAAAATAGTCCCATTCAAGTTAATTCAAGAAATAGGAGACCCTAATGGGTGTTATATTTTGCTTCATGGGATGCTGGAGTCCCATCCATTGCTGTTAGGTGCCATATATGGTCCAAATATGGACTCCCCCACTTTTTCTTGCACCTATTAAACATAATTACTACCAGCCCCCTCCCAAACTAACAATATTAGGTGGAGACTGGAATATCACTCCCCAGTTGGACCTAGACAGATTGGATAACAGAAGGTGTGGCCTATCTCCAGCCCAAAGAGCCTTGAAAGATCTTATCAGTGGAGTTGGTCTTT
This sequence comes from Neoceratodus forsteri, assembly GCA_016271365.2. Lineage (NCBI taxonomy): Eukaryota > Metazoa > Chordata > Ceratodontiformes > Ceratodontidae > Neoceratodus > Neoceratodus forsteri. The sequence continues at coordinate 834,367,087 of CM057456.1, read as the reverse complement.
TAGATGTTTGGAGAATATTAAATCCTATGGAAAAGCAATATACCTTTTACTCCCATCCCCATCATTCTTACTCCCACATAGATTATTTTTTAATTAGTTCCTTAGCCCTCCCTGGCATCTTGGACTCTGTTATACATGCCAGAGGTTTGTCTGACCATTCTCCCATTAACATTACTTATTTGTTGGGGCCAGGGATTAAGCGGGACTCTTTGTGGAATCTAAATAATCAACTTCTTTAAAGACTTGACTCCCTTAATCATATTAAGGAATTCATGTCCCATTTCTTTGAAGTCAATAAGGGGTCAATAGATAAGGTCGATTTAGTGTGGGCAGCTTTGAAATGTACTTTAAGGGGCGAGTCTATCTGGATGGCAATGACTACGTCTTGTCAATGTAAGGCATAGGTGGTAACTCTGCTTAATACAAGTCAGGCTCTGGAATGGACCCTTATTCAACACTCTGTGGATAGTGAGTAGGTTAGATGGCACCAACTTCAGGCTCAGTATGCAGGTCTGATCGCTCAAAAAGTTAAGCTGTCCCTCTACCATACAAAACTTAAGTACCTAGATTCAGGAAACAGAGCAGATAAGCTACTCGCACTCAGAATTAGGCAAGCAGAAGCCTCCTGATTTATTTCTGGTCTCTGTATTACAAAAGAAGGCCTGGTATGTACTGACCTTAAAGAAATAACTGAGGCCTTTGGAGAATATTTCCAGAAACTCTGTGATGTCGATCCCTTTTTACAGCCATCTGAGGAAGCCATAACTCAATATCTTGATTCAATTGTATTTTCAGAAGAGCCCCCTGATGAGGCAACTTCCTTAGGTGCCCATAATACCATGAAGGAAATACAACAGGCAATAGAACAACTGCCTTCAGACAAATCCCCTGGCCCTGATGGTCTATCTAACAATTTATATAAAGTCTGTCCACCTGTTCTAACTCCAGTACTTGGGGAGGTTTTTAATTATTGGTACACTAATGGCTTTTTTGACGCTGCCTTCTAAGAGGCAGTCATAAGTTTAATACTGAAACTGGGGAAAGACCTCCTATATCCAGATAATTACCATCCCATTTCTTTGCTTAACTCTGACCTTAAAATTCTAGCTAAGATCTTGGCCAATAGACTTGTTCCCATTATGAGTGACCTTATTGGTAATGAACAGGTGGGATTTATGGCAGGAAGGTCCTCTGGGAATCCTATGCGGAAGTTATTACATTTGTTCTCAGCATCCAGGGACTCAGACATGCCGACGGTGCTTGTTTCCCTGGATGCCGAGAAAGCATTTGACCGTGTCTCCTGGGATTTCCTTTTTGTCACCTTTGCCCGTTTCAGACTGCCTGATTAGTTTATTAAATGGGTACGATTATTATATACTTCCCCATCAGCCCGAGTCTGGTGCAATGGAATGCTCTCTAGCCCAATGTCACTATGTCATGGAACCAGAGAAGGGTGCCCGTTAACTGCTGATCTGTAAATTATTGTCTTCCCAGGAAGTAACAGGTATCAAAGTTGGGAATAAGAGAAACACACTTTCTGCTTATGCAGACAATTTACTTTTACATGCAGAAAATCCCCAGACTTCCATTCTGGCCTTACTTTAAGAAATTGAAGCCTTTTCCAAGCTGTCCTATTATAGACTAAATTGATCTAAAACTAAAGTTTACCCCTTGAATAACAGAGTTACCCAGGCTGAGCTAGCAGTCCACTGCCTCTCACGGGAAACAAAATCTCTCACATATCTGGGTATTAAGGTGTCATGGGATATGCCTACAATGGTTAAGGAGAATTTGTCCAAAATATTAAAGATGCTAAATTCAGATATGGATAAATGGGGAGCTCTCCCACTTTCATTTTGGGGCAGGCTTAGTACGGTCAAGATGAATGTGCTTCCTCACATCCTCTAACCCTTGGGTATGTTGAGATGTTCCCTTCCCAAGGTCTGGTTTGTCAGGCCCCAGAAGATGCTTAATGCCTTTATATGGAAAGGGAAGGCAATTCGAAGGGCCTACTTTAAACTCACAGCTCCTAAAAATCAGGGTGGCCTGGCAGACCCTTCTTTTTTTACATATTACAGTGCTTACCACATTAGTAAACTAGCTTTCTGGGTCAAAGGTACAGATTCCTCCACAAAGCTGGGCTATTCTCCCCTGTGGTTGGAATTGGAGAGGTATTTAGCATTATACAACTCTTGTTCATTGTCTTCCCTTCTGTATGTCACTCCTTCCAGTATACCAAAACCACCTTAAGGCCCTACATCAGAACCAGAACCAACTCTTGTTGAACTGGCACAAATCATTAGAACAATCCATCATTTGTAATCCCCACTTTAAATTAGATAACACACCGATACTGCCCTCCTTCTGGCCCTTGCTGAATAATTCTAAGCTTTCAGATTACCTCAAAAATGGGAAAATGATATCTTTTCATTATTTCCAACTATGTTGCAAGGTTCCAGACACTTACAAATTCAAGTTTATGCAGGTGAGAGAAGCCATTTATTCCTTTATAGGGAATATGCCCTGGCCAGCTTCTCCAACCATAGATTTATCGGCTATTTTGCAAATAGCAAATCAGCCTTATTCTATCTCTGTTGTATATAAGAAACTACAGGAGCTGGACTTTACTTTGGTGATGAGTGATTGCTATTATTGGACTCAGGAATTAGGTCTGTCTGTAGACATAGATATGTGGAGAAAGCTCTGGCAGAATAATTATAATGTAGTTAAACAGGACAGACTACGTCTGGTCCAATTTAACATCATGCACAACTTATACCTGACTCTGGTGAAGCTTAATAGAATTGGCAGAATCCTGTCCCCGGATTGTGCAAGGTGTAAAAGGGCCATTGGAACCTTGTACCATATGTTATGGAGCTGCTCCAAGGTTCAGGCCTTTGGGCAATCCATCAGGAAAATGTTGGACACCTTTTTGTGTTTAGACATATTGTTTACCCACTGAAGCCTGCTTATTATATTCTTTTCCCCCTCGAACACCCAGAATCAGGAAGGCACACCTTACTCTGATAGCTGCCACTGCTAAATTGATAATTATGAAGCACTGGAAGGAGGAATTTCTTCCCTCAGTGATCGAATAGTATAGGGAAGTGCTATTGGCTATGCAACTGGAAAAACATATTGCATCCATGTGAGATAGGATAAAGGCTTATCAGAGTATCTGAGGCCTTCTTGAGACCTTGCTTTCCATACGGAAACCCTAGTCTTCCCTTTAAGCCCTCTAGTAGATTGAGTGCCCTTATATTTTATATTATATATTATTTATATTAATTGATTGACATAATGCTTGGTTGGGGATGGGTATGGGTGGAGAGGGGAAGGGAGGAGGGTAAGGGTTGTATGTGTGGTTGTAGTTGCATTTGGTCATTTTTAAGTTTTTTGCAATTGTTATTGTAATATGTAGTCCCACTGATGTATCATGTTTCTAAACTGTATGGCAGACTGCTTGGAAAATTAATAAAGTATATTTAATTAAAGAAAAAAATTGAGATGCCAAGAGGGCAGTTAGGATAGCACAGATAGACACAGAACTGCATGTTGCAAAGGTAAACAAAGGATGGAAGATAGTTTTGTATATATCTATATCTATATCTATATCTATATCTATATCTATATCTATATCTATATCTATATCTATATCTATATCTATGTCTATCTGTTTGTCTGTCTATCTATCTATCTATCATAGCGGCATGGTTGCACCACTATAGTTAGGGTTCAGTAGGCTGTTTAATATTAAACCCCAATTTTTGCGCTTTAATAACTTTGCAACCATTCAAGGGATTTGCCCAAAATTTTGTCTGCACTGCTGGAAACCCAAGGTCTCTTGATATGACAAGTTTTGTGGGACTGAATGTGTGAGTTTTGAGATGTGGACAGTGCAAAATGTGTAAAAATCAGGGTTTTTTACTACTTCTTTTATTGGCCCCTTGTGTCCCACATGGTTTGGAATTTTAGTCTGAAATTTTCAAGGAAAAAAGGACCTGTCCCAAAGTAACGGCTTCTGCTGGTTTGGTAAAAAAATAATAATGCATTCCAGAGTTATAAGGATTTTAAATTTTGGTTCTGAGCATGCTCAGTGGGTACTTTAGGACAGATATTTGAAACGAAAAAAGAATGTGGCCATGCTATATGAAAAATGACCCTTTTCCACATGGGGACAATCCTTTTTCGTGAGGAAAAATCATTTTTCATATGGCTGCCATCTTGTTTCCGTAAAAAAGTAAAAAATAAAACCCCCACAAAAATGACATCCTGCAGAGAGACCAAAACATGTATCTTGCTCTTCGGGATCCTGTTTGGTGAATTCTGTATGTAACTGATGAAAAATGACCCCAAATGTGGTTTTTTTTTGACATTTTGGCATCCTTTTTCATGACTTGCTTCCCCTTTTTATGTTGGCTTGCACTTGCATGCCAGCCAACATCTTGCAGTAGTAGCAGATTTGGAGGTGCGGTCACTGTGGACGAATGCAGGGCATGCATCAGTAGATGCATCCCTCATTCCCCAATAAGGCAGCATGCAGACACTGACACCAGCAATATGTAAAGTGGTCACCACATCTAAGACAGGTTCCACTGCAATAAGAGGTAAGCTCGTCATGCAGTGGCACAATAATACACCTCCCAACATGCCTTTCCTGGTGAAGTATTTATTTATTTTTTTTGTTTGTATTATCTTTTTTCTCCCTCTACATGCTGCTGCTCTCAGCCACTCCTGCAGGCTGTGCCAAGGCTACACCAGATCCATCCAGTTCCCAGCCCCTGGCCTTCACATTGCAGACATCCCCAGGGTAACCCGGATGTAACCCTTTGCTGGGCGGGCCCGCCTCCTCCGAGGGGAGAGGCACCTGAGGCAAGGTAAGCACAAAACTTGGCCCTGGGGTACTGCTGAGGGATGGATGGCTCGGGACATTGATGGCATTGGACTGCTGGGTGGCCATCATCCGGTTGAGAGTGGAGACATTTTCTGTTTTCCCTCCTTGTGCTGCTTCTGCATTACCCCGGTCTCCACTGGATGTCACTGCAGAGCAACGCACTCCCACAGCCCCACCCCAGGAGAGGAGAGCAGTCTTACAGATGCTCAATCCTCTCCTTTCCCTGCCAGCTGGTGAAGTATTTCAATAAACATGGTGGCAGTGAATGCCGCCGCTGCCTGCCACACAATGCCAACTTCAGGGGTGTCCAATCCTCCTGTCGGTATGCCCTGACCCAGTTCATTTGTCAATGGGGAGCCCTCTCCCTGTCGGCATAATTCCCATCCTCCATTTTTAATTGTGTTGCGAGGGGCTGCATATTTCAATCTTCCCCCACCTTTCTGCCAAAGATGAGTGGCCCTATCCCCATCAGCTTTGGTCCCTCCCCACTAATGTAGGTGGTACACTGGAAGCCCACCCAGTGTACCAAGAACACCTGCAAAAAAAGAAAATCGACCCATGTTATCCATTTTTTTCCTGTAAAATGTGAAAACGGTTCCCCCAACCCGCGACCACCCTCTGCATACTCTACCTCCCCACACAGACCCCTCACTTCATGTTTACCTCTGGAGCCCGGTGTGACGAACTTCTGTGGACCGGGAACACATCTGCACTCTTCAAAGCAGATCGGGAACTGAAGAAATACCGGTAAGCTGTATAATGGCATAAATAGGGTTTTTTCAACTTTGGTGCATATCTCAGGCATTTTGGGGAATTTTTGGCACCAAATTTTCAACATTGGGTTATTGGGACTCCGCCTCGTGAATTCAGTCACTGTCATGGTTTTCTTTGGTCCCGAAAGGTGATTTTGCGGTCACTGCACAGAATCACTTTTCGGGACAGATTAACCAAACGACAGTGCCACTGTTCATGAGGTGATAAGGTGGGCTCTCAAAAAGCCTATGTTGCAAATTTGGTGAAAAAATCAAAAAAATGACTGTTTTACTAGCATGTGTTGCGCAGTTCCCACGCACACTCGTAACTTTGCGAATGTGTAACATTTTCACTCCAGATTTTCAACATTGCCATTTTCCACACCTCCTTATGAACACTACTGCTGTCATTTTATTCATCCTGGCCAAAATGCGTTTCCGCGCATGTGGTGCACAATGGTGCGGTCGCTGTGTGAAATCAGTGTTCTGGACACATTAACAAAATCACAGTGAGACTGTTCATGAGTGGAGGTCCTAAAATGCCTATGTTGAAAAATTTGGTAAAACAAATGCCCAAAATAATTGCATTACAGGTGTGCATTGTGCAGTTTCTATGCACGCTCTTGACGTCACCAATTTTTTATATTTTCACTCCAGATTTTCACCACTGTCATTTTTGTGTGCCTCTTCATGAACAGTAAAGCTGTCATTTTTCCCATCTTGTCCAAAATGTGTTTTTGCACGTGTCACACAATGGTGCGGTTGCTGTGGAAAATGAATGTTAGGGCCAGATTAACAAAATCACAGTGACACTGTTCATGACTGGAGTTCCAAAAATGCCTATATTGAAAATCTGGTTAAACAAATCCTCCAAATAATTGTGTTATGGCAGTGCATTGCACAGTTTCTATGCACGCTCATGATGTCACCAATTTTCCAGATTTTTAACAATGCCATTTTTTACACCCCCTCATGAACAGTGCAGCTGTCATTTTTCACATCCTGCCCAAACTGTGTTTTCGCACCTGTGCCACCAAAATACACAGTCACTGTACAAAATCACCTTTCAGCAAACAAACTCATAATGCCACTGTTCATGAGGTGGGGTCACAAATGTCCCATGTTGAAAATTTGGAGTGAAAATGCCAACAAATGCCCTTGGCATTAGGGTTTCCAACTGCAATGTCCCACCCTGTATATACTGACAGGTGTCAGGGGTGTGAGTTAACATTGTTGGCTGAAATGCTCACACCATTCTACCCCCACCCTTCAGCCAGTGACAGGTGTTGAGATGTGCCTTAGATTCTTTGGCCCCAACATTCACCCCATTCTCCTACACTGTGCCCATGTCAGTATATTCTCTTATGGAATGGGGTGAGCATAAGGCCCAAAGACCCCAAGGCACATTGCTGCACTTGTCGGTCTTTGCAGTGTAGGGTGAGGTGAAATGGCATGAGCGTTATTACCAATGACCCAAAGGCACACCCCAGTGCCTGTCACTCTCTGCATGGTGGGGCTGGGGTTGGCATTAGTTCATTACTTCACTGCCAGTCCTATTGTGCATCTCTCTAACTTCTGCACTACCAATGCCAGTACCAGCAAGCCAACATTCGGCATTGACAAAAGCTTGTTTCATATGGCCATACTAAAAAGGAATTTGGCCATATGAAAAAGGATTCCTTCATACGAAAAACTATTTCGGATTTTGTTTTTATACGAAAAAGGATCCCTTTATACGGAAAAAGATTTTGGACTTAGTTTTTTTCTGATTCTTCTTTCATTTGAAAGGATCCTTTATTGTATGGGGTTTTCATTTCATACGATAAAGGATTCCTTCTTACAAAAAAGGATTTGAGACTTTTTTTTTACACATGTGAACTTCATCACGCTATAAATCCCTCAATATTTGGACTTAAGGAACAATCTGTATATCAAACCAAAGATCCTAATGAGTCCTGCAAGAATAAGACATAATCCCCCTCCTCAAAATATTTAGAGGCTATATAAAAAACACAAACATAAAAAAATGCAAATTCCCATAGAATAACATTCAAAGTTTAGGAAGCCATAACCCCCTCAATATATGGAGTTAAGGGACAATCTAGATATCACAATAAAGGTATTAATGAGTACTGAAACAATAAAACATAATCCCCCAAAAAAAAATGTAACAGCCATATTATAAAGTACAAAAATTACAATGTGCAAATTCCCATAGGATAACATTGGCACTTTCAGAAGCCATAACTCCCTCAATATTTGGAATTAAGGAACAATCTATATATCAATAAAATGTCATAATGAGTGCTACAAGGGTAACATATATCCTCCAGTGGTCTAGGGACAATATAAAAATGCATAAAATAATGCAATTTCCCATTGAATAACACTGGAAATTTAACAAGGCATACAAAAAAGGAAATACATTGCTGGTTTGGCACAAATGCAAGCACAGGTCCTGGAGGGCTCTGCACTTCCACATCAACCCACATCTATGTATTTATGGAGGGATAGAGGTGATTATACTATCTCAAAAAGTAAGAACATTTATTGCAAAAAACTTAGTTAATGTACTACTTAGGGTTAAATCAACAAAAGTAGGGAAATGTGGCATTCAGATGTACTCTTAATGTATTTTACACATCTTAGATTCTTTAATTATGGAAAGGGGTGAGCATTATGGTTACCAACCCCAAGGAACACCCCACACCTGATTTGTGAAGATGCAGGAGCAGTCAAACTAGAATGGTTTCTTCTGTTACTGCCTACAGGGTGGGGGTGGGGTATTAGGACTGGAAACCCTAACACCACATTTCCGTACTTTTGTCAGATTAATCACAACTAGTGCATTAACAAACTTTTTTGCAATGAATGTATAAAAAGAAAGATTGGAGGGGGGACGTCAGGCTAATGGATGGAGCAGGTTAATAGAAGAGGACAGCCAGAAAGCAGCCATGCTAAACAACTAATTTAAATTGGTATTCAGTAGGAAAAACAGCTGACCTTTGCCAGAGAGTGGCATACAGGCAGCTGATAAAGGGATCCCAGAAATGAGGATGAAGACATTTACTAGAGTAAGAATTAGGAAAGGGTTAGCAGGCTTGAAGTTAAACAATGACCCAGGGCTAGACTGGATGCATCCAAGTCTCCTATGAGAACTGTCATTGGTGTTAGCTGATCCCAAGGACTGGAGGATGATGGATGTAGTTCTAGTGTACTAGGTAGGGACAAGGAACAACAGTGAAACTATAGATCTATCAGCCTTATTTCCATGGTAGGGAAACTGATGGAGACCCTAGTCAAAGAGGACCTAGTGGAATACCTGGAGAAAAATGGGCTTCAGGATAGTAAACAATATGGGTTCATGATAGGGAAGTCTTGTCAGATCAGACTGATAGCATTCTTTGACTGGGTAACCAGGGTAGTTGATACGGGGCGTGCATTAGACTTACACTACTTCGACTCCAGTAAGACATTCGACTCAGTATCACATCAAAGGCTGCTGAGGAACTCGGGGGGGGGGTCTGAAAACAGCTATGGAAATAATAAGGTGGGTAGGGAGTTGGTTGAAAGGGAGGTGGCAGACAGTTGTGGGAAATAGGATCAGATCAGTGGAAAGAGAGGTCACCAGCAGAATACTACAAGTATCTGTTTGTGGCTCTTCATTAAAAAAAAACTGGTAAACCTTGTACCAAATTCTTAATTTTATTTATTTAAAATTTATTAACCAGGGTAGCTCCATGAACATTAAATGCCTATTTTCATGGATGACCCAAACATAAAAGAAAAGGAAAAATAGTAATACAGTTAAGATATGTAACAATTAGTTGAGTGCATTAACTACAAGTCAATTTCACCATACAATATTTTTTTACCTTCTATTTAAAAAAATAATGTGAACACTGTAAATATTCAGAAGCCACACTGTAAATAAATGACCTTTTTTAATGTTTTACACATTCAGTATGAAATGTCATAGACATACTATATCCATAACAAACATGGCAAATACTTCCAGGCTGTATAGCTACTTATTGATATTATAGTCATATTCCAAAAAAAACAACCTTCAGTCTTTATGTTCTAAAAGGAGGTACTTCAGTATATGAGACTGCACCTACTGGAGCACCTCAACATGTGCACATAACCATAAGGAGGGGGAGATAGTGCTCTATCCATATGTAAGTCAACAGGCAAGGATGGTGCAGTATCAGCTCTCCTAGTGGGTAATTGTACCATGTCCTCTATGGCAGGAACTTGAAGTGTGTAGACAGAGCCTGGAGTGAAAGAAATGGCACCCAGTCACTGTTATATTTCTTCAGTTTGCCCAGTGGCATGTGTGAGTGGTGTTCTAATTGTTTAATTAGTATTTCGGAAAGACCATTGAGCGTGAGCTCTTTTACAAAGGTTCCATGTCAGGGTGGACAATAAGACAATACACATATTCAGTAGTTACAGAGGCCTGATCATTAGGCATTAAAGAGCGATTACATGAGAATTAGACAAATAGGAGAAAAAAGTGGAGCAGTTGTAATTGAATACTAAACTATTTCTAATCGGTTGCCCTAGGTAGTACACCCCTTGAAACCTCCAAATCCATTGATAAACTATGGCAAAAACAGGACGGCTATTATAGCTGATCTTGTTGATACGGTGGATCTGGCATGTATCACCCAGACCTGGCTGAATGAAAATGCAGGCCCAGTATTGGCTTCTGCAGCACCAGCTGGGTTCTTGGTGATCCACCACCTGAGGTTGGATCAAAGGGGTGGGGGTGTAGCCATCTTTTTAAGACCGAGCTGGGCCTTTTGGATGTTCCAGTGGGGACCACCAGATCCTTTGAGTGTATCATGGGAGAGGGTGTAGGCTGGAGAATACTCCTCATTTACAATCCACCAGGTGATGGGGCTTTATTCCTGCAGGAGATTGCAGACTTCATTGTCGACATGGTATTGGAGTCTCCCAGATGGATTATTCTGGGGACTTCAATGCCTGGGTTGTCAATGAACTCTGGCAATTTGGTCAAAATCTCCTCCAGCTTATGACAATGCTGGGTCTCACACAGGTGGTTACCTCCTCTACCCATATAGGGGGTCACTCATTGGATCTGCTGTTCCTCCTGGGGATGGAGATCTCGGATCTGGGGGTGGAACCAGTCAGTTGGTCTGATCATCACACCATAGGGTTCAGCTTTGGGACTCCCCCAATTGGTCCTACCCCTTCAGAGATGGTCCAGTACCGCCCTTTAAGGGAAGGTCCCCCAGAGGGTCTATTGGTGGTTCTGGACCTATCGGGATTGCTGGGAGAAAGCACAAGCCCAGGGGACCTTGTACTAGCTTACAATAAAGCAGTGAGAGATGCCCTGGACTTGACTGCTCCCATTCGTGTTTGACCACTCACTCATCGCCCAAGGTCCCCCTGATATGATGGGTCCTTGAAGAAATTGAGGAGAGTTGGTTGAAGGCTGAGGAGAGCATGGCAGAAGTCCAGCCTGGATGCTGAGAGGCTTACATTGGTAGAACATTATAATGGCTATCAATCAGAAATCTCCTGTAAGAAGGCAGAGGTCCTGTCCAGGGAGATTTCTGCTGTGTGACCGACTGAAGTCTTCTGAACCATTGACAGATTGTGCAATCCAATCTGTCTACAGTCTGGAAGAGTTTTTTCACAGAATAAGTGTGATGAGCTAGATCGGTTCTTCACAGATAAGGTTGCCAGTATCAGGTCCAGAATCATCCCGGCTCTCTCTATGAGGGATTGCGGAGGTTGACAGGAGGTGGTGAGCATCTGGTCTGTCTGGATGGATTTCAGTCAACTGGAATTCATGGGCATTGTGAAAATTGTCCAGCCCAACCTGTTGTAGACCGGACCCAGGCCCTACCCCCCTTTTAGTGGGGTGTGTAGATGTTATCTGCCTGATCCTAGCTGAAATTGTATGGAGATCCTTGGAGGAGGGGAACTTTCCGGACCCCTTATAGGAGGCGGTCATTTGATCACTCATTAAAAAACCTTCCTTGGATCCCAACAATCCAGCTAACTACCGACCTGTCTCTAACCTTCCCTTTGCAGGGAAGATTATTGAGAAGGTGGTTGCGTTGCAGCTGGATGATCACTTTGTAACCCACAATGTCTATGAAGCCCTTCAGTCTGGTTTTAGGAAGAGGCATAGCACAGAGACTGCCCTTGTCCGGGTACTAAATGACCTCCTAATGGCAAGAGATCAAAAGGCTCATACCATCTTGGTCCTTCTTGATCTCTCAGCAGCTTTTGACACTTTGGACCATAGAGTGCTTTTGGAGACCCTGCGTTTTTTTTGAGGACTGTCGGGTACAGTCCTCAATTGGTTTTGATCATTCCTCGCAGGCAGATCTCAGAGGGTGGTCACTGGAATGTATTCCTCTGATGCCCTCTCTCTGTCCTGCAGGGTGCTGCAGGGCTCCATATTGGCACCCATGTTGTTCACAGTATATATGCTACCATTGGGAGATATCATCAGGTGATATGGCTTGAGTTTTCACTGCTATGCAGATGATACTCAGCTGTAAATGTCCTTTGCTCTGTAAATTTAACTTGATCCTATCAAACACACTCACTTTAGGGGCCATGGACTTGCACGCTGTATGCTTCCCTCCATGGCTACCCACAATGGATAGGGTGAAAACTTCAGGAGGAACCACTGGACCATGTGGGCCAAGACAAATGCCATGTGGTGCTGGATAAAACTGGGAAGCCCCCTCCATTTTCTCCAGTGCTGCCACAGCTTAGTTCTGCTGAATTGAGGTTGATTACCCTCCCATAAGAAGGAACCTAGTAGGGTATCCAGTTTGGTACACCATGTATTCAGAATTGGTATGAGTAGGTACATTAGCAGGCGGAGAACCTTGGAGGCGAGCACCATTTTGATTGCAGCAATTTTCACGGTTCAGGACAAATTAGGAAGTTTTCACACATCCATATCACACAAGACCACTTCCAGGAGAGGGGTAAGATTTACACTGCAGTGATCTGATAGTTTAGCTGTGAGCCGCACCCTTAGGTGTGTCATACCAGCCTCTTTCCCTGTCCAGAGCACTCCCACTAGGGATTGACAAAGTGCAGTGAGAGTTTAGGAGGAAGCCTCTGATTTGGAATGATTAATATGTAGCCCTGCTATCAAAGTGAAAGATGTAAGGAGGTGCTGTAGGGGCTGATAACCATCAGGACACTGGTCAGAAGGTTCATGATGTCACCCACATACAACAATGCCCGGTGTTCTTCCCCTCCCAGTGGGATCTCCAAGTGATGTGGTTGAGCTTGGAGGGCCACAGCTAGTGGTTCAATGGCCAACAGGAAGAGAAGGGGTGAAAAAATACAACCCTGGTAGGTGACTCTTTGAAGAGGAAGTAGAATCAGAGAGGGTACTGTTGGTAAGAATCCTGGCCTTAGGACACTGGTACAGGGAGCTGACAGCTCTCAGGAAAAGTGGGTCAAACCCCATTGAAGCAAGGGAGGGCAAGGATTTGGCCAAGTGGTGCAGGTTGAGTATGGTCGTGAGATGATCAGCACCTTTTCTTCCTTCACGAGCCAACTTGAGAAGGTGTGTTATTCAGAGTACAATGGGATGCTGATATGAGTCTGTTGGTAGACCATGCCCCCGGGGAATTTGTTCTTGTTCATGGAGAAGAGAGCTGGTTTGATCTCTTCTTGTGTGCTAAGATCATCTAAGGTCACCATGTGGTCTGGTGCCACTGATGGTAAATGCAGCCTTCTTAGGAACTCTTGAATCTTGTCCACAGAAGGCAGGGATGAGGAAGAGAACAAGACAGAACAGAAGTCCCTCATGACTTTAATCAGGGCAGGGACCATTGCCTGTAGTGTGCCTGAGGAATCTCTGAGCCAGGGGATATGCCATTCAGCCTGTATTTTTTGAAGTGTATAAGAGTATCTTGCTTGATCTCTTCCCCCCTCCCAGAACCTGTGGTGGGACCTCAGTAGTGCTAACTCTGTCTTATGGGAATACAGCTGGTTGAGGTGTTCTTGCAGTTGGAGCACTGTGTGAGGGTTGGAGGAGGGGACCACTTTCATTTTAGTTTTAACTTCCTCTAATTTCTTCTCCAGGTCCTTGACCTTAGCCTCTCTGATCTTTCATCTGTGGGCTACAAATCCTAGTACCCATCCTCTAAAAATTGACATTCAGGTTTTCCGGAGAATGGGTTGTGGAACCACGCCATTGTTGTTATTATGAAACAGGAAGTCCTGCCGTTCAGCTTTTGACCATGAGATTAATTTGGAGTCCTGTAACAGGAGGAGGTCTAGTCTCCAGCTGGCTGACTTAGGAGGTAGGGGAACCCATAGGAAACTGAGGGATAGTGGAGCATGATCAGATATTACAATAGGGTGTATGGTGGTGTCTACAACCAGCTGCATTATCTGGAGTGAGGAGAGCCATAGGTCCAATCTGCTGAATGAGTAGTGGATCGCAGAGTAATAGGAATAATCCCTGACTCTGGGGTGCACCAGCTACCAGGTATCTGTAAGAGCAAACTCCTGCATGCTCTGTAGAAGGGTCACCTGAGAACATTGGTGTGGCTCTGTCTGGACTCCAGATCTGTCAAGTGCTGGCTCCAAGCTGAAGTTAAAATCCTCATCCCAATAAGACTGGGGTTATTAAGGCCCACCAGTCAACCAGAAGCTGATTAAGCTGAATAAAGAAGGAAAGGGTGTCCTCATTGGGGGCATAGGAGTTATTAGAATAATGTGGCCCTGCAGAGTGGATGAAATACCAGTAACCCATTGCCCCTCCATGTCAGCTTGAGTGGTCATGGGGTGCCATTTCAGGGCTTTATGCCAGAGGATGGAGACCCTTGTCTTAGTAGTGGAGGAGGTGCTATGGATTTCTCTTCCCACCCATTCTCTTTTACGTTTCCCTGCTTCATGGTGCAATAGCTCAGTTTCCTGTAAGAAGGCCCCTTTGCTGCCCAATATTTGAGATGAGCTAGAACTTTGTTGTGCTTCACTTGGGGATTTGAGCCCCCTACCATTCCAGGTCACAAAAGTTGTGTATGCTGTATGGGCTGAGGCAAGTCCTATAAAGGGAGTGAGTATAGCCAAAATCCACTGCGCCCCATCCTCTGGTGCTGCTCAACCTCTCTTGTCAGGTATGGATGTCCCCAGGTAATGAGAGTAGCCCAGCTTGCAACCCCTTAGGCAACATAAATGAACATTTGATACAACAGCAATATTCCAAACAATACAGATCAATCCATGATCAAAAAACAATGCCCAGCTGGGACAACTAACAGAATTCCAGGAAAATGTAGGAAGGTAAGAAGGACCACCACAGCCCTACTAGTCTCTGCCCTAAGACTCCACATCCCTTATTCATGGACAGCCGGTCGATACAACAATCCAAGCAGAGGATACGAGTCTGGTACCTAGCTTGTTTCCCCCATCATATAGTATACCTCATAACTGCAAGAAAACACGTAATTAAACATATGTGGTGCTAAACTGGGAAAAATAGCTTAGCAGAACACAGTGTATACTCAGGCCCTATTCCCAAGTACCTGACTGGGCATAAATATTGTCTGGCCTGGACTGAGGCCAATAGACCACATGCAATTGCAAGGTTTTTGGGGGAAGGGAGGGTCACCTGTGTCCCACTCAGTTGGAGAGAGTGGACCTTATCACATAATCTCCGCTGCCACCTGACCAAAAATCCTGAGGTTGGGGATACATTACCTCCCCCAAGCCCTTGGCAAGGATTCCAAGCAAGGGCTCAGCATAGAAATTACTGTTTCGCCCTACCTTTTTCTGTAGGTCTTACATATCTCACAAAGGGAGAACTTAAACTGGAGTGAGAAAATGCATGTTATAACACACTAAGCCCTACCCTAATGTGGAAAACGAAAAATAACATTGAACACTTTTTTGCTTTTAAAGAGGAAACAGTAAACAACAAGGTGTTAAACCATCATTAAAGATATAGTTCTTTTCCATGTGAGTGGTTGCTCCTTTTGGGAATAGAGGGGCAATTAAGGTATGGTGTCTCATGGCTGCAGAGAAGCAATTAGGGAGGGTTCAGGTACTCCAGAAACATAAGTAGTGCACCAAAGGGTTCATGGGCTGCAATTAGCCAAGTCCAATGAGCTGTGATGTGGCAGGCAGATGCTCTGAAGGCTTGTTAGGAGAGGTGGCTGCAGCAGTGCATGTCTGGAGAGCCTTTGCCTCCCATGGACAGAGACATGCCAGCCTGTAGTGGGACATCCTCTGGGAGCACCACTAGAGGACCTGGCCCTCATCGGTTATGTGGCATAGGAACTGTAGATAAGTCTTTGGGCTTAGGGACCACCATTTTCATTGGTGATCCTGGGAGCTGTGGTGGAAGTGGTGGTGGAACTGCAGGATGGACTGCATCTTTGGCCTTCACCGGTGGCATAAATATGTGTCATGGAGCTTGCTCTTTGGATCTATTCAAGAGGGCCTCAGGTTCACAGCTCCTGCTCCTTCTGTGATGTCTGGATGGCTGGGAGAAGTCCAGTTGTGTGGTTTTGGTCTTTTTTCCTCTGGACTCTTTGTCTTGTTTGTAGTGCATGGGTTGTAAGTCCTCCTGGTCAGTCACAGCTGATCTCTGATCGACTAGTGCAGAGGCCTGGTCTGTGAAGTCAGGGGTCGGATGGTGTCCTTCTGGGAGAGCTGAGACCTCCATGGTGGCACCAGGAAAGAAATACCTTGGGATAGCATCTTTTCTCAAAGTCCATGGCTAAATTAGGAGTCTCAGAAGAGGGGAACAAACCATTGTGGGTGATGCAGTGTGGCCAGGTACCTTGTTATACTGGACTTCAAGGTTTTGTAAAGCTTTCTGGACTGAAGTAAAGGCCATGCACCTTTCTGTGAGAACTGGGGAAAAATATAGAAACACCTGAATGTGGTGTCCCTGCCACATGAGAGGGCCCAGTTCCCTTGCCAAGGTCATGATACACTTTTTTACAGGTAACCTAAGGAGATGGTTAGGATGGGCTGAGGGTTCTGGTCTAGTTTCTGTGGTGGGGTGAGGGAGTTGTGGGACTTTGGAATTTCCAGCAGGGCTGGCCAATAATGTTTAAAAGAATGGGGAGCACATTTTGTAAGACTCCATTAGTGTCCCAGACCTCCAGTCCTTCCTGGAACCCCCATGAAACAAAGGTTCTTGCATCTCCCCTATTCTCCATGTCATCCAGCTTTTCCCAGAGCAGTTTATGGTGTGATCTTGTTAATGTAAATGAGCTGTAATACGGTTTGAGTAGATTTCTTGGTGAACCACTTGATGCCCAACCTAGGTCATTCATTGGGACAGAGTGACCACATCTTCTGCACTTTGTTGAACCTGTGATTTCACATCCCCAGTGTCCAGTAGGATCCTACTAAATGTCACTTTTATCTCCACTAGGTCCACATAAGCCACTGGAGTAGCTTCCTTGGAGAGCATCATTTTCTCGCCAATCACCTCAAGCCAAGAGGGAGAACTAAAAACTGGTGACAGTGGTGTTGGCTGGAGCCAGATCAAAACAAGAACCATAGCAGTTGAGACCAGAGAATCGCATCTTTCAGGTAAGGTCTGTTTCAAGTCTGGATGGCAGCATTTAGGCTAGGCTTATACAGGATTAAGGCTGTGGGGAGACAGGGCTCATAAATCAAGCTGCAATCTAGATGGCAGTCCAAGCCATCCCCCCCAAATAAATGACCATTGAGCGGGTGTTGTTTGAAATTGTGGAGGTTTAAGAGTAGCAGTATTATGAGATCTTGTGAAATACCATATCGAAGTAGCCAGCATCACAGAGAGCATTCACACTCACGTTAACACAAAATTAAATTCCCCATTCTAATCTATTTATACACTTTGGGGTATTCAACTAATAAGCAACATATATACACTCAATGGAATCATGCCACCCATTCTGACATCTGACTGGGAGGCATGGGCACAGGAGTACTCCACTGATCTCATGTAGTCCCCCAAATTTAACTGCTATGTGTGTGACTGTGCCATTTTTTTTTTCATCTTAATTGTGCTCTGATTTTGTTCTCCATCTCCACTACATAAAATCCAGCTGAGCTGAGCTGGTGGCTTACTTGACTGTTACTGACCTGTGTGTGCATTTTAAAACCAAGAGCAGCATATGCTTTGGAAAGAGTTGAACATTTTAAAAGGAACTGGGGCGAGGGTGGGGGGTGGTCTCACTCTGCAAGGTTGGAGATCAATCATTACTTGAGAGGGTCTAAATGAATGCAGCTGAGAAAGTAAACACTGGCTATCTATTTCTTTAAAGAAAAAGCATACCCCTTAAAGGGGCACTGTCAGCTTTGCCCCTTCATTTTTTGGTAAAAGCGAGCAGTATGCCTCTTGGCCAACTACCACTCAGGGAGATGCTCAGAATGCCCATATGGATATAAAATAAATGCCTTTTTACCTGGTTTCTCAATTTTTGCCTAAATAGGTTTTCACTCGGCCTGCCCGTAATCCCGCACATACCAGAAGCACTTCTAGGTCAGGACCGCATGTCTGCCACAAACGTGGTCCCAATGTACGATTTTTTTAATATGCATCAAGTACAGTCATGTCGCGCCTGTTCCTTGTGTATTTCTAAACTATTCCATCTATCTGGCATTGCAGACTGAGCACTGAAGATATATTATTTGTATTTTTAAGCTGCTACCAAAATCCCGCACATGTGCACCAATGGCACACTCGTGCACATGTGCGGGATCTTTTGGTCTTGCATCTGGTGCGCTTGTGCAGGATTTCGGCCGCAGCTTAAAAATGCAAATACTATATTTCCAGTGCTCGGTTTGTGGTGCCAGATAGATGGAATAGTTTAGAAATTCACAAGGAACAGGCTCGACATGACTGTACATGGCACATATGAAAAAAATCATACATTGGGACCGTGCTTGTGGCAGACGTTCAGTCCTGACCTAGAAGTGCTTCCGATATGTGCGGGATTACGAGCAGGGCGAGTGAACACCTATTTAGGCAAAAATTAAGAAACCAGGTAAAAAGCCTTGTATTTTATATCCATATGGGGGTTTTGAGCATCTCCTTGAGTGGTGTGTGGCCAAGAGGCACACTGCTTGCTTTTACCAAAAAAACGAAGGGACAAAGCTGATGGTGCCCCAAAGACTCTGTGATCTGTCCTGTAAGTTCAAATGTAGGTCAGAGACATAGTCAGAGAGTCCCACCCCGCCCGCCTGATTATACCTGCCCTGACTATCCTCCCCTTTGCTTGATTACCTTTGTCAAAGACTAGAAAATATGGCTAGTCGGTGGACAGGACTGGGCATGAAATCAATGAATGCTGCTCATTGCTGAATGAGGAGATGGTTGGGACAGTTAGAGATCAAACACAAAGAGTGAGGATATTGTACACATGCTATTCTTCTCTTCAGCCAGCCTGTTGTCGTGTCTTGCTCCATCACAACCATCCACCTGCTTCTCTGACTCAGTTGCTGCTGTGCTGCAGCATTACAATTATCATCCCTGTCTTATGTCTGCCCGTGAGAGACTTTACTAACTCGACTTGTGCCACCTGACCACTCTAACAGCTCTGTCTTTCATCATCGTCATTGCCAGTCACTGCTGTTCATCTTCCCAGCCCACCCACAATGACATCACTCGTACAATGTGCCATGCAAATTAAGTTGCACTGTAGCCAGTTCCCCCCCCCCCATGCATGTCACTAAATCAGCTACTCAGCTGCTGGATTCTGCAACGTACAAGGCAACAAAAGTAAACAATTTCTGAGCTCAGCAGTTAGTTCTGTTATTGAGTCAGCAGGCTTGGCAGTTGTTGAGTTTGCAGCAGGGACTAGCATACCAAAATACTATGAAAGTTCTGAATTTTTGGTGGCGCTGAAGCCCCCACAAGCATACTTCTAGAGCTGTCCATGCTGGTAACCCTCTTAGCTGGCTCTTGTCATGTTTGATTATTCACAAGCTGCGAAGATTGATCAGGCAATCTTATCACTTCCTGTTGTTAGGGGAGGTCCACAACGGTTGGTATTTGGGCCTTTCCTTTTCTCAGTTTTTGCGAATGCTCTTTCCTCCAGTATTGGCACCAAGGATGACTGGATAGTGTGAAATCCAATCTGACAGATGGGTTTCAGATTTTGGACTATCCTTAGATGTCCTAGTAAAAAATCTGAAATTTGGCCGAAAAGGTAAAAAGTCCTAAAACAATTCACCCCATACAAGTAAATCATCCACCCTGCAATTAGCTAACCCCAACCCTACCCACCTCTAACCTTCAACCTGCTTCTTCCCCAAAGCCCCTTGTGAGCACATTAGTTGTTAAGTATAATACTGTAAAGTGTAATAATTCTCCCACTTGCTTGTTTATGGTAAAATCCCTATCCACCCATCCCCACCTAATCATGAGCCTTCTACCCTGGCACCATTGCCCAACCACCATGTTTAGGAGTCAACCCCCCCACCCAACACACCTTCTAGCTTCCAACTTCTCTCCTTCCCCTCCAAAGCTCCCAAGTTGTAAGAATACTAAGATATAATTATGAAGAGTCCTTTGTCTGGTACCATGGTGGAGTGATCATCATATTTGTCTGAGAAGTGGCCAGTCAGATGTTACTACAGGAGGACGTCATAATTTCACTCCTTAGTTAGGAGATGCTGAATGAAGATGAGCATGATGATTGCTCTTCCATGGAATCAGACTTGAATTCTTCTTACTTCAATCCTAGTAGCTTGACAGTTTGGGAGCTTTGGGGAAGGGTCATCCATATTTGAATGCAATCAAAACCCATGTGGTCAAAAAGTGTGCTTCGTGGAGACCCCAAAAGCATGAGGTCAAAAACTGAGCTTAAACTGAATAAACTAACTCTGAACTGTGCATGCTGTTTTGACCGTGCATTTTTGATCACGTGGCTATTTCTTTGAGATCTTGATGGGATACCTTTGAGGGAGGGGAGGAGAGAGGTTGGGGGCTAGAGAGGGTGTTATGGGGTTGTCCATTAAAGTCGGGGTTGTGGACAGTGCCAGAGTGGGGATAAGCGTAAGACTTGTGATTTGGCATAGGTGAGGGACGTGTTTTTTATTTATAAGGAAGCAGGCAGCAGAATTATTATACATGACAACATAAAAATTATATATTATTATACATGACTATGACAATGAGATACAGGAAATGGGGGGCAGAGGTACAGTGGGTTACCCTAGACAAGGGCATGAAGCCACTATTTGTACTGATGTGATCTACAGACCTCCACCAAGGGGGAAGGGGAGTTAGATAAGATACTGGTAAAAGCTATTTGCAAAATGGCAGAAAAGGGAGAGGGGCAGCTAATCGGGGCCTTCAATGTACCAAATGTAGATTGGAGCCTCCCAGCTGTAGCTTCAACTTGAAGAAGGGATATCCTGGACTCCCTGCAGGGGGCAATACTCAGGCAGCTAGTCAGCAAACCCTCTCACGATGGACAGTACAAGACCTGGTACTCTCTAACAGGGACAGTGCAGCAGACGTCAAGGTGAGAGACCACTCAGGGACCAGTGATCATTGTGCAGTGTGGTTCAATATAAGGACAGTTGCAGAACTGAACAATATAACACTGAGGGTCCTAGACTTCAGGAGAGCAGGTTTTATAAAGATGGGTGAATGCCTCTGGGTTGACCTGGTGTGGGGGGATCACCTGGGTGGTGCGAAGAAACAGTGGACACAGCTAAAAGGGGACATAGTGAAGGCAACAAACCTCTGTGTCAAACAAGTGAGTAAAAGTAAGAGGAATATGAGACCATTATGATTCTCTAAAGAGGTGGCTGTAAAGGTAAGATATAAAGTGATGCAAAGGGAGGATGATAGGGAAATGTATCAGGAGGGAAAAGAGAGAGAAGCAGTGAAAGCAATAAGGATTGTGAACAGTGCTTGAAATTCCCCATTATTTGGTGTTGCGTACATACCAGAAAACATGAACAGAACACTGGATTCTGCCTCTCTGTAATCTGAGGGATATACCACTTTAAGGGCCATAAGTTCGAGTCCTGCTGCCATTTTGCGAGTGACGCTGGCCATTTTGCAGACTCAAGAGACTGAATTTAAGCACTTTTTTTCTGCAGCCAGAGTTCTGATTTAGCACAATTTCAGATGCTGCAGCCAATCAGATCCCTCTGCTCTTACCAGAGACTGATCTAAATCTTGCACTGTGAGATTTCAGTCTCGGGCTGAGCTCTTGTAGGGTGTGCAGTTCTCTCTCGCTCTCTCTCTCTCTCCCTCTCCCTCCCTCCCTCTCTCTCGCTCTCTCTCGGCAGCAACTAAGATGTAACATCTCCTGGCAGGACTCTTTCAGTCAGAAAATATCAGGCTCCACCTCCGGTCCTCACTGCTGCCCCTAAACTGGGTACTGGCAAGAGGGGGGGTGTTTGAAATGGGAACTGTGCAGGGAAAAAGATTTTAGAGAAAGAGGTAATTTTTTGTCATTTGTGTGCACAACAGACAATATGTCAGTGAGCTTAATAGAAAAGATTAGAATAGTGTTTTAGAGCAACAACGGAGGTCAGAAAATCATGAAATATTGAAGTATGTGCCATATTTAGACAGACTGCCTTTTCCAGTAATTAAAATTTCCTGGCAAGCAGACAGTGGATGAAACTGCCCATAACAAACAAAAGGGCATCAGGGGAACAGATCTTTTGCCTTTGGATACATGGTTCACAATCAAATGTGCCCCGAATTAAGAGGTATTATAAAATGGGCATTTAAAATAATGTGATTGGCTAACACCCCTTTAGATCTGTGTCCTTACCAGCTCATATCATAGCCAGCTGGCACTATTTGTGCCAACCAGACATAGCAAATGAAGAAATAAATCCGTGGGGCTCTGCTCTCCCAATCCAGCCCATCACCTACTAAGCGAGTGAACCGCACAACCGCTGCACCGAGAGAGCACTGCCAGCTGAAAACAACAGAACACCCCCTCCATTTCCTCCACCACCAAAAAACATCTACCTGTTCCATTTTGTTTTCCATTCCCATTTATTCCTGGCCAGTGTGGATCCATCTCTCGATCTGTCCCAGCATTTCAAACTGATCGAACCGTAACCACGATGCCACCTGCATTACAAGAACTACACTGTCCTTTCTCACATCCATCACAGTACAGCATAACACAGTATGGCTTATTTTTCTTTTTGACCTGCTAGTTTTTTTGTATATTTTACTGCGTTTTACTTTTACTTCACAACCAGAAAGTGGAAACCAGGCAGTACAGTGGCTGCTATGGGACACACTCGCTCACAACCTGCGATGTGCTTCTTGAGGAACTTACTCGCTCCCAGAAAAATCACTGTCCTGCAATTACTCAAAAATGTGGTAAGTGTTTAATAAAATAAAAATACAACATTGGTTTCAAAATGGGGAAAAAATAATGCTAAGCAAAATATTTATATCTCTGTTGCTAAGCATGGCCCCTCGTAAGGGAAATGCTTGCTCTGAAATGAAACGGGATGCTGGCTCTGAAAGAAACACCCTCTCCATGCATTAACAGACACAAATTAAATTAAAATGAGTCTGTCTCAGTCAAGTATATGTGTGAACAGAGATTAAGGAACAACTTCACCAGTACCTGTCTGTGTGGGTAGGTGGGGGTACCCTGTACTGGCCAACAGTAATTATCAATGGGGGACTTTTTTTTACTAGTTCAGTATTAAACTTAAGTTTTTATGTGTTTTTCCTATGTTTTGCTTTGTTCTTTTTTATTGATAAATAGTTACTTGGGGACCCATTTTATAAGCTCAATAACACACTCTGAGGTGAGGGTTATCTCCTTATAAGAGCACGCCCAGGTGAATAAGGCACTCGGAGCAAGTGCCTCATGCCTAACAATGCACCTGGGCATGCTCTTATCAGGAGATAACCCACACCTCATTGTGTGTTATTGCTTGCTTATCATATACATCATGTTCCCCTTGCTTTGCTATTGAAGGCTATTTACATTGTGTGCCTAACAACAACAAAGAAGCCATGTGCCCAAGAAAACCAGATATTTTCTTCAACTTTTTATTAATTAAAGAAAAAGAAAAGATACATTAGCACAGTTGTCAAATTGTTAGTAGCATTTTTATACTGCTTTCATAAATTCCTGAGCTTCTTTTCAGGGCAGTTCAACCTGTGGAAAAAAAGCAAAACAAAAAAAACCCCCACAAAAGTCCAATATGCAGAATTTTGAGATGCTTGGGCATTTGCCCATGAAATCCAAAGAATTTGTACCTCTGTTTCTGTTGAAGGAACTCCCCCCCCCAAATAAATGAAATCAGTTGGTCAACATGTGTATTACAGATAGTGTTCCATTCTCACAGCTGGGCACCTCCTTCCTGTGATGTTTTGATTTTACCTACAAGGACAGAAAAACAGTTATGTATCAGCCTATAATTTCTCATTAGAAACAGTACTCATATTCAATGGGTTGCATGCACCTTAAACAGAAGTCTTCTACCTCCGAACTCTAAAATTTGATGTGGGAAAAGAAGACTCAGTGATTATATTGTGGGGTGTGGGGGTGGAATTAATGTGTCAGTGCTAACTCCAGCTCACCCTGAAATTTATTGCATCCTCCTCTGCCTCGACCAGTTGTATATGGCCTGGTTGTCATAAACTTGGCAAAATAAATCAGACTGCAGCCCTCTATGTGGTGGTTTTGGAATGAAGTAAAGAACCATAAAATCATAGCAACAGAGAAGGAGGCTCTCAGAAAAAAGGAGAGATGTGCTACTTATGACAAAAATAAATGACTGCATACTTTCTTAAGAACGTTGTGTTGCAAAGTACATTTGGGTTGAGGTTGTCCCTGAAAAAAATGTAGTGCTTTGTAAATCTTGTAGAAGCATCCCAGAAATTGCTGATACTGCATTCACACATTATGAAGGGTGCAGCAATAATTTCACTGATCAATCTTTACAAAAGCATACTAAGTCTAAGAAGCATCTCCTTGCTGATGCCAGATTTATAGCAGAATCCCAACAGGCATCTGCTGCAGAAAAAGCAACTGAAATGCTCAGTTCCAAATGTGGCACACTGTGTGCGGTTGTTAATTAGAAATGCACATGCCTTGGCCAAACATGCCAGGCCATATAGAGATTTCCACTGGATGTGTGAACTTGGCAGATGGAAAGAGGTAGATATCAGGGAAACTTATTAGAATGACAAATCGTGCAGAATGTTCATTACTAATATTGCTGAAGTGGAATATATGAGGCTTGTGGATGTGGTTAAGAATGCAAGCTTCCTGTCAGTTATGATAGATGGAGCAACAGATTTCAGGGTAAAAGATAAGGAAATAATTTACATAAGAACAATAAACAAGGGCGTGCCTGGTATTTATTTTGTGTCCCTGGAAAATTCACATAAAGCAGGTTCAGCATCATTTACAACAGCTATCAGTCACACCATACCTTTACAAACAGGACTAGCTGACTAGAAAAGCAAATTGGTGGGGTTTACCATGGATGGGGAAGCAGTGATGACCAGAAAAAGTGTGTGTGTGTGTATGTGTTGGGAGGGGGGCTGCACTACTGAAAAAGGATCAACCTCCTCTTGTCACAATAAATTGTCAGTGTCAGTGGCTCAGTAGGTAGCACACTTGCCTCTGAGGCCGGGAGATCAGAGGGCTGTGGGTTCAGTTCCCACATCTGGCACTTGGGTTAATATCCCAGTACTGACACTGTAGTGCAGCATGAGAGGGGTGCTGCACTTCTGAGGTGCCGTCTTTTGGATGAGATGTTAAACCGAGGTCCCATCTACCTGTATTGGTGATAGTTCAGGTGGATGTTAAAGATCCCATGGCACTTATCGAAAAGAGCAGGGGAATTTCCCCGGTGTCCTGGCCAAATTTCCCTCATTCACTAGAAATACCACCAACAGCTTAATCTGGTTCAAGGTCAGTTGGCATTCATCTGTATCCCCTTCCCCCGGGTTGTGCCTGAAAATAGGCAGGATTTGTCTAGTGCACTTACCCGGTCAACAAAAACTAAATAAAAAATTGCAATACTCGTAGGCTGGTGTTATCCCTCAAGGATTAAAAAAACATAGCCTATCACAAAAAACTGACCTGCTCCTGTTAGGGATATATCTGTTTTATCATTTTTTAACACTAAATTGCAAAAACCTGAGAGAGTCCTGTCAGGCTCCGGGAGCCAGATGCTTACTTCCAGCAAGAGTTGGAGGAACCAGATGGGGTCATAATAGCTTTTAAAGTTCTAATCGTGAACCACCCCGGATCCTGCTGCACTTTCAACAGGTATGTTTTTTTCATATAGGTTTTTAAGCCACGCATGCCAATACAATTGAACTGCAATTAAAGCAAGTATCTCTTTTTTCTTCTCACAGATGGAACAAGGCAGAACCTGAGGGGACTAGACAGCGAAGGCCAAGAGCTTCTTATAGACCATGCACACCTGGAGATGCCTATACAACATACATCTGATGGCAGACATTCTGAAATAGTTAACCAAAGTCAGCCTGTTTCTGCAAGCAAATGACACCTCAGTTGGAGAGGAGTTTGAATTTCTTCAGGACCTGAAGGACTGTTTTTTGCAGCTGAAAACAAGGTAAATGATTGTTTGTAAAATCCAGGTTAATGTTTCCCTTCATCCAGATTCTATCTGTCATCATTGATCTTGCATCATTCATGACAGATTAGCCATCTGTACAAAGGAGGTTGGGGTAATAGTGTTTTTTTCCTTTTGTTTTTCTATTTTAGATCCAGAAAGCCCTTACAAAATCTTGATGCTTTGGAGGGACAAGAATTCCATGGACACGCCCTAGCTAGAGTTGATCTGGAACAGTTCTCACAGGACAGAAACACTTCTGACAGCCACGGTCATAAATATCACTAACAGATTTGAGCACATGCACCACCTGGACTCCATTATAGTGGCCATGAACCACATTGTGCACATTAAACAGTGGCTAACAAGCCATGTAGACTTGACAAGTGTGTTTAAGGTGGACGATTAAAACTAGGTGGGAAAAATCGGTAAAGCAAGAAAGTTAGGACAGTGTTTTTTTTTCCAGTTTGTTTCACATTATGCGGAGGATGCAGTAACTGCTGTTGTAAATGAGTTTGTAACAGACCTGATATAATGAAAAATAGATCCATACTTGTGTGCAGCCAAGTGGACCAAACAAAAAATTCACATAAAAAGCAGGTGAATTCTGTCAAGTAAAATCAGTCTTAATTCTCAGTGTTTTGTGAGGCAGGAGGTAGTCTTTTTTTTTTTTTTTCTAAAACAGGTATGCCAATGTTGTAGAAGCAAAGTGATCAGATATTCATCAGGCATGCTAAGAAAAATGCCACACGTTTTGGGATTAGTAACTTTAATTCGGACTCTCCCAGCAAGTACAGCTGTCTGTGAATGTGGCTTTAGCCTAATGAAAAGAATAAAATCTGATTGGCGAAGTTCATTAGGAAAGGAGACTCTGATAGACTTAATCAGGATCTCATTAAATACACCATGTGAACAGGAATTTCATCCAACTCCAGTCATTGAGTACTGGTTAAAAAGTGGTAGGCAAGAAAAAAGACCTGCATTACAGCCATATGGTCCATAGAACAAAACATAAAATACTGAGGAAGAAAAGGGAGACGGCTGTTCAGATTCAGAAGTAGAAATTGACAAATCTTTTTGCAATATCTGGAACTAATTCAGAAAAATTGTCTCATGTTGATAAATCTCGTTAAATCAGACAAAGAAGAAGAAGGGATGCTGTCATGAATTCATTAAAGGTGTTGTGCCCATCAGGTAGCAGACTGTAACCCAAGTTGGGGGTAGGGTTTGTGTCAAGAAATCTCGTAGTCCAGATCTGTCAGCTTTTTTGTCCCACCTTGATATCAGGTTGGGTTAATCTAAAATGTGGACTTTGCCATGCTTTTTCCCACTGTTTATTTTCCCAGTCAAGTCTGGCTTGGACGAGTCTTTACTTAATTCTAAAAATCTTAGAATCATAGAATCATTGAAATTGTTGGCAGATAAGGACCACTGTGCCGAACTAGTCTGCCCATTTTCCCTACCTCCTGTAATATCGCAGACATTACTAGGCCTCCGGCTTTACCCTCCCATTCCAAATCAGTGAGATCCCCTTATACCTATCTCATGCATTCTTGAATCCTGTTACAGTTTTTCTCTGACCAACTCCACTGGAAAGGTGTTCCAGTCATCCACCACTCTTTCTGTGAAGAAGTACTTTCTCATGCTTCCCCTGAATTTACCCCTCTCCAGCTTCATAGCAAGTCTCCTTGTAAATGAGGATCTTTTTTTTCAGAAAAATGCTTCCCTCTTGAACTCTATTTCTACCAGTGATGTATTTGAAAGTCTCTATCATATCCCCCTCTTCCTCCCTTCCTCCAGGGTGTGCATTTGAGGTGCTTTAGTCTCTCTCTTCATAGAGATTTAGATCTTTTAAATTAATTTAGTTATTGAAAATAATCATAATTACAACCGTTGAATTAAAAGCTTGTTTACGAAGGATCCTCATCAAACAAGGGAGGGGAAACAAATACATGATTAGGGGAGACAGCAGCAGCTAATAGGCATTGTCAATAAATCATCAATTAAGAACACAGAGTAATCAAAACTATAGGATGATATAGGCAGAAACATCACATAATACATGGTGTGGGGACAGAGTACATGAGGATACAGTCCCCTTAGCAGCCGAGAAAATTAAAAGTGCAACAGTTCATGTACTTATCTACACACTTGATTGATCATGAGTGGTAGCTATACAGCATTGTCAGCATCTTAGAGGATACAACTGTAGCATCATCCAAAAGAGCCAGAACAGCCATTGGGAGAAGTACGTTAAAAGCTAAGGGGTGAAGGGGAAGAATCAGATTAGGTGACAGAACTAGAATCAAGAGAGCTAAGCAGGTGGAGCTCATCGGGGGAGGTGGGGTAAGAAGGGGAGGGTATATGGTAGGTAGGTGAGGGCTCATCAGGGGGAGATGTTGGGAATGGGGGAAGGGTACAAGGTAGGTAGGTAGGCAGGGGCAAGTGGGGAGCAGTGAACTTCAAGGACCAACTGAACAGTACAGGGTGATCCTGAGCATGACCCAGGGTACAAGAATGCTAGTTACAGCTGGGTTAAGTGTGACAGTAGCAGTGTTCAGAAGGGAAGATAGAATTCCTAAGCTTGGACTTGAAGTGACCAGGGCGTGTAAAGCTTTTAGTGGTGTATGGGAGCTCGTTTATCCAGGTGGGAGCCCTTACTGCAAATGCTTGCCTCCCCAAGGCAGATCTTCTGAACAACACTACTAGGGCTTGTTTAGTGACACTTCTCGTGGCAGGTTTGGTTGGGGCTGGGCAGAATAAAGCTTGTAGAGAGGGAGGTGTATGTCCTAGGAGGGTCTTCTTCCCTAGAAGGCAGGAGTGGAGCTTAATGCCATCCATGAGAGGAAGTCATTTTGTCCTAATGTATAGGTCACATGCATGTGTGAGGTGACCAGCACCTAAAACAAATCTACAGGCTTTATTGAGGGTATCAGAGGCTGCACCATATACCATATTACTATATTCCAAGATAGGTAGGATTGTACCTCTAACCACCTGGAGTCTAGCCTCAGTGTGAGGCAGAACCGAAGCCTATAAAAGGCCCCTAGCTTCCTGTTGATGGCAGTGGTACTATTCCGTATGTGATCATCAAATGAAAGGGACTCATCCATTGTGCTCTCTAGATACCAGAATGAGGACACCTGCTCCAAGGTGGAGTATGAGTTGCAGACACTTGAGAGGGGTGAAGCAGATTTCCTTTATTAACTACTGGCAAAGAGCATTGTCTGTTTTTTTTTACTGTTGAGCACTATCATGTTTTCTTTGAACCAGTCCTGTAGAAGGTTAAAGTTGTACTACTCATTCTTAGTAAGTGCTTCTTGGCAGGAGTTTTGAGAGAATACTACCATGCTGTCTGCATAGAGCTGGATCTTAGAAGTGAGGCACGCATCAGGGAGTTGTACATATAGAGGCTGAACAGGTGCGGGCCCAGTATAGACCCCTGGGGACCCCTACTGTGACTTTGCTGGTGTCAGAAATGGCTCAGTTGATTTTTACTTTCTGAGATTGCCCGGACAGACAGCTGGAGAACCACCTGACCATGTCAGGGTACAGCCCTAGGCAACTTAACCTGTGGAGCAACACCTGGTGGTCCACAATGTCGAAAGCCTTGGTTAGGTCTATAAAGATTGACCCGACCAGGTGGCCCTGGTCAGGTGCTTAGTGCACATAGCTGGTGAAGTCAGTTAGGGCAGTATTAATGCTATGCAACTTGTGGAAGCCATGCTGTTGGGGGCAGAAGAGAGTGAATTTATGCAGATGGTCCATAAGTTATCGGCTAGGATTCTTTCCAGTACTTTATATAGCAGGAATAAAATTGAGATGGGTCTGTAATTGGATACTAATGACTGGTCACCTCCTTTGGGCACAGGTGTAACAAGAGCAGTTTTCCAGGTAGAAGGGAAAGCTGACAAGTGGAGTAACAGGTTGAACAGCTTGGTGATAGGTATGATGATCTCAAGCAGGGTGATAGAGATCAGTTTCATGTTGTTATTTATTTATTTATTTAGTTTTTGTTGACTGGGTAAGTGCACTAGACAAATCCTGCCTATTTTCAGGCACGACCCGGGGGAGGGGGATACAGATGAATGCCAACTGACCTTGACCCAGATTAAGCTGTTGGTGGTATTTTTAGTGAATGAGGGAAATTTGGCCAGGACACTGGGGAAATTCCCCTACTCTTTTCGATAAGTGCCATGGGATCTTTAACATCCACCTGAACTACCACCAATCCAGGCAGATGGGACCTCGGTGATACCATCGCCTCCCATCCTTGTTTTCCCAGGACTCACAGGGTATTTTCTTGTTTCCTTGATGGTTACCCATCTGAAGTAAAAGGTTGAGCAAGTCCTAGCACTGGGAGAGGAGGCCGAGTGGTCTGTGGCCAGTAATCCAGGCAATCCATCAGGGTATGTAGCCGGTCGTGGGGGGGCAGACTGTGCTGT
Source organism: Neoceratodus forsteri (assembly GCA_016271365.2). Classification (NCBI taxonomy): domain Eukaryota; kingdom Metazoa; phylum Chordata; order Ceratodontiformes; family Ceratodontidae; genus Neoceratodus; species Neoceratodus forsteri. The sequence continues at coordinate 834,336,431 of CM057456.1, read as the reverse complement.
AGTAAGTGAATGCCTTGTTAAAGATATTGGCCATTGTGGCATCGTCAAGTGTGACTTCATCACTTTGGTGAAGCATGGAGGGGGAGATCTGTCACTGGTTCTGAAGAGGTTTTTAATTGAGACCCAGAATTTCTTCCCGTCACCCTAACATTGAGACTGCCATTTTTTTTTTGGTACATAGTCTTGGCCAATCAGATTGCTCAGGTGCACCCATTTCAGGCCGCTTTGTAGTTTTGGACAGCCATAGTTGTCCCAGTCATCCTAACCCGTGCCATAGGAAATCCTGTTGATGCATCATTCATAGAAGTTGAGAGGTGACCCAGTCCATGCTACAACCTTTAATCATCTTCTTGTGATACGGGGTGAACTTATCCACTGTAACATTGCAGTGAGTGAGGAAGAGCTATAGGGCTGTGTCAACAGGGGGCATGAGTCAATGAAGCTCCAGTCTATCCCTTTAAGGTGGTTCCTGAAGTCAACCATAGAGCTATTCTTGATAACTCTGTTCCTCACCATTCTTGAGGGTAGCTTGGCCTGTTTTGTCAACTACTCACAGTGGATAGGTGAGTGGTCTCTGAGAGTGTCTGGGAGAACCTTGACGTCCATTAGTCATTCAGAGTGGATTGTTAGCTCCCAGTTGATCAGAGCACTTGTGTCCATATGGTAGTTTGTTTTGTTGCAGCTCTTGACCATCTGCATTAGTTAGAGTCCTGAAACTAAATCTCTATGTGCAGCGCTAGAGCTGGCAAGCCAGCTAGAGCTAAAATCCCCTAGTACGATAGTGTCCTTGTTCTGGCTTGCCTGGGTGTAGTGGATAGCAAAGGATTCTACCCCGCTTGCTGCCAACCTGGTGAGATGTAGACTACATAACAATCAGGCATTTACACCCCTTGCTTACCAGGATTTTTATCGCTAGGCATTCAGTCATTATTGGTAGTAGCCGGTTGGACTTTGTGGCATTGCAGGTGGTTGCAAGTGTAGAGTAAACATCCACCACCTCTTTTCCCAGAATGGTCTAGCCTGTGAATGTTGTATCCAGATATGGAGACTACGGAGTCAGTTGTACGTGTGGTGAACCAGGTCTCTGTCAATGCGACAGCATCAAGCTAATTATGTGCCACCCAAGCCTCAAGCTGTGTTAGTTTGGCCAGCAGGCTACCAATGTTCACATCCACAATCTTCAGTTGCCCAGTGGATGCAGGGGTTTGGGTATAGGCTGTCTGGGGGCCAGGGTTAGGGTGGATGTTTTCTGGCATCAGCAGTGGGATTAGGATGAGTTTCCTACATATTTTTAGGAAGTGGTGTTTTACTTTTGACCTCTGCAAATCCTGGGAGACATAGTTAGTAGGCAGGGTTCCAAGCACAATGTGAAGGCCAGGAAATAGCAATATTGCTGAGATAGTGATCCTCGTGTTAGTAGGGGACCAAGAGGGATGTCACATGGGGCAAGTAGTAGGGGGCACTCTACTGTAGGTCTCCCACTTTGTTTGATTTCTGCTCTGTGCGATAGGATAGTCATGGCAGCGGGTGGCAGATGCTATGGCTGGATGTTTTTGTACCAGGACAAACACCAGGAGTAGGTGCAATTGTATAAGGATACCTCTTGGTACTAGAAGTATGCTCACTTTGGCTTCCATTTTTGGTGAGTATTCTGATAGAGCCTTGATACACACTCCTTTCACTCTAGTTCTCCTAGCTGTTTACAGAGGGAGGGAGCAGAGCAGTCTACTGAATATTAGAAATCACTAAAAAATTGTGCCTCTCACTTTAAGGAGTGCTCAGCCAGTGAAAACTCAATAGTCAAGAGAAAGGGATTCGGGGGTGGTACCAGATGGGGAGAAAGAGTATTTAATGGAGGATGGGGCGGGAGTGGGGGAGCAGGAGGAAATTCAGGGACACAGTGATTTCTGGTTTTAAAAATAATCCCTTGTTTGAAAATGAGCGCCTAAAGTGAGAGGGGAGTGAGTAGGAGAGAGTGGAAATTTTGCAGCCAATGAGGAGCTGCTTCTCAGCCTTGAGTGCCAATGGAATTCATGGCTTTCAAGCTGAGCACTTCCAGGAGTTCCTAACTGTACCTGTGTTCTGGGTGGGCAGAGGAGAGCTCACAGCAGGCTTCAGTCAGAGCTGGGGCACTGAGCCATGGGGTGCCTGGTCAGGGTGAAGCAGCGATCTGGAAAGGAAGGCTAAATCTGTGGGAGTGCCTAGGTGCAAAAACAATGGCTTAGAGAGTGGGTTTGAGAAGTGGGAGTGAGTGGAGAAGGCAGAAGACAAAAGAGCAGCTGGTCAGCATCTATATTTTGGCACTGGGGTGAGACAAATGGGTGGCGAGGGAGTTTACAGCTAGGGGGTCCAAGAGCAGGTTAGAGGGATAGAGTTACTGGGATGACAGAAAGAAAAACAGAAGCTTCAGGGGTGGGTGAGCATAGGGAAGTAAAGGCAGAGCAAGCAGAAATTGCATGCAGAAGAGGGATAAGAGAAGAGTCTCAGGAGCAAGGGAGCATAGGAGAGAGCAGGCAGGTTAAACAGAAATGCAGCTTTATCGAAGATGCTGTAACTTGCTTTATATAAAATGCTGTAAGTAACAGTTTTAACCTCAAATGCTGTACCAGATTATACTGGCTGAATCTAAAGATGGACAGTACAGTATTAAATTAAGCAGACTGTAGATTAAGTTGGGCAAACAGTATTAACTTAAGCAAACAGTCGATCAGGCTAAGCAAACAGTGGTTAACTTTAAGCAAACAGTAGATCAGGCTAAGCAGACAGCGATTAATTTAAGCAAACAGTTGGTTAAGTTCAAAATTCAGAGACAAAGTGATCACTGGTTTTAAAAATAATACACTGTTTGAAAATGAGCGATTAGAGTGAGAGGGGAGTAGTAAGAGAGAGTAGAAATTTAGCAGCCAATGAGGAGCTGCCAAAGGATCCGGGTTTGTAAAATATTTGGTGGGGCCCAGGGGTCAGAGGTCAAGGCCCACCCCCAGCCCAGGGGTCAAGGCCCCACCCACTGGCCCGGGGTCAGAGGTAAACCACTGTGTTCTAAGTGTTAAAGCACCGCCCATGGTCTGGGGTCAGAGGTCAATCCAGCACCATCGGGGTCTATGCATGGGATAGACATAAGGGAATTTTGGAGACCAGGGGCAACAAACAACACACTTCTAGAAAAACATAGAAGGAACTAAGAAACTCAAATGGGCAGACTGGGTGGGCCAAAGTGAGACCTTTATATTCATGTGCACACATGGCACACAAAAAAACATCGACATGAGACACATAACTCAGGGAGCTTAGTCAATCAGCCCTCTGACACACTGGATCAGGGATTCCCTGGACTTGAAGAATATCATAAACTGTATGCCTTTGTAATCCTACAAACACAGAACCCATATGTAAAGTACAGTCAAGCATGGGGCTTAACTGCAGCTGCTACCCCCTTTAAAAGGAAAGAGAACATTGTTTAATCAGGAGTAGCACACTAAGCTGAAGCTTGTTTCCAGATGCGACCTGGGAGCACAAGGAAGTTAAGTGACTTGCTTAGGATCACACAGTATGCTCCGAGGTGGCTGTGGGATTTAAACCCAGGTCTCTAGCTCTACAGCTCAGAACCTTAACCCACTGTGCTATACTGTCTCAAGTGCAATGAGAACTTTGTTGTAACAAACAGTTGCACTGCCAGACAGTGCCATATATTATGTCAGGGGCTCAGGGAAACTTCTCAGTCGGAGGCAAGATGCCTCATGATGTTCAGAAGTCCCTGCAGCTAAACAGTTCTTTTCATTGATTTTTCCATTGTGTCAGTTTAAGTTATTCTCCCGGGTCTAGCAAGATGACATCTGCCAGAGCAGCAAGAGATGAGCAAGGCAGACAGGAAGAGAAGACATGGGTCCTAGTGGCAGACCAACAGCAAAACACCACACAAAAAAACAGCCACATATCTCAGATGGTTCCCATAGCATGCCACAGACCTGTGGTGTCAGAAACCTGTTCACAGACATTCTCTGGAGTTAAAAAACTTCAGTCAGAGCAACGCAAAAAATATTAGAAACAGATGGCACCTGTAACCTCACACACTTAGTAATGCAGCCCCTAGCACCTCAGAAGGATCAACTGTCAGGCTGCTTCTTGCAATGTAAAAGGGGAAGCAACAGTAAGGCTGTAAAACCATATGTGGTCTTTGCGACCCTTAGAATAACCAGCTGCAGACCGCAAACACACAGCTGTTAACCTTCAATATTATGCTGGCTTCTGGGCACCCTCAGAGTGACAGCGACTTTCTTATTTAATTATATTTAATTATTTTCAAATAATACAGAAAATACTTTATATTCTCATACATAGTATTAGAAATATACATTAACCATTTGAAAGTCTACTAATTACCAGAACAATTGATATACATAAAACCAATACCATGTAATCATGTACAATAGGATGTGGGGAATCAAGTTCAAATGTCTAGAAATTTCAAACAGTAGAAAGATATTATTGCCAGCTTCTTCAGCGGCTGTGGTTGTATCAATTAAAGAGGAAATATACCGGTAGGTAGTGAAAAGCAATCAATGAGGACTGCTGTTTAACCATATAAAGCTGAAATTGTGGAAACGAGCCTGGACCATTGGAATGCCAGCCAGGGGGAGAAGGATTAAGTGTCCCAGTGGACACGCCTCTCCTCCTGGGGGATGGACCTGTATCCCACTTCTCAACCCCCACCTGAGTGACCACAGGTGGAGGTGCATGGAGTGCAGTGTGTAGAGAGAGCTGGAGCGCAGTTGTCATTAGTTGCATCAGGGGTACTACTGGCATCCAATGAAGTCACCCCACTCCTGTTGAGTGGGCAGGACAGAAAGGTTAACACAGGGATAGCACATACAGATGAAGCCTCCATCTGTCCCTCATGTCTATCCCTAGCAGATGGCTACTGGGGGCACTCCAGGCCTTCGCCTCCACTGTGGATAGCCAGATAGGAAGAAGAAGTAGCAAAAAGAGCTGAGGGCAGCCCCTGCCTGTGGGTAAGCTGGGCTGGGGGGACAGCACAGCAGTGTGCTGTATTTGGGCCTAGGAGTGCCAGGAGTTCAGGCTACAGGATCTCAGGGTACAGCAACAGGACACTGGTGGTTGATGGAAGAATGTCCTGGCCAGGAACCTGGGGAGCAAAACAAAAAAAAGCTGAAATCATAAAGGGAATCTTTGACCCTACCATGAGCCCTCCTCTCCCTCCGCCCCATTACACTGCAAATATCAACACAACCTTATCACTTCGAAAATGGTTAGGCACTTTAATGTTCATACCCTGGACAGAGAACCTAAATCAAAACATTCCCTTCCCTGAGGTTGCAACTGTTAGGATCTTCTGTTGACTGCAAATATCCAGTTAGCAACTGGAACCGGCGATAGTGGAGAATAGCGGACCTACCTTGGTCCTACGCTATAAGCATAGAGTTCAAGTTAGGCTACTCTCTCAGAACTACATTTCGGTTATTTTTTGTATTAGTTTATTTGAGTTGGGGGGCTTCACCCCCCTCACACCCCCTAAAAAAAAAAGAAAAGAAAGGGGGGTGGCTGGCGAAACCCCCCAACTCAAATAAACTAATACATTTTATGTGACGTAAGCACGTCTAGTTATGAATTTTTCATTGCAATCTGTTATTCTTGAACCACAGTTATGTTATAGGTCCAGGGTAGGTCCAGTGTTCTCCACTATCACCCTGGAACCATGGTAGAAGGCATGTATAACCCCATTATGGTGCCTGGCCATGCAGTCAGTGCCATTGTAAGAAAAAGAAATACTGTATACCCAGCCTCCATACATAGATACATCCACGTTGCCATAAATGTCCCATCAAAAACACTAATAACCCCAACATAAACTGTTTCATAAGATCAAGTAGGCAAGATGAATAGGGTTCTGTTCCCAAAAGAAAATCAGTCAGTTTTGAAGTCCCACAAATTCAGTGAGATAAATTCAAAACCTCAAGTGTCCAGCACCTGACTTCTCCTCTAAGTTCTCTTCTGAAAGCTTCTGTTCAGTGGCGCATTTACTAGCAAGCTAGGCTTCCATTTTCTCCATCCACCTACCCATATCCAGCCTGCCCCTGGCCCCACACACCAACTAGTCCCCAAAGTGGGGATATGACAATAGACGCCAGCCACGATGGACTAGAGGCTTGTCTGACACTTTTTACACTTGGGGCAGCCTGTGAATTATTTAATGTATTTATTTATTTTTTAAATTTCACCCCTGAAGTTCCTGACCATAACTTCCTTGCTCCTCCTTCAGCCAACCTCTCCCCTATACACATCCTCCAACTCCCGAGATCCTGTTTGCTGAGTGACATACCTACCTGGAACTCTGTGTCCCATCTCCCTTCTTCTTCTTCTTGCTCTTTATATAGAGCCATTGGCTAAAGCCATTAGGAGCAGTCCCCAGATGGAGGGCATGCCAGTGGGGGGGATGACAGTTCAAGATTAACTCTGCTGAACCCAACCCAATCACTACCTGCAGTTTGGTCCGAACTTGCCCATTTAAAGGAAGCAGCAGGATATAACCTAAATATAGGTAAAACAGAGATCCTACAGTTTTACTACACTCATCCACCAAATAAGCTCAGTTTCCCCTTTAAAAGGCATAAAAGTACCTTGAAATATTTCAGTGTTTGTATCCCACAGAACATAGATCATTTAGAGTTGGTAAGTTTGGAATCTCTCACACAACAGAATACAGGCTGACGTACACAGCTGGACCGTTACCCCTTGATTTCTTTCCTAGTGTGGAGGCTATCTGTATGCATCATGTCTTATTAAGGATCTTATATTTCCTGCAGACCCTTCCCATTACTCCTACATGGAGTGTATTTTATCACTTGAGACAGGATGATATCTCATTTCCTCCAGGGCAGTTCTAGACCCAGGACAAAATATTCCCTTCTGCAGCTGCCAAAGGAATGGGGGGGGGGTGCATAATCTAAATTGTACTCATTTGCATCACACCTAAGAACTGCATTTTTGTAGTCTTTCTCTTCTTATACTGCCCTGTGGAAACTATTGGAGTTTCAAATTAATGACTTTTTTCAGATTGACAGCTACCTCTATGCGAACCTGAGAGGCAGTGAAATCACTGGGAGATTTAATAGATATACAGATGTAACATTTCAGCAATGGAATCACTTTGGCAGTCTTCCAGGGGTTGCTATTTTTTAAAATTATTTATTTATTTGAAAATTGGCACATAGGAGAGGCACACCGAGTCAAGGCTTTTTTCCAGGTGGGACCTGGGTTAAAGGAAAGGAGAGTACAATATTACAGCATATCTTGGTGATCTGTCGGTCGGTAGCTAGGGACACTGTATTTACCCCGGCTCAGATAGATCACACATTCCACCACTGGTCTAAGCAGGGTTTAACATATGGTTTCAGTTTCTGACCCAACAGGGCATCCAAACTTCTAAGGTGTCCAGACTATCTATGGCTTAAGATCAGGGGATCATTTTAGATACCTCCAATTCTAATCGTATTTTACCTTTCTGGGCCCTGGGTATTGGTGGCTTCACACCCATCCCCTTTGTTTTTGGTTTTTTATATATAGATTTTTTATTGGCTTTTCCCCCTATTTTTTGCGTACGCGTGCATGTGGAGGCACATGCATCCCACACCCCAGGGCACCCTCCTGCTACACTGTCGCCCCCTCCTGCCTATGCTACCCATCGGACCACCACCCAGTGGGAGAAGAACTACGGGGGGGGGCAACAACCACCCTGGGAGAGGACAGCTGCCTTTCAGCTGCTCAATCCTGCTCCTTCCTGGCTCTCTGACAACCCAAGGTCATTCCCAAACTTGGGTCACCAGTGTGGTACGAGGTAAGGCGTCCAGCATCTCAACCCTCAGTGCCACCAGGTTGGCCCTTCCCTTTGTTTTTAAGTATCTTTATGGGGACCTTTCAGGGAGAACAGTGGAGGTACCTTATTGGGAACATATATAAAGGGCTGGTAGCACTTAAGAATAGTACAACATCCCCAATTCAATTAAAGTAGACTGCAGAACTGGAGGTGCCTAGTCCCCCTGAGCTATGGTTGAAACCTACTATCCTTTCTCTAAAAGTTACCTCCTTGGTCCCCTGGCAGGAATTTGCCTGGAAATTCCAGAAACATTATTTCTGCACACCTAATGTCCAAGTCACTATATGGGGCCACACTATGGGATATACTGGAGATGTTGTAGGGAGAGAAAGGCTAATTATACTCATATATTTTGGAAATGCCCAATTCTTCATCCCTTTTGGAAGGCTCTGGATGAGATACTTTCAGAAATGTACACCACATCTGTTAACCACACAACTGGCCTTTCTTTCTATTAGGCTAAGGCTACTGAAATCTCTCCTTACAGCCTGCTCTTGGCCTATATACTGGCAGTTAAAAAATGTATCACCTGCCTGTAGCTGTCACAGCCCCCCCCCGTCTCTCAGTGGCAGGCTACTGTTATTTTCATATATATGATGGAACACCTCACTTCAGTTTTAGAGTGGGCTCCCACAGTTCAAGGATAGGTAGCAGCAGTGGGTGTTACATATCATGGATCTAATGCTGCTCTTGTTCTATAAATCCAGCTGCACGCTGCTTTTGGGCCCATGGGGTCTGGTTTGCCACCTCCCCCCTCTATTCCCAGTTGCATTTTAAAGAATGACTCTGTACTTTCTTTTCCTTGTTTCATTTCCACTGAGCTTAGCTGTAACCGAGATGCTTGAGGTTATGTGAAAGAAATATCCCAGGACTGTCACCGATTGTATCTCTGTTACTTCTGGTTTCTTACTGTATACAATCATGTCTGGCTAATAGACAACTGCATGCATTGTCTCTAGCTTTTATACACATACACTATATCAAAATACAATTACCATGTCAAGTACAGAAAAGGGCAACAATTTTGGCTACTTTTGCCTTCAAGTCTCTGGCCATACCAGTTCCACCACCTCACCTCTCGTCTTCTGCTGGCTGCTGCTGCTCTTCTCTCCCGGAGACCCGGACTACCTCCCGACCATCACCAATGCACCGTGAGCTGCCCATGTGACGCAACTCCCCGAAATCTGGCAAGGAAGCCCGCTGAAAGGTTGCTGAATGATGACTGTACTGTTGGTTGGTGCTTTGCTGACTGGCACTCTACCATCGCTCAACCCACTCCTTGCGACTCATCCATCACCATCGTCTCTCTCTCTCACTCTCCCCGGCTCACCTTGCCGCATGCTGCCTCACCAAGACACATGCATATGGCACCTAGTAAGTCCTCCCCCTGGCCAATCACAGTGTTGCATGCTGACCAGCAACCAACCAGAAGCAGACAGTGTCACACGGTGATTGGGGGGGCGGGTTTGACAAGCAAACCTAAAGGTGCGTATTTTAAATAATGTCAGTGCCGTGCCCGCGCCAGCAAATTAAATGGGGGGAGTGGCGAATCATGCTGGCAGCTGACACGGGTCACACAGCAGCAGAGGGCATGTGCTGAGCACCTTAAGGGGGAAAAAATCAAGCAGCAACACTGAAAATATTGCTGGGGCTCAGCCCAGCTCAATAAATATTGATGGGGCCAATGCCCCATGGGCCCATACAACCTGGTGCCTATGGGAGCTGCTTCTCAGCCTTGAGCACCAATGGAATTCATGGCTTTCAAGCTGAGCATCATTTCCAGAAGTTTCTAGCTGTATTTGTGTTCTGGGCAGGTGGGAAGAGGAGAGCTGATGGCCGGCTTCAGTCAAAGCCAGGACGCTGAGCCGCAGGGTGCTCGGTCAGGGCAAAGCAGTGATCTGTGTCCTGGGTGGGCAGAGAAGAGCTTGTGGCTGGCTGCAGTCAGAGCTGGGTCACCGAACTGCAGGGTGCCAGTCAGAGGAAGCAGTGATCTGTGTTTGGGGTGGGCAGAGTAGAGCTCGCAGCTGGCTTCAGTCAGAGCTGGGACACCAAGCTGCAGGGTGCTCAGTCAGGGCAAAACATTGATCTGTGTTCTGGGTGGGTGGGCAGAGGAGAACTCATGTCTGGCTTCAGTCAGAGCTGGGGCACCGAGTCGCAGGGCACCTGGTTAGGGTGAAGCAGTGATCTGGAAAAAGGACCATTTTTTAAAAAGGCCACCTTCAGATTTCTCCTAGTTATTAGCCACATGTTTTGCAGTTTCTAGTTCATCCATGTTTGTCATTGAATCACAGTACATTTGTGTTGTGACCAATCTCCAGGTATTAAAGGTGGCAACAAAAAAAAATCATTGTCTGCCTGATGAGTGGGTTCTCTACTCATTTAGTCTTATCATCATGGACTTTTGTTTTAGTGTTACCTAGTACAGTATGTAAATCGCAGTCAGACTACATCTCTCTGTAAAGAATCTGTCAGCTAGGTTCTAATTTCATTTTTGTTATGTGACAGTGACATGATAAGTTTCTGCTTGAGCAGCAAAGTAACTTCCCAAATTCTGAGCAGTGCTAGTGCACCTATCAAAACCTGCATGCAGTCGATGAGCTAATAAATTCACCTAACAGGTACTGTGTTATTTTTATTTAACAAATGTATGTGCCTGGACATCTGACAGGGAGGCAGCATCAAAAACCTACAGGGTCAATATGTTGCATACTTAATAGCATACGACATACCCGCGCAACAGCAACAGCAACAGCAACAGCACTGTAGTGAACAGCGAGAGGGTGCAATACTGCTAAAGGAAGTATGTGCGGTGGTGCACTCTCTCTCTGTTCCAATGCAGAGGATAAGACCTCTGCTGGAACAGGGGGCTGGTGAGATACTGCTGTGGCATGATGGGATGAGCCACAAGCAGCAAGGGATGCTGGCAGAGCATTTGGGACTGGGTTTTGATTCCCAGTCCCAGATGCAAGAAATTTTATTTTTTTAACATGTTGTGCAATTTTAAGTGATAACCCCCCCACCCCCCGAGTTAGCTATATTAGTAGTGGGTGGCGGGGGGCACAGACACAAAACAAAGACATGTGCTGCTGCAATATATTGTGCTGTATTGGCAGTGCAGTATATTGTGGTGGCATAATGTCCTCCTACATTGTGACCCCGTGCCGATCAAAAATAAGTCCAGTACCTGGGTATGTGGCTTTTATGTTCAAATAACTAACGTCATTTTCTGTCTTCACATTACTTCCCCCACCAGACTTAGCCCATCAGTACCCTACCTGCCGAGTATTATAGTGGCAAAGTACTTAATAATAGGGATAGATAATGTCTGAACAAGTAAGCAATCAGCACTAGCACAGCAACCTGACTTATTTATAAAACCAACTGGTAAACACCAGTGGCAAAGTACTTAATAACCCAGTCATGGTATTTGTACAAATTATCTGATCACATTGGATCATGATTTCAAAAATTGTTTTGAAAACTCTCAATTTCAACTTTGATATGGGTGAACAAGAGGTTCCTTTGTACAAATCTGTTCAAATTGGATCATACGGTTTCAATTTTTAGCATAAACTTCTTTCTAGTCTGTCACAGGTAGTAAGTCAAGACAAAAAAAGATAAAGACTTATGATGGGGTGGTTAAAGCTGTGCTGCCTTTAATATTCTGTGCTGCTTTTGGTCCAGAGCTTAGTACTGCCACTTTTTTGTGTAGTTACTCTCTGGCGCTGTCCTGTAAAGGGCCACTGCCCCTGCCTTGCTGGCCAGACCAAGTATAAGGGGCCAGGGTTCCCATAGCTGACATATGGGGGACCTTTCCCAAAAGTTAAAAAATAAAATAATGCTGACCAATCAGCGTAGAGGTTGGATTTCTGCTTGCAACACCAGTGACCCGGGTTCGGGAATGGACTAGGGTCACTGGAGGGCAAGCCAGGGGAGAAGGCTTGAGCATCCAAGAACTGCTCACCTTCTCCAGGGGGGCGAGTGGGGATGTGGTCTGGCATCTGCTGACCTCCCTGGTGGATACCGGAGGTATCGCAGTAAGGCCAACCAAATAAGTGGGGGGTGTAACGGACGTCGGCATATGCCTAGATGTCATGGCATGCTGCACTCCCCGGGAGAAAATGGAAATACTGTCTCCCTGCTGACTGGATGATGAGCACCTGGGTTGCACCACCACAAAACCCCGGACTAGCCAGAAATGACCCCGTGGCAGCTTACCTGGGATACTGAGTTCGCCTACAGGCACTTCCCCCTCAATGGAGAAGGACCTTCCCGACACAGGGACAGGTTGGGTTATCCACCAATAAGACTGAATGGCTGGTCAGGAGAATGGTGGTGTGGGGTCGAGTGGAGGTGTGGGGCATTGATGCTTTAAAGGAGAGGCCGGCAGGGCTGCCAACAGGAGGAGGAAAAAATAGATAACACAAAAACAAAAAATAAATAAATAAATAAAATGGTGGTACCTCCACCCAGAGTACATATTTGGTGGGTCTGATTAACTGTAGTACAATCCCATGGGATGTTGTACCAACTCACCTCCCCAACAGTTACCCCAGGCATGGACTTACTAAGTTTAAACCTCCCCACATTCAGTTATAACATTTACCTTTTCCTTTTCATCCAATAACATGCTCACTACAATTTGGCTCTGGATTCATCTCTGCTGCAAAACAATAACATCTGTCTTTTTTTACAGGGGGAAGGCTTAGAGTGGGATAAGTGAAAAAGAGTTCAAGCATTTTCAATATCTGCATCTCCCAGTAATCACATTCCCCTTTGATTCAAACTCATATTGCAATCAGTGCAGCCAGCAGGTTTATTTAATCTAGCTAACTGCTGCAGAAATGCCCAACCCAGATCCACAGGTCCCAGTCCATTGCAAACCCCCAAAGTCCATTCACTGGATACCCAGATTTAAGTTGCAGGCCTGAGGTGCAGCTGGTAGCCAGCATTGTCTCGTCTGAAGAATTTACCTTTTTACATGCTTCCCCCTTGGCTCTACCTCAAGCCCTATTTTGTGTACTTTAACTATTTACAGTCCCCAGGTGCAGGGCAATTCCTGCAATTTACTCATGGTTCTGCAGAATCAGTCCAGGGATGGCACAGTTCACTGAAGTCCTGGGGATGGATGACAACACAGGCAGAACCGGGCACAATGCTTGAAACAGATGGCACAGAGGCTGCAGCTTGCTCTGTCTTTCTCTTGCTTGCAGATCTTGCAGCTTGTCCCCTTCAGCCCATTACAGGCCTCATTGCAGAGCACATGCACAAGGCCTGCCAACTACAGAGAATCCAGAACTGGGAGTGGCCCCAAGGCCCATTCAGAGCCCCCTAGCACTCAGGTACAAGACCCATGATCCCCTGCAGCGGCAGATCCCACTTGATGACGGTTAGCAAGTTCCTCACCTTGCCCTGGGTGTCATCAGAAGCTACTCAGCACATTCACTTCTGCTTCTCTTTCTTTCTCTTTTCTGCCATGGTGTGTAGCCACAGCAATCTGTTCCTTTTTCCTCACTGCATCTCAGGAGCAGGCAATAGGCACCCAACTCTGAAAGGCACCTGCACATCCTTCTGCTTTCACAGTCTCTCAAGTTTAACATGGCCACATTCTCACTCTGGCTTACATGTATTTCCCGCACACACCGTCCCTTTTCTCACCATGCAGGTACTTAGCAATTCTCCAACTGAAGATGCTCACTCTTCCTTTTCTTTTCTCAGCACATTTATATTCACTTTTTCTTCATCATTTCTCTGTATCCCATATTTTCCTAAGATTAGATGCAACCTTTGTCCTTTTTACCATGCTCATGACACAACCTTTGTCTTTTTCCAAGCTTAGACACAACCTTTGTCCTTTTTCTGGGCTCAGGACACAACCTTTTTTCTCTTCCTCCCACCGCTCAGGTGCATCTTCAGTTCAGCACAGATTCTGGTAACTGCAACTTTCCCCTTTCCATTCGAGCTGCCTTTATCTCACCGCTGTAGTGCAATTTCAGAACAACACAGAACATTCAGCATCCTGCAGCTTTCCTTGTCTCTCTGCCAAGTTGCTTCTTTATCGTTTTTTCTCTCTCCAGCTTCTCCTTTCCCTTTCCTGATGGGGCAGGCACTCCCTGACCTGGGGACACATTGCTGGCAGCCCCCAGGCAGGCCCATCCTGCAGCCCTACTCTCTCCAGGGGAAAGAGCCCCTTTCCTTCTGGATAGGCTCTCACTGAACTGACCTAAAGCCCAACAGTTCTTAAAGTTTGGGAGCTTTCTGGCAGCTCCTCACTGACTGGAGCCACTGTCCTTAAGAAAATATGTATGACACGCCCTCTATGCCGCGTTGGTGCAGAAAAAGGCACCTAAACTTTACCTCAAAAGTCTGTTCACTCAGTCCCAGAGTCACTGGCAAGAATCCTGGCTCAGTGGTTGGCTGGCTGGTGTCACATGCCTACCCAACATGGTGGCCATTGTAAACCGTGTCTACACATTTTACATAGTATCCCAAGATCAAAGTGTTCCTGCAGTCAAACTCTTTAACTTTAGTTTACATTTTTTCCCACACATTTGTAGCCACCCCGTGCCCTGTAAAATGTCTGCATCCATTAACATACGTACTCAACACTCTGCCAGTCACTGCTGCTGTTTTCTATTGCCCCAGGCAGCACATGCTCAGTCCCACTGCAATCCATGAGTGCCCCAACTTCATCTCCTTGGCTGCAGTCTGTGTATATATCTTATTTACTTTAACTCCCACAGAACATGTAGCCACACTTTTTCTGTATTGGCCCCTTTTGTTATTTATTGTTGTTTATGCTGATTCCTGCCTGTTGCTAGTAGTGCTTAAACCTTTCCCCAGCACTAAACAGGATCCCGCTCATGAATTATTCAGGCTGCCTCATTAATATTCATGAGGCAGACATACAGTTCTTGAGTACAATTGGTGCTCTCAAAAGAGCTTCTTCTGCTTCCCCTGCTGTCTCTTCATTCTCCCCGAAGTCTCTGGTTCCCCTTTACCACTGGGACTGGGACCAGCAGTGAGACACTTGAAATGGCCGCAAATGGCTGAAATGAAAATACACTTCTCACGCATGTGCGGAGCATCTCTTGGCATGGGAGTGCCATTCCACAAACCAGTGGCTCTGCAAACTTGCTCCTCCAGCCCCACTCTCTCAATAAAATCATGAAATAAAGCTCCACACTCATGGTGGTTATGATTCACAGGAAATGCTTGTTTTATTGGCAAGAGGTGCCTGGAAGAAAACCAAAAAGCCCCTAGTGCTTCGGCCTTACAGCAGACCTTCTAACGGGGGCAAGTCTGAAAGAGTGATTAACACCAGGTGTTCATTTAAATATCAAAATTTAAAGTGACACACGTTAAAGTGCCAGCATTCCGTACTTTAAGAAGTAATGCAAAATGTCAGAAAAGTGTAGTAAAACAAACAACACAACAAAATTCCTTATCAGCAATTTCATAATCAGTTCAATTCCTTATGTATGCTAGAAACAATCCATTTAATTTTTATATATTTATATTATAGCATACAACCATCTCTATTGTTTAAGACAGAGCAATCAGAAAAAAATCATGGATTCATATCTATTCATAAGCATACTTTACATACAGTTATGTTTATTATTGGGAAAGGTTAATTATACGTACCATTATGATCATTCCTAAAACTAGAGTCCAATAGTACTTTTTACAAAAAGTGAGTGGAAGGTCAATCCAAAATGCAAAAGGTCAGACTTTGGGCAAAGGGGGAGAGAGATTTATTTCATTCATCAAATCTTTCCACTCCAACATAAACCATTATAATGATAGAAAGAGGCTACAGCCTTGTCCAGTTCTTAGCAAATTGTTAGTTAGTGTTGGAAAAATACAAAAGTAAGGAGAGGATGTGTAGGTGGGGGGGAGAATATAGAAAACATATTCCTCGACATTAATAAGGCATCATAGGTTAATTATATAAACCTCTTTTAAATCAAGAAATGTAAAGCTAAGTGCAGGATTTTCTCCCTAGTAAAGTTGAGTAACCTAGGAAGTAACTCAGGTCTTTAAGTACATGAAACTGGATCACTGTAGTTACATATTTACAGAGTTATTACAGAGAAATTTATATTAATCTTGATAATTTGACATATTATATCACAAAGTTGTGAGGCTATACAGAAAGTAATAAATAGTGTTAGCACAATTTGTAAGACAAGGAAAATATCCCTGAAGTAAAATATATTTAATAACAAGATCTGTGACACTACATATAAACTATGCTTCTATGAAATATCTTCTCCCTAGTCAATATAGTAAAGGACTTTGTGCTCCATAGGCTTACTAAATTTGCTCATATTTTACATATTCAGATGTAAGGGAGTAGATAAATTAATAGAAGAGGAGAGAAAGGAAAATAATAAATAAACCTGTTATACTTTATCCATACTTTTAAAGATATGGAGAAAAATCAACATCTTCATTGAGACCAAGGGGTGTAACAGTGTCCAATAACAATATCCATTTTGTCTCACTTTGTGCCCGTAAATTAGCTCTGTTTCCAACCCTTGGTTGCCTTGCAACATGTTCTAAGATTTTAAATTTCAAACTGTCTAGTCTGCTGTTATGTGTTTGAGAAAAATGGAATCCAAGTGCATTATTACTATTACCATTAATAATAGTACAAACATGCTCTTAGATTCTAATGTTAGCAGGTCTGGTTGTCATACCGATATAATAACATGGACAGTCACACCAGCAAGCACACACTACATAGGGAGTGGTACAAGTAACAAAAGTTTCAAGTTCAAAACTTTTTCCATCTTTGGTAAAGTTTTGCCCTTGTTTGGGCAAAATGACATATGTTACAGTGCCCACATTTATGTAGGCCCTTGGGTCTGTTGCTCATCCAGGTTTTGTTATACTTGTTCACAGATGGAGCAAAGTGACTACTAATAATTCTGTCGCCAACATTCTTACCCTTAGAAAAAGGCACTCTGGGCTTTTTATTAATATGCTTTTCTAATATAGGGTCTGTCAATAAAAGTGGCCACAATTTATGTACCAATCCCCCTGTTCTACCTGCAACTGGACTAAATTCTGTAATGAAGGTAACCATGTTACACTGATTTCCTCACTATGTTGTAAGGACTGTGCTTCTTTTTCCTTTTTTGATTTCAAAAGGTCCACTGTATTCATTTTATTTACCTTTTCAAAAGCTGTGTTCAGCATCTCTCTCTTGTTTAGCCTCTTAACTGTAGTCTGTTATTAGCTCTGTGGATTGTGCTAGAAACACATTTTCTTCTACGTAATTACGTTTTAGCTTTAGGAGTTCCCCATATGGTATGGATGAAATCAATTTCTTAGGGTGTGCACTGATGGCATATTATAAAAAGGTTCTCAGAAATGCTGCAATCTGATTGGCTGTTAGAATTCCAACAGCCTTACATTAATCAATGTTATACTGTCATGTACAGCCTGATCACAATCACACAAGGATTCTTCCTGTCAGCATTTCATCCTCTAGCACTGCTGAATGACTGGAATGATGCATTCTGATTTTGAACCAGCATTCTTAAACTGTTGGTGTAAGAACTATTTTATTAAGAATCTCCCTCTAAATGACAAAAACATTCAAAAGGTATTCTTTTAACCCTCTTCTTTTGGAACAATTTTTTATAATAGCAATAAGGCACTCCCAGGAGTTAGATTAACAATCACCCACTAGGGGCAATATGGCACTCAGCTGCACCTTGTGCCACACTACACCCCTAGGGGGTGATTAACAGACTCTTTATCTAACCCCTGGTCATGCCTTATTGCTTAGTACCACTGTACTAGCCACTGTGTCTTTTCTTGCTCCATTAGATTTAATTGTTTCCCCTGCTACACCTATAAGCTCTTAATCCAAAACTTTAATATTGGATTTGTGTGATTTGTGGGTAAATTGAAGACTCATCTCATGCTAATTTAAATAGGTGATAAAGTCAGGGATTACATTTTCATCCTTATCCCAAATTATTATGAAGCCATCAATAAAACAGACGTAAGAAACTATCTGAGTTTTTAAATTGCTGTGTCTCTCATCTTGATTGTATTTTTCCTCAAACTGACCCATAAATGAATTTTCATAAGAGGGAGAAAATGCTGTCATCATAGCCACACATTTGTAAGTAGAATTCTCCATTAAAAGTAAAGTAATTACGGGACAGTGCAAAATCTATGCCCCAATGTAAAAAATGTGTAGAAACAGAATATTGGTCCTTAAAAAAGTGACTGACAGCTTTAAGGCCAAGGTCATGCTTTATTGAAGTATATAGACTACAGATGTCTATTGTGAGCCAACAAAAATCAACATCCCATAGTTTCCTCTCTAATTTATTTAGAAGATCCACACTGTCCTAGGGTGGGATTTAAGTAATAATACTTCTGGTTGCAAAAGGCTATCTATGTACTTGCATAGGTTGTGTTACTGACCCAATTCCTGATATAATTGGTCTACCAGGAGGGTCACTGGGATTCTTATGGATTTTAGGTAGGGTTTAAAATATGGGAACAATTGGAAAATCCATTTTTAATAAAGTCTGCTTCATGTTTCATAAGCCATCCACACCTAAGCCCCCAGTCTGTGAATTCACATAACTACCTAGAATTTAACTGTTGAATCCCTACTTATTTTTTTATAGTTGGTGTCATCATTTAACAAATCCAAACATTTCAAAAGATACACTGTGTCATTCATTATTACGATGTTACCTGCTTTGTCTGATTTTTCAAAAATGATCCCCTTTAGATTTTCTAACTCTTTAAGTGCCTTATATTCTACATTAGTTAAATTCCTTGAATAATAATAAACACCTTTCAAAACCTGTAATAGCGGGGTTGGTAATCTGAGGGCAAAACACAAACTTGGGTTTAAACTTGGTAAAGTTATTTATCTCCTGGAAAGATATGTCACTTACAGTTTCTGCTTTTGCCTCTGCCTCTTGTAGTAACGCAGAAATGTCAATATTATCCAAAAGATTAGAATCCCGGTTTGATGTTTCCCATTCAGTGTCATCATAGGTTGAAAGGTCAAGGAGTTCCACTCCAGGGATAATGGGGAGGGAGCGGCATTTGTTGAACAGATCCAGGGTCCCCAGTAACCAAGATTTCAGCACCCGTGTTTCTTTCTTTAAGTTTCTGTTGTCTCCCAAAAAAGTACTTTAATTTAAGCTTTCTTATTAGTTTATAAACGTCAATCCTTGTTTTAATCCAGTCAGGTTCAGAGGTTGGGACAAATGATAAACTTTTGAGTAACACCGAAATGTGAATGTTATTAATTTCTAAGTTGGTAAGGTTAATAATTTAATTAGTTTTTACTTGTCCTTGTCCTTCTCCCTGTTCCTCAGATGTCTCTAGTTTCTGTTTATTTCTCTGTTCCCTGTGCGTTTTTTTTGGGTATAGCACCTTTTTGGTTTCTAATCCCTTGTAATTTCTTTTGTTCCTCCCTCTGGTTGTCTTGCTTTAAATAAAACTCGGGATTTTAATAGAGTCAGAGGTGCTAACAATGAATATATTTTATGTTGTTCTATCAGGTTCTGGTACGTTTCTTGTATTTTCCTGAAATGTCACACTTTTGGTCTGATTGCTAGTACTTTTATCTCACTTCTGATTTTTCCAGTTCTTCTTTCTTGTTCTTAAGCGCCCTCTGTTGTTTGATCTATTACTCCACTCCCACACAAATATTTCCTTTCTGTTATAGTTCCCAATGTCTCTTGTAACTTTTGTGCATTTTTCTTCACTATCAGATCCTTCTCATGTTTATTTATTTTCCTGGAGTAGAACTTGTTCAAACTATCAAAGTCTCTCTTCGTTTTAAAGTCAATTAGTTTTGCTTGTATTGATTTTATCTCCTCATTCAATGCCAAGGTTTGCCTTGCATCTCTCTGAATTGAAGTTTTAATTCAAGCAATGGTACACAGATTAGCTGCTTCCTCCCATTCTCGTTTTAGCTCCTCATCTTCAAAGCCAGTACTTGGGGCTTTATCGATATGTAAGCTGCATGGTGTGATGCTAAATTCAAGGTATTCCTCCAAAGTTATTCTGTTATAATAAAGATTAAGTTCCTTAATTCTGAGTTTCTCAAGTTTTTGAAATAACTCACTTAAGGTAGGATTCTCATCAGGACTCTCTCCATCTTGGAAAATGTTGTGTTTAGATCTCTCCTGGCATTGATCAGTTTCTTCCAGGTTTTCCAGGCAATCAGGGCCTTCTTCTTCTTCTGAGCTAATGTCTTCTCTGCAACTACCAACAAAATTCAAAGCAGGGGTAGTGCTCAGGTTATTCATTCTATTCAGCTATCACAGACAGTAATTCGAAAGTGCAAAAATAAATGACGCTTGGAAGAAAATTGAAGAAAGGCAGTACTCTCTTGCCAAACTGAAAGTTCATTTATAAACACCTCCCAAAAACAAAACAATGTTTTCTTAGTCTGGCAACACTCTTAAAGCAAAATGTTTTAAAGTCCAGAAAAGCTGTGCACAGGACTTGGTGGTGCTGGAGCAAAGCAGCAAGCTACTAAATTAATGAAATAAAGCTCTGCACTCGTTGTCGTTATGGTTTACAGCAAATGCTCGTTTTATTGGAAAGAGGTGCTTGGAAGGAAACCAAAAAGCCCCTAGCACCTTTGCCTTACAGCAGGCCTTCTAATGGGGGCAAGTCTGAAAGAGTGATTTGCCCAAGGTTTGACCTTTTGCATCTTTGATCGACCTTCCACTCACTTTTTGTAAAAAGTACTATTAGACACTAGTTTTAGCAATGATCATAATGGTATGTATAATTAACCTTTCCCAACAATAAATATAACTGTATGTGAGGTATGCTTATGAATAGGTATGCATTCATGATTTTTTCTGTATTGCTGTCTATCTTAAACAATAGAAACAGTTGTATGATATAATATAAAAGTGAAATGGATTATTTCTAGCATACATAGGGAATTGAAATGATTATGAGATTATTTATAATAAGGACTTTTGTTGTGTTATTTTGTTTTACTACACTTTTCTGTCATTTTGTATTACTTCCTACAGTATGGAATGCTGGCACTTTAATTTAATGTGTGTGTGTGTGTGTGTGTGTGTGTCACTTTAAATTTTGATGTTTAAATGAACAACTGGTGTTACTCATTCTTTCAGACTTGCCCCCGTTAGAAGGCCTGCTGTAAAGCTGAGGCGCTCGGGGCTTTTTGGTTTTCTTTCAGGCACCACTTGCTAATCAAACAAGCATTTGCTGTAAACCATAACCACCACGAGTGTGGAGCGTTATTAATTTATTAGCTTGCTGCTTTGCTCCAGCACCACTGAGTCCTGTGCACACCTTTTCTGGACCTCAGTAAAACCACCTGGGGGCTGGCAGGAGAGGACAAAAACACAGGGGCAAGCCAGGAAAAAATGGGACCCAGGGGAAAAAAGAATATGGGGTGGAAACAAAACCCCAGGGAAACAAGCCTTTTCAGGGGCTCACAGCTTAGTCCCCAACAGGGGGGTTACATTTGCATTATAGAAACATGGAATTTTGCAGGAAGAAAGGGACCCATTAGTCCATCCAGTCTGCCCAATTACCTTCCCTTATCCTTTTATTTTACCCCCTCCCACCCATGCCATTTTTGTTTCTATTTAGCCCCATGTGGTTGTCCCAAGCCTTCTTGAATTTGCACACCAAATCTACCCCCACTGCCCATTCTGGTAGCATATTACAGGGACCCACCACTCTCTCAGTGAAAAACTTCCCCCTCAAATTTCCTCCAAATCTTCCCCCCTCCCTCCAGCTTGAATGCATGTCCCCTTGTTGATTTGTTTTCACTCATCCTGAATATGCTACCTTCCCTCACCCTGTTTATTTCCTTTAGACATTTGAAAGTGTCTACCATATCCCCCTTCCCTCCTCATCTCCAGTGTGTGTACACATTTAGTTCCTCTAATCTCTCCTCATATGATCTCTGGTGCAGCCCTTGAACCATCTTAGTCGCCCTTCCCTGGACCCTTTCCAACCTGCCTTTGTTCCCCTGCAAGTGTGGCCTCCATAACTGGACCCTGTATTCCAGATGTGGTCTGACCATAGTTTTGTATAATGGCATGATCACCTCCTTCCTTCTGCTTGTGAAACCCCTCCCTATGCATGCCAGCATCCTACTAGCCTTCCCTATTGCCTTATTGCATTGGCTCCCCACCTTCTGGTTATCCGAAATGATGATCCCCAGGTCCCTTTCTTGTTCTGTTATCTCTAATTCCTCCCCCCCCCCAAGCCGGTATTTTGCCCTTGGGTTCTTGCTCCCAAAGTGCAATATTTTTCATTTTTTTGCATTGAATTGCAATTACCACTTCCTTGATCACTCCTCCAACCTGTCTAGGTCCTCCCTAATTTTTCCACCCCTTCCAGTGATGTCCACCCTGTTACAGATCTTCGTGTCATCTGCGAAAAGACACACTTTCTCATTTAGACCTTCTGAAATGTCCCCAATGTAAATGTTGAATAGTATGGGACCAAACCCTGACCCTTGTGGTACCCCACTCTTCACCTCTCCCTCTATGGGGTATACCCTGTTTACTACCACCCTTTGTGTTCTCCCCTCTATCCAATTTATTCTCCCCTCTATCCAGTTTTCTACCCAGTTCAATAGTTTGCTTCCTACCCCTAAGATCCCCAATTTGCTTATTAGTCTCCTGTGAGGGACTGTGTTGAAGGTCTTTCTGAAGTCCAGATAGGCCATGTCCACCACCCCTCCCTCGTCACATATCTCTGTTACTCCATCAAAGAATTCAATCAGTTTGGTCTGACATAGTCTACTCATTGTGAAACCATGCTGATTTTCCTCTGAGTCCTTCCTCCCCCAGGTATTGTGCCAACCTTTCCTTAAGTGCCTCCATCATCTTACCCACCATAGAGGTAAGGCTAAATGGGTGACAGTTGTCTGGCTCTTCCTTCTCTCCCTCTTTGTGCAAGGGCACCACATCTGCCCTTTTCCAATCCCCCAGAACTCTCCCTCTGTTAAGAGAAAGATTAAATAACTTTGTGAGAGGTGCCACTATCTCCTTTAACTCCTTGAGCATCCTGGGCTGAATTTCATTGGGACCCATTGCCTTGTCAGTCTGCAGTTTTTCTAACTCCTCCAACACCCTACCATCTGAAAAAGGGCCTGTGTCCATCTCCCTGCCCACTCTTCCCATGTTGCTTAGATTTGGCCCTGTCCCTTCTTCCTGAATCATGAAAACCAAGGTAAAGCATTTATTCAGCAGATTAGCTTTCTCTTCATCTCCCTGTATGAGAGCTCCACCCTCCCTTTTCAGTCTCACAATTCTTTGATTGCATTTCCTTCAGTCACTTACATACTAGAAGAATTTCTCGCCCCTTTTGGCCTCCCTCACTGTTTTCTCTTCTGTATTCGCTTTCACTCTCCTATTTTCCCCACTTCCTTTTGGTTCTCCTTGTATACTCCCTTATCCACCTTCCCCTGTGATGCTTTGCAGGTCCTGAACACCTTCTGTTTTTCCCTGACTGCTGTCTTCACCTCCTTGGTAAACCATAGCGGTTTCTTCCCTTTCTTGCCTTTGCTCACTTTCTTGATACATTGTTCTGTCACTCTCAGTATTCCCCTCTATATTGTTCCCCATAATTTCTTGGCTTCCTCTATGTTCTTCTTCCCTTCTATCTCCTCCTTGAAAATTTCTTTCATTCTACTAAAATTCTTTCTCTTGAAGTCCAGTACCCTAGTGGTGGACCTGTACTTATCCGACCCAGTCTGAAGACTAAACCTTACCATCCTGTAGTCACTCTTTCCCAGGTTTTCTCCTACTTCCACAGCCTCACTACTATCCCCACTGGACATCATCAGGCTGTGTATGGCCTCTCCCCTAGTTGGTTTTCAGACCAGCTGTTGAATAAATGCCTCCTGTACTGACAACAATGGCTCCCTGCTCCTTTCAGATGCTGCTGCTGGACTCTCCCAGTTCACATCAGAGAGATTTAGATCCCCTACCACTAGAATTTCTCCTTTTCTGGGCATCCTCTGTATTTCCCTGGCTAGTTCCCTATTCCCTCCTCTCATTGGTTAGGTGGTCTGTATGTCATCCCCATCCTTACAACCTCCTAGTCCTCTTAGTTATCATGACTCAGAGCATTTCAGCTGAGCCCTGTCCTTCCCCGCTCACCATGGCTTTTATCCTGTCATTTAAGTAGAGGGCTACCCCACCTCCCTTTTTTCCTTCCCTGTCCCTCCTATAGAGACTATACCCTGGTATTTTCACTTTCCAATTGTGGTTATCCAGCCACCATGTCTCAGTTACCGCTATCAGGTCTAGGTCTTCCACTCCCAAATACTACCTCTAGATCCCCCCTGTCTTATTCCCCAGACTCCTATCATTTGCCAATAGTCCCTTCCACCTATCCCTTCCTCCTCCATTCTCCTTTCTTATGTTGTTTCCAGCCCCCCTTTTGTGGCTGAGTGCAAGTTAGACAAGTCCTACTAGTTCCTTTCTCTAGTCCACAACTAGCTTCATAGTCCCCCTCCTTACTTTAAATAATCTCCCAGCTTTTCATCTATGTACCCCTGCAGCTTTCCTCTTAGTAGCCTAGCTCCCTCATCATTTATATGTAGTCTGTTCCTTGCATACAGGTGTACATCCACCCACATGTCCCCATTCCCCTATGCATGTGTGTCCCTTCCTTCTGCACCACTGCCTTAGCCAGTGATTAAAATCTCTGATTCTTAGCTGCCTGGCTGTACTTGCACTGTGTACCGGCAGGACTTCTGAAAAAGCCAGGGAACTGACTATCCCTTTATGCCCTTTGGTTTACTCACCGAATCTCCTTTGCACCTCTTCCACCTCCTCCCCTGCCAGGTCATTTGTTCTGAGGTGAAGGACCAGGTGTGGTTTACCTCCAATTAACCTAATGTTCTCCCTGATTCTTGGTAACGCCATGCTTGCCTCCATCCCCAGGTCACAGAACACTGATCATGCATTGTTTTGAAACACTGCTTTATTGCAGCTGCTTTATCACAAACAACATATACCTTACTTGAAATATTTATGCTGCTTGGTTTTAAGAATGTCTCTCTACCTTAGCTGCTTGTATCATAAAGTGTGATCTTGTAAAACAGTGTCCATTTGCTGCTGCAAGCCCTTGTAACTATAGTGTTGTGTATCTCTATGCATTTTTTTTCTTTCTGTACATGCACAGTGGAAAGAGCTTACCAATTCTTGGAGGAAAAAGAAGAAAAAATAAATAGCAAGAAGGACAATTTTAGTTTTACTTTCCCTTTTATTACTGAAACAGTGACATAGCTCATGGTTCTGCCATTTTAATAGCAGTATACAAAAAAGGAGGGCTGTATACCAGTTTTCAAAACTGAATACCAAATCTTGGTAAATGGTATTCCATGTGGAACACCACTTTTTTGTATACATTTTCTTCCCTCTACAGTCTAGAGCATACCTTAGGCAGCTAGTTCCCCCCATGCTCTGCCACCTATGTCCTTCCCCTGCTCCCCCCCGGTACTGCCAAACTCCACTTCCCTCATGGATTTCCCCCTGTATTAGAGCTGGGAAGGGGAAGGGGAAGGCTGTACTTCCTCCACCCAGAACTCACAATTCAGATCAGGGCTTCTGATGATCCATTGGCAGAGTGGGATGTCAGTTGGCAAGCAGGGCTTCATGAAGCCAACAGTTGCCTCTTTTCCCATACACTATTTAAGTATGTAAGTGAAAAGAGAAAGACTAGGGGAGGGATTGTATGGTTAAAAAAGATAGAGGGGAAAGTGCAAAGGGGGACCAGAAAAAACGCAAGGCAGACATCCTGAGCAAATATTTTTGTTAAGGTTTCACAGTGGAAGGAGAAAGGAGGAGCCACAAATAAGTAACAAGAGGTTTGAAGGGACAGAGAGGGACACTAGTCCTTTTTCAGAGGACAGAACCCTAAAGAGATTCATTAATCTGAAAGTGTAGAAAGCAATGGGACCAGATGGGTACATACTGGAGTACTGAGGGAGCTAAGGGAGGTAGTGGATGCACCTCTGAAAGTTCTGCTTAACAGCACATTGGAAACAGGAGTGGTTCCAGAGGACAAGAGGATGGCAGATGCAGTCCCACTTCACAAAGTGGTAGCAAGGAGAAGGCTGGCAATGATAGGGAACAAAAACCAGAAGTAGCACTCTAAGCTGAACCTTGTTTCCAGATATGACCTGGGAAAACAAGGAAGTTAAGTGACTTGCTCAGGATCACACAGTATGTACCTAGGCAGCTGTAGGATTCAAACCCAGGTCTCCAGATCTACAGCTCAGAGCCTTAACCCACTGCACTATGCTGCCTCCTAATAAAGACTAGTCAACCTGACATTGGTGGTAAAGAAGTTGATGAAATAATTGCTGAAGGAAAGAATAGTGGAATACATCTTGAATTTAATGGATTACAAGACCCAAGACTGCATGGATTCACAGGCAGGAGGTCATGTCAAATGAATCTGATAGATTTCTTTGACTGCTTGACCAAGGAATTAGATAAGGGTGGAACGGTGGATGTAGCCTACCTAGATTTCAGTAAGACATTTGACACCGTTCCACATAGCAGATTATTAAGCAAACTGGGTAGCATAGGAGTGGGTCCAAAGGAGGTAAATTGGATAAGAAATAGGTTAGGGGATAAGTGACGTAGGGTGGTGTTAAATGGAGTTCACTCCAGCGAAAGCAGAGTGACCAGTGGGGTGCCTCAGGGATCAGTACTGGGACCTGTCCTCTTTAATGTCTTTATAGGTGATACTGCAGATGAGCTGCAGGGGAAGTTCTGCCTCTTTGTGGATGACACCAACATTTGAAAAAAGGTAGACACTCCGGTGTGTGTGTGAAAAGATTGAGCAGAGACCTGAAAAAACTTGAGAAATGGTCAAGGATATGGCAGCTGGATTCAATGCAAAAACTACAAAATAATGTAACTGGGACCCCAGGTGCAGAGTACAAAATGGGAGGAGTGTAATTGATGATCACCAAACAGGACAGAGACCTGGGGGTAATCATTTCTGTGAACTAAAGGTGGCCAAGCAGTGCTACAAAGGGGTGGTATCTATTGGGTTTTGAACAGGTTAGGGTAGGGTAGAGATGGTTAAATTATATGGGCAAAATTCCCACAAAATCAGCAATGTTGCCATGCAGAATATTTCCTAAAACATGAGCGTTCCATGAAATTTCTACAGGTGTGAAATGTGATCACACGCCTCATAGTGAATTTAAAAAAAAAAACCTTGTGACTTGAGGTCTCCCCCTTACCCAAACAACCCCCCCATGTCCAGTACTGCCCGACCACCCATCCCTTTCCTCAATATACTAAATCATATTTTCCCCTGGTGATTTAGTGAACCCTGGGCCCTCCCCCATCCAATGACCAGCCTGCTCCAGGTGTATAATAAAAAAAAATAAGAAAAAGTTCCCAATCATGACTCTGGTAGCTAGTGCCCCCCGCCCCATCCTCTGCCCCATAGTGAATGTGGCTTGGGGTACCTCCCTCCACCCAAATAACCCCCCATGTCCAGTACTGCCCAACCCCCCACCCCTTTCCTCATATAGTAAATTATATTGTCCCTGGTGATCTATTGAACCCCCTTCCCTCCCTATCCCTGATTGATCTCCTTCCCTGCCAAGTGTGTATTTTTTTACATATTGCCTGGTGGTCTAGTGGCCCTGCACTCCCCCATCCTAGCAGCTTGTGTCCCACCCCAGTCTCCCCCCAACCCAAAACAGATCAGGCCACTAGCTCAGCCCTCCACTCTCCTCCACAGCCGGCAGCCTGCTGATATGTTAATGAATGAGTGCGTGCACACATGTGCACTCATGCATTCACATTTCAGTGGGCTGCTGGCTGTGGAGGAGCATGGAGGGCTGTGCCAGTGGCCCACTCTGTTTTGGGATGGGCAGGGACTGGGGTGGGACACTATCTGTCAGGATAGGGGCAGGGGGGTCCACTAGACCACCAGGGAATATGTTCCAAAAAATACATACAGGGTGGAGAAGGGGATCAATTGGGATAAGGAGGGGAGGGGTTCATTAGGCCATCAGGGAAAATATCATTTACCATATGGGGAAAGGGCCGACCCAGTAGCACTGAGGGTTGAGGCCCTGGATGCCACAACTCATGCCACACTTGTGTCCCGGGTTCAGAAATGGACTCTGGACGCTGGAGGTTGGCAGGGGAGGGAGAGGATTGAGCATCCAGAGGACTGCTCTTCTCTCCAGGGGTGGGTAGCGGGGCTTGCATCGCTCCTCACTGGTCCCAGATGGAGATCAGAGACCCTGCAAAAAGTGTTGCCATAACAGGGGGTGGAGTGGTGGTGAATGTCAGCACATCAGTTCGCAGACAACATTGCACATCTGTGCTCCAGGGATAAAACAGCAAGAAAAACTCCAGAGGACCTAGGGAGGCGACGGTGACCCCAGAAGCCAATGCCCACATCCCAATGTCAGACCACCGTTCCACTGGCTCTCCCAAGCCCCTCAACCCAGCCTGAGACTGTCCCTCTAATTTCAGAAAGGTCACCAGATAGGTGAGATGGACCCCCCAGGGGTGAACCTGGGGGCTGGATGGATCTGTGGGTCTGGGAAGGGTGTGCTCAGCCATTGTACTCCCAGTGGAAGGGGTTTCAGACAGGAAGTAGAGGCCAAGGCTGTAAGGATACACCTGGGAGATGCCCTCATCCCCTGGTGCTAGAAATAAAGTCTACAAAAAAAAATATTGGGGAAAGGGATGGATTGGTTGGGCAGTACTGGTTATGTGGGGTTGTTTGGGTGGGGGAGGGACCATGAGCCACATTCACTATGGGGTTGGTGATTGTGGGGCAGAGGTGCTAGCCACCAAGGACATGGCTGGCAACTTTTGTTTTATTATACATCTGGGGTGGACTGGTCATTGGGTGGGGGGAGGGACCGGGGTTTACTAGACCACCAGGGAAAATATGATTTAGTATAAAGGGGAAAGGGATGGCGGGTTCAGGCAGTACTGGACATCTGGACATGGGGAGTTGTTTGGGTGGGTGGAGGGACCGAAAACCATAATTGGGTGGGTGATCATTCGGGGGGGGTCTAGCCACCAGGGACATGGATGGCAACTTGTGTTTTTTTTTTTTTATATACACCTGGGGCAGGCCAGTCATTGTGTACGGGGAGGGACCGATAGCCACCAGGGAGTAATTTAATGTGCACACAAAATTCCACTGTTCATGGGTGAAATTCCACCATTTTCATGTAAAATTTCACATTTGACAAGTAAAATTTTGCTGTTTCCAGGTGGAATTTCACATTTAGCTTCCATGAAAAATTTTGCATAGTACTCTAATTTCTCAAAATTTTTCATGGAACCAAAAATGTCAACTTCACCCATCTCTATGGTAAGGAGGAGAGGAGGGAGATTTCCAAAGCAAACTATTACAACTAGAAAGCTACTGGAATTTTTTTCTCTGCAAGCATTATAACCAGATATTTTGAATTCATGCTGGGATCTTGATACAGCGTATATTGTTTCCCACCTGCTTTCTCTACCTCCCTCCCACTCTAAAACCAGGTCTTTCCATTCCATTTTGTTCACAGGAGATTTACTGGCTTCATAAAAGAATGAATCAATATGCTAAATTTGATTTTTGATTTCTCTATCTTAATCTTTTCATTGCATGGCTGTACTTTCTGTCTCTTATTTCAGCAAGAGTTTTTTGGTGAACGCAGAAATTTCCTGTATACTTACCTCAGTGATCCGAAGTCCCAGTCAGATGTGTTTTCCTGTGGGTTGCTCCCTACTCTGGTCTGCTTGAGCTATCTTTGTTTACTTTCTTACCTTTAAACACTTAGCAAATTCATAAGATTGTCTTATTAATTGCCTTGTTGTTTCTTTCAACTTCAAAGTTAAATCATTTGTTTCCTCACAAAGTCATTAATTGTATTCTCTCATGGGTGCATGTAATATGTAATATAGTAACAAATCAATGTATTGTTTGCCCTTGCATAATCAAATTTAGATGTTTGTAACTATTTAGAGACAAAGGTATGACATCATTTGAAGGTATATAAATAGAGAATAATGCATAGGTAGGGGGTTGATAGGCAGTTTTTTTACACACCCAAGGTGTGTGTTATTAAAGAAACCTCGAGAGCGAAGCTCGAGAGGTTTCACTAGTATCACCCACCGAGGGTGTGTAAAAAAACCGCCTATCAACCCCCTACCAATGTTTTATTTTTTATGATAACTGCTGCAAAAAGACAAGAAACTGTAGTAGCTAGCAGCACACTTACTCAACCCGTGGAACGCAGCACCACCAGAAGTAACCAACGAAAGAAGCCTGCCACAAATGTTCACAGGTCTCTCAAAATCTCCGTCCAACTGACTGTACCTTACTCCTGATTCCTTCCCACACCAGCCCAAGCTGAGCTTACAGATATGAGGCGAACAGACTTCTCTAACTTCCCCGGTTCGAAGAGCCTGTCGGCTGAATCGACAGTTTTATGCCGAACTAGAGAACACTACTGGCTGCTCCCAGCATGGCAGCTACATCAGGCTTGAGGCAGACTGAGTCATGACGAATTCCCTATCCAGTCTGTTTGATTGGTCTGGACGGTTTCAGGCTTCTTCGCGCAAGATTGTAAAAGTCGTATCAACCTGCGGGTTGATACGAGTTTTTTCGTATCAACGTGCAGGTGATACGACTTTTTAAAGTACTCAGAAATGGGTTGATAATGGGGGTCACCAGTTATTATGGCATCATTCATGCCAGGTTGCCATCCCTTGAGGAAGCTTGAACAGGAGAAGCACCGGGGTTCCTGGGTAACAGTCAATGACTGGTTGTTCAACTATTGATAGTGTCACAAATTTTGTCAGTTGGACTGGTGCAATAAAATTACTTTGGAGTTTCAATTAGAGTAAGACTCCGCTTATTTATTCTACAGTCACACTCGATATTGGAATCCCAGAAACAACATGCTGACATGCATGCAAGCACGCCATGTACTGTACCACTCTGGTTACCATGTAGTCACTCCAGTTCATCATCAATCTTAATCTCCCCCTCCTCATTAGAACAGCTGTATGATTTGCTATCGTGATCAGGTATCAATGAAGATTCTGGTTCTTCTTCTTTGGATCCTGAGGGCTGTGGCTGAGAGGAGGTATCAAATTCTTTTTCTAACAGCTCCCTAGGTTCACATGCTAATCCATCCTCATATGTGCATGAAATGATACCCAGATTGCAGTTTGTACTCCCACACACCTTAAAAGGTGGAAAAGGAAGAACAAAAATTTCTGATTTTTTTATCACTGATCAACACATTATAATAAAAGCACTACCACAAATACTACCACTTAATCACTTCCTTTGTGACTGCTTACCATACTATCTAACACTCTAGCATCATGTCTCTTGAAGGGGCTCTGGGGTTCCCAGCTGGTATAAGATCATGCTGCTCTGTAGACAGCCAGCGGTCGTAACACTCATGGTATCCCACTTTTAATGGGGCATTTCAGGAGACATCTGCACACTGTACAGTAGTATCTTTTTACAGTTTTCTGCTATCACAGTCATCATTTTCTTCTTTTCTTTTCTCGTTTGGCAGGCTGCTTTACAAGTGGCCTGACATGGGAGTAGAAACTGTCCCATACTAGCCAGTACAGTGGTGAAGAGAGCTGAGGTGCTCAGCGCCGCACTCGCCCATGCTGACAGCCCAGGTTCGGGAACAAACTTGGGCTGCAGGGGGTTGGCTGGGGGGGAGAAAGGACCCAGCATCCCAGTGGATGCTCTCCTTCTCTGAGGAGGGAGGACAGCTGACTCCACTGCCCTACTGCCACCTGGGTGGCCACAGGTGGTAGTGCAGTTGGAGTGGGTAGTAGGACGGGGGACGTTGGCAGGTGACACATGTTCCTGTGGGGATGTGCTTGGTGCACCCTTGATGCCATCATCCCAGGGGTAAGGAAACAAATGAGCAAACACTCCCTGATGGCAAGATGACAGCCCATCCAGTTTGAATGCCCCACACCTGGCTACTCAGGCAGTTCCCTCCTTAACTCGATCCAGTCTGCGGCAGAAAGTAAGGGGTAAGGACTCTGCCATCACCCTACCAGAGGTGGAAAGCTTTGGAGGAACAAGGAGGGACCCATGAAAGCCTTGGTGGGGTGATAGTGTGATGGGGGCTGGGACTGCGGGGAATAGAAGGGGCTGTTGGGGATAGCAGAAGCAAATAAAAAGATGTTCCCATACTAGGAAATGCTGTTGGAAGGATATGCTACCCCAGACCTTGCCTGTTTATTGCAGTATTAACTTCTAATGCCTCCAGCCACTAGTAGAGAATCCCACAGCCACTCCTGGGAAGTTTGTTCACTTCCTTGCCTGTAAATGTGCCCTTAAGTACAACAAATAGTGGGAGATTTCTGCCACTTGCAATAGCTGCAAGGCACACTGTGCTGAATTGTTTTTATGACCGTTTGTCAGTAATGGTACAGACTTTGCGTCTACTGTGTTAATGATATAATTTCCAGGTATGTTAACCCAAATAGCTGTTCAGCCATGTTCCCAATACTACTTAGGGAGCTTTCCTCTTCAGGTCAGAAAACTGAACAAATTCCACTACTTTTGGAATGACGTCCTTTGACAGCTTCTGGCCTACAGTGGTTGTCTGGTACGTTGTGAACCCACAGCACCAGAGACACTTGTCCACCCAGCCATAGCTTGCATGAAAGGAGAGATACTGGATAAGCACCACAGTTTTGAGGACCACTGATTTTCTATCAGTTCTTATATGCTGTTTGTACTGTAGAGAAATGCAGTATGCAAGATCACTCTTGCAATCAGGGAAAAAGCACTTGAGGCCCCCACCATTAAGTATTTCCAATTTTTGTTAGTCCTGATGGAGCCTGAGCATGAGAGAGTGAGTGAGAGACAGTGAGAGTTAGAGTGAGAGAGAGAGAGAGAGAGAGAGAGAGAAGCGCTTTTCTTCTACCTGTAGGAGCTTTGTTTGCCACTCCTGGAGCAGCTTTTTATGTATGTTAACTTGCAGCTATTGGTCAGTTTCCTTCTAATATGGCATGCTTAGTGACTGCAAGAATAAATTCCAGATCATAAGCCTCGCTGTAACAACTTTTATGTATTTTTATCTTTTTTGCTTTTGCATTTAATTTTTATTAGCAGCTAGACCTCTTGTAAGTACAGAAGCTCCTCGCTATAATGAACAGACTAGGAGCCATAACAAGAGTGTCTTATAGCTCCCTGTTCATCATATTGAGGGATACCCTTGCTGAATGCCAACACCATTCTGCCACTGCCAGTAAAGATATTTCTACCACAGTCCGTCTCCAAACACCTCCATACAGATGTGCATATGCGTGTAAGAAGGTTTTAAACTGATAAAGTAATTTGTAAGTATTAGTAATTTAAATTTCTTGAATCACTTTGTCATTTGCTGTACATTACTCTCACTGCTACCATCACCGCTTGCATTCACTGGCACTGTAAAAGATACTGCAGATTTTCTAGTGTGACTACTTAACAGATAGATGTACCACTAAAAATCCTAAAAACTATTAAATACTGTTTTAAAATCACTATGTCTTTTGCCTTTAGTGCTGCACTCGTCACTACTGCTTACACTAACATGCTTCACCGCACTACACTGCTACCACTCGCACAGACACAACTCACCTCTTAACCACTACTGAAGATACAGAGATGCTGAAACTGCATCCTATGACCCAAAGTATGTCCTGGATCCCTCCAGACAGTTCTCCATGACCCAGTGTGCATGCAAAATGCACACTTACAGTACAGTCTGGTATCTGATTCCAGGTATCATTATGTCAATGACCATGACTCTCACTTCTGGGTTCTCATTACAAAAGCTAACTGTGGCTGACTGTGACCCGAGTGTATCTATTTGCACTATATTGCTAGCATACAAAAAAACAATGAGGAACTAGTGCCCTGTGTGTAAAATCTGCTATCTGTGCCCTGTTGTTAGGTTGTTTGCTGTCCAGAAGGGTAGTTATTGATACACTGCTCCTTTGCTTTTTTTGACCACATTATTATTAGTTATTAGAGTCAGGAACCAGGAGTACCGTTTGCTATAAACAAGAATTCGGTATAGCGAGGTTCAGTATAGCAATGCGATATTGTATTTCAGTGGAGACAAAGCTGTCTGATAAAATTAAAGTTGCATGCCACTGGAGCCCAGTCAGATGAGGGGTCATTTGGGCAAAAAAAAAAAAAGAGGTCCTGTCAGCTAAAGGGTACTTGCACTTCAAAGAGGTGAACTGCTTTCATAATCACAGGCTTTGTTTCAAGAGTAAACAAATGTAAAGTTGTGAGGAAACCTCTACCCCTAAAAACATACTATAATAAAGAATACACCAACTTTCCTATATGTAATGTCTTTTTTTTTTATTCTTTTGCACTTGTATTAATGTTTTAATGTTGTTGATGTAATTTCAGGGCAAACTGCCCCCTTCATCATAACTTTTACAAGCTGTAAATTAATCACAAAAAACTCAAATCAGTATGTGAGTCTTACACCAATGTGCCATACTTCCATTTAAATTCATAAAAGAGGATATGAAAGTATGGGGAACATACCTGCTTGAATAACTGAAATTGTGAAGCAGAAGATTCTATGTAGGTTTAAAGACCTAAATTGAAGAAGGGGATGGGGGGCAGGGCAAAAGGTTACAGAGGAAAACAGCAGGACCATTTATTTGTAATGCTTTAAACTATTTCTTATTATTAAGCTTTGTGAATTTATATTCTCTTTTGTCTTATGGCTGTTTTAAGTAAAATCTTTTTTGACCACAAACTTGATCTAAAAAACAGTAAACTACAAAAATTCTCAGGTTTCCCATACTGATATATTTAAAAGGGGGTATACCTTGTTGTTAAAGTTGCCTTTCTGTGCTCTGATCCAAAAGTTAGGTGTTTCTATTTGATCTATGACAAAAATTTAAAATTGACTTTACAAGTGTGTACTACCATCTGATTCAAACATGCCCTGCTTTACCCAGTTTTAATTTCTGATTCTTAACAAGTACCCACCTCTTCTTTTCAAAAAATAAGCCCTCCTTGCTTTTCTCCAGGTTCCTTCTGCTTCAAATCTGTGGTTCTCGCTTTGACTGCGAATATTAAAAACTTTCACGATGAGTAGTTAGACTGCTAACAAAACATCATTATCCAGGATGCTGACATCCTTCTAAACATGCTGCTTCTTTGTGCAGCAAGGAAGGGGCTGAGCGACAGATAATCATGCTCTGGGAGGAATGTGATGATGTCATGAGTGACATCTCTTGTGGCTTGGTCCTTTTAAAAGAAAACTACACTTATTGCCCTGAGGACATGCTCACAAAGCATGCTGCAGTGTAGTGCCCCTTCCTATAGAAGTTATTTCTCATCTTTTTTAATTTGGGGGTCTGAGTGACTCTAACACCAACACTAATAAGTTAAAATAACCCAGAAGAGCTTATGGTTACCTTATTGCTCTAGATCAAAAGCTGTAATTAATTTAATCTCTTAGTATTACTGGAATTAAATTAGTTTTTTTGTTTTGTTAAACTTGGGGAACTTTATGAATGCTATTATGCTACTTCTTGCTCTTAAAAGATACCAAGTGGAGAACGGAAGTTTGGAACTTGAAATGGGAAGGGGAAGTGTATATGGTGGGGGGGGGGAGGATAGAATTCCTACAGATTTTCATTATTAGGTCTACTATTACTAGAGGGAAAACACAGAGTGAGAGTGTGAGGTTTAACGCAGAACAGCTTTTTTATATTCTCTTCCTATTCTTCGAGAAAAGGAACTCCAGACAAGAGTTTCATTGAGTCCATAATGACTTTTATGAGTTTGTAGTGTATAAATCCACCATACTTCTCTTCTTCTCAGCAAAGTCTTACAGTTTCCTCCTCTGGATGGTCTATTTACGTTTTTTATTCCCATAAATGTTAGGGAGGAGACCTGGTGATTATGTTGATTAAAGTGCTGTGCCAATGGTGACTTTTCATCTTTACATCTGATTTGGCTCTTATGTTCAGATATTCTACTTTTTAATGCTCTTGTAGTTTCACCAATGTAATATAAGGAGCAAGGGCAGATGATACAATATACCACATGATCAGTATCACAAGTTATTAAGTCTTTTATTTCAAAATTTCTGTCCTGGCAAGTGTTTTTGATTTGTTTAGTTTTGATTCCACTGTTGCACCGTACACAATGTCCACATGTGAAGAAACCTTTTATTCCCCTGTTCGGCCATGTGATGTTCTGTGGATCTGGGTTCCAGTGTTGAGTATGTACTAGCTTTTGTTGAATGTTGCATGTTCTCTTAGCTGTAATCCAGGGTTGTCTGTTAAAGATTCTCTCTCCTATGTCAGTGGATTTCAAAATGTCCCAGTTTTTTAATAGTGTGCGTTTAATGTCTAGAAAAGAATCAGAGAAGGTTGTTGAGAAACAGATATTTTCCCACTCACTTTCTTGAATTTTTTCTTCCAGCAAATCACTTCTTCTAATGTTTTGCATTTGTACTTTTGCTGCATCTAGGATTCCTTTACTGTATCTCTTTGAGTAAATATATGTCTCAGTTCTGATACATTAAGCTTTAATTGTTCTTCAGGGCCTCTGTTGCACTTAAGCCTCAACATCTGTCCATAAACTATCCCTTGTTTTCAGGCTCTAGGGGGGTAGCTTGCTACATGTAATATTGTGTTCCTGTCTGTAGGTTTTTGGTATAGATCTGTTATAATTGTATTAGATTCTCTGATGATTTTTAGATCTAAAAGTGGAATTTCTTTGCTGTCATATTCCATGGTGAATTTAAGGAACAATGTCCATGAATTTAAATATTCTTGGAATAATATACGTTGTTCTCTTGTATCTCCCCAAATGATAAGTACATCATCTATGAAATGTTTGCATAGTAAAATAGATTGTTTAATTCTATTTTCTGGGTTCTCTATGTGATGTCTTTCAAATTCTGCCATTGTTAAGTTGGCATATGTGGGGGCTAAAGTTGTCCCCATTGCTCTGCCTCATGTCTGTAGATAGCTTTTTTCTTCAAATGGGAAGTAATTGTGCTCCAGTACATATTGTGTTAGAATTAGTAAGACTTCTTCATCTGGGACATTATCTTATCTCCTACTTGAAGCATTTCTCATGGCTAATACCCCTTAATCATGGGAAATTCTGGTGTACAGATTTTTCACATCACATGTCACTAACAAACTGTTTCTTATATCTTTCTGTTTTGAGTTGATCTTCCTTCCACCTAACACAATCTGCATTATTCAGCTTCTGGACATGGCTGTCATAATGTCCTTTAAATGACATTATGTTCATGCTATGCATACCAGAGTGCCTGAAGCTCTTGACTGAATGGGTGATGTTAGTACAGCAGAGTGCGTGAAGTAAATCAGCCTGCTTAATGCAGTGCATCTTATGAAGAGTGCCTGGGACAGTGTAATGCCAGACACTGTTTACAACTGCTTTCATAAATCAAGATTTTTCAGACCAGAGATAGAAGATGTGGCCAGTGTTGCACTAGAGGATATGATCCCACCACCAACTGGACTTACAGAGGAGGAATTTCAGGCAGTGTGTAGTCTGGGGGAGTGTGAGAAAGTGTGTCCGCCAGCAGATGACATTGCCAAAGTTGTTGATGTGATGTCACAGATGTCAACAGCAGACATCGAAGACAGTGATCCCAAAGATGAGGATACACAGGATGAACAACCACAAGTCAGTGCACAGGATGTTAGAAGCATCCTGCTGACCCTGCAAAGGGCAATGGAGCAAAGGGATGACATCGCACCAATGTGGGAAAACATGTCAGCCACTGAGCGTATGTGGAAACCATACTACACTGCAAAGACCCGACAAGCTTCCATAAAATGCTTCTTTAATACTGAATAAATTTAAATTGTATGAGTGTAAAGCACACACTCCCTTCAATCATGAAGTACATGATGCACATCTTCCCTCCCTCCCCAAAATCGCTGCACTTACTCACAAGAATGAGCACCAGCAAAAAATAGATAAAAAAAATGAAACACCTCAAGTCAACACATCCTCCATCCCCCAAAACAATTGCACTAACTCATGAGAATGAGCACCAGCAGCACAAACATAACATTTTTTAAAAAAGTACATACACAAAACTGCATGGAATGGTCTTGCTGTATGGTGGACACTCCTGATAGCAGACATTTTATGATTGCATGGATGTGTATGCTTTAAGTGGTGTATACTGTAATGACATCAGAATATTGCATATGTTTGTTCATTTCCTAAATGGCACAATGGTGGGTGGCTCCCCTAAAATCCTGGCTAAATTTTCATCCTCTTGAAATACAGCCACCTTTCACTAATTACATTTTTTATTTGAAAGGATCTCTCACGATAGTCAGTAGCAAAAAAAAAAAATCTCTCACCCTCCATGTTTATGTCAATGCATCTATCTTCAGGTGTTAAAATATTTTTATGCTCAATTGTTCTAACTTTCTCTAATGCTTTTTCAACTATCTGCACACTGTGCCCCCTTTCCATAAATCTTATCATCATTGCTGCTGCTCCACTTTCAAATTCCTCATTTTCTGTGAAATTTCATTTTAATCTCAAAAATTGCCCAGATGGGATACTGTCTACCAATGAATTTGGATAAGAACATAAGAACATAAGAAAAGTGTCAGCAGATGGCAACCGGGCAATCCATCTAGTCTGCCATAGAAACTACCCCTCTACCTATGCAGCCTTCATCCTAACTTGTCCTTTATGTTTGTCCTATGCAAGTTTGAACTCCCTAATTGTCTTTGATGCTACCATCTCCTGGGACAGGCTGTTCCATGGGTCTATCACTCTCTCTGTGAAGAAGTACTTTCTGAGGTTGCTTTTGAACCTTCCTCCTACCAGTCTCATATCATGCTCTCTTGTGCATGCTGCCATGTTATGTTGAAGTAGATTGCCTATCTGAGCTGTGTTAAATAGCCTCACATACTTGCTTTATATGACCTGTGATGCAGTCCATGCTCCTTCTTAGTAGCCCTTCTCTGCACCATTTCCAAATGGTCAATGTCCTTCTTGAGGTGAGGTCTCAGAATTGAATGCAGTACTCCCAAGTGTGGCCTCACCAAGGACCTGTAGAGGAGCATGATAACCTCCCTCTTTCTACCAGAGATACCTCTACTTATACATCCAAGGATGCCATCTGCTTTCTGTGCTGGTTTCTCACACTGTTTTCTTACCTTTAATTTGTCAGTGATGATTATGCTGCGATCTCACTCCATTTGTGTCTCCTCAAGTTGATGTTCTCCCAGTGTGTACTTTTTTCCAGGGTTCTTCTTTCCGAAGTACATTACCGTATACTTTTTGACATTAAATTGTAACTGCCAGTCCCTGGACCAATCCTCTAACCTTCTAAGGTCATTTTCCATGTTGTCTGCTCCTTCCCTTGTGTCCACTGTGTTCCAGAATTTTGTACCATCTGCGAACTGGGAAACCTTCCCTGTTAGTCCATTCACTATGTCTGTTATAAATATGTTAAATAGGATCAGTCCCAGTACTGATCCCTGCAGGACACCACTGGTCACCCTACCCTCCCTTGACAATAATCTATTGACTAACACTCTCTCTGTCCTATCACTTAGCCAGTTACTGATCCAGCTGACCATCTTCTGGTCAACTCCCATATGTTCCAACTTGTTGGGTAGCCTTATGTGAGGGATGGTATCAAAGGCCTTGCTGAACTCTAGGTATACAAAGTCCACCGCCCCTCTCTGATCCAATGATCTGATGACCCAGTCAAAGAAGTCAATCAAGCTGGTTTGACAAGAGTGCCCTGCTGTGAAGCCATGTTGCTTTGGGTCCATTTTTTCCACTATCTGTTAGGTATGCCACTACCCTCTCTTTTAGTAGTGACTCCATCATTTTCCCCACAACTGAGGTCAAATTGACAGGGTGGTAATTTCCTGCCTCTTCCTTGTTTCCACTCTTGTGTAATGGCACAACAGTTGCCTGTTTCCAGTGCTAAGGTATTTTCTGATTGTCTAGTGACTTGTTGAAGAGCTCAGATAGTGGTGTAGCCAGATCCTCTCAGAGCTCCTTCAATATCCTAGGGTGTATGCTGTCTGGTCCCCATGGCTTTTTTCACTTTGTTTATTAAGCTCTTTTAAGACCCTCTTCCTTGTGAAGGGGCTAGTATCTGCTCCCCGAGTATCTTCCTTTGTCCTGCTCAGTGTGGGACCTTTGTCACTGACTTCTATGGTGAAGGTATAGCAAAATAACTTGTTTAGCACTTCTGCCTTGTCCTCATCACTCTCTGCCATCTTACCCTCCTTGGTTGCTAGTTGGACTATTCCTCCCTTAGTTTTTCTTTTTTTTATGTAGCTATAGAATGCTTTGTCTTCCTCCTTAACACCCTGTGCTATTTTCTCTTCCGTTTGTGCTTTTGCCCTTCTAACAACTATATGCCCTCAAAATCATGTTTCCAGATATGGGTTTTCCATGGGAGGTTGTTAAACATCTGTCCTGCTTTCCCAGTTAAAGTTTCATCAAGAAAATCAATGTTTCCCTTATGTGTCTTGTAAGTGCAGTGAATATTCAAATCTTTGCTGTTAATCCACCCCATAAATGTCTGAACATTATCAACACCCCCCACCCTAGACACATGTGATATCATCGATAAAATGATTCCAAAGAACAATGTGTTTGAGGTGGGGGTTTGAATCTGCAAACACACGTTTCTCCCACCAACCAAGAAAAATATTGGCATAAGATGAGGCTAATGATTCACCCATCACAGCACCTTGTAACTGATGGTATTATCCCTGATCGAATAAAAATAAATTGTGTTCAAGAACAAAAGTAAGGAGATTTAAAATAAAACCCCTCAGAGCCTTTTAAAAAGTTCTCCTCTTCAAATAGAAATTCCCTACTAGCCCTAATATTATGTTCATGTTTAATGCTCGCATATAGAGAGATAATATCTATTGACAGCCAGCAATAATCTTTATGCAACTGGAATTTCTTGATTTTACTGAACAAATTCATTGTGTCCCTAAGGTAGGAAGGGATATTTTGTCACTAATTGTTTCAAGAAGAGATCCACAAATTTTGAGGGACCCTCACTGAGAGAACAGATGCCTGAGACAGTCATCTCCCAGGAGGATCCTTTAAGTTCTTGTGCATGTTCAGTAATGTATACAAAGTGGGACTCACAAGAAAATCATTTTTCAGGAACATAGCTTCATCATCATTTATCCAGCCTTTGTAAAAAACATCATCAATTAATTTATCAAGTATGTTTTGAATCAGGGTTGTAAGGTTGAAAGTTAGGGCTTTATAGCACTGTTCATCGGACAACTGACGTATAATCTCAGTCATATGTTTAAAAGAATCCTCAGCCACAACTCAGCCACCCTTGTAAGCAGGTTTTATAGTTACATTGTTATTTATTCACAATTTCTTTATGATTCTGGCCCAGATCCTGAATTCACTTTTCCAAATATTTTTAACAAGTTTTTCAAACCTTTTAACAATAGGATGTCTGAGGCAGGTGCCACAACATTTTCTTTTTCAAACCTGTTTTAGCTTTTAAATTACTGTTCCTATTTGAATCACCTTCATTTTCTAGTTGTTCAATACATTCAAACATGTCATTAATTTAATTATCAGAAATATCACCCACCGCAGCTACCCCCCCCCCACCACCACCTCCAGGCAATTGCATATTATTCCCTATATCATTCAGTAGATTGCAGGCAGTCTCCAAATTATCTTCTACATCAGAATTCATAGTGCTTGAAACATCAGTCTCTGTATTGCCAGATGGTTTATTACATTCTCCAAAATATATTTTTTAATCAATCTTGAGAAGAAGTTTAAAGGTGTGCACATCTAAACTGAATGAGTCAAACTTAGTTGTAGGCACAAAAGGAAGTTCTCAAGGCAAGACTTTTACCTGTGCATCAGTCAGGGGTATATTTGAGATGTTAATTACTTACTGGACATTACTTGTTGTTTGTTGGTGCTTCTCAGTTCCATCTCGATTCCATTTCTTCTTTTGTCCCCTCCATGTTTTCCTCCACCTCCTTCTTTTGATCTTTGTCCCGCCACCGATGTGGATGCAGTCTCCACCTGCTGGTTCACTGTTGTCTGTAATTGTTGACCAAAAGAAAGCAACACATTTAGAGCATAATGATCTGACCCTTTGATTTTTATTACTAGGACAACCTCTACTCCAACCTCTTGATTGAGCCTGCTTATTCCAGTTAGAAACATCACCTATCTCAGTCACATTTGTCTCTTTCTAATTTGTTCCTTTTACATTGCTCAACCTGTGTTTCTAATTCACAGACCGTTTTCTTCAACTGGTCATCAATAATTTTAAAATCAGTCCCACCACACACAGGTTCCAACTCTTTCCTCACATCTTTCAATTCCTCTTCAATTCATTTATGGTTTATTGTGTCTTGCTCAATTAAGATTTCTGCCAATATTCTAGAATAAAGTTCCAGGGAATTTCCTACTTTTTTTGTGGAGTCACCATCTAGTTTATCAGAGGGAGTTGCTTTATATGCCCTTATCCCTCTAGGTACTCTCTCAAGTTTACCATATATTTGTAAAGTTATTTTATAAAACCAGGTGTTTGCTTCTTCAATAGTTAACATTCCTAAAAAGGCATGCAAAGGGAAGATGCAGATCTGCATAGGAGAAAGCTGGAAGCTGAGGAACAAGAAAGGTGATGCCAGCACAAGATCCAGCTAAGGGACCATGAGAGAGAAAGAGAGCAAAATGAGAAAGGCAGTGCCAATGAGAGGAGTAAAAGAAAGAGTGAGAGGAGTAGGAGAAGCAGCACCAGCATGGGATCTAGCTGAGAGAGGAGCAAGAGAAAGAGTGTGAGCATGAAAGACAGATGGAAATTTTGTGTAACTCCCCACCGGCCACTTATTTAACTAGTAGGCACATCTCCCATACCATTTCTGTCTAGGGGCAAAAAGAGAGGGGTGGGGGGTACAAAGCAATTGCAATGAAATAAAACACAACGTGTGTGTGTACTAGACAAAAATGGACCAATACCAAAACCCAGGTCCTGGGGAGAGAACATTTGCTAAGGGCTATGCTAGGTTTGCACTTCTGGACAGGGGTACCCAGTAAATCCACACAGCAAGCAGTAACTAGATTGCCCATACCAGGTTGGGATTCTAGAGTATGGCTTTATTCCGAAACAAAGTTGGAACACAAAAGCAAAGATGGACCCCTAAGGGTTTATACTTCGGGGCACAAAGCAATACAGAAGCATCTGTAGAAAAACAGAAACTTGAACTCCCATATTGTAGAGGATTAAACATCTGGAAATGTGGAACTAGCCAAGGAGACACACAAAATTCCTGGAAGTGGCACTAGGTCTTTAGTTAGAACAATTCCCATATGGCATAGGATTAGACATCTCGAGATGTGGAACTAGCCACTTGAACACACAAAATCCTGGAAAAAAGTCACTAGGCCAGTACTTAGAACAGTTCCCATATGGCACAGGATTTTCAGAAAGGACTGTGGCACATTGGTCATGATGGAGAACACAAGGGCTCAAAACTGGAGAAACCCACATACAAGGGATAAAACTTCTTCAGGTACTGGCCACATGTACTGAAAGAAAACAGGCACTCTTATAGAACCTGAAGTGCTGAACTGGTCACTCCAGATAGGTGGTCTCCCATCTTTTGCTTCCACATCCATGCCCAGCCATTCTTTCAGAGTTACACCTCACAAATACTAAAATTGTAGAAATTGATGCTGTCTTGAAATGTTTAACACATTTAACATCAGGAACACAACTAGGGTGTAAGGTTAAAGTCCTGAACAAAGGGCAAGTCACATATGGGAAATCCACTGTTGGCAGCAAACTTTAAAACACAAATCTTCTTGAGACAATACTCACAGAAGCTAAGTGAAAGGTTCCCTTTATCAGAGAGTCATCCCAATGAAAAAAAGGGCAGGTACATATCCTGGGTAACTCATACAGAAGAATCTACTCACAGTTTGTACACCAAAGGCAGCTTCACAAATGTTCTCGGTTGGATCAGGGGATTGCCCCTCAAACCTTCTGCAGTCCCCCTCATCCCATATGGAATGAAGGCACAGGAACCTCTGGCGATGGTTTCCACCACTTCACAAGTCAGGAAAGGATGTCCTCCACTAGGGTGAGAAAACTGGTACTATTCACTCCCAGAGCTGCTCAGTCTCTGAACTGCTGGAATGAATTCTCCTACAGATACAACTGAAAATTCTAAAGCCCCCCACACTCTCACACAAACTGTTTGGCTTATGTTGCTGTGAGAGTTCTAAATGACATCGCCTCTCTGCTCTCGGCAGGGACCAAGCAGCAGAAAGGGGCAAGGTGAAAATCCATTTAACTACATA
Organism: Neoceratodus forsteri; assembly: GCA_016271365.2. Lineage (NCBI taxonomy): Eukaryota > Metazoa > Chordata > Ceratodontiformes > Ceratodontidae > Neoceratodus > Neoceratodus forsteri. The sequence goes on along the minus strand of CM057456.1, from coordinate 834,292,123 downwards.
TTCACCAGCTGCCTTCCCTACCTAATACTGACACTAATGGGATTCTAGTAACCCCAAGTAACAGGGGGGTTACACTCACCCCAGCCAGGTAAATGACTGTCCGCAGCCACTCCTCTACCAGTTACCAGGCCATCCTACCCTCTGTGTTACCTACGGGGAGGTAGAACTACTTCTCCCCTACCATGTGCCAGGCACAGGCAGGCAACATTAAAGGCACAGAGCCCAGCGGCTGAAACTTCAGCCGCTATCCTACGATCTATCTATGGGGAATCAGTGGCTCCAAAAAAAAAAACTGCCTGAAGCATGCCCTAATAGACCAGAACTGAGGCCCCTATGGTAGCTCAGGACCACAATCTGTCTATCCCCATAGCCCTCTAGGGAAATCTATCTGACCCAGCTGCCCACAGGGGAACCTCCCCCCAAACCCAGGGTCTACCAACCAAAACACCAAAAAAAAAAATATCACCATGCATTACATTTCCTGCACTTTTCCCTACTTACACCTGTGAAGGAAAAAACAGTTACCACAGTTAACTACACAAACAATTCTAAAACTCTAGAAAAATAAGTGGAACTTGGCTGAGCTCCCAATCCTCTTCTTTTCTTTTCTTCCTTTCTTCCACCGGAACACCTGAAAGAGAATAACAACAAAAACTGCATTCTGCATACCACATAGTGTCTAAACCTCCACCTGAACACTAATGAATCCCCCAAAATATTGTTTTAGAAAAGTACAAAAGTAGAAAAATAGAAAACAGAAATTAATACAACACATTTTAGGGGATGTAAATCCCTAAAAGTTCCGCACTAGTGACAGAATGTTGTTGCCCAATGGCAAGGTCCATGAAAGAGTCTCTCCTGGGCCAGAGCCTGCTGAAGAACAGTCATGGAACATGGCAGGTCCTGAAAAGCACTGCGGTCCATGGGGAAAGTCTTTGAGGACAGTTCAAACAGTCTGTTGTAGTCTGCCAGGTGTAGGGTGTGTCATGCAAAGTCAGTAAAAACAGAAAAGATTGTTCTTAACAATTCCTGGAAGATCAAAACAAAGATCACATGACTTCTCCAAGCAGAAGACTCTCCCCCTTTGGCAGCATCTTCAGATACAGCTGGGTTGATGTCCTCTGGGATACCAGGTGATGAAACAGGAAAAAGAGCTGGGATGATGCCATCTTGGAAATCGAACCATGGAACAGGAAAACAACTGGGCTGATGTCATCTAGGATATCAGGCGATGAATCAGGAAAACAGCAGAGTTGAGGTCATTTGGAAGGCCAGACGATGGAAATGGGAAATACACTGCTGGGATGATGAATCTGGATGCACCTAGAGATCCTGGAACACCAGTAAAGCTGCATATTCCTCTTTGGATACTGCTGCTGCTGGATGACATAGACTTCGCTGCCACTGCTTTGCTTCCCTCAGGGAATGCTGGGAATATTCACAGGGAGTGGCACTATTAAGGGTAATACCACTCAGGGTAAAGTGCAAGAACTATGAAACCATCTGGGCATTCAAAGCTGATGTTGTGGAATGTCTCATTCCCTGCCTTGTCCACAATTTGCAGTGTCCATAAACAAAATTACAAGGGGGGAGGATGGTGGTGTGGGGGAAGGGGAAACCATCAGGGCCAGGAGAAATGGTTCAGATAAGAGAGGGTTAAAGGGGACACCTATTCATAGGTGGTTTGAGTTAAGTGGGCAAAATAGCAAGGGAGGCAGAAAGGGGAGGGTGACAAGGGGGTCTCTAATAAGGCAGGAAGACTCCCATGAAATTGAGATCATGAACAAAGGGGGAAGGGGGTTGAGGGGCATAGTGGAGGTAACCATAAGGATGATGGCAGTGTTAAGGTTCTGTTACTGGGAGACTCGATGATTAGGGGTATCCATTGGGAGGACAGGGGTGGATACCATAGCCAGGTGAAGGTAGTGAGTATCTCTGGGCTGACAGTGCACAGAGCAAAGTTCATGGTGTATGAAATGGTTAGGGATTATGAGGAAACCGATTTCTAGTGCATTTGGGAACTAATGATCTAGAGGAAATAGCATTTTGAAATCCAAGCAAGGTTCCAAGAACTTGCCAGAGTCTGTCGGGATAATGGATGCAACATTTTTCAGAGATATTGCCAGTACCAAAGGCCCAGTGGAGAAAAAAAAGAAGCTTACAGAGGTTAATGACTGGCTCAGGAAGGGTGTAGAGAATGGATTGGGGTGTTAGGAACTGGAATGGAGTTTGGGAGGATAAGTGACTATATGCCAAGGACAGGTTTCATCTTGCCCCATTAGGGAAGGAAGTCCTTAAACAGGGATGGCTGACTACATACAAGAAAGGTGGGGTTTAAACTTGTAAGGGGGGAAAGGATGAGGAGGGCTGACCAGAAGCCCTCCCTCCAGATGAGGGGAGTAGCCGCTGCTCCAAGAGAGGGGAGGGGGAAACAGACTGGAGGTGGAGGTTTCAGGAGGAGCAGGGGAGGATGGAAGTATAAGAATCTGGGTGGGGTTAACAAAGAGGATCAGGGATAAAGGGTGGGGTTGGTGTTAGTAAATGCCAGGAGCTTGGGAAACAAGTTGCCGGAGTTCCAGGCCATGCTGTTGGGGGGTGGATGTGGCGGCGGTCACGGAGACGTGGGCCAACAAAAACCATGACTGGGACCTAAATGTACAGGGGTACACTATGCTTAGGAAGGATAGAAAAGAGGTCAGAGGGGGTGGAGTGGCTATGTTCATTAGAGATGATATAGAAATTGCTATGGTAGAAGAGGCAGAGGGAAACGTGGAGGCCTTATGGGTCACCTTACGATCCCCAGCAGGAGATAAGGTCAAGCTGAGGAGTATATAGCCCCCTGGATGAGTGATGTTCTAGAGGATGGTTTGCTGGACAACATCATTGCCCAGTGTGGTCCAAAAGGGAAGGAGTGGTGTTGATGGGGACCTACATATGCCAGGTACAAACTGGGAACCATGTCCTCTAAGGTGGCCAAGGAGCAGAGGCTGCTGGATGGCTTCCAGGATGTGTTCTTAACACAGCATGTGATGGAGCCCACAAGGGAGGGGCATGTCCTGGATGTAGTTCTGGCAGATGGGGATCTGGTAAGGACATACTTGTACAGGACCCCTGACTGGGAGTGACCACAATACTGTCTGGTTTCAAATAAGCATGGGGGAGTGGGGGTGAGATCTAGGACACTGGCAGTGGACTTCAGGGGGCAGACTTTATGGGCATGGGAAATATTCTCAGGATCACTTGAAGGATTACCTCAACGCCAAGTGTGAAAAGGAGATGGGAGGTCATAAACGGGACTTCATGAGGCAGTCAGGATCTGGCGCTAAGTTGAAATGAAGGGAGCAAGGTCACGTAAACCATGCTGGTGGTCCAGTGAGGTACAGGTAGCAGTCAGAGAAAAGAAGGCGGCCTACAAAAAATACAAAACAACAAGAGGGGATAGGGATAAGGAAATGTACCAGCTTGCATCTAGAAAAGTCACCCGTATGGTGAGGGGAGCAAAGTCCAGTAAAGAGTAGCGACTGGCACAGGGGATACATGGAGGGGAAAAGGGGTTCTTCCGGTACATTGGGGAGTGGAGAAAAACTAAGGGCCATCTCAGCAGATTGAGATCAGAAGGAGGGTGGGTGGAAGAGGCGAGGGACCAGGCAGAGGTATTTAATGAGTACTTTGCCTCTGTGTTCACTAGGGAGGGATGGGATATCTATAAAGCAAGGCATGAAGGGATAGAAGCGAAGGGAGGGGATCAGGGGAGCAACAGAAATGGAGCAAGAGGGAGGGAAAGGTACCCCAGGGGTGTCACATCTGGATAAGGATAAAAAGACCAGTAAGGAGGAGGGGACGGATGATGCTATCTCCACCAAAAGGGTGTGGTTAGCCCTCAAGGCCCTAAAGAAAAACAAATCTCCTGGGCTGGATGGCATTCATCCGAGAGTACTATGGGAATTGGTGGACATACTGGCTGCACCCCTGGCGGAGCTTTTCAGCAGGTCACTTGAGACAGGGAGGGTACCTAGGGATTGGCGAGAGGCACATGTGATACCAATCCATAAAGGGGGGTCGAGGGAAGTACCAGGTAACTATAGACCCATCAGTTTGACCTCGGTGGTGGGAAAATTAATGGAGAGTATACTAAAGGAATGGTTGGGGTGTACTTGGAGGAGGTGGGAGGTCTGGACAGTCGGCAACATGGGTTTGTGCCAGGTAGATCATGTCAAACCAACCTTGTGGAGTTCTATGAATGGGTAACATCAGAACTGACAGGGTAAGCCTGTGGATGTATTATTCTTGGACTTCAGCAAGGCGTTGACTCTGTCCCCACAATGGTCTGGTGGAGAAACTGATTGGGTTAGGAGTAGGCCCTTGATGGTCAGATGGATTGAAAACTGGCTAGCTGGACGACTCAAGAGTAGTGGTCTGTGGGGAGCTCTCGAACCCAGAGAGGTTGGTAGTGGGGTATCACAGGGTCGGTCCTGGGTCCAATCCTGTTTAATGCATACATATCGGACATCAGGGAGGGTATAGGGTGTGAAATGAGTCTCTTCATGATGACTCCAAGATGGGAGCAGTAGTTGAGGGAGAAGAGGGAGGGTGGCCTGAGGGACCTGGACACCCTGGAAAGCTGGGCTCACACATGGAAATTAAATTTCAATATCACCAAGTGCAAGGTGTTGCATCTTGGTCGGGGAAACCCTAAACACAGGTACACTCTGGGAGGGGAGGCACTGGAGGCCTCAATAGGGGAAAAAGACCTAGGGGTCATGGTGGATGCATGTATGAATAACTCTGAGCAGTGCAGGAGAGCAGCTAGCAAGGCAAACAGGATGTTGGGATGCATCGTAAGGGGGATCACCTCTAGGAGCAAGGAAGTGATTCTGCTGCTGTACAATGGACTGGTTAGGACACACCTTGAGTACTGTGACAGTACTGGAGACCACACTTGAAGAGGGACATACAGCTCCTGGAGAGGGTACAGAGGAGGGCAACAAAGATGATACGAGGCTAGGATTTGACTTATGAGGACAGACTTGAGGAGCCTGCCTGTTTTCATTGGAGGAGAGGAGAGACGGGGACATGATTGAGGTCTTCAAGTACCTCAAGGGAATAAATAGGGTAAACATGGAGGGATCTTTAGACTAAGCAGGAGGTATCACCAGAGGGCATGGTTTGAAGTTGGAAGGTGGAAGGTGAGGGGAAAAGAGGAGGAGGTTTTTCACTGAGAGGGTGGTGGACCCTTGGAATGCACTGCCTGGTGAGCTGGTTCAGAGATCCACAGTGGAGGGCTTCAAGAGAGGGTGGGACAGACACAGAAAGTGGATGTATCAGATGATGGCCTGTCCCGGGGGGGTGGGGATGGATGATAGGGGTTTCTGGAGATCAAGGGATGGGAGGGTCTCGGCATCCAACTAAGGATCTAGGTTCAAGCAGACTCGATAGACCGTAAGGCCTAATCTGCTGGCAAATAGTATGTTAGTATGTAAAATTCTGCCCAATTTCCAGAATTTCAGTCTATCACTGATGACTCTGTCTATGACACATGGTGCTGCACATGGATGCAAATTTTTTGCATGCTTCTTCCAATGACCAGGATTGCTTTTTCTGTTCAGTTTCCTCCCAGATTGTACGAGGAAAGGTAGGAAAGGATCCCCCATGTATGGCATCAGCCCTCCTACATACCAGTCTCACCTCTTTACTACTCTTCACAAGTGTATGGCCCATGGCTCTGCTTGGGGGTGGCCAGTCCTGGTTAAGCCAGTGCTGCATGCTTAACAAATGAAAGAATTTGTCCCTGACCATTTCTGTGGGCATAACAGTGGAGTTATCTTCTTTCCCCTCTGGCTCCTCCGAGGTGAGGACCTGAGGCCCCTCACTGGGACCCTCAACATAAAGGTAATCTCTTGATCCTCTTCTTCCTCACTTAGGATCTGAGTCCAGGAATAAGTAGATGTCCTCACTCCCAAGACAATCCACTTCTCAGTGGGCACAGAGGTAGACACCTCTTAGTTCAAAGTCTCTTGCAGTTCATCCTCCCCGACAAGGCTAGAACTAGGACCCTCCATCCATTAGTCCACTGATCCTTCCATTGCAGTGCCCATCTGGGACACAGATGTGGAAGCATCTCTAAGTGTCTACCCTTGCAGTAGATCCATACTTTCTCCTTCTGTGCCACACTCTAGGGGGCCTCTCCTAACAGGTTCAACCTGGTGTTGTGTGCTGTTACTTGCAGGGTTTCCTACTTTAGTCCAAGTGGGAGCAAATCAAATTTGTGATGTCCTATCTGGTGCTGCACCCTTGCTCATACCATACTTCACAAGGCAATCTGAATGGTGGGGTATCAAAAACACATCCCTCCCAGCCTTGAGGCACATTATGCATATTCTCACAGGATAGTTGGGCATTGCAACATGTGGAGGCAACCCTTCACCATAGAAAGTTTTATCTATTTCCTTTAGTGTGGCCACCTCCTCTGCTATCATAGCTCAGGCATGATCCAGGTATCAGGGATTTCCAGAAGCCATTCTGCAATTAAAACACATAAATGTTTATTATTACTACTTGTTTACTAGACTCTGCACAGTCTCACAAAATGGCTCCCCACTGCTGTGTTTACATTGCTAACCCCACCCTGTAATGGCAGCAGTAACACTCCTCATTGCATCAAATCTGTTTTTTGACTCAGTAACTTGCGCATCTGACCTTTTCTGCTACAGATTTTACTCAAAACTGCTACCAATTGCACTGCTTTGCATTTTCCTCAGCACATTCATATGATTTACATGACTTTGTGATTAGCACATGAATCAGAGTATTTACACATGCTCATAGTCACTTTGCAAGTCACAGAAATTCTTTCTGCACAGGATTGAATGCTTTGCTGCAGCATAAAACAACTCACAGTCTCTCACTTGCTTAAGAACATTTTTACTGCTGCTGAACCCATCATAAATGCTCACAGTCTATGCTCAGAATTCAGTTTGTTGCACTTGCTGTTTTAACAAATCACAGTCGTCTTTGCAAAACAATCTCACTGCTTGTACATAGATTCAGCTGGTTTTAAAATCACAATGGTTTGAGGCACAGTTGATTGAATGGTACTCACCAAAATCAGTAGCTGGCTTTCTCCGGTGGAAATTTTCAGCCTGGTGCTGATCCTGGAAGGCCTCTGGGGTGAAACGGGGTGGTGATCCCATTGATTGTTGCCACGAATGCCACGCTCACTTTCCAGTTGGCTGGATAATGGGTTGAACCCAAATCTTAACAGCAAAAGGCTGTGTTTCACAGATTAGAATGTTCACAAGCTCCTCGATGGTTGATCCTGGTCTGCTCAGCTCATCTCTCTCTCTCTCTCTCTCTCTCTCTCTCTCTCTCTCTCACCTTCTCAAACATTGGGCTGCACTCTGAAGCTGGCTGGGGGGGGGGCCAGACTGATTGCAGTTACACCAATTACTCGTCGCCATGCAAATGAGCCTTTCTCTCTTTCTGTCGTACTCTTCCTTCACAGTAATTGTCAAGCAGGGCAAATTATAACTGCAAACTTTATACTTTTTTTTTTCCTCACTGCAATTTCAAGGTGGGAGCACTGATTTCGACCATTTTCTCTCACTGAAATTGCCACTTTCTTTAGCGACTCCCCCAATTTAAACACAAAGAACATGAAACATTCAAGGCACATTTCTCTCTTTGATTCCCAAAGTTCACATTATTTTTTGCAATTAAAACTTGAGATTTAAAAGTTCTGTTAAACATTCTTGATGCAGGGACACGTATATAGACTTTCTGGCTTTACAGTCCCTGGTTAGATGGCACAAACGCACAACAGCACAGTATTAGCAGGCACACAGCGGCACATACGGATGGCTTTCTCATATGCAGATCCTTCTGTGCAAAGCTTCCTTTCCAGTTTTAGGCTACCAAACTACCTGACAGACAAAACACTAGCTATACTCTAAGCAAACATCCATAAGTCCATCTCTCCTTCAGTCTGCTGCCTGTGTCAAACATAATCCCAGCATCCAGCCTACCACTCAACTGCCCACTTGCTTTGGCTAGGTTGCAACTACTCCCTTCCCCACACCCCTTGCCCCCCCCACCAACTCCTCCCCACTTGTCCTTTGTCCAGTACTCCCTCACTACTCCCACCTGCTCTCTGCCCAGTTTACCCACACTACCTCCTGCCCGGTCCCCTGTCCACTTCCTCAGCCCCTTCTACTCCTCCCCTCCACCTGCCCTCTGTCCAGTACACCCACACTACCTCTAGCCCATTTTTCTGACCTCTTCCTCCCACTCCCCCATCTATCTGCACTTGCCAAACCCAAACTTGTCTCTCTGCACTTAACTTCTCTCAGATGGTTGCACTTTGTGTACCTCCACTGGGAAACTGGCAATGCTACCAGCTGCTTTATTCATGTCTTGACTTGTGTAAACCATACATTTATTTGCTACCCCTTCCTATGTAAACTTTATGTTAGTACAACTCCAGTGTCAATTTGTCTGCTGTAATTATGCTGTTGCAACAAAATGTGTCTCCTTAAGTGTTGACGAGGGTCCTTTGTAAAGGAGCTCATAGCTCAAAGGTTTGTAATTATAAGTTCTCAATAACACAATAAATAAATAAAATAAAATAAAAACATCTCTTGTTCTCTCCCCAAATTCAACAATATCGACGGATGAGCCCCCATTTTTGTAAACCCCCACCGGCCATGTATTTAACTAGTCGGCACACCTCCCATACCATTTCTGACTAGGGGCAAAAAGAGAGGGTGGGGTACAAAACAATTGCAATGAAATGAAAACACAAAGTGTGTATGTACTAGACACAAACAGACCAATAGCAAAACCCAGGTCCTGGGGAGAGAATGTTTGCTAAGAGCTAGGTTTGCACTTCTGGACAGGGGTACCCAGTAAATCCACACAGTGAGCAGTAACTAGATTGTCCATACCAGGTTGGGATTCTGGAGTGTGGTTTTATTCCGAAACAAAGTTGGAACACAAAAGCACAGATCGGCCCCCAAGGGTTTACACTTCGTGGCACAAGACAATGCAGAAACACCTGTAGAAAAACAGAAACTTGAGCTCACATGTTGCATAGGATTAAACATCTGGAAATGTGGAACTAGTCACAGACACACACACACACAAAATTCCTGGAAGTAGCACTAGGCCATTACTTAGAACAATTCCCATATGGCTATGTTCATGAAAATTTTGTACCAATGGAATGGAAATGTTAAGAGTGTGATAAAAAGTAAGGAAAAAAATTAAAAATAATATTTGAAATGCTGTTTAATGCTTTGTTTATGTAGAGATACATATAATAAAATTGCGGTCTGCAGCTGCCTGAAATTTTTGTTGTTGTTGTCCAACCCAATTTTCCTGCTGTTTTATTGGTCCTAAATTGTGACATGGAAAGTCTGTAGGTTTTAGTTGTATGTTTTTGTCAATTCTGCCATTTTTCTGTTTAAATAAAATATGCTTTCAACAATCCAGATGCTGTCCTGAAGTTCTTTTACCCTACCTATGTTATTTTACCCATTATTTTTATAGTTTGAAGCACCTCCAAAATGTGTTCTGAATGTGCTAGTTGGTGTCCTCAGCTTGTACGTTCAGAACATGGCCAATTAATTACTTTAATAGCCAATTCTGTTAATAAGGGGGATAACACCTTTTATAGGTACATTAGGGAGCGAAGAAAGACCAAAGGAGGGATACTGAGGCTTAATAAAGGGGAGGGAATGTGGGTAGTGGGTGACAGTGAAAAAGCAGGGATACTGAATGAATATTTCTGCTCAGTATTCACAAAGGAAGAGGAGGGGGAGGTACCTAAACCAAACAAGAGAAACACTCTGAAGATGGGGGTCTATATCAGTCCATTTACAGAGGAAAGGGTTCTGAAAGAACTAATAAAATTGAAGGTGGACAAAGCAATGGGGCCTGATGGGATTCACCCAAGAATTCTTAAAGAACTAAGGGTAGAACTAGTGACACCACTGACTACTCTCTTTAACAAATCATGGGAGGATGGGGTGGTACCTGAGGACTGGAGGAGGGCAGATGTGATTCCTCTTCACAAAAGTGGGAGCAGGACAGAGGCAGGAAACTACAGACCAGTTAGTTTGACCTCAGTGGTAGGGAAAATGATGGAATCACTTCTGAAGGAAAGAATTGTTGAGTACCTAGAGGCCAGTGGGGCACAGGACCCAAGGCAGCATGAATTCACGATGGGAAGGTCGTGTCAGACAAATCTAATAGATTTCTTTGACTGGGTGACCAAAGTAGTAGACCAGGGAGGGGCTGTGGACATGGCCTACCTAGATTTTAGCAAGGCATTTGATACAGTCCCACACAAAAGATTAATTCACAAGATAGCCAGCCTGGGAGTGGGTCCCAAGGTGGTAGCCTGGATAAAAAATTGGCTAGACAACAGGACACAAAGGGTAGTAGTAAATGGAGTACTCAGTGAAGAAAGGAGGGTTACTAGCGGGGTACCGCAGGGTTCAGTACTGGGACCGGTCCTTTTTACATTTGCTTGCATGCATGCTCAAGGAACTTATTGGGAGAGTAGCACACTTGGAGGTGTGCCTCTCCCACCCAATGCACTGCTCAGTTGAGCAGGTGTGGCGGTCCTGCACCAATGGGTGCAGCAGCTCAGTATGACAGCAGTGGTCTTCGCTTCAAAGAAAAACACTGCTGCCATACTGGCACTGCCCCCTCTCGATGTGCATTACCCCCCGCCGCCGTCCGGCCATGCCGCCCACCCCAAAACTTTCATGCCACGCTGAGCCCACCCCAGTACAGCAAGCATTGTTGCCGGCCGGTGCCCAATCCCGTCAGCTCCGACTCCCCAAAGCCATACTGCTGCCACGCTTGGGCTCACCCCAGCGTGGCAAACCGCTTGTTTGGATTGCCGACAGGTGCTCAATCCTCGGCCGGCTCCTGCCCCGTAGTTTGTCGACCGAGGTGCCCAACCCGTCAGCTCCTTCGGCCCCACACATATCTTCTGCCATGCTGGGAGCCCACCCCAGCATGGCAAACGTCCTCGTAGTCTTTTTCTTTTTAACCTGTAAAACAAAATGGTCCTGCGCACCTCTCCCAGCCCCCTCCCACAACCCGCACCCACCACTGCACCCAGCCTCCCCACCCCCCCATGCCTACCTCCGGACTCTGGTGCGATGATCTTCGTGGACCGGGAACACGCCTGCACTCTTCAAAGCCGACCGCGAACTGAGGAAATGCCGTAAGCTGTATAATGGGCTAGATAGGGAGGTTTCAACTTTATTGCATATCTCAGTCATTTTTTGGAATTTTTGCACCAAGTTTTCAACATGGGGTTTTTAGGACCTTTCATGAATGATGTCACTGTCATGGCGTTATTTGGGCCCAAAGGGTGATTTCACAGGCACTGCGCAGTCACTGTGCAAAATAACCCTTCAGCCTTGGATAACACCATGACAGTGACATCATTCATGAGAAGGTCCCAAAAACCCCATGTTGAGAATTTGGTGCCAAAATTCCAAAAAATGACTGTTTTACAAGCGCTGCCTTGCAGCGTTCCTATGCAGGCTCGTAAGTTCGCGAATTTTCAATATTTTCACTCCAGATTTTCAACATTGCCATTTTATCACACCTTCTTATGAGCTGTACAGCTGTCATTTTTCACATCTCACCCAAAACATGTTTCTGCCCATGTAGCGCACAATGGCGTAGTCGGTGTGTGAAATCAATGTGTGGAACACATTAAGAAAATCACAGTGACACTGTTCATGAGCACAGGTCTTAAAATGGCTATGTTGAAAATTTGGTGAAAAAATTCCTAAAAATGACTGTTTTATGAGCATGCGTTGAGCAGTTTCTATGCACACTCGTACGTTTGCGAATTTTCAATATTTGCACTCCAGATTTTCAACATTGCCATTTTACCACACCTCCTCATGAGCAGTACAGCTGTCATTTTTCACATCCTGCCCAAAATGTGTTTCTGCCCAAGTAGCGTGCAATGGCACAGTCGGTGTGCGAACTGAATGTATAGGACACATTAAGAAAAGCACAGTGACACTGATCATGAGCAGAGGTCTTAAAATGGCTGTGCTGAAAATTTGGTGAAAAAATTCCTAAAAATGACTGTTTTATGAGTCTGTGTTGCACAGTTACTACGCACGCTCCTAAGTTTGCGAATTTTCAATATTTTCACTCCAGATTTTCAACATTGCCATTTTACCACACCTCCTTATGAGCACTACAGCTGTCATTTTTCACATCTTGCCCAAAACTTGTTTCCACCCATGTAGCGCATAATGGCACAGTCGGAGTGCAAACTCAGTGTATGGGACACATTAAGAAAATCACAGTGTCACTGTTCATGAGCAGAGATCTTAAAATGGCTATGTTGAAAATTTGGCAAAAAATTCCTACAACTAACTGTTTTACGAGCGTGCGTTGTGCAGTTCCTACGCATACTCGTAAGTTTGCGAATTTCCAATATTTTCACTCCAGATTTTCAACATTGCCATTTTACCACACCTCCTTATGAGCATTACAGCTGTCATTTTCACATCCTGCCCAAAACGTCTTTCTCCCCATGTAGTGCACAATGGCACAGTCCGTGTGCGAAATCAATGTATGGGACACAGTAAGAAAATCACAGTGACACAGTTCATTAGCACAGGTTTTAAAATGGCAATGTTGAAAATTTGGTGAAACAATTCCTAAAAATGACTGTTTTACGAGTGTGCGTTGCACAGTTCCCACGCACGCTCGTAGGCTTGCCAATTTTCAATATTTCCACTCCAGATTTTCAATATTGCCATTTTACCACACTTCCTTATGAGCAGTACAGCTGTCATTTTTCACATCCTGCCCAAAACGTGTTTCCGCCTATGTAGCGCACAATGGGGGTAACAAACAGGTCATGCTGACAATTTATTGTGCAAATACCAGCCATCTCACAGGGCATTAGGGTAAAGCACCATACATGCCAAACACCACTGCAAATACCTGCAAGCGAACGTTCGGCATTGACAAATGTTTGTTAATGTCTTTATAAGTGACATAGCAGAGGGACCGGAAGGAAAAGTATGTCTCTTTGCAGATGACATAAAGATCTGCAACAGGGTTGATACACAAGATGGAGTGGAAAGGATGAGAAGGGACTTGGAAAGGTTGGAGGAATGGTCAAATGTATGGCAGCTCAGATTCAATGCAAAGAAGTGCAAGGTAATGCACATGGGAAACAAAAACCCAGGGGAAGAGTACACAATGGGGGATGAGATACCGACAACAGTAAAAATGGAAAGGGACCTGGGGGTAATTATATCAGATGACCTAAAGGTGGGCAAGCAATGTGAGAAGGCAAGGAAGGCTGGGGGATACTGGGATGCATAGGAAGAGGCATCATAGTAAAAACAGGAAGTTGTTATCCCTCTGTACAGACAGTTGGTGAGACCCCATCTGGAGTACTGTGTGCAGTTCTGGATACCCCATCTCCGCAAAGACATAGACAGAGTGGAGGCTGTCCAGAGGAGGGAACCAAAATGGTGCAGGGTCTGCACCAGAAGACATGCGAAGAAAGACTAAAGGAGCTTAATATGCATACCCTCGAGGAAAGAAGGAGAGAGGGACATGATAGAAACTTTCAAGTACCTCAAGGGAATCAAAGCCCAAGAGGGTAGCATCTTTCAGAAAAAGAGATGTGCAAGAACAAGGGGGCACAATTTGAAGATAGAGGAGGGATGGCTCAGAGGTAATGTGAGGAAGTATTTTTTCACAGAGAGGGTTGTGGATGCATGGAACAGCCTCCCTGAGGAGGTCGTGGAGTCAAGAACAGTGGAGGAATTCAAGAATGCATGGGACAGACATAAGGCAGTCCTAGTGGGGGGTAGGAGGAAGTAAGCTGTTTGTTAACTAGGATCTCAGCTTATCTGTTAGGTAGAAAAATGGGCAGACTAGGTGGGCCAAGCAGTCCTTATCTGCCATCAAATTCTATGTTTCTATGTTTTTGACATGCACATCCCTTTTTTAATGCCCCTGTGTATTACCAGTGCTGTCTTTGCTATATTGCCAGGTAGTACATCTTGCCTACTCTTTATTGTTTGAGTCAGGTCATCTTTTTCAACCCTTCCAACCAATGGTGTCCATGCTCCTGTTAGGTACATTCAGAACGCCCCCCTTCCCCCAGTTGGTTGCGCGATTGTTTCAGGATTCCAGTTTTCCCCTGTGACATAGGTGGCCAGTGGGAGGTGTAAAATCTGCTGTACATAAGTTCTTGCCCCCTTTCTTGCTGTTTTTTGTATAGCAGAAAGTGTTGGTGTCCACCTGGAGCAGCCGTTGTGCATTCAGAATGAGGAAGAACCCCAGTCATCCAAAGTGTACTCAGAGCACCAAAAGGTGAGGTCCTGACCAGGTCTGCCAGTTTTAGGGACAGGGGATCACTGTGCAGTTTATTTTGACTCCAGCAGTGTGATTTATTTATTGTTTGACTCCTGCTGATGTTTGCTTCTGTGGCTGGGGGTGATTTAGTACTTAAGCTTAGCCTTCCTGCTACCAAAATGCTTGTTTAAATCCATGGTTTGTTGTATGCAACTTTTAAAACCATCCATTGTATGGTCTCCACATGGCTGGATGCTGAGCACACCATGTTGAGACCATACAATCTGTGGTTGTTTGGATGGGGGGGGGGCAAAGCATTGTTTGGGCTGGTCCAAAAATGCTGTTTCTGTTGCATTTCACATTGTCAATGGGTAATAATAGTCTCCATGGTGTTTTGTAATGTCCACTGTATTTTTTTTAAATCCATACTTTGCTGTGCTGATGCTTAACATAGAAACATAGACTTTGATGGCACATAAGGATCGCCTGGCCCACCCAGTCTGCCCATTTCCCTACCTACTGGATAAGCTGCAGATCCTAGTTAATCAAGAGCCTACTTCTTCCTGCCCCTCACCACAATTGCTTTATGTCTGTCCCATGCATTCTTGAATTTCTCCACTGTTATTGACCCCACAACCTCCTCAGGGAGGCTGTTCCATGCATCCAACACCCTCTCTGTGAAAAAACACTTTCTCACGCTGCCCCTGAGCCTTCCTCCTCTATCTTCAAATTGTGCCGCCTTGTTCTTGCACATCTGTTTTTCTGAAATATGCTACCCTCTTGGACATTGTTGATTCCCTTGAGGTACTTAAATGTCTCTATCATGTCCCCCTCTCCCTCCTTTCCTCTAGGGTAATACACATTAAGCTCCTTTAGTCTCTCATCATATAGCTTATGGTGCAGACCCTGCACCATTGTTGTTGCCCTCCTCTTGACTGCCTCTTTCCTGTTTATGTCATTGTGGAGATGGGGTCTCCAGAACTGCACACTGTACTCCATATAGGGTTTCACCAACTGTCTGTACAGAGTGATAACAGCCTCCTGTTTTGTACTGGTGATGCCTCTCCCTATGCATCCCAGAAACCCCCTAGCTTAATCATGACAGAATTTTGTGTAACCACCCACCACATGGTCTCCACATGGCTGGATGCTGAGCAGGCCATTATTTTGCTGCTCAACCTTCTGTCATTTTGAGACCTTGTGGTCTGTGGTCATTTGGGGATGGGGGTAAGTGCAAAGTATTGTCTGACTGCTACTAAATGTTTTTCTGCGAAATGGTTTGCCTGTTGTCTCCATTTCTGTGGTACTGGGACCTTATATCCATCTGCTTTTGTGTTACCACCAATGCATGGTCTCTACATGGCTCGGTGCTGAGCAGGCCATTGTTTGCTTCTCAACCCTCAGCCATGTTCAGACCATGTAGTTGTGGGAATGGGGGGGGGTGCCCAGGTACTTTGGGTCTCAGAGTGAGGATATGCATTGTTTTTAAAATGTTTCTCAATGTTTTGCTGAAATGTGCTTCCTAATGTGTCCTGCATGGTCTTAACATGGCTGCATGCTGAATACAGTAGTCTTTTGTTAGACACTCTGCATGCAGCCATTTTAAAGGATGTTTCCAATATAAGGTATTGGGCTTCATAGCCCAATGCCTTATATTGTCCTGAGCTCAACCTTGCAAAAAGTTTAATTTTAAAGTTAGTAATTTTAGCATGGGAAGGGATTGTAACTGGCACCGAACCCTCAACCAGCCGATCCCTTTCAGCTTCCTGGTACCCCTGCTATACCCCAACTCCACCCCTGTACTCCTTGAAACTGTGATGTGGGGCTAGGGAGAGTGTGATGGCCAGCCCCATAAAAGTCTATGGGGGTTATTTTTAAAGCCAGCTGTTAGTAATTTTTAACAGTCCTTGAGGAAAATTAAAGCAGTCGCTTAGCTAGTAGGGACCCTACTAGTTAAGTGACAGCTTTAATTTTCCTCTAGGACTGTTAAAAATTTCTAAAAAATTGCTTTAAAAATAGCCCCTATAGACTTGTATGGGGCTCACCCACACATTCTCCCTGGCCACAAGTCACAGTTTCAGAGAGCGTAAGGGTGGAGTTGGGGAAGAGTGGGGGCACCAGGAAGGTGGAAGGGATCAAATGACCATGTGCTCGGAGCCAGTTATGATCCCTTCCCATGCTAAAACTATGAAATTTAAATTTACATTTTTTTGCGGGGGTGATATAAGGTATTGGGCTATGAAGCCCAATACCTTATAGCAACTAGTCAGAAATTCACTTTAAGACCATGTGTGATGGTGGTGGTGGGATACAAATGATAGCTATACTGGAATTTAGCTGCTGTTCCAGTGCACCATTCTCCACACTGTGTTGTGTAGCAACTCATGGGTGATCTTCTTCCACCAGCTGTGATGTAACTGTCCATCTTCCGCATTCTGTTGTTTCATGTGCTGTTAAGTAACTGATGGGCAATCTCTTTGTTTATTTCTTGTTCCCACTGTGAAGTAATTGCCTAATTTCTGTTCTGCCATTTCATCTGCTGTGAAGCAACTGATGGGCAATCTCTTTGTTTCTTCCTTTCCCCCGTTATGAAGTAATTGTCCACTTTTTATTGCACTATTTCATCTACGATGAAGCAACTGGTGGGTGATCTCTTTGTTTTTTCCTTTCCTCTGCTATGAAGTAATTATCCACATTCTGTTCTGTTGCTTTATCTGCAGTGAAGTAAGTCATGGGCAATTTCTTTGTTTCTTCCTTTCCTCCACTATGTAACAAATAAACACAGCCACAATAGTAGCAGTGCAAGTAAATTTCAGTGACCCAGCTCCAGTCGGGGACACCCGATCAGATGTTGCCAAACAAAAGGCAATTCAAAGGACTCAAGCAGGATTGCCTAAGTCACCTGAATGGTTTGCATCAACAATAAAGTGATAAACGATAATATCAAGTTCACCTGCAAAACAGGCAGCAGTGTCAAGAAGAGGACTAAACATGAAATGATGTCACAATTTGGAGACAAACATTATGGATGTCATAATGGAAAATGTGAAGAATAGACAACAGGAACAGGAGCGGGTCAGAGCAGTTTTGGTGGTGAAAAAATACAAGATGCTATGTACGTAAGCACAACCCTTGGAATTAGCTGGACAACACTCATGAATGCATCTTGTAGTGAACAGAAGCATGTAGAAAGCATGCACAATTCTGTACTGCCTCAGGAAATTACAAAGTAAAAAGCTTTTTTGAATAGTCAGCAACCTGTCTGCCATACAAGAAGGCATTTTTAAAAAGAAGCCAATGTTCAAATTGTTCCTATCAAAACTCCTTCATTTACTACATGCAGAATTTCTGAAGCAACACCCAGAGTATCATATCAGTTTGTGCCCCAAGCATATACAACTTGCCAGACAAAAGAAACTGAACAAGTGCCTATGCGAGTACTGTGAAAATGCCACATTAAAACTGCAATCATTAAACCACATGGAAAGAATTTACAAACTGCCGGAGTGCAAAGTCACCAAAATTTACAAAACTGTGGAGCTGACAATGTGTGAAAATGAAGGTTCCATGTTTTTCAGAAAAGACTGTCTGGAGAAGGTATGTGGGGCTTGTGCAGTGAAGGCAATTGAAAAAACATGCAAAGGCTATATTGAATCAACATGGGTTAGAAATATTGAAATGGTACCAGTGGGAAACCATCACAGTGAAGAAAACAAATGATGGCATTAACACGAAAACATCCCGCAAAATGTTGGTCAGCAAGAAGACCACATTACAACAACTTATTGGAAGGCCTAAAGTTTCTCGGTCACCATCTACATGTGTCATTGTGGCAAATAATGCAATTCATATTACTCAAGACAAATCTACCACAAGGCTGGGTTGTCATGGTGCTGGACTTTGTTGAAAACTGTGTCTGCAAGCACCAGGATGAGATCCAGTTCTGCCACTGGCATCAAGAGTGGGCTACAGTGCACCAGATAGTTAGACATTACAGGTGCTCACATTGTAATGACCTTGTCATGGAATACCTGGTGTTCTTCTCAGATGACCTCACACATTACCACCATGCTGTTAGACATTTTGTTAAGATGACCAAGGAAAACATCATGAACACTCACTGCATAAACATTATGAAGAAGGTACATTTCACAGATGACTGTGCCAGTCAATACAAATCAAAATGGTCCTTCTATGAAATTTCAAAGGCTTCATCAGAGTGTGGATTCCCTGTTGAATGTGCCAATTTTTGGATCACATCATGGTAAGCACCCCTCTGATGGGGAAAGTGGTGTGGTGAAATAGTCAGCAACAAGGGCTGTGAAATCACAAAATCACTATAATTTCAACAGCAGAAGAGATGTTCATGTAATGCCATGATAATCTGACCAGAGAGCCTCAAAGTGATGGGTGTGGGCATTCCAAGACAAAATGTTTTTAGGTGCCTGACAAATCCATAAGACGGCCAAAATGACTGGATGTTACAGCTTTTCCTGGGGCAAGACATGTCCAGTGCATAAGATCTGTGGAAGGTGGTGTAGTTGCCACCAGAGCACTGTCTTGTGTCTGCCACAAGTGCCAAAATGATGATGGCCCATGTACGAACATGGAGCATGTGGAACAATAGACTTCAAAGAGGCTCAAACTGAAACACTGCAGCACCAGTACTTCTCAGACAGCTCAAATGCTTTAACTCAGGAATGACACTGTCCAGCAATGCCAGTGACAGACTCCTCTACAACTCGATGCACAAAAAAGAGTGCCCATGAGCACAGCACTGCAGATACGGACACCACTGCTGTTTCCAGCACTCCAGTGACTGATCCCTCCTCTGCTCTTGCCACTCTACTAACAGACCCCAGTGATTGACCCCTCCTTAGCTCCTGCCAATCTAGTGACAGACCCCCTCTGCTGTAACTAACACTTCATCAACCAACCTGATTTTTGCTTCAGGCACTGAAGCAATAGACATTTCTTCTACTCAAGAAACTTCAGCAATGGCCTTCTCCATTGCTTCTCTCCCTAGTGTGCTTGCTAACTGTCCACCTGCTAAAAAAATAAATTAAACCCAGACAAGATACAGCTGTAAAAATTCTATGCTGTCTACTATTCCAAATAGTTTTTTTTATCAGGCAAGTGCTTGCATTTAATTAACTACAATGTACTTTCACTGTCAAATTCCAGGACCAGCATGCAAATCAGCGTCTCACACAGCCAGAACAAGAGGACACTGATATGGTGAGACAGCAGAGACTTTTCCATGGACCTGTACATCTGTCAGGAAAGGGAAGCTTTACAATTGCATAGGATGAACTGCAAACTATTGCCACAAAATATGAAAAGCTCAAGAGTTGCTGGGATGGACAGCATTTAAAGTGTTGGACAATATGATCATTTGCTATGCACAATCTTTTCTATGAAGTTTTTATTTTTACATCTTATTGATGTTTTTTTTCTTATTTCAGTGCACTTCAGTACATGAATATGTAATTCTTGACAACATAGCTCACACCTGGTAAACTTTTATGAACCTACATTGCTGTTTGCTGGTCTTTGCCACATTGACAATGCATGTTTGGTGTCCGCTATACATTCAGAACACAAGGTTGGTGTCCGCTGGTACATTCAGAACACAAGGGTGATGTCCACTGATACATTCAGAATACAAGGTTGGTGTCCGCTGGTACCTTCAGAACACTGAAGCTTATTTTTCTTGGTCATTTAAAAGTCAATTATCTTGCAACATGGTGCATTTCTCACTGTAGGGTCATGGCATGTTAAAATGCTAGAAAAAAATTATCTACTCTGTATTTGAAAATTAACCCCTCATGTCACAATTTGGTACAACATTTTCATGAACAGACCCATATGGCATAGGATTAGACATCTGGAGATGTGAAACTAGCCACTCAAACACACAAAATCATGGACAAAAGGCATTAGTCCTGTGCTTAGAACAGTTCCCATATGGCATAGGATTTTCAGAAAGGACTGTGGCACATTGGTCATGACAGAGAACACAAGGGCTCAAAACTGGAGAAACCCACATACAAGGGTAGAACTTCTTCAGGCATTGGCCAAATGCACTGAAAGAAAACAGGCACCCTTGCAGAACCTGAAGTACTGAACTGGTCACTCCAGATGGAGGGTTTCCCACCTTTTGCTTCCATGTCCATACCCAACCATTCTTTCAGAGTTACACCTCACAAATACTGAAATTGTAGAAACTGATGCTGTCTTGAAGTATTTAACACATTTAAAATCAGGAACACCACTAGGGTGTAAGGTTAAAGTCCTGAACAATGGACAAGTCGCATATGGGGAAATCCACTGTTGTCAGCAAACTTTAAAACACAAATCTTCTTGAGACAATCCTAACAGAAGTTGAGTGAAAGGTTTCCTTTATCAGAGAGTCATCCCAAAGAAAAAAGGGCAGGTACATATCCTGAGTAACTCAGAAAGAATCTACTCACAGTTTGTACACCAAATGCAGCTTCACAAAGCAAATCAAATCAATCAATCAAAAAAACTTTATTTATCCAGGCAAACACCATTGAGCAGGGCTCATTTACAAGATGGACCTGGTAGGATCAAACAAGTACAACAGTTACAATGAACAGTATTTATAAATCAAGAATAATTACAAGATTGTCATGAGAGCAACAGTCCCTAGTTCAACATTTGAAATTACAACATAAAGATGAGTAATTATACATATGTACATATACAACACATACAGAAAAATACACTCCACTATAGGAGAGTATGTTACAATGATGCAGTAAGCTAACAAAAGCCAGTAAAAGGCCTAACTATAGACACTGGCCATGCATGCTATCCAGAAAGGGGCAGCGGTGCACATACAGCATAACTTAACTGAAGGATAGGTGATCGGCAACTTGAGGATCAGTACTGGGTAAAAGCCAGGGTAACAAGCATAAAAGGGGCCAGCAAGGATAGGGGTACCCATGGTTCAGTGGCATACTAGGTACAGGGGTAGCAGGTACAGGATTCCCTTATAGTGTGTGCATATAAGCTCTTGAAGGTATCCAAGCTGATAAGACAACTTAGTTTCAGCACTTTTTGCAGATTATTCCACAGAGTGGGCAACACGAAGCTGATTGCTGATCTGCTGAACCATGATTTGACCTTAGGTATGTATAATGCAAGAAAGGAGTAGCTTCTCAGCGTATAGCAACCAGGCATGCATACTGGTAGACAATCTGCGACGTATTGGGAACCTTTTTAGATAAAGCTCTGAAAGTCCAAAGGGCAGCATTTCTGTTGAGCCTGTACTGAAGTGAGGACCAATCTATGGCAGAATAGAGGGAACAATGATGAGTGGATAAAGGGAGCCCCGTAATGAACCTAAGTGCTGTGTGATACAGTGTGTCCAGTTTTGCAAGGTAGGAGGCATGGCACTGACTATATAAGAAGTCTGCATAATCCACTAAGGAGAGGAATGTTGTTTATACCAGGCATATTTTTGCATCATTAGTAAGATAGCTATTGATTCTGAAAAACAGGCCCAGCCTTTGTCTTAATCTCTTAATCAAATCCTCAAGATGTTCAGACAATGATAGGTTATGGTCAAGCCACACACCTAGGTACTTAAACTTAGACACAAATTCCAATTTTACACCTATGATTGTTGTAATTTGAAGAAGGGATCCAGAGATGACCGGGTTCCCTACTTGACTGCCAGAAGAAAGGAACATCGCTTTTGTTTTTTTGGCATTCAGTAGGAGATTTTTATGTAACAACTGATTCTGCAGCAGGTTAAATTCAACCTGGAGATCAGCACAAGCATCCTCAGGTGTGGGATGACCAATGTACATTACTGTGTCATCTGCGAACAAATGTACTTTTGCTTTGCATATGCTATCATTCATACTGTTGATATAAATGGCGAATAGTAGTGGTCCAAGGATGCATCCCTGTGGTACACCTCTTTGAAGAGGTTTAAGAGGGGAAGGCTCATCATTTGCCTTGACCTGCTGAAACTGACCTGTAAGGTAATCAGAGCACCATTGCAGAGATGATGAATCCAGACCTATACTCCTTAGGGAGGAGAGGAGCAGGCTATGATCGATAATGTCAAAAGCCTTGCTTAGATCCAAGAATACCACACAGACAAACGTTTTACTATCCAGGTCACACAGCCAGTTATTGATTACTTTGGCCAGGGCTGAGATGGTACTGTGCTTTGCTCTGAATCCTGACTGTGCGGGGTTTAATAGATTCATGGATTCAAGATAAGTCCTAAGTTGGTTGCTCACTATCTTTTCCAGCATCTTGGACAGAATGGGAAGGAGAGAAATAGGTCTGTAGTTATTAAGGTCGCAGGGGTCCCCAGATTTAAACAGTGGGATGACGTAAGCAATTTTCCATAGAGAGGATAGGATCTCTTGGGACAATGGCAGTTTGAACAGATGACTAATTGGTAAGGCTAAGATGTGGTAAGCAATCCTTAGAAAGTAGGGGTCAAGGTAGTCTGCACCAGCACTTTTCTTGATGTCCAGCCTAATTAGAAGATCTTCAACCTTTTTCACGGAAGCAGGTTGGAATGAGAAGACTGAGTTTGGAGGAGGAGAATCAAAGTTTTGTAGTCCAAGTTGGGAGTGTAACGAGCATGCAGGGGAGTTGTCAAATGCAAGACCTGCCATGGCAAAATGATTGTCAAAGGAATCCAGGATCTCCAGTCTATCACAAATAGAGATGCTCCCTAAGTTGATCTTGGGTGGGAGAGAGTTGCTGGGCATATGCCCAGATAAATCCTTGATGGTCTTCCAAAATTTGGAGGAGCAATTGGCAGCCGAGTCTAGCTCAGCACGATAAAAAGCAGCCTTAGCTTGTTTAATCATTTTTGTGCATAGATTCCAAGCTTTCCTAAACTGACACTAATCCACATCGGTCTTAGCTTTACATGCTGTCTTCCAGAGCTTATCCCTAACTATCAAGGAGGCCTTCAATTCTGCCATAAACCATTGACAGGCTTTATTCTTTACTCTAACCTTAACTGTGGGGGCATACTTATTTAAGGTCTCGGACACTATCTGATAAAATATGTCATAGGCTGTAGTAGCTATATTAGCCAAGTAAAATTCCTGCCAGCGTAGGGAATATTTCAGCTCATCAATATAAGCAAACAGATTAAAGTTACATCTGGATCTCTTATTAGAAAACCTTGAAGCAGACGTTGCCTTATGAGTTGATCTAATACCAGCAACAACACAGTGATCATCATGGGAAAATAAATATGTTTTTTTTATTTTGTTTTATTTTATTGAAATCTAGGATTACAAATACCTTTGAGCAGGAACTGCTCGTTTACAAAGGTTCCACATTGAAGGAATGGGGGGTATACATACATACAAAGGTCAACATAATAATACATAGTTACACAATAAAAAGAAGTAAGAGACTGAGGCTTAGGAAATTCCAGTAATTCAAAATGTGCCAAATGTTAGGTAGCATGACATACCAGCCAAGGGCAATCTTAGAAATAAGCACTGCAGGTAAGAGGGAAGGGGCTATGTAGGCAGGAAGGCCATTGTCGGAGGGTAGAGGTTGAGGGTAAGAGCTCTAAAGGGGATGGAGGGGAAGGATAAAAGTCAGGAAATGTCCGGAAGGGAGGAAAGGGAGAGGGGGCAAGGGGGTAGGCAGGTAAAGGGGGCTTGGTTACTAAGAGAACATCTAATAGTGAGCTATGACTTTTTTTTTTTTGTTCAGGCTTTTAGGTTCGTCTATCAATTGCACCAGCCCAGAAGAGTCACAAAGAGTTTTTCGAGGAGTGGATGATTTGGAAAGCCAGTCAAGATTGATATCCCCTATGATAATAGTTTCAAGAGTCACATCATCCAGTATGGTGCTTAGATGTTTTAGGAGCTGTAAACCAGCTGATGGGGGTCTATAGCATCCTATTATACAGAGTGCAAGGGAGAAAGATAATTAAATTTTTAGGGACAGACATTTGAATTCATTTTTGATGGAGGATGAGTTAAGGCAGGATACTGTATATTTGTGCTTGACATAAATGGCCACCCCTCTACCTCTAGTTTGTCTGTCTGCTCTGAAGAGCAAGTAGTTAGGAATGTTGATGTCCCTATCTGAGGTAGATGGTCTTAGCCATGATTCAGAAATCACTAGAACATCTGTCAGGGTATGACAAACCCAAGCTGGCATCAAGGTAAACT
Organism: Neoceratodus forsteri; assembly: GCA_016271365.2. Lineage (NCBI taxonomy): Eukaryota > Metazoa > Chordata > Ceratodontiformes > Ceratodontidae > Neoceratodus > Neoceratodus forsteri. The sequence goes on along the minus strand of CM057456.1, from coordinate 834,267,566 downwards.
TTTTTATGAGGCTGCAGACATTAACGTGCATAAAACTCATTCCTTTGAGTCTTACAATGTCAGATGGAGATAAGATGGATTCAGGTGGACTCAGGTTAAGCTCAACGTTACCTAAGCACAGCAGAAGCAAGAACAAAATCTTACATAGGGCAGTAAGAGTAAGTTTGAGGTTTCTTGACCTCAGCCTGCTACGAGGTTTGTCAGCAGTAGTGGGCCAGACATCATATCTGGGGCTACATAGCCCTAAAGCTAATGTAATTAACACCCTGGCAGCAAAATTCATGGGAGGCCAAATACCATGAGCTGTAGGTGGCATGCCCAGTGTGAGTGGGTCAGTGTAGGTACCACCATGTGGGATACCCGTTAAATATGATTGCACTAAGGGAGGCATCAGAGTACATAGGTATTTGTTAACAAGGTTGCAATGCGATTCACATTCTAAGGATGTATCGTGGTCTCCACTCTGGGATTGGTGGAAAGCACAGTAAGGAACACATGGCATGAAGGAGAGGAAGATTAGGTGTGAGAGCCAACAGTATCCCCCCATGATGGATTTTCTAGAATGACTTAAAATAATAGTGTGAAAGGCAGCAAAACCTGGCTTGGGTGGTTGCAGTAAATACAGTGCAACTTAAGGAGACAGCGCATCTAACAGCGTGGTGTGGAGAAGGAGCAGATACTTACTCATATTGGATGATCACTGCTACAGGGGGCAGGGTGATGAAGGGAGCAGGAAGATATGGTATTTAATAAGAGGTGGGGTGCGGGATGGGTAGGTGGGCAGAAAATTAGTGGCTTCAGCCGTACCTTGCTTGCTTTGTGTCCAGGCTTGTGGAATTGGGCGGCGGCTAGAGAAGCGCAGACCACCCAGTGGCCGGGTCTCCCTTGGCTTGTGAGTTGGGGGCCCTGGAGAGGGTCATTCTCAGCTGTAGAGAGAAAAGAGAGAGCAGGTTAAGAGCAGGTCTAAGACAAAAGGGCCGTCAGAGCAAGCAGGGGTCCAAAAATTAGCAGGACAAAGGACGTATATTGAATTGGTGCCCAAAATTTTGGGCCAGCAGAACACAGCCAAAAAAAGGACTGAATCACTTAAGTTCCTCTAACTTAACACTCTAAATGTCACAGCACATAGATTTATAAGAAATTATAGACTTTTAGAGAACAAATCAGCATTTGGGCATATCTTTTCTGCAGTATAAAGCAAAAGAGACAGAGTTCAGAGCAGGGACCAATTGGAATCCAGCCCAAAAAGGCGAACATTCCGATTGGTTAGCAGCTTCAGTTGTACTTTGCTTGCCTTGTGTCTGGGCTTGTGGAGTCAGGTGACGGCTGGGGAAGCGCAGACTGCCCAGTGGCCGAGTCTTCCTCAGCTTGTGAGCAGGAAACCCTGGAGGGGATCGTTCTCGGCTGTAGAGAGAGAGAGGAGACAGAGAAGAGAGCAGGTTAAGAGCAGGTCTGAGACAAAAGGGCAGTCAGAGCCAGCAGGGGTCCAAAAATTAGCAGGACATAGGACATATATTGAATTGGCACCCAAAAGTCTGGGCCAGCAGAACACAGCCAGAAAACAGCTGAATCATTTAAGTTCCTCTAACTTAACACTCTAAATTTCACAGCACATAGATTTATAAGAGATTACAGACTTTTAGAGAAAAAAATCAGCATTTGGACATATGTTTTCTGCAGTATAAAGCAAAAGAGACAGAGTTCAGAGTGGGGACCAATCAGAATCCAGCCCAAAAAGGTGCTCGCTTTCCAATTGGTTAGCTACTTCAGCCGTACCTTGCTTGCCGTGTATCTGGGCTTGTGGAGTCAGGCGGTGGCTGGGCAAGCACCGACTGCCCAATGGCCGAGTCTCCCTCTGCTTGTGAGGTGGAAGCCCTTGGGATGGTTGTTCTCAGATGTAGAGAGAGAGGATAGGGCAGGTTAAGAGCAGGTTTGAGACAAAAGGGCCATCAAAGCCAGCAGGGGTCCAAAAATTAGCAGGACAAAGGACGTATATTGAATTGGCACCCAAAAGTCTGGGCCAGCAGAACACAGACAGAAAAGGGATGAGTCACTTAAGTTCATCTAACTCATTGATGCTCAGACTGTGGCTCTTCAGTGTATCAACTTAGGCTCTTTAACACCTACTTAAAAACTTATCACCTGTGGCTCTTCAATGACGAACACCATGATTACTTGTTACCTGACAAGCTGAACCACTTGACTGAGTAATAACCATGTGCAACTGGAGCTGCAGTGGCATATCATCTGTAAGTCAGAGTTGCATTGCAAGCATCTTCACATCCACAGGGCATAGATCTTTTTACTTAATAATCTATGAGATGTGCAGTAGAGTGAAACTGATTTATTTCTGATTCTTGCTGACACTGTCTTCTGAAATGATGATGCATACTCTCTTAGTCAAGACACTGCAGCACATGCAGTGGTCAGTTGGTTGCATTAAGAATTGCAATAAGCATTCAGTCGCAATTCAGATAATGTACTGACACAGCATGGGACTAAAGCAGTGTGTAATCCCCTTGAACTAAATCAAATTTGAAAATAGTTACAATGTGTGAATTACTATACATTAATATACCATCCTTGTTAACACCTCATGTACATCTTAACTTGTGAACTATCATACTGTGAAACTGTTTTTAGTAAATTAAATAAATATTTATTAAATGACTATTAAATTAATGTTTATTATACTTTTATTTTGAAGTGTGTTTGCCAAAATTTAGTATAATGTGTATGTTGTGGCTCCTTGGCTCACAGTGACTGCTCGTGTGGCTCCAGAGCCAGGCTGGACTGAATATCACTGCTCTAACTTAACACTCTAAATTTCACAGCACATAGATTTATAAGAAATTACAGACTTTGAGAGAACAAATCAGCATTTGGGCATGTGTTTTCTGCAGTATAAAGCAAAAGAGAGAAAGTTCAGAGCAGGAACCAATTGGAATCCAGCCCAAAAAGGTGCTCGCATTCTGATTAGTTAGCAGCTTCAGCCTCACCTTGCTTGCCTTGTGCCCGGGCTTGTGGAGTCAGGTGGCGGCTGGGGAAGCACCGACCACCCAGTGGCCAAGTCTCCCTCAGCTTGTGAGCTGGGAGCCCTGGAGAGGGCCGTTCTCCACTGTAGAGAGAGAGGAGAGAGCAGGTTAATAGCAGGTCTGAGACAAAAGGGCCGTCAGAGTCAGCAGGGGTCCAAAAATTAGCAGGACAAAGGACGTATATTGAATTGGTGCCCAAAAGTCTGGGCCAGCAGAACACAGCCAGAAAAGGGCTGAATCACTTAAGTTCCCCTAACTTAACACTCTAAATTTCACAGCACATAGATTTATAAGAGATTACAGACTTTAAGAGGAAAACAATCAGCATTTGGACATGTGTTTTCTGCAGTATAATGCAAAAGAGACAGAGTTCAGAGCAAGGACCAATCAGAATCCAGCCCAAAAAGGTGTTCACTTTCCAATTGGTTAGCAGCTTCAGCCGTACCTTGCTTGCCTTGTGTCTGGGCTTGTGGAGTCAGGCGGCGACTGGGGAAGCACCGACCGCCTGGTGGCCGAGTCTCCCTCAGCTTGTGAGCTGGGAGCCCTGGAGAGGGTCATTCTCAGCTGTAGAGAGAGAGAGAGAGGAGAGGGCAGGTTAAGAGCAGGTCTGAGACAAAAGGGCTATCAGAGCCAGCAGGGGTCCAAAAATTAGCAGGACAAAGGACGTATATTGAATTGGCGCCCAAAAGTCTGGGCCAGCGGAACACAGCCAGAAAAGGGCTGAATCACTTAAGTTCATCTAACTCAGTGATACTCAGACTGTGGCTCTTGAACCGCATGTGGTTCTTCAGTGTATCAACTGAGGCTCTTTAACACCTACTTAAATCCTTATCACCTGTGGCTCTTCAAGGAAGAACACCATGATTATCTGTTACCTGACAAGCTGAACAACTTGACTGAGCAATAACCATGTGCAACTGGAGCTGCAGTGGCATATCTGTACCTTGTGATTTGTACAAATGTATTGGGTCTTGACCCCCAGGTTGCATCTGGAATCGAGCAACACTGCTCGGTATGCCTTCCTGGTTAAACTCGTAAATAAATAAATAAATATCACCTGTAAGTCAGAGTTGCATTGCAAGCATCTTCACATCCACAGGGCATAGATCTTTTTACTTAATAATCTATGAGATGTGCAGTAGAGTGAAACTGATTTATTTCTGATTCTTGCTGACACTGTCTTCTGAAATGATGATGCATACTCTCTTAGTCAAGACACTGCAGCACATGCAGTGGTCAGTTGGTTGCATTAAGAATTGCAATAAGCATTCAGTCACAATTCAGATAATGTACTGACACAGCATGGGACTAAAGCAGTGTGTAATCCCCTTGAACTAAATCAAATTTGAAAATAGTTACAATGTGTGAATTACTATACATTAATATACCATCCTTGTTAACACCTCATGTACATCTTAACTTGTGAACTATCATACTGTGAAACTGTTTTTAGTAAATTAAATAAATATTTATTAAATGACTATTAAATTAATGTTTATTATACTTTTATTTTGAAGTGTGTTTGCCAAAATTTAGTATAACGTGTATGTTGTGGCTCCTTGGCTCACAGTGACTGCTCGTGTGGCTCCACAGCCAGGCTGGACTTAGTATCACTGCCCTAACTTAACACTCTAAATTTCACAGCACATAGATTTATAAGAGATTACAGACTTTTAGAGAAAAAAATTAGCGTTTGTAAATGTGTTTTCTACAGTATAAAGCAAAAGAGACAGAGTTCAGAGCAGGGACCAATCGGAATCCAGCCCAAAAAGGTGCTCGCATTCTGATTGGTTAGCAGCTTCAACCGTACCTTGCTTGCCTTGTGTCCAGGCTTGTGAAGTCAGGTGGCAGCTGGGGAAGCACCGACCGCCCAGTGGCCGAGTCTCCCTCGGCTTGTGAGTTGGGAGCCCTGGATAGGGTTGTTCTCAGCTGTAGAGAGAGGAGAGGGCAGGTTACAGCAGGTCTGAGACAAAAGGGCAGACAGAGCCAGCAGGGGTCCAAAAATTAGCAGGACATAGGATGTATAAAGAATTGGTGCCCAAAAGTCTGGGCCAGCAGAACACAGCCAGAAAAGGGCTGAATCACTTAAGTTCCTCTAACTTACCACTCTAAATTTCACAGCACATAGATTTATAAGAGATTACAGACTTTTAGAGAAAAAAATCAGCATTTGGACATATGTTTTCTGCAGTACAAAGCAAAAGAGACAGAGTTCAGAGCAGGGACCAATCAGAATCCAGCCCAAAAAGGCGCTCGCGTTTCGATTGGTTAGAGGCTTCAGCTGTACCATGCTTGCCTTGTGCCTGGGCTTGTGGAGTCAGGTGGCGGCTGGGGAAGCACTGATCACCCAGTGGCCGAGACTCCCTCAGCTTGTGAGCTGGGAGCCCTGGAGAGGGTCGTTCTCAGCTTGCTTGCCTTGTGTCCAGGCTTGTGGAGTTGGGCAGTGGCTGGGGAAGTGCCGACCATCTGGTGGCTGAGTCTTCCTTGGCTTGTGAGCTGGGAGCCCTGGAGAGGGTCATTCTCAGCTTGCTTGCCTTGTGTCCTGGCCTGTGGAGTTGGGCAGTGGCTGGGGAAACACCGGTCGGCCGGTGGCTGAGTCTCCCTCGGCTTGTGAGCTGGGAGCCCTGGAGAGTGTTGTTCTTGGCAGTTGTTCTCAGTTGGATTGGGGATTGCCCCTCAAATCTTCTGCAGTCCCCCTCATCCCACATGGGATAAAGGCATAGGAACCCCTGGAGATGGTTTCCACCACTTCACAAGTCAGGAAAGGATGTCCTCCATTAGGGTGAAAAAACTGGCACTGTTCACTCCCTGAGCTGCTCAATCTCTGAGCTGCTGGAATTAATTCTTCTACAAACACAACTGAAAATTCTAAAGCTACCCACACTCTCACACAAGCTGTTTGGCTTATGTTGCTGTGAGAGTTCTAAATAACATCACCTCTCTGCTCTCAGCAGTGACCAAGCAGCGGAAAGGAGCAAGGTGAAAATCTAGATATTCACCAGCTGCCTTCCCTATGGACCACATACACTAATGGGGTTCTAGTAACCCCAGGGAACAGGGGGGTTACTTTTGCATCAAAGGACATCACCACAATCTGAGAGTAATGGTATGAGGAGTTTTTCTCAGGAAGCCCAATTAATTTTAAAATGTTTTTAGCAGATATCAGGAGGGGGGTGGTCCTGATGTATTTTTAAGATAATCTGAAAGAAACTGAGGGCAGTTTGAATTGGGCAGGGCTTCATGGGTGACTCACTTATTACCACTGCTTCCAGGCAAGGCATTAGAATCATTTGCTAGAAAGCAAAATAGAAACTCCATTGTCTACGAATAAAGTAAAAAATGCCTTGCCTGAGTATTTTGAGTTCACTTCTGAGGCCTCTAGGCAAACATGTAGAGGGTTTAGAAAGTCATCAGGAGTCAGCTGCTGAAATATGTGTGCAGCTAAATAATTTGTTTGAACAGTGGGTAGAGGGTGCAAAAGCTTGCTCCATAGACGTAATAAAAGATTTATTTCTTCTGGATCAGTTCCTTGTGTAAGACACCTCTGCTCATCAACCCAAACTATTCTCTAAGGTTTACTGTGTGAATAGATGCATCTGATCATGGGCTAGGCATGGCTCTGAGTCCGGTCATACACTCGGGAAAGGAACACCCAGTTGTGCACCTAAGCAGGAAGCTGCTGGTCAGAGAGGAGGTATATGCCACAATAGAGAAGGAGTGTCTAGGGTTTTTTCTGGACTTTGAAGAATCTGCAACCTCATTTGTATGGGAGGAGTTCACCCTGGTCATGGACCACAAACCTCTTACATGGCTACAAAGGATCAGCAGAGAAACCCAAAATTGCTAAGGCAGAGCCAGGTGCTGCAGTCTTATAATATGGACATTTGGCACCACAGTGGATCACAGCACTGCAACATGGATGGATTCTCCAGACAATCATTAGTACCCCTTTTTAAAGGGAATGTGTACCTGAGCCTCTCTCCGTCCTGTTTGACCTCATCAAAGAAAATGTCAGCAAAACTCAAAAAATTATTTCTCTAAATCTTCATCAACTTTTATATTAATTAACTTCAAGCTTCAACTACACTCTTGTAAAACCCAGCATTCACCCTGTATCAGGCCCATAGAAAGCATTTTGAAAGTGGTAAGGCCATAACCTGGACACATTGACAAATGAAGACCAGGGGTCTGGGGGCTATTAGGCCCCCAGAAGCTTTGGAGGCTAAGCTGTTCTGTGTTGAGTTTTTGGGGATTTTATTGAAGAAATTGAAGATAAAACACACTTTAGTCACATCTTTCCTACCCCTGACTCCTGGAAAAAAAATATTTTTCTCCTGGAGTCAGGGGTGTGGGAGACTCTGGCTGGCCTTAGAGTCTGCATCTGCAGCTGCAACTGGGGGGTGGTGGCCAACTATCTGACCAACAATGCCATGCCATCAACCAACTGTCCACGCCATAAACATTATTGCAAAGTCCTGTGAATAATTTTTATATAAAGACTAGGGGTCTGTGGGCCGCCGGAAGCTCTAGAGTTGTAGATACTCTGGGGTGAGTTTTGGGGCTTTTGTCCTCATGAATCACGTGGTATAGTCTTGCCACTTTCAAATGCTATCAGCCAAGTATGCCTTTCAATTTTCAGTATAGGGTTCCTTCTGTGTGAATAAAAAGAACATAAGGAAAATTGTTATCTTTTTTTCATTTTCAAAATCAAAACTGTCATCAAAATTGTTGATATATTTTTTTATTTTATTCTCCATTGGTAAACTTTTCCACCATTTGTTCTCATTGCTTGGGTCACTTTCAATGACCTTGTGATCTGACAGAATTCCATACTAAGTTATGAAAGCAATAAGACCTGACAGGGTGTGGGTTGTTGATTGATAAGAACACGCCCCCAGGTGCATTGTTAGGCATGAGGCGCTTGCGCCGAGTGACTACAGCAGCTGGGTAGTGCTCTTATCAATCAACAACCCAAACCCTGAAGTATCTTATTGCTCTTATAAAATTGGTAACAACTATTTCTATAACAATTAAACACAACTCTGGATGCATTATTAAAGATTTAATAATAGTATGTTATTTTATTTGAATATGGTGAAAAATAGTCCCCAGACTTGGGCAGAGGAGTGGTAAAATTGATTGAACAGCAACTCACTGAAAAATGCTAAACCAGTGAGTTGGAGGGACAGCCATGTATTATTTGAGCAGTTTGGGTCTGTATCTGTAACTGTGTTTTCCCATCTTTTCTTTTTGTTTATAAAGTATCACTGTATTACCTACTTTCTTCATCCTGTTTTTCTTTCTATTTTTTCTCTCATTCAAGACACAGACGCCCAGATATTCAAAAGGGTTGCGCATGGCGCAACAAGTTTTGCCATGCGCAACCCACTGATGTGCCCCGGGGCGATATTCAAAAGAGAAAAGTGCACAGCACAAATCCCGATGCGCCGGAGAGCATCAGTAATGTATGCAGGTGCAGGTGGGGGGGGCGTGCCCATGCATACCCTGCACAGCCCAATATTCAGCCCAGGATGTGCAGAGCCATGCATCTTGTAACCCTACCTACGCCAGCACAAAGTTAATCAAAAAAAAAGGAACAACTGATGGCCACCCACAGGTGAGCTGCCACATTGCAGGGGCTCAACACGGCGCTGCCACCTTGTGGGTAGCCTGCTCTGGCTGCATGGCCAGGCCCCCATGCTGTCGGGCATTTGTAATAAAATAAAGAATTAGGTCAATATCCTGGTGGTCAGTGGACCGCTATCTGCCGATTGCGGGCATTTGTCGTAAAAATAAGACTATGTCCTATATCCCTGGTGGTCTAGGGTACCCCTCCCTACCTGCCCACTGGGTCCACTGCCCTCCCTCCCCAGTCAGCCGGTGGGAGCAGCACCCACCACCTGCTGCCCCACAGCCCGCCGACTGCACCGTCCCGTGGGGCTGTACAGCCCATTGGTTCAACGAACCCAATGGGCATGCAGGTTATCACATTATACATTCCAGATATGCGAATGATCTCATTCACATATCTGAATGTGTAGTACGGTATGGTTGCATGCCCATTGGCTCACGCCAGAACCACTGGTGTACAGTCTCACTGACAGTGTCAGTCGGCGGGCGGAAGCGGGGCGGGCAGGCGGGTGAGGTGCTGCCGCCACCGCTGACTGGGGAGCGGGCAGTGGGGGCTCAGTGGGCGAGTGGGGAGAGGGTACCCTAGACCACCAGGGATATAGGACATAGTCCTATTTTTTAATGACAAATGCCCGCGATTGGGCAGATAGCAGTCCACTGGAGCACCAAGGATATTGGAAGGACAAATTCTTTTCTTTTTACAGATGCCCGCGATCGGGCAGATAGCGGTCCACTGGACCACTAGGGATATTAGAAGGATGAATTATTTTCTTTTTACAGATGCCCGCGATCGGGCAGATAGCGGTCCACTGGACCACTAGGGATATTAGAAGGATGAATTATTTTCTTTTTACAGATGCCCGCGATCGGGCAGATAGCGGTCCACTGGACCACCAGGGATATTGGAAGGACGAATTCTTTTCTTTTCTTTTTACAGATGCCGCGATCGGGCTGATAGCGGTCCACTGGACCACCAGGGATATAGGACTTAATTCTATTTTTTTACAGATGCCCACGATCGGGCTGTGGAGCACATTGCCAGCTACAGGGGGCGTCGGTCCCCGACGGCTGCTGCCTGGCAGGGTGCCAGGTGCAAGTTGTCAGGGATCAGTGCACCTGCATGCAAATGGGGCCATAATGACATGCAAATGGCCCCATGTGTGCCTTGCATACATTATGGCCCCATTTGCATGTTAACCTTTGAATATCGCGGTTGCTGTGCATGGTGTGATGGAACTTGAGCTAGCGCATCCCCATGCTCCACTCTGGCCACTTGTGCTGGTGCAGTGCCACTGCACCATGCACATTGCGGGTGGCCAGTGTGCGATATTCAACGCTGCTGAGCCATGGCGCAGCTCCGTTGAATATCGCCCAGTCCACACCCCTGCGCAGCCATGTTGAGCTGTGCCCAAGCTTGTGCCACAGCCTGGCGCAATTTGAATATCTGGGCCAGAATGTTTATCATGGAATGTTTACCATGGAATACAGGGATTCAAAATTCTGCTCAGTTCCACTGGTAGAATATTACTCTCCCAACATACTGTACACACAGACAACAAAGGCCTGTTTTAGAACAAGTAACTCAATTATTTCACTGTCAAGGCAAGCAGAAGAGATTTCCCTATGAGCAGGTAATGACAGAAGGGGGATTTTTCACTGTTAGTAAAGAAACAGTCGTAATGAAAACTATAAACAATACTTAATGTTTCTAATTTTTTTATGTGTGTAAGGAGAGTGTGATGATCAGGGAAACAACATTTACTTAATTTGCTTTATTATTTATTTAAGGTAGTTTTATTTTTAGGGCCCAGTTGAAGGTTTTTACAGTGTAAAAGTAGCAGCCGTGTTTGTGATGGAAGATCAGTTCTGGTTGCAAAGGGACTGATGGAAGATATCAGTTGCTCAGTGATATTGCTGCCCTTTCACCTATGGAAGTTAAGGTATTAGGAAAGTAGTGCCACCTTTCAGTTTGTTGACGGGTAAGGACACGCCTTTTGACCATTCAGGGTGAAGAATTTATTTTATTCATTTTATATTATAAAATGGCACAGACCAATACAGAAATCTGATTGGTTATTTATAGTGCAATATGGGACAATGTTGCACTATAAATAACTAGTTCCAATAAAAATGCCTGATCACAGAATTTGATGGCTCTATGATTTCTCTTCAGGCATTATATTTAGAATGTTAGAAGATGTCAAAGTCGCCATTTTCCCTCTCGCTAAATGACTTTGTCTATTTTGGACCTTTTAATGTGCTTTTCTGAACATGTGCCCCTCAGCTCTAGTAACACCTTCACTTCCCTATCCATCCCGTACAGTAGTATTTCAGTCTCATAGGTAAAAAGGTAACCACGTTCGCACAATGTAATGGAGGAAGGTGAATCTGACTCGGGACCGAACAGCTGCCGTTTTAACAGCAGTCCTTACTCGTCCCCAGTTCACAACAAAAACATGGGACACTGAATCAACTTTATAACATCAGCCCCTGTTCATTCTTCAATCCTTGAAAAAAAAAAACCTCACAGTTCTGACATCAGTCCTCGCTTGCCACATCGGAAGATGGGGATCTCAGTCATCACGAGGGTATAACCTGCAGCTCATGTCTGTGTCCTTCTCCTGTCTTGTGGCACCGCAAAAAATAACGGCAATAAAAACCCTTCCATTTCAGCCAAATAAACAGCTTCAGTTCAAAGGCTGAATGTAAAAAACAGAAATAAGCTCCTCATCTCCATTCTCATTCCAGGACGCATCTGGAATCGAGTGTCGTACCGCTCACTATGCCTTCCTGGTAAAACTTTTAAATAAATAAATAAAATATAACACTGACTTTACACTGAAAACACTTCTCTTGTAGTCCCCTCTCTTTCCGCTGCATCTTGTCTCTCACTCTCGCTTTCCATCGTACCACTCGCTCACACGCTTGCTCTCAATTAAATGCACATTTTATTTAAAACCACCCAAGGGCTAAAAAAACCCTCAAAATTACAAAAAAAAAAGTGTGTGTGTGTGGGGGGGGGCAACAGAGGAACTACATGGTGAATAGGAGGCAGAAACTACAACTACAGAACGTCCTTTCGGTCAACAGTCACCGAGATAAAGGGGAGGTGAGGGTGACCTACTCTGAGGGTCCCCTCCCCAGCGCCGCCAAGAAGGTTGCCGTTTCGCCGAGTGGAGGTGCCGTGGGCTACGGTGAGCTCCGGCGGGCCTCCTCGGCTCAAAATCAGCGGCACTCAGAAGCTCGTGGCCCCTGCCCAAGTGCAGGAGAGAAATCACAGAAACAATCTTTTTATTGGCCCACCCGCCCTCCAAGGGAAGGTGAACTCTTATGTGTGTTGCTGGCCTCGCCTACCGTCACTCTACCCTATCAGTTGTGAGGGGAGGTTCTTCCCTGTATAACGAAGGGTGATTCTCTTGCTCAAATCTCCTCCCTGTGTACTGGACTGGGCATGGCATGTGACTCGTGGGTGTACTTCTCCCTTTAATTGGGATTGACGTGCTATGTGCTCGTTGGGTATTCTATTTTCTGCTGATCAATCACTGCTGTCTTACCTGATCAATGGTCTAGTATTAGTCTATTTCCTGTGCATTATTTGAGCCTTGGATGATTTTTCTATTTTTTCAACTGGACAATCACTTCTGCTTACCTGTGTAAGGGACTTCCATGAGATCATTTCCCTGTTGATACCTATACCTTAATCTAATGTTTATGCTGTTACTTATACCTAATGATTATGTTGCACAGTTCTGTCTAGGAGTTGTCCTACATTTTTTGTGCTACTGAAATATTGTGCTACTGAGTTGTCCCACATTTTTTGTGCTAGTGAAATTGCTGTTGATACCTATACCTTAATCTAATGTTTATGCTGTTACCTGTAACTAATGATTATGTTGCACAGTTCTGTCTAGGAGATGTCCTGCATTTTTTGTACTACTGAAATTTTGTGCTACTGAGCTGTCCTACATTTTTTGTGCTACTGAAATTGCGGTAGTCTATGTCCGTTGATGTCCATTGCCTACAGCTCCTAGAGCGGAGGGTCGGCATAGGGTCATATCAGCACCTTTGGTTGCCCCAACTGCGTTGACTGTGGTGCCTGGGGCTGCCTCCTAGGGATCAGGGTTATTCCACCCCCTACCCCACTGGTTGTGTTGACTACCCTGGTTGCCGTGCCTGGACCTGCCCTCTTGTACCCGGCGGGACGCAGTACAGATCAATCAGATACACTTTGGCCTGCTGGTAGTCTTGCTGCCTGGTATAGCTTAGGGGTGTGTGGACCTCCTTCCCCTCTGGGTCATCCCTGGCTGAGTGTCCTGACATGTCCTCCCATGCAGGCCTCCTTGTGCCTCCAACTATGGCAAGGGGGCGGTTCCCCCTGTCCTTCACTATGGATGGTAGGGAAGCTCCCTATGTAGTGTTCAGGGGTTGGCCATTGGTCGTCCGTATGGCCATTCCACTTGTAGTGCTGGCCCTAGGGCTGGTCCTCCTACAATGTGCCACCTCTCCCCCAATATCCCTGGGAGTGACTTGGAAGTTGTCCTCCCCCTATGATGACACTGACTTCTCCTTTTCCAACCTGCTTTCCACCAACGTAATGCACTACTGTACTATCCTCAGTCTTGACATTAGTTGCGTTATGTACACGGCCAGGGTCAAGAAAAACCGACCCGCTAATTGTCCTGGTGGGCATCCGCTCTTTAGGCGGTATCTCCCCTGGCTTTTCCTCCTTGCTTTACTTAGGGCAGGGGATATAGAGCTCAACCCTGGACCCCCTAAGCTGCCCTCTAATATTCCCGCTGCTTGGAGTATGAGTAAAGGGGCTAAAAATAGCTCATCTGAATATCAGGAGCTTGCTACCCAATCGTGATGAGCTGTTAGCGTGGGTTGAACTTTACAAACCTGACATTCTAGGGATAACTGAGACCTGGCTCAAACCCTCTATCCTTGACTCCACCTGTTCCTTAATAGGTTATGAGTTTATCCGCCTTGACAGGCCAGGGGGTAGGAGAGGGGGCGGCATCCTTATCTACTATAGAGTCCATCTGAAAATCTCCCTTGTGACTCATTGCCTAACTGAACATCCCCCTTGTGAGCTTTTGCATGGGCTCCTGCTGCTAGGGGAAACAAAGAAGCTGCATCTGGTGTGTGCCTATATCCTCCAGGGAGGTCTAACAGGACTCACTTATCTCCTGGATGCTGTCAGGTCCAGTATAGGAGACAACGAACTTATTATCATGGGTGATACCAACCTAAATTGGGAGAGTGGCAATATTAAGAAATGTGAGCCTCAACTTGCCACCCTATCCCTTACCCAACTAATTAATGACCCGACTAGACAGTCCGCTAGTGGTTCCTCGAGTACCCTGCTGGATTGGATCCTGACTAACCGCCCAGAGAGAATATCATCTTCAGGCACACTATCTGACTCTATCTCTGATCACTCCCCAGTGTACTGTGTCTGGAAAATTCCCTTCCCTAAAATCCCACGCAAAATTATTCGAGTCAGAAACTATTCCAGGTTTGACTCAGTGGGGTTCCTGGATGACTTAAGGTGTACTGACTGGACTAGGGTACTGGAAGCCTCTGACCCCTCAGCGGCAACCTCCTGCTTTATTGATACCTTTGGTGACCTCCAGGACAGGCATGCACCCATGATTACTCGGAGGATGAGGGCAACTGCTACCTTCTGGCTGAATGGAAATCTTCTAGCCAAGATGCATGAGAGAGACAGATGCTGGGTTCGTGCCAGGGGATCCAGTGATCTTTCTAATCTCCTGAGATATCGGCACCTCAGGAACCAGTGTAAGAAGGCTATTAGGGTAGCAAAAAGTGACTTCTGTAAGTCTGCGCTACTTAGCTCTGCCACAGACCCCAGGAGGTTCTGGAGGAACATTAAATCCCTAGTTAGTGGGTCCTCCAACACAGGTGTCACGGATATGGTCATAGATGGAGTCTCATGCAATAATCCCCAAACTATAGCTGACTCCCTTAATTGTCACTTCTCTGACCTCTCGGCCCTCACCTCTTGACTTACGACGGATGGGGGGAGCTCATTCACTATCCCGTCCCTCTTGAGTCAGGCTGATCAACATCATCGGAGAGAGTTCAATCTCAGGGCAGTATCAGTCTTCGATGTCCAGAAACATCTTGCTGCCCTCGCCCAGTATTCCAGCCCAGGTCTCGACTTCCTGGAACCTCGGCTTCTCAAGCTAGGAGCGGCCTACATTGCCTCCCCGGTTGCCCACATCTTTAATCTATCCCTCAGCTCAGGGATAATCCCTGATATATGGAAGGAAGCAAGGATAGTACCAGTTCTGAAGCAGGGCAATCCCAAACTTCCCAACAACTATTGCCCAATTGCTATCCTCCCATCCCTTGGCAAACTTCTCGAAAAGGTGGTGACCGTGCAACTCTCGGAGTATTTGCACTCTCATGATCTGCTATCCAGGGCACAGCATGGCTTTCGAAAGGGACACAGTACCACAACTGCCCTGATTACTGTAACCTCTAGCATAAGATCTGCCATGGACCAAGGTAAACTGTCTGGTGCTATATTTATAGACTTATCAAAAGCTTTTGACCTTGTTAATCATGACCTTCTTGGGGAGCAGCTATGGGCTGTTGGTCTCTCTTCCCATGCCTTGAGCTGGTTTATGGGGTACCTGAAGGGTAGAAAGCAGCGTACCTGCTTCAACAAGGCCCTCTCGGAGCCCAGGGCAGTGACTATGGGAGTTCCCCAGGGATCAGTGCTGGGCCCTCTTCTATTCTCGCTTTTTATCAATCAACTGCCACTGGTGACCTCTCATTGCCAAGTTACTCTATATGCAGATGACCTGGTGCTAGTGGCCCATTCCCACAATATCGCAGCACTAAACCAGAGCCTGACTGATGATTTCAGCAGAGTCCTGGCCTGGGTTACTCACCATAGGCTGGTGTTGAATCCTAATAAAACACAGGCCATGCTTTTTGATTCCACGGCCAAGATCAAAGCCTCATCAGCCTTGCTCAACGTAACTTGTGATGGTGGACCCTCGTTGCCAATGGTGAATACAATCAAATATCTTGGGGTTACTCTCGACCCCCAACTTGACATGGGGAGTCATATCCTCAACATCTGTAGAACCACACATTGCAAGCTTGGCTTGGCCTATAGGGCCAAATACAACCTGACCCCGGGGGCAAGACTTGCACTTGCAAGAGGAGTGCTTCTTCCCTCCCTCAGCTATGGATTCCACCTATTTGCCCGGTCCCCCACTCACCTTTGACCGTGGAACACGCATATAACAATAGTTTTGTCAGTTTGCACTAGCTGCCCTAAACTCACCCACTCGCTGTGAGCTCTATGATAAACTCCGCTGGCTGCCTCCAGCTGAATATTTGGATTTCGGTGTTGGAAGCTTCTCCAAGAAGGTGCTCGCTACTGGCTCTCCACAGGGACTGGTGCATCTCCTCCCAAAAATGGACACCATGCCCTACAAGCTTAGGTCCCAGTCTGCTGGACTGCTCAAAGTCCCTCCGACCCGGTCTCTTATGGGGACCGAGACTTTGCTGCTTAAGTGCCCAGACTCTGGAACTCTCTTCCTGACCATGTCCGCATGGCCCCCTCCCATGGGATCTTTCGCTCCTCCCTGTGGTCGCACTTAAAATTATCATCAGTGTGTGACTGCTTCAAGCCTCCATAGTGAAATGTTTTCAGATGAATTCTGCTGTCACTAATGTCAATCTATGTAATCTTATTATGTGGTGTAATTGCTGCTTGTGCATCTATTTTTCTACAATTGTTAGTACTTCCTGTAATAAGTTGTTCCTCCTAAGTTGCCTTGTATGTATCCTGTATGTTTGTACTCTCCCGGGTCGTTCCTGAAAATAGGCATATTACTTGTCTAGTGTACCTACCCGGTAAACAAAAGCTAAATAAGTAAAATAAATAAATAAAAGACCTCAAGCAAAGTCCAGCACCAGTAGGCGGAAGGACTATTTTATGTAAAACCAAATATTCATTTACATATGAAGTTATTTAAAATATGTTTAAAAAAACTTAGGGCCAATTTATAAGTACAATAAGAACACTCAGGGTCACATTACGATGTGTGATAATCGCACCCCTAGGGGTGACCGGCATTCGACCATCAGCCTCGTGCCTAACTATGCCCACTAGGAGTGCGGTTATCACACCGTAATGCACACCCCATCGTGTCTTATTGCTTACTTGTGCTATAGTGTATAGTGGAATGCTGTTATGCATGAAATTCCATGCCTGGAATATGCTTGTTCTGCTGCAGTAGTGATGTCACTACTGCACCAGAACCACTTGGAATGCTGGCACATTGTTACTTTTCTCTATTTAATTCTATGATGACAGTATTCCAGAACCTCTAGAGACTTCACTAGTCAGTTTCATTATGAAAAAGAGAAAAGAAAAACACAATGCACACATTTCACATAATACTACTATACACTATAAAAAATACAGGATGAGTAACTTTATGCACAACTTGTGTGTTCTGTCACCTCAAGGTTCTGATTCGCATGGACCTCTAGAGCTTCACTCTCGAGGTCAGAGGGAATCAGAACCCCCCTCTCTGGCAGAATACACTGGTTGTGCATAGTTGCCCATCCATTATTCTCTATGTAGTGGCTATTACTGTATTATGCCACCCCCCAGCTCTGTACTAATTTAGAACCAATTGCAATGAAGAAAAAATCATAAAGAAAGAAGACTGGAAGAATTAAAATGCATTTTACTTTGAAATCTTCAGTAGTGAATTTGCCGAAGATACAGTGGCAGTGCTCCAAGCCTTCTACAAACTCACCTGTAAGCGTTGCTGACCTTGGCAGCAGTGCTTGCAAGTCCATATATTAATTGCAACAAAAAGGACTCAACACTTGGTGCAAAATAAATAAAGCTCTCAGGACACTGTAGCTCAGTGTTCACAACTTTTAATTTAATACCATATAGGAGCTGTACAGAAAACTGGCTTGCTGTACAACTCCTTAGTGGCATTACATTAAAAGTAGTAAGCACTGAGCTATAGTGTCCTGAGAGCTCTATTTATTTTGCATTGAGTGCCAAGTCCTTTCTTACTGCTTCTACAATCTCATTGGCAACATTCGCAATGTTCAAATTGTCTATTATGGTCTTGTGGATGTGAAAAAGCATTAGGAGATTCAGGTGGGCCTGTGTCATGGTTGTACAGCGATAATTGTTTAATTATTCTCAACACACTGAAAGACTTTTCAATGACTGCATTTGTAGCAGGTATCACAAGTATCAACAACCAAAACTGCAACATTTGAGAAAAACTGCTGTTCAGCATGAGATACATTCTTCATGAAGTCAATTACATCTCTGAGTCATAAGCTGCCATTTTTCATAGCAAAGATTGCAGCAATGGCTTGTAGTTGTGCACGCAGGGATGATGAAGCTTCAGTGTCAGCAGTACAGTGTTATGATGTGCTGAAATACCTCCTGTCATTCTTCACCACTGATGATCTTTAAGATCAGTTGTTCCAGCTTAGCATACATCTGATAAACAGTCTTCAATGCAAGTTGTAACAACATTGAATGCCATCATGTAGACTAGGTGACAGTGGTCTTCCACTGAAGTGGGAAATGCTGCTGGTGCTGGAGAAATAGTTTTGTCATTAAATCTGTGTGGTGCTTTCTTCTTTCCGGGAAGATATGCTTCACCCACAACCAGGTTATTGGCCGTCTCTCTCATTTGTTCCCCAAATTTCTGGAACTCAGCCTCGCTTCTGAGTGCTTTTAAAGTTTCTACAGTCATTCTTGATAAATTCTGCCCTTCTGATGCACATATTTCTGGGGATTGTGTGTATATATATATATATATATATATATATATATACTGTATGTATGTGTGTGTGTGTGTATATATATATATATATATATACATGTATATATATGCTGAGGTTAAGGCAGTGATGAAATAAAACCTCACCAAGGGCATCACCAAGAAGGAAATCCAAGGACTCATCTGGGAAGAAATACCCAGTATTCTGCTTTTAGTCTCTAGGTTTGGAGTACAGTCTTCAAAGGTAATCCATGGGTTCTGGAGCACCTCATAGTTATCCAAAACACTCTGGAGTGACTTCCCTTTCACAGTCCAGCTTGTTGGACACAGAGTATGAAGCCCTGGGACAATAGGTGTAAGACTACCCCCTTTTTTTTTTAGCTACTATTCTCTCCCTTGGCTCCTGGTTGGCTGTACATCCCAACCGTCCTCCCAGCCCGCACCCCGATATCAGGTCAACATCCCCTATATCCCCCGTGGCTTGCCCTCCATGGCAGGGTGGGGAGGAGACCCTCAAACTTAACTCACCTTGAATGGATCCAGACTGTGAGAAGTGCCATTCAGGGTCGGGCCGCAGAGGATGGAATCTCATGCTGCCTGACCAGGAGCCCTTTTTCCTTGTTCTGTGTGGTCCCCAGAGGTGAAGCATGCAATGATGCCAGTGACGGTGCCACGCATGCTCCTGTATGTGCACTCCATCAGGCATCTGCTCCACTTCTACCTCTATAGATGCAGTGTTGGTGTGCCAGACCCCAGTCACCGCTAGGGGCCAGGCATGCACCGACATGATCACCCCCCTCCTCAGAGAAGGAGAGCTGTCCCTGGGATGCTCGATCCCTCTCCACTACTGCTGACCCCCAGCAGCCCGAGTTTGCTCCCAAACACTGTTCACCAGCATGGTGCAAGGTGTAGCATCCAGTGCTTCAGCTCTTTGCACCACTGGGCCTGCGTAGGACCCATTTTAAATTGTTCAAAGCACTCTCCTCTGTTGGGAGAGATTTTGATCAATTTCATTATTTCTTGAGTTATCTTAAAAGCAGTTTTGACTTCTTTGCACTTGTTAACAGTCTCACAGCATGCTAAGTTCACAGAATGACAGTAACAGTGGACAAACAGTGTGCTAGGTTCTGCATCAGATATCTGTTGTGTCACACCTGACTTTTTTCCAGCCATAGCAGCAGCACCATAATAACACTGCCCCTTGACTTTTGTGATTCTAAGGTTAGCATGCATCAGAAAATCTTGGATTACCTGCACTAGTATTTTTGAATCAGTTCCCCAACTTCATGAAGTCCCAAGAATTCTTCATGAGCTTCATAATGGTCATCTACCCATCTAACACAAACTATAACCTGTTCCTTGTTGGAAGAACCCCTGGTTTCATCAGTCATTGTCAAGAAGAATGCAGCTGGTCAAACATTTTCAGTAACTTCATAGAAACATATAAATATAGAAGTCGAAGGCAGATAAGGACCGCTAGGCCCATCCAGTCTGCTCATTTTTTTCCTACCTTGTGAATGTACCATAGGCCTTTACTCTGTCAATGGCCTATCTAGTCATACTCATCTGTATTGCTCCCTTATGCCTATCCCATGCTTGTTTGAAGCCCTGCACTGTAGTCATATCCACCACTTCCTGAGGTAGGCCGTTCCATGCATCCACCACCCTTTATGTGAAAAAGAACTTTCTCATATTACCCCTTAATTGGTCTCCCTCTAATCTCATGCCGTGTCCTCTTGTCCTGCTATTTTTCTTATATTGAAACATGTTAGACTCTTTCACCTTGTTAATGCCTATGACAACACACCTCTCCCTCTGTGCTGAAACAGCTTTCAGAGAGGTGTCTGTCCTTGGGTATTCACTGCCACCAGCTGGACTTTCCTTCCGGCACCTCCTTCAAGTGTACAAACTTGAATAATTAAACATGCAATTGCACAAGTTAATGTCAGGTGGCGGATGCTACACAGAGTTTACTTCAGCCAGTGAAAACCAAATATTACCTTAGAAAAATGACATCACAGTCACAACTGTTGAGCAAATAAATAGCTTTTTACTTAACAGAAAGTGCATTGAGCATGTACAGGATATATATTTACAACACAAGAGAATAACACTCATACAGGAAAAGTAAACAAATGTTTTTAAACAACAGATGGCAAAAGAAGAAGGCTATTACTGAAATATGCTATCACTAAACTTACCCTTTCCTGTCCTTACAAGAGACACTGGACCCTGTTCTAACTGCCAGCTCCCATGGACATAGCTACAAGGTAGGCTCCAAATTTATGTTTCCCCTTCCAGCTTCCTCAAAGCAAGAGACAGCCTTCTCTGTCTTTCAGAAGGTTTTATATTCTCTGGAGAATAGGTCATTCCTATTCTCCCTTTGAATACACCAACCAACTAACATGTATGCATTTAATTGTCCCAATCAGAGTGAACACCTATCAGTGACCAATATATTCCCTTTTCACCTTAAGTTTATATTTGAATGCTCCAATCCATTCAAACTGCCCTGTGTATGTGTCTGCAGGTCTCTGTGTGTATGGAGATGTCCACTCGAGATTTATGACCCAGCTCTTATCTAGCAGCTAGGAATTCCACAAGCTGGATGCAGCTGGACAGAGGATTTTAGCCTGAGTGTATTTTTGTTCAGACTGCTAAAAAAATAAGTCACCCATAGAATCCAAACCATTAACTCTTTCCTTCCCATTTCTGTCACGTCTCCCCCCCCCCCCAGATAATGAAGGCGTGTCCCTTGGGCCACCCCAAGTGACACAGCCATTCATGCAATTACTGGGAAGTGCCCAAAAGTATCCAGCCAGGCCATTAGCCCTGTCTAGATAGCCCATCCGCATTTGCATTTTGTTTGCCACTGCGATGCTGGATGGTCATGTTGTATGCCTGCAGTACCAAACTCCAACGTAGTAGTTTTCCATTTTGCCCACTTGACCTATGAAGCCAAATCAGAGGATTATGATCTGTGACCACAGTAAATTCTCTCCCATATAGGTAAGGCTGCAGCTTCTGAAGGGCCCACACTATTCCCAAGCATTCCTTCTCAATTGTGGCGTATGCCTCCTCTCTGGGCTAAAGCCTCCGGCTGAGGTACACAACCAGGTGCTCCTCCCCCTGCTGGGTAACTTGGCTCAGCACAGACTCCAGCCCATGATCTGAGGCATTCACATGAACCATAAACTTTAAACTATAATTAGGGCTAGCCAATACAGCTGGGCCACTTAAGGCCTTTTTTAGCTCCTGAAAAGTGACCTCACAGCCTTCTGACCACATCACTGTATCTGGCTTTCCCTTCTTGGTTAAGTCTGTCAGGGGCTTAGCCAGCTCACTATAGTGGGGAACAAACCTTCAGTAGTACCCTGCTGTCCCTAGAAATGCCCTGACCTGTTTCTTTGTGGTAGGAGTAGGCCAGGCCAGGATGGCATCAACCTTGGCAGGCTCTGGACGGATGTGTCCACTACCCACCCGGTGCCCAAGGTAGGATACTTCTGCCATACCTATCTGGCACTTCTCTGCCTTGACTGTCAGTCCTGCCTCCTTTAACCTGTGGAACACATCCTGCACATGCTTGATGTGCTTATGCCAGGTCTGGCTGTATATGGCTATATCATCCATATAAGCCAATGCAAACTCACCTGCCCCAGACAGAATGTGATCTACAAGCCGTTGAAAGGTTGCAGGTGCATTCTTCATTCCAAATGGCATTACCTTAAATTCGTATAAACCAAATGGAGTAACAAAAGCTGATCTTTCCCTGGCTGCAGGGGTCAGAGGTATCTGCCAATGGCCCTTTGTTAGGTCTATTGTGGTCAAATACTTGGCTCCCCCAGTCGCTCCAGGGTCTCATCTGTTCTGGGCATGGGATAGGTGTGTGGTGCCATCCCTTTTGGGGATCAGTACCATGGGCGATGCCCAGGGGCTACTAGATTCCTGGATTACCCCCAGTTCCAGCATCTCTTTGAGCTCCTCTTTCACAGTCTGCTTAACGTGCTCAGGTACCCTGTAGGGGGACTGTTTCAGGGGAACCTGGGTCCCTGTATCCACATGGTGCTTTGCCATCATGGTGTACCCCGGTTTCCCTGTGAACATGTCCTCAAATTCTCTCAGCACACCCCTAATTTCTTGCACCTGGGCTGGCGTCAGCTGTTCAGAGAGGGTAAGGTTATCCACAGAGGATGCAACCCGAGCCTTCCCACACAGGTCCACCAGTGGATCTATCTCAGTTTCCTCCTCTGGGGCACTACATACAGCGAGGACCATTTCCTACCTGTCATGGTAGGGCTTCAGCATGTTAACATGATACACCTTTCGTTTGCATCTCCTGTCCGGTAGCTCTATCATGTAATTGACATCACTAACCTTTTGGAGAATGGAGAATGGCCCCTCCCATGCTGCCTGTAATTTATTCTGTGGTACAGGGATGAGTGCCATCTCTTGCTGTCCCACCTCATATTCTCTGACTTGGGCCCCACAGTCATACCAGACTTTCAGCCACTGTTGTGCAGTGGCCAGATGCTCCTGAGCAAACTCCATGAGCTCCCTAAGGTGGGTCCTGAAGTTCAGGACATACTCCACAACAGACTCCCCCTGGGAGGTACAGTCACCCTCCCATTCATCCCAAATCAAATCTAGGGGCCCCCACACCCTATGACCAAACAGGAGCTCAAATGGTGAGAACCCTGTGGACTCCTGTGGGACTTCCCTGTATGCAAATAGGAGATGAGGCAAATATTTGTCCCAGACCCTCTTATGCTGGTCAGCAAAAGTCCTTAGCACGGTCTTAAGGGTTGAATTAAATCGCTCCACCAGACCATTAGCTTGGGGATGGTATGGGGAGGTTTTAAGCTGCTTTACCCTACACTTCTCCCAAAAACTACTCATTAACCCTGACATAAAATTGGCACCCCTGTCTGACAGTATCTCCTGGGGAAAGCCCACCCGGTTAAATATTCCCAACAGTGCATCTGCCACTGGTTCTACCTCAGAGGATGTTAGGGCCATTGCCTCTGGGTAGCTGGTGGCATAGTCTACAACTACCAGGATATACCACTTGCCAGTGTGACTTGGGGTGCTCAATGGCCCCACTATGTCCACAGCTACCCTCTCGAAAGGTTCATCAATAATGGGCAGGGGCACCAAAGCTGCCTTGGCCTTGTCCCCCATTTTCCCCACCTGCTGGCACTGTGGACAAGTCCTGCAATAATTTGCCACATCCTTGCCAATACCAGGCCAGAAGAAATTGTTGGTTAGATGCTTTTTTGTGCACCTCACCCCCAAGTGCCCTGAAAAAGGGATATCATGGGAAAGAGTCAAAAGCTGCTGACGGTGAACCTTAGGGACTACCAGCTGCTGGAGTACCTCACTATGTAGCCCTTCCTCTGTTGTACATTCTCTGTGCAACAGCCAATTGTCCCAGTAAATGGACTCTTTACCCCCTGAGAATGCTCAGACCTATGAGCTATTTCCCTCAGTTTTTCCAGGGTAGGGTCAGTTCACTGTGCAGCACTCAGCTGCCCTTGTCTGACCTTTCCCAGTGCCCCTTCCAAAGGAAGTCCTGTGGGCTCCTCTATTTGTGACTGGGGTTCTGGACTGCTGTTTCTAGCTAGCCCCTTCCCTGTGCTAGACACTTCCTCAGCTGCTGAGGGTGTGGCTGAACCTCCCAGAGTCACCCCCTCTTCACCCTCAGAAGCTTGCTCTTGTGCCTGACTACGAGTTACAACACACACCAGTTTTTTATTCGGGTCCAAATCCTTCCCCACAATCATATTTACAGGTAGGTCCTCTACAACTCCCACCTCCTTTTCTCCATGGCCCCTTTCCCAGCTCAGGAAGATTCCAGCCATTGGTAATTGGACTGGTGGCCCTGTGAATGCCCGGACCCTGGAGTATTTCCCAGGCACCATCTGCTCTGCCTTAATGTGATCCTGCCTTACCAGGCAGATGTCAGCGCCTGTGTCCCACAGTCCCTGTGTTACTATTCCATTAACTATAATGGGATGCAGATTCCCATCAGAGGAGAGTGGTTCTTCAGACTGGACACACCATACAAACACACCAGTGCTCTTTTGATCATCTGCTCCCCCATACCTCTACCCCTTAACCAATTTCTGAGGGCAGTTATATCTCAAGTGTCCCACTTGATTGCAAATATGACATTTCTTGGGACCTGTCTCGTGAGTCCCCTTAGAAACAGAGGGTTCTACTTTGGGCTCAGGTGCAGGCTGGTTTCCTTTAGGCTGCCCACCATGGGATCCCTTATAACCATGTGCTGCCCCCCCACCATAAGACTTACGCTGTGTGTATGGCCGGCTAGACAGATACGCATCAGCGCTTTGTGCCACCTCTGTGGAAGAGGCGCATGCCCTGTCTATGAGCCATACACGCATGTCCTCAGGTACAATTTTAAGGAATTGTTCTCTCACCAATACATCTTTAATCAGTTCTACAGTGGTTGCTTTAGCCCCCTCCATCCACCTATCAAGGTAAGTACGCAGCTGAACCTGCAATTCTGCTTAACTGTCTTCTATGCTTTTCTTTAATTCTCTAAATTTCCTTCTATAAGCCTCAGGAGTTAATTCAAAATGTTTCAACAACACTGTCTTCACTTTATCCTAATCAACATAGTCTTTATTACTCATTTTAGCAAATGCATGCAAAGCTCTCCCCATCAGTAAGGGTGTGAGATAAGTTGACCAAGAAGCCTTAGTCAATTTTAATTGGTCGCATACTCTCTCAAATGACCTTAAAAATAAGTTAAGGTTATCTCCCTCCTAAGCTGAAGGAACAATTTAGAATTAATTTTGGCTTCATGAGGCAAACTCACTCACCATTCCTCACGGTTTGCTGGCTGCACAGGGTAATCATCTCCTTCTCGTGCTGTCGTTCTTTTCCTCTTTCTTCGCGTTCCTTCTCTCTCTCTTTCTCTCTGCCAGTCTTTTTTCTTCAAGGTCTTTTTCTGCTTCCAATCTTTTTTCTTCCAGTTCTTTTTCTGCTTCCTGTCTTCTTGTCTCTGCTTCCCATCTTTTTGTTTCAGCTTCCAATCTTTTCGTTTCTGCATCCATCCTTCTTGTTTCTGCTTCAGCATCCAGTCTTTTCACCTCCAACACCCTTTCTTGCAGCAACAGCTGCAGTCGCAGTGCCTCAAGCTGGTTTGGGGGGTCTGCTGCCTCAGTTCCTGACTCACCCCCAGCTTCAGATCATGTGCCAAGAGAGTAGCTATGAGGTCTGCCCTTTTCTTCTGCTTTAGACCTTCAGGCTGAATCCCCTTTTCCTGGTACCTTTCAAAAAGCTGTGGCACAGTAAGTGAGTCATACTCCATGGAGCTCATTCTCTACTGCTACACTTTACTTTGCTAACTAGAAACAAATAAAACTGTTGTACAAATGTATCCTCATATATATCCTGTTTTGCAATGCTAAGGTAACTGTTCCACTGGCAAACTCTGTATCTCAGTGTGCTACGCAGTCCGCTATCTTCACCCCACCACTGCCAACCAATATGTGACAACCCACCTCTCCCTCTGTACTGAAACAGCTTTTAGAGAGGTGTCTGTCTTCGGGTATTCACTGCCACCAGCCAGACTTTCCTTCTGGCACCTCTTTCAAGTGTACAAACTTGAATAATTAAACGTGCAATTGCACAAGTTAATGTCTGGTAGTGTGTCTCTTTCGGGTGGTGGATGCTACACAGAGTTTACTTCAGCCAGTGGAAACCAAATATTACCTTAGAAAAATGACATCACAGTCACAACTGTTGAGCAAATAAATAGCTTTTTACTTAACAGAGAGTGCATTGAGCATGTACAGGATATATATTTACAACACAAGAGAATAACACTCATACAGGAAAAGTAAACAAATGTTTTTAAACAACAGATGGCAAAAGAAGGCTATTACTGAAATATGCTATCACTAAACTTACCCTTCCCTGTCCTTATAAGAGACACTGGACCCTGTTCTAACTGCCAGCTCCCACGGACATAGCTACAAGGTAGGCTCCAAACTTATGTTTCCCCTTCCAGCTTCCTCAAAGCAAGAGAGAGCCTTCTCTGTCTTTCAGAAGGTTTTATATTCTCTGGAGAATAGGTCATTCATAGTCTCCCTTTGAATGCACCAACCAACTAACATGTATGTATTTAATTGTCCCAATCAGAGTGAACACCTATCAGTGACCAATTATATTCCCTTTTTACCTTAAGTTTATATTTGAATGATCCAATCCATTCAAACTACCCTGTGTATGTGTCTGCAGGTCTGTCTGTGTGTGTATGAAGATGTCCACTCGAGATTTATGACCCAGATCTTATCTAGCAGCTAGGAATTCCATAAGCTGGATGCAGCTGGACAGAGGATTTTAGCTTGAGTATATTTTTTTCAAACTGCTAAAAAAATAAGGCACCTACAGAATCCAAACCATTAACGCTTTCCTTCCCATTTCTGTCACAATGCCCTTAAGGTGTTTGAATGTTTCAGTCATACCACCTCTCTCCCTCCTTTGCTCTAGAATATACATATTGACCTCCGTTAATCTGTCCTCATGTTTTCTGATGCAGTCATTGCGCCATTTTGGTTGCCTTTCTCTGGACTGCCTCCATTTTGTTAATGTCCTCATGAAGGTGTGACCTCCAGTACTGCACACAGTACTCCAGATGGGGCCTAACCAGTGTCTTATAAAGAGGGATTATTACCTCCCTCTTATGACTTGTGATACCCCTACTAATACATCCCAACATCCCCCTAGCCATACCTGCTGCTTCAGTGGTCTGCTTGGATGATTTCAGGTCATCTGTGATGATGATGCCCAAGTCTCTTTCTTCCCTTATGATTGCCAGCAACTCCCCTCCCAACCTATAGGTGGCTTCAGGGTTTCTCTTTCCTATGTGCATGATCTTGCACTTCTTTGCATTAAACCCCAGTTGCCATTCTTCTGATCATTTTGTCAATTTATCCAGATCTCTTCTCATTCTGCACACCCCAGCTGGATCATCTATTCTGTTGCAAATCTTGGTGTCATCTGCAAACAGACAAACCTTACCCTCCAGTCCATCTGCAATGTCACTGATGAAGACATTGAAGAGGACTGGCCCCAGGACTGATCCCTGAGGTACCCCACTTGTGACTTGCATCTCTTCTGACTGTATACCGTTTACCACCACTCTCTGCTTTCTGCCCACCAACCAGTTTGCTGCCCACTTGACCACCTTCTGACCCACCTCAAGTCTACCCATCTTATTAATCAATCTTCTATGTGGAACAGTATCAAAAGCTTTCCTGAAATCAAGGTAGGTGACATCAAATGCTTCCCCTTGGTCCACCACTTTGGTTACCCAGTCAAAGAAATCTAAGTGATTAGTTTGACAGGATCTTCCTATTGTAAACCCATGCTGTCTTGGATCCTGTGCTCCTATGGATTCCAGGGGTTGCACTATTATTTCTTTAAGGAGTGCCTCCATAATCTTACCCACTACTGAGGTAAGATTGACTGGTCTGTAGTTCCCTGCCTCCTCTCTGCTACCACTCTTGTGGAGCGGGATCACATAAGCCCTCCTTCAGTCTTCTGGGACCTCTCCTGTGCTCAGAAACTCACTAAACAGTTCTGCTAATGGATCTGCCTGTTCTAGCCTTAGCTCCTTTAGTACCCTGGGATGTATGCCATCCAGTCCCATTACCTTGTCCCCCTTGAGCTTAGCGAGCTCTTGTAGGATCCTTTCTTTTGTGAAGGGACTTGTGCACACCTCCCTTCCCCTGAGTCCATGGTGCTAATCTGTGGGCCCTGTCCTACCTTCTTCTTAGTAAATACTGAGCAAAAGTATGTATTTAGGACAGATGCTTTTCTTTGGTCCTCCTCCTCCTCACACTCCAGCTTATCCCCTTTGATCTTAGCAATACCCCCTCTGGACTTTCTCCTTTCACTAATGTATCCTGCTGGATTTCTCACTCCCTCCCTCATTCCTGGTTGACTGCCTCATGGTCTTCCTTGCTGCAGGTCCCCATCTAGCAGCTGTACATGCTTGTTTTCTTTTGCAGCATTGGGACCTCATCCTTCATCACTCCAGCACCTTCTATCATTTTCTCTAGTCATTTCCAGCCTTCATCAGATGTGGGATTCCTGTTGCTCATGGTGCTTAGCTTGGCTCCTTGGCATTTCATGGATCATTATCCGATTCCTTGCTTCTGCTTTCATGCATTTCACTGCTGTTCCCATGGAGTTGACCCAGTCATGTACCTTCCTGCTCTGTATGTCATCCAGCTTCACCTGGCCTGTAGCTTTCCCTGGATTCTTCATTCAGTTCCTTGGAATGCTCTCTGGGCTTCCATCCCATTTTTGACTGGCTGCCTTCTCCTCTCTGCCTTACTGGCTCGGGGCTTTGTACTGTTTCCTGTGGCTCTTTTGGGCCTTGTACCCTATCTCTGACCAGTACTCCTATCCGGCCATCTGCTCTTCCATATGATCCATCCCCAACTTCTACTCCAGCCCTTCTAACAGTAACCTTCCACTACTCATTGGATCATTAGTTCATTAATCTGGAATAATACTACTGCCAGCAAACATTCCTTTGCTTACATGCCTCATAGACTCTTATGTTATTATAGAGTGTTATACTTCCCAATCACTTCTTCACAATCATTCATGGAATCCCATTCACCTGGACAATAGAAGAATCTTCTCCCTTTCTATTGGATACCCTCCAATTCCTGTCCATTCAATCACCATGACTTCCCTGTATGCCTTGTCTCATTGGCTATTTTCATACACGGAAATGACTTAAATCCTTCTGCTATACTCCTACTTTGTAATCAGCATCGCTTCTATGGATACTGGGAATTGCAAGATAGCTCATTCAGCTACGGACATCATCCATTTTACCTTCTGCCACCTCTTCTTCCAACACTGACTCTGATGACCAAGTTACTCAACTCCTACTTTCCAACAGTTATTGCTAGTTTTAGGAATTTCACAGATATCTTCCAGAATATTCATTGAGGGATCTCCACCACCTAGCTGATTACTGACTCCATGCCTTCCAAACCTTCAATTTCACTCCTGGTAATTGCTCTCCCTGATACAATCATCCCCACCTTTACCTAGTACTTTCAGCTGGGTTAACCCCTCTTCCAGCAGAACCTTCAGCCTCTTCTTCTCAAAGCACCTTAGTTAATCTCTACAGCAAGGATCATCACTGAGAACTGGCTCCACTGAATCCAACTGGCAATCTGTAAGAGCCAAGACAGATTCACCAACTCTTCCTTGCCTCCCAATCAGCATTAATCTGCCATAGCACTAAAATCCTATGGCATCCTGCACTAACCAATCTTACTACCAATCCAGCCTACAGACTCTTCCTGACATCTGCCCCTGAGCTTCTTTCAAGTACTTCAGCATCGGGATTACCCATAATCTTACCCAAACTATGCCACCATAATGAATCTCCTAAATAATCACACTACAGAAATACCCACATTTACTTCAAGCAGTGTACCAGCAAAGGGTTTGAGTATAAAGTTGCGAACAGCATGACTAAAGAAGCCATCCATTCCCCATACCAAAATACCAATAATTCCCCATCTATATTAGGCTACCATCTGGATCACTTCACAAATCTTCCTCTAATGCTTTACTAATCACTTATGGCATTACTCACATCAGTCACTCAAAATCTTCTAACTTATTGTACTCTGGAATGCTTACCTAGCAACGTATCACTCACTAATCAATTTTTTACCTCCAGACTACCTTGAAATCAAACCTGCATGAATTGGATCAGTCACCCATAACTTAACAAATCATCACAACTCCCACAGTGTACTGCCTGGTCTTATATCAATCAAATTATGCTCTCCTGACTCATTACGCCCCTACAATCCCTTTGGATATGCATTCCTCATCACCTCGGAAACATGGACTACATTAGCCCTTCTTTAACTGGATCTGCTCCACACATAGGATTCTAACATCTCTACGGAAAGGAAGTACCCAATATCCTCAGGATCATCATTCAGCCTGCATCGTCCTTGGATCAAGAATGAACCATCATCTCCTGGGCACTCAAAGACTCTTTCCTATTCATTTCTACTTCATGAATGCTTCCTTAGTGACTCTTCATTCATTAACGAGTTCCTCCCCTCCAGGCTATACCTTTGTATTCAAACGTTTACAAGTTGGATCATTCACCAGTGACTTCTTGCACCATTGCATTTTCACCATTCCCAGTTTAGTACTCTATAGATCCAGTCGCAATTTCTCTGCTCATTACACCCTTGTAGTCCTGTAGGACAAGCAACATTTATCATCTTGGAAACTTGAACTTCCTTCACTCTCCTTCACCCGAATTTACTTCATACAAAGGATTCCATTGCTCATTCAGAACAGACCTTCTCTTCAACCTCAGGATTATCATGCAATCGGCATCATCAATGAATCAAGGATGGATTATAATCTCTCCAAGCAGCTCACCAACCTATATTTAGCTATGGTTACTAGAACCTAGGTCCTTCTCCTTTTAGTATGCCCAAAGGATGGACAGACCTCCGGCCATGGGTCCTCAGAGGTTTCTTCCACCTGAGGGGTTTTCCTCTCCTGAGTGCCAGGGGGTCATACTCTCCATGAGTTGGAGGAGGTATCTTTTTGGGTCTTCTGTTCCCTACAATTTACTACCTACATACCTAGTACTCAAGGGTGGGAGTTAAGCCAAAAAAAGTACTACACATTACACAAGCACTATATACCCCATCTCTCCTCATTGCTATTCCCTAAACATTGAATGGGAGGGCTGTGTCTGTGGTTCAGTGTAGGAGATAGCTCCTCCCACAATGTCTACTTAACCCCTATGCTAACCACACCTCCATTGCTTAGGGATAATTCTTCATCTGCCACCATCCCTTCCTCCTCCTCCTCCTCCTCCTTCTCCTGTGCTCTTCTCACCCTTGTTCCTGGGTCTTCTATTCCCTGCAATTTACTACCTACATACCTACTACTCAAGGGTGGGAATAGAGTTAAGCCACAAAAAATACTACAAGTTACACAAGCACTATATACCCCATCTTTCCTCATTGCTAGACCCCAAACATTGAAGTACTGCACAGGAAATTGATCTGAGCTGGTAAATAACATTTTCCTTTTCTTGTTGTTCCTAAAAATAGTGTACTAGCATAAGAGAAAGCAGAACTTTTAGAAACATAATTAATAATTATATGTAATGGATATGCATGCAAATAGACTTTACAGTGGTCTTTTAGTATAAGAATGTATTCACTCACCACATGGTTGGTGATTTGGCATGGAAGTAGCTGTAACAAAAGCAATGGTTTGATTGATGTTTCATACCTTAAAAGAAGCTGTATACAACAAGTGAGGTTTATTAGAAGATTGTACCTGAATGCACAAACATTTGTGCCTTTTGTGCAGGTACTCTAGGAAAGTGTAGCTGTATTGTAAGCAATTTAATCCCCCCTTATTAAAAAGAATACTGTAGTTATGGCATTGTATTGTAACTCTTCCAAGTTTACCTGAAAATAGGCAATGTGATTGTCTAGTGTGCCTACCTGGTAAATAAAATCTAAATAAAAAATAATAACAGATGCATAGTAATTTGATGATATACATATTTGTTAAGTATCATATAATGGTAGGGTTTCATAGTGATTAGTTATTTAGGTTGGACCCATAACTGTGGTGTGTCTAACCTAATAAACAGTGTGAAAATGGGTACTTTGCTTCCACAGACAATGTGGAATAAGGTTCTTAACCCTAACTCTGCATTTTCAAATGTTTTGTGTTATTTTTTTGAGACCACGTTATTATCTTAATGTAGGTTTTTGAACAGTGATTCATACTTAAAAAACAAACAAACGAAAACAAGATGATAAGAAAGTACTGCTGTGTTAGCTTCCCAAGCTTTGGCCATGCAAACAATAAACCTCAAACCAGGCAAAATCTAGCACAAGACAAATACATTCATTGTTCACATGGTGAAACAGCAAAACAAAAATATATAATTAAATACAATGCTAGAGATTGTCAAAGCATGGGACACATCACTTCTATCCATATTTTGGATGCATGCTGCATCCAAAAAATGTGTTAGGATGCTTGCAGCATATTTTCAAATACACCGATGCATTTGTGACAGTTTATCAGATTTCTGTCAAAAAAACAAAACAAAAGAACATGCATGTGTCATTTTTGGGGCATAAGTTGCAGCAATCGCATTTGGAAGTTAGACCACCTTTAATGTTGTCTATCTGGGCCGATGTCATGTGACTGTGGCAAAAAAATGGACATGGCCCTTTAAAATCTCTCCCATTATCAAACATAATATCTAGCTGAATTTGCCACGGTTAGATTACAAGCACTGACCAACTCACAGATGAAAATATGGATTTAAGTAACCGAGAGAGACAGAGGAAGTGAATAATATTAAATCAGGTCTGCAAATGTAGTTTCACAGCACAGCTGCAGTTTGTTGAGGTAGTTCTTTTTTAATCAAAAGAGGAATTGAATAATACTGAGTCAGGTCTGTGAGTGTAGTTTGACAGTACAGCTGCTGTTTGTAGAGGAAGTATTTTTTTTTTTTTAATAAAAAGGTTTTGGATCAAGTGCAAAGACAACACCGAGTGCCATCTGCCAGGATCAGGCACTGTATTACTGTTTTTGCAGGGATATCTTGCAGGATACTGCCGGAACTCAAAGTAATCTAAAGATCAGGACTCAAATCTATCACACAGTAAACTGTGAAATCTCACACAGGCAGTTGGACACTGGTGGACAGTGCTATATATTAGGTGATGCAGGAACCAGGCTCTGGGCAAGGATGGCAAAGGGTTATATAGAAACATACAGTACAAGTCACATTAAACTGTTCCCTCAACTCACTGGTGTAGCATTGTTCAATGAGTTTCCTAATCTGTGCAGTGTTTAATTTAATGAATTAGTAAATTCACTCAACTCACTGGTGTAGCATTGTTCAATGAGTTTCCTAATCTGTGCAGTGTTTAATTTAATTAATTAGTAAAAGGTCAGTACTGGTTTGCAACTAGCTGTTATGTACTATAAGCTTTATTTTCAGCTGAGTGCTTATGAGTTTCATTTTAGAAAGCAGACTGAACAACTCGTAAGGAATGCTGTGATATTTATAAACAATACTCTTAAGGAATGCTGTGATATTTATAAACAATGCTCTTAAGGAATGCTGTGATATTTATAAACAATGCCATGAAAATGCATTGCATAAACACTGCAAAACAGCTACTGCCATTTCACTAAACAGTTATAAATGAGTTGAATAGACAGTGAAGGATTGTTGGAAAACAGTTCAAAGCTTCATCAGTTTGAGTTGCCACTGCAGTAGCATCGCCAAAAAAAAAAATGCTACACCAGTGAGTTGATGGAACAGTTTAATGTGACTTGTACTGTAGCAGCATGGAATCTGTTATCCAAAAATGACCACTTGGCCCTGCCCAGATGTTCTCTGCCTAGTGTGCCTCCACACATCCAAACCGGTTTTGGCAACCCTTTCTCCTCCGTGCCTGTTTTCTAATACACTCATACGTGTATCTCACACATGCTTGAAGCCCCTACTGTTTTTGCCTTCACTACTTCCGCTGACAATCTGTTGTAGGCATCTACCACCACATCAGTGAAGAAATACTTCCTCACATCTCTCTCTTAAACTCCCCCCTCCAGCTTCATTGCATGCCCCCTGGTCCTTTTGCACTTCACATATAAAAGTGACTTCTCTCCTGCACCCTGCTCACCCCATGAGGTACTTGTATGTCTCTATCTTGTCACCTCTTGTGCTTCTATCTTTCAGGGTGTACATGTTTTGATTCCTCAGTCTCTCCTTTGAAGGACCTCTTATGTAATCCCTGCACCACTTTAGTTGCTCTGCTCAGGACTCCCTCTACCCAAATGTCCTTATGATGTCTGGCCTCCAAAACTGGACACAGAACTCCAGGTAGGACTCACAAGTGAGCAATGTAGTGGCAACACCACCTCCCTCCTCTTGCTGGATATACCCCTCCCTTTGCATCCCAGCATCCCACTAGCCCTATCCATTGCACCGTCATGCTGCCTTACCACATTGAGGTCATCAGATATAACCCCATGGTCCCTTTCCTATTTAGTGACAGTCAGTACCTCCCCCTGTTATACTCAGTGCCTGGATTCCTTTGCCCTAGGGGCATGATTTTTCACTTTTTGGCATTGAACCCCAACTGCCATGCTTTAGACAACTCAAGATCCCTACTCATTCTCTTCAACCCCATATCAGTGTCCACCCATTGCTGATTTTGGTATCTGTAAAAAGGCATACCTGTCCTTAGAGTTCCTGAGCAATGTCACATACAAAGACATTGAAGTGGATGGATCTCAGTACTGAGGCTTGTGGCACCCCCGCTAGTCACTCCTCCATCATTCAAGTGAGTGCCATTTACCATCACCCTCTGTCTCCTATCTGTTAAAACAATTTCTAACACAATTCACCACTTTGTATCCTACCTCCAGGCTGCTCAATTTCTTTATCAGCCTTCTGTGCAGCACAGTGTCAAAGACCTTGCTTATATCCAGATAAGCAACTCCCTCTGCCTTCTGCTGATCTATTTCCTCATCACCCAGTCAAAGAAGTTCATAAGATTTATCTGGCATGACTTCCCCTGAGAATCCATGCTGCATGTGGTCTCGCAATCCACTGGATTCAAGATACTCTGCCAGTCTTTCTTTTAGCATGGTTTCCATTGATTTCCCCACCACTCAAGTAAGACTGACTGGCCTACAATTGCTAGCCTCCTCCCTGCTGTCACTTTTATGTAGAGGTACTCATCAGCTCTTCTCCAGTCCTCAAGAACCAAGCTTGTTTCCAGTGAGCTGTTGAACAAAGATGTCACTGGAGCAGCTAGCACCTCTCTGAGTTCCTTTAGAACTCTTGGATGCATCCCATCCAGCCCCATAGCTTTGTCCACCTTCAGAGCTACAAATCCCTTCTGGATTCTTTCTTCTCAAATGGACTTGTGCCTACCCACCCCATTCATGCTATTATCCCATGGTCAGCCCCCCACCCTCTGTGAAGACTGTAAATAACAGTTCAGGATGTCTGCTTTTTCTTGATCCTCCTCTGTTCAGTATCTGTCTTTCTAAGCTTCACTGTCTCTTCCCTTGCTTTCCTCTTCTCACTTATGTATCTGAAGAAAATATAATCACCCTTAGTGACCTCTTTAGTGATTCTTTCCTCCATCTGTGCATTTGTACCCATCACTACCTTGCCTGTTTCTCTCTGCTTTGCTAGGCATACCTCCCTCTCCTCTGCCCTTTGCATTTCCTTATACCTCCTGAATACTACCCTTTTTTCCTTCACCACCTTCACCACCTTTGTCACTTCTGTGTAGACCCATAGCAGTCTCTTTCTCCTTTTGCTTTTACTCACCTCCTTTATATACAGGTTGGTTGCTTTAGTTATACTCTCCAATTTTTTTGCCCACTGTGCCTCATCCCCTCCCTGGCAATCCCAACCTAAGGCAGTTTCTGAAGTAGTCCTCCATTTCTTTAAAATCCACCCACCTTAAGTCTAGGACCTTCATCTTTGCATGGTTGGCCTCTGCTCCTGTC
Source organism: Neoceratodus forsteri (assembly GCA_016271365.2). Lineage (NCBI taxonomy): Eukaryota > Metazoa > Chordata > Ceratodontiformes > Ceratodontidae > Neoceratodus > Neoceratodus forsteri. The sequence goes on along the minus strand of CM057456.1, from coordinate 834,231,475 downwards.
GTGATATTAACCCACATTGTATGGTGATCAATTGTACTCGAGGGACTGCTCACTGTAAAGTCTGTAATGCTGTCTCTATTTGTAAGCACCAGGTTCAGCACTGCCTTGTCTATAAGGGGTTTTATGATTAGCTGCCCGAGAAAAAACCCTTGTAGGAAGTCCATGATGGCCCTACCCCTTATGGATGCTGCCATTTGAAAGTGTCACTCAACATCTGGCAGACCGAAGTCACCAACTAGCAGTATCTCCCCTTACCTACCATTCTGATGATAGCTTTCTCAAGTGCCTTACCTAATGCCTCCCTCTGTGCTGGAGGCATGCACACTACCATGGAATGGATAGTGGCCCTGGGTTAATAGAGCAATAAACAATAAATCAGTCCCATACAGAACTCCCCCAGCAGTCCCAGAACAGTCTCCTCTAGCTGATGCACCAGTATAGCCCCACAGTCTTTCGTGAACTCCCCTTGTAAATTAATGTGGCATCACACAGCGTAGTTAGAAACATCGCGGACATAATGCTGAAAAGACAATGTTAGAATGTCGGGTCATAAAGGTGGAGAAATTAAAAGTACACACACTCTCTCTCTCCATGATAGCAACTTCAGAACTACACAGGAAAGAAGAACATCAGATCTAAAGTTCACTAAGCAGCTTGACTGAAGCCAAAAATGTCTGAACAGAGACACAGGATTAATGGCACACTATAGCGACCTGGCTATAATCCATGAATTGTACCATGGCATCGTAGTTAGATTGCCCTGTTTCTTTACTCACTTAGTAAATCCTCTTTTCCTCTCAACTTTCAGCTTTTTTTTCTCCTTTCTGTGGCAGCAGAGAGTTTGTTGACTCTTTTGGTTCATCACTGCAGATGTAGGGTCTATCACAGCACAGCCTGGACATTCCTTGACAGTGGTCTTACCCCAATGAGATCTCACACAGTTCTGCCTGAAAGACAGCTCAGCCACTGCATTTTACAGGGCAGTGGGGAAATTTAATTGGTCCACTGGAGTTGTGAACCAGGACTGGCAACCCTGTAGGTTTGTTACTCAACAGGTGCTCTGTGGATAGAAGGGCACCTGAATTGATTAGGTGTTCCAGTGATCCATGAGTTCCTGTGGCTCCTTGTGTTGGCAAACATACTTGGCTGGCACAGTGTCTTTCAGCCCAATTGCCATGGTGGGCAGGTTAAAGCTGGCTGAACAAGGCTGCCAGTTTGCAGTTTTAATGGAAGTCCCCACAAAAGCCCCAATTTACATAAGACATGTAGTCCATGCACCAAACCACGCTCTGGGTTAGTCCTGTGTGGGTTAGCACTCTCATCTGGTGGGGTCAGCAGGCAGCTCAGGTGATTCTCAATCCAGTCACTGCCACAGCAGTGTCATTTCAGTGGGTAGCAGTAAACACCTTTGAAGTCCAAGCAAAGAAGGGAGCAATAAAGGCATATCAATCCACTAGAGATTGACAAGGATCATAGATGGACTGTGTTCTGGAGGGCCTTAAGTGGGAAACTATGTTTGGATTGCAGCCTACTCAATATAGTACACGATCATCTGCTACACCTAAATTAAAGATTCTGCTAAGGAAAACAAAATATGGTGAATGCATCTTTTTTTTTCTAACAGTTAAGTTTTGGAATTTGCTACCTTTTTTAGTACTGTGCTCAAGCTTAGTTTCCAATGTTACGTGCTTGCTGAAACCTCACTTGGTCTCCCTGTATAACTGTGTGACTTTTTTATTTAACTATTGTGTGGATGATAATATGAGTTTTGAATCAAACTGGTTAAAAATAAATACCATATTCCATATCCTAGAAATGCTTTATATTTAGAACCAGTGACACATTTTGTTAGCTAGATGTTATGGCCAGGAAAGGCACACTGTGCTGAAGCTCATTTTTTTTTGGGTGTGATCTACGAGCACAGAGAAGTTAAATAAGTTGCTCTGCATCACACAGTATGCATGTGGTGGCTATGGGATTCAAACCCAAGTCTGCTGGTTCTCCAGGTTCACAGCTTGATATTACAACAAGACAAATGACAACCCAGACCTCTGATGATCCCACCATGTTGCCATCAATATTATTCAAAATAGGGCTCCTATTGCCATTTCATTTTTTGCCATTCTTATACTCCCGATATGTTATTCTAAGATATACAGTAAGATAATTAAAAAGTTGATTAATTTCACTTACAAAATTGGTTGTGAGTTTTCTGTGTCCTGATTGGCAGAGGGGTAACTATATTCGTGCCCATATCAGCATATTTTGCCAACCGGCAGCTCTTCAGCCAGTCAGGTCAATTTACAACAGAAATCACTGTGCCTCACTGTGCCAACACCCGCATTTCAAAATTGCGTGTACCTGCCAGACTGAGCTACGTAACAGTCATCCCTACAATACACACAAGCAAGTACACACTACCACCCACCAACACACCGAAACTGTTACCCTCTGGAAATGCACAGAAATCATGATCCTCTCTCTCAGCAAAGACATTTAAAAAATAGGAACTGTGCTGTGGACATTCAGAAACCCCACCATGATCAAACAAGCATCACACATGCTGCCGGAATGCAGCTTAAAATCATAACCTGAGACCCGGTCCTCTATTAGGTTTTAAAACATGAAGTAGGCTTAATTAGGAGCACTACATCAGTAAAGCTTACAGTTTTGAGAAATCAATCGGGTAGCCACTTCAAGTATGTTACTGGTAAAGCACTGTGAGAATACGCTACTATGACGGCCAGAAAGGGACGCACTCTGCAAAACAATGACAGCCACAGGAAAATGAAACAAAATGTAGTAAAATTAAAATAGTGTATGCCTGTCTGGTAAGAGCTAACATAAGCACTGTGTTCATTTTTGGGGGGGGGCCTCTACTGGTCAGCTAACTAATCTCAAATACAGGATACTACAGTAAAAGAAAAACTATTTTTCCTATTACCACTATTAATAAGTAACTTGCTAAACAAAATTTTGACATTTACATTTCCTTTCTTTTTTTTGTATATGTATTTGGGGAGCCCATTTTATAAGCACAATAAGACACTACAAAGTGTGGGTTTTGGCCTGATAAGAGCATTTCCCAGGTGCTACAGGTACTTGGCGCAAGGACCTCATGCCTCATAGCACATCTGGGGCATGCTGCTATCATGTTATAACCCACAGCTCATCATGACTTATTACCTGTATAGTGTTCACAAAGTCTACTATCCATGCATAAAGTTGTTATTGAGTTGGACACTACTTACTGTATGTACAGGTGATACTATGTATGCACTACTTTAATTTTCTGTAAAGATATCTGCAGTTTGGTGATTGGGACAGACCCATGACATTATTTGTTTATTATTTATTTGGATTTTGTTAACTATGTAAGCCTGCTGAGAGTGGCTGTGCTTTTTCAGGAGTGACCCAGAATTACTTTCATGCAATACTGACATATAACAACTGTAAACAAGGAAGTGCAAAGGAGTTCACACATGAGAAGTAGCTTGACACAATATGTTGTACTGGTGTTAGCGGTCACATGCAGCCTGTCATTTTAAGTAAGCAATAACCCATGACAGGGTTTGCATTTATAAACATTTAATGCATGCCAGGGGTGCATTGTGAGAGCACCACAGGTTTGCAATAAATGCCTATAAACCCACTCCCTGGAGTGAGTTATTGCACTTATAACATGGGTTATGTCAAAAAGAGGAGAAAACCAAGAAAAAGTGTTTCTCTCTTGTGCAAACCCCCCAAAATATAGTGTATCCTGCCAGCTTGCAAAATAGTATAACAAAATCTGTACATTTCCTTGCTGTTATGCACAAAGAAATGTCACAACCACACATAGGCTAGTAACATGATCTGTGACATTTCTAGTGCATAATATGCTCTTCTAGCATGGCTAAAACTTTTCATTTGCCCCCTCCCCCAGACATACACATGACATTCTCTTAGTAGTATATGGGGAGACAGAGACAGAGATACAGATTCCTTTTGATCATTGCACTGACGAAGGCACATGCCATTGCTCACTCTCTCTCTCTCTCTCCTATGTGCCATTTACCTGCTGCTACAAGAGGATTCAGCACACAGAACACCCAACAGGCATCTGTGTGTGTGTTGGGGGGAGGGGTGCCAGGACAGTATCCTGTGAAGGGGGCTAACCACAAGTGGGCACCTACCAAAACAATGACCCACTTGTGGCGACTGCCCTGATGGCAAGGGTACAGGGTGGGTGACCAGATGGGCAGGGTTCATGACATGGTGATGGGATATCATGCATGTATGCACATGTGGGGGGGTAGGATCGAGTGCACCGAGCGATGGGTGGGAGGGTTTGTGAGGGGTGGTGTCACAGGCTGCCGTTGAGTTAGCGTTGTGGCATGGTGGGTTGGGTGCTGGTCTGGGGTGGTGGGGATGCAGGGTTTAGGTCCGAGCAGCTGTGCTTTTTGTTGTGCCCATCTGAGACAGAGTTTTATTTTTTACTGAATGCCCCCCCCACATGCACCCCCATGGAGTTGAGAATCTTAAGTTAGGGGAGTGTGGGGAAGGGGCACAGCCCCCCACATAAAAGTATTTTTTTTGGTTTTGTGCTGCCTTCACTGGCGCTGCAGTTGCACATCGCCAAAATTGAATTTCGGCAATGTGCACTCGCCATAAGGACGATCGCCATTCGCCAATCACCCTTATGACATGGAACCCACCAGGACAATTGAACTGTCTCTATATTTTGCCATCAAATATTAAGTCTTGACTAAATCACCAGTGTGCTCCTAATGATCTCTCTCATGTTACTAGCATGCTGCTTTCTGCAGTCCTCGTTGTCTCTGTCTCCATCTCTCTCTCTTGAGTTGCTGTGTACCACGCCAACAGCTACCAACACCTACAAGCAGGACAATGAAATTAACAATGCCACATGTGGTAGTATGTCATAGTGAGAAACAAGCCCATTCAGTAGGATAAGGCTGTCTGTGTGCCGCACTTGCTCCTCATGTTGCTCTCTTCTCTGTGTGCAGTACTGGTTTGGCAGGGCACAAGAAGTGGGACACCACCAGTCACTCACTCTCCACTGCATGCTGTGCCCCTCACACTTGCTGCTATCTGTCCCTGGCAATGGGGGGGGGCTGAACAGTCACACACACCGCAGTCAGAGAAGAGTGCAAACCAAAGGCTCAGTGCTCAATTGTTGTCTGCCTCCTGCTGCACAGTGTGGTCTGTGTACAGAAAGGGACACACCACTTCCACTTTCAGTGACTGCACTGATGCAGAGCAGTCAGGGAATTAGCGAGGCTTCAGCACACTTGCAGCACAGCAGGGATGTCAGCTATAGCCTCAGGACAGGTGGCAATCAGTGACAGACAGGATCACTGTCACTCACTTTGGCTCCACCATCGGGGACAGTGTGTATGCTGCTACATCAGCTGGTGGTGGTGGGAACAGGGGCCGTGAACCGGGGACCAAGATGAATCACTCTGTTTTTCATCAGCTCTGGGACAAACAACACATTACGCACCACACAGTGTGTCTGATGACAGTACAGCCCCACTGTGCCTCCTGCTCTCCCTGGCACAGAAGGAAAGGGAGAGAGGGACACACCACAGAAACCCACCAAGGACGGGGAGCAGACATCTTTGAGTGTGGCAGCCCTCTTTTCATCTATCTGACAAGTAAATAGAAACAAAAAAAACCAATAAATTGTAGGACCGCATTGACATTGTTGGGGGGGGGATGTTACAGGTCTTGACATGCCACTGGATTGCCCAACTACACCATGGACACTACACTGGGCCTCTTTCACTTCCCTGCACCATTGGATGGCTGTGGCACTTACTGGAGTTTCTCAAGTCACGAACGAATGCTGGTGGCCCTTGCCCTGAGTCCCTCCACAGAACTGTGCCCTAAAAAATGGACTTGAATGCATGGTCATGCAGAGGGACTCCTCCAATCACATTGCACACTTAGAGGTTCCTATGTTATAATGTGATTTGGAGTACGCAAATTGCAGAGAGCTGCACACAGAATAAAAAAGAAAGTTTTGACCATGTGTCATCCTCCCTTCCCTCCCCCTGTCCATTTGGTTTTCAGAATGATTCATCACTGTTGCTTAACAAAACATGCTGCTTGCTCTGATAACCAAAATAGAACAACAGTTAAGCAGACAGGAAATTGTTTTCAAGTACTTTTAAACCATTGGTTGGCTAAGGGTCCATTTAGAAAAATGATCTGTAGCATACAAGTTAAAACAGCAGTGCATGATAGCAGTGAAAATGTTGATCTATACTTTTTTATTCTATTATAGATTGCCTACTTTCTCCCGACTACTCGATACCCTTTTTGCTTTACCACTTTGTTTTACAGTTGACATAATAAAAGTAGTAGTCCTTTTAAAACAGCTCAGAACAGGTTTTCATCACTGTTCTATGTTGTTTTTGAACACCAATTGATTATTATAATTTCTCTTGTGACTATGATGAACTGGTATACAACAGACACTGCTCGGTGTCCTTATGAACAGTAAGTGTACAAAAATATCTGTAAATACTGATGAAAACCTCAACCTGGTTCAAGCCACAGTAAAAAAAATGCTCTTTTTATTATTTCAAATGTGAAAAAAGAGGTAACGTAGACTCAAACTGGGTAAAGGGGGTGTCAACATACAACTCAGGAGATAAGAAGCAATCTAAATATACACTCTAAAAATCAAAGGCTCGCTTAAGAATTTTAAAAGGTTCCTCACACTGATACTGTGGAGGAACCCTCCAAGGGTGCTCAGAAGAACCATTTTAGCTGGGTTCAGTGTGAAATCCTACATAAATGGTTCATTACAGAACCAAGCAGGTTCTTATTGGAACCTTTTTTAGTAGTAAATGGGTGTGGAAAAGTCAGGCACCTGATTGGCTGATAAATTCAAACATAGTTCTTTAAAAAAAACATTTCAGGTTTGTTTTGGAACCTTGGCATTCTTAATCAAACCAATGATAATTATGGTGAGTTCTGTGTGGTTCAATAATTGCCTCTACTGTGTTTTATCATCTTATTTATATATTATGGGGAAGTGTTATCCCTGACAGCTGTTGAGGCTCAGTGGTGGCATACTGACCATCCACTCCCCCACTCCCCATCCCTCCCAGTGGAATAGCTGGGCATGTCAGGGGTGTTTCTGTTTCCTTATTGATGGAAGAAGCAACAGGAAGTCTAGCCTAACCCCCCCCCCAACAAGAGTGTGCTGGTATGATGGACCAGGGTCCTGGCAGGAATCTGTATGGATACACGTCTTCTGCCAAGCACCTAACAGTTCCCTCCCCAACACCATCCACTGGTTGAATCAATGCCCAACCTTTCCCTGAGATAAGAGCTGCCTGACAGTGGCTCAGTCCAGCTTCTCCCACCCCTTCCCCGATGACCAGGGCACAATCTCAAATCCAGGTCAGGTTGCCAGTGCAGCACGAGGTATGTCACCATCCCCTCAACCCTCAGTGCCACTTAGCCAGCACCCTTCACTGTGGTTTAAAGCGTGATGTTTTGTGCCAAGTGACTTTAACAAGGCCTGAGGGTATTGATTCTCCTTAATGCCCACTTTGTTCTACCCTGCCTATTGATATTTCTAATGTGGTCTCTGCAGAACTGGGCACAGTACTTCAGGTCAGGTCTCTCCATTGAGTTATACAGTGGCATATAACCTCACTCTTCTTGATGGTGAAACCCGTGTCTATGCATCCAGTACTCCTGTTTGCCTATCCCACAGCCATGTCACACTGCCTAGCCACCTTCAGGTCTTCAGACATGATCATCCCCAATTCCCTTGCCTATTTTGTTACTGCAAGTTCTTCCCCACCAAGTGTGTAAGCTGTTGTTGTGTTCCTGAGATTCAGGTGTATGGTTGTGCACTCTTTTTGCATTGAAACTGCTTCTGTTTATACATGAGATGTAATCCACCACAGCTTGCAGTCAGCTCTGACGCCACATCTCTCCACCCACTGCTGCACAGGTTTCACCCAATATTGACCAATTCCATCTCACCCCACCCCCGATCTCCCAGTGCAGGGTCCTGGTCAGTCACCACTCCCAAGTCCACCAAACAGTGTCATGGAGGTTGTCTTGGGGACAGAAATAATATATCATATGTCCATTTCATTAACACAGCAACTGGCTAGGTGACATAACCAGTTATATAACATGTAGAGGTTCCCAGAAGAACCTGTTGGTATTGTTTTACATGCAGGGAATTTTTAAGTTCTGCAAAGGACCTTAACATGCAGCTGTTAGATTTGATGAACCCTACGGTTCATTTCAGCTCTCCTATTGAACCCTTATTTCTTAGAGTGTGGGTAGTGGATGGGCAGAAGAGGACACCAGTGTGTTAGCCCCGAGGCTGTGATTCCCTGTGACCTCGAGAGCAAAACTAGAGAGGTCCATGGGAATCAGATCCCAGAGATGGCACAACACACTGGTTGTACACAGAGTTGCTCATCCATTATTCTATACAGTATATGGGCATCAATGCCTATTTCAGACACTGCACTTTGTTTCAGTGAACTGGTGGTTGTGGAGGCACTTGAGGGTTGGTGGTAGGCTAAAATTACTAACAAAGTGTGCAGTAGATGTTTGTGCAAGTTCAAGCTTAAAAAACAACAACTTCCAGCTTAATTGGATTGGGGAAATCAAGTATGTGGCAGCATTCCAAGTTGTTCTGCTGCAGTAGTAACATTGCAGCAGAACAACATAATGATGTCACTACTGCAGCAGAACAAGCATATTCCAGGCATGGAATTCCATGCATAACAGCATTCCACCATACACTATAACAGAATTAATAAAAGTATAAATCAAAAATGTTGCCGCTTTCGTAGTGAAAATGCTATATAATTGTGACTGCATAGTTACAAGATCAAAGATGTATTGCATTATGCTGTGCTTCTCTTTGCATCCTGTCCACCTCGAGGCCCTCATACTCACCCACCCACACAGCCATATATCAAAGCTCCATACATCAACATATTTTTGTCACTCTTCAAATATGCAATTTTCAGCATGGTAAAGATTATTTTGTACAGCTGAAATGTTTTTGACTGTTGTAGTTAGCCAGAGCGTGTCAAGTTTAAAACTATGTTCCAGGACTAGCAAAACAGGTCTCAAAATTACTTGGTGGGTGAGAAATTAGTAACTTGATAGGACCCAGGGGTAGGGTAACAAATGGGGAGTTCATGGGGGTCAGGGTTGTCACTAGTGGGGTGCCACAGGCCAGGGTTGGTTCATCCTCACCTGGAGTACAGTGTGCAGTTTTGAAGTTTGCATTTAAAGGAGGACAGGGCCAGAGTGAAAGCAGTGCTCAGGACGGTAATCAGGACGAACCAGAAACAGCAGGAAAGGACAGACAAATGGAAGTTAGCAGAGCTGAACATGTAGACTCTTGAGGTGAGAAGGGACATGACTGAAACATTCAAGTACCTCCACAGGATAAATCAAGTGCACAGTCAGGAACTGTTCGGATAGAGTGGCCCACTCAGAATGGGAACACAAACATCATCATCAATTCTATGAAGCTGGCCTGGGGCTAATTTAGGAGAGACAACAGGGAGTACTTTTTCACAGAAAGGGTGGTGGAAGGGTGGACTAATTTGCTGGAGGAAGTGGTCTGTGCAAAACCAGTTGGGGGGAATTCAAATGAGGGCAGGACAGATACAAAGACTTTATATGGTTTATACCAGAAAGTGGGGTGAGACTGAAGAGCCTTTAGGGCTCTCCCATCCAACATTAGTTTTATAGGAATAGGTAGACATGATGACCCAGCAGGTCTCTTTCTGCTGAAAGATTCTGTGTTCCAATGTACTGCACATTGTGCTCCTAAGACTGACAGATTATATTTCACAAAAACATACCATCTGCTGCAGGGCCTTCATTTTTAATGCTACCTAATAGTAAAGTTCTTAAAAATCCAGCAACCATGCTGTCAGGGCTGACTGTTGCACACTGTAACATAATTAATTCTGCAGCAATTGTTTTTAATATACTGTATGTGATGCTAGGCCAGCTGGTTATGTTTGTTCTATGATATTTGTAATATAAAAAAGTAATGTGTGATTGTCTTCATAAGGCAGCTGTGCCATGGGTCCCACCCCCCAGGTTTTAGTGGAAATAACAGGATATATTAACCTGAAACCAGGAGGTAATTAAAAGACTAGAGAAATTTAATTAAGGGTCTCCTGTTTCTGACTTAATTATAACTGACCCAGCTACCAGGATATAGGGCTCATAAACTTTTATGACATCTTAGAGGAAAAACATGTTCCCACCATGGTGCTAAAGTTATAAAATCCTTTGATCCTTGGGAAAACAGGAACTGCTCTAGATCAAAGAGGGGATGTTAATTAAGGAGTCATATTGGGAAATTAGTTTTTGCTCAAGTCACAGTATTTAAAATATCTCCTGACAGGAAGATCATTGTTTGAATATTTTTTAAATTCTACAAGGAGGAGCTAGACGGCATCATAGAAGGGGTGGAAACAAAGAGTTTTTAAACCGTATTCTGTATTTCAACTGGGACACAATATTTTGGGCTCTTAAGAAACAACATCTAACTATAAGCACTGTTTAGAGGGAATACATTAAATAGAAAAAGTCTAACTGTATGTTGGTAGGAGTTTGTCTGTAGTTGTCTTTGCTTTTCTTTTAAGTGATTGTATGCTTTGTGATACATTGTTCTGTATTTACATTTTACATATTCTTGTCCATTTTTAAGTAAACCTTTCATTTGAAAAGACTGCCTAGGTGTGTCTTTGAAGTTCTTTAGTTTGCATGTGACGTATGGAGGGTTAAGACTGACAAAAACTTTTCATAAGCTTGATGGTGTTAAGAAACTTGGAAAAGGTAAGAATATACCTGAGGTCTTTTATAGAGTTTTAAGGGTTCATTTTGGATACCTGGTTAGGTGCACTTAGGCAACAGATATCTGGCATCCCCACAAACAGCAGATTATCTGAGCCTATATATTTGGGTATGCTAGCATAAGGTTCACAGTTTGAATCCACCCAGAACTTGAGACTAAAGGTAATTCGGACCAACAAGCAGACAGGAGAGTTACCCTGTTCTGTTGCCTGTTCATATTACTGTGCTCGGAGGTTGGCACTGTGGGAGCAGAGGGCCTGACCTGCTGAGAATGGTTGTGACACTGTATGCATCAAATATTTTTGACAAAAATGCAATATGTGTTTAAATTGTGGTAATACTTACCCATATTTGAGGTCTAAATTGTGATAGATGATGAGCAAGTGAGGCTAACATACATTAGATAGTATGAACTTGAACTTCTGTTCTGGTCAGTTCCTAGCAGTTCTTTTATTTATTTAATTTATTTATTTATTGCATATGAGGCAGTACTCTTTCTTTCTGTTTGGTGTTGGTGTGGGTTTTTTGGTTTGGTAAAGGACTATGATGAATGCAATACAGCATGAAATCATATGTCCCTTTGTCCAGTCAGTTGCTTCATCCTTTCTGTACTACCCAAGGTAGAGAAATGATTAAAAAAATAAATACATCCTGGATAAGTGTTTTTTTTTTTGCAAAAATATTTTATTAAGGTATCTCAGGACATACAAATCACATCATGTAAAGCAACATGAAGGTTAAGACATTTGAAGGGTGATACATTTGGTACAGCACATTTAAAAAGACCAGCTGTTGACATGTTTGCTTAGTTGGTCGTATTAAACTGAATACACATCTGCATTTCAAATCTGCTAAAGCCCCCACTGTCATGCACCACTAGTTGTAATGAATGCCCTTGGCTCTGCACTTGAACAGGTCTCATATTTCAAATACCTTGAAGTCACATTAGACACCTCCCTCTCCTACCACTCAGACATACAATAAGTCTTCTCCTCAATTAACACTAGACTGGGGATCCTTTGCAGACATAAGCACTGCCTACCCCCTCTGGCCATGTATCTCACTGTGTCCTCATCTATTCTACCTTTGGTGGACTATGGAATAGTGATTTATGGGTCGGCTGATCAAACTGCCCTACGCAGCATCAACCTCACCCTCAACAAAGCTTGCCACCTGGTCTCAGGATGTGACAGGTTAACTCACACATGTGAGTTTTATAAACATACTGGCTGGCTAAACTTCCAAGGCAGGCTTAAGTACCATACCTGCCTCCTTGCAAAAAAGATACAACTTAAGCAAGCATCAATCAGCCTCCACCCACTTATCCACAAAACCCCTCACAGGAGGGCACAAAGACACTCAGCTAACTCCACCCTTCTAGTTCTCACTGTAGAATATCTCTTGGACAAAGATACTTCTGCTATCGTGCTCCTCTGTGGCTGAAAAACCTACCATCCCCATCTCCCTGGCCCATAGTCTCAACCTATTTAAATCAGGTCTCAAAACCCTACTCCTTGAATCCACAACCTGTGACTGTAAATAAACCCCCACACCCTTTATGATCTCCACCCCCCCTCAGAACCTCATTCCGGAGACATACTGTATGCAGGTACCTACTCTATCTCAGTAAGTATCCTGTAGCTAAAGGATAGTTTCTCATTAGTCTCCCTCCTATGTCTCTCCTAGGTTCTCAATTCCACTGTTTAGATATTACAACTTAGGGTCCTTCAAGACCCCCCAGAACTGCATTCTATCTTAACTCTGACCCAGGACCTTCTTTATGCTCCCTGTTGATGTAACCCTCAAATTACGTGTAAGCCAGGACTGTATGACCTTGTATTATTACATTATTATTGTATATGTACTTTTTTTGTTTCCTCTGTACTTTTACTTTTATCTGACGTGGAGCCTTTGCAAAACAGTCTATGACTCAAAGGACTGTAATTCTGATTCTATTAAATAAATAAATAAATAAATAAATACAATAAATCACAAGACCATTAACAGAGACATAAGTATAGCATTAGAAACTGTAGTAAGTAAGTCTGCTCTAACAGGAAACTGAGCTTGAAGCAAGCAACCAATAAAGTAAGCTCACATTTGCTTAAATTCTTATAGCGTAACTACACTGTGTTCAGTAGCAACTAATGCTGGCTGCTAGGTTTGGATGATTAGGTTTTCTTGGCCATTGGTGTTTGACTGACTATGCTCCAGTTTCATACACAACAACATTCAGCCAATGAGCCATGGTGGGGGATGACAAGCTAATGCAATGTTGTGCAACAGTTTTTCTAGTGTAAACTAGGGCAAGGTCCCACAGTCTATGTCTACCCATAGCTTGTCTGTTAGCCCTCAGCATGAGCTCTAGAGGGTTACTGGATAAGTTATTGTGCACCACATTCTCTATGACCTGATGCATTTCAACCCAGAATGGAGCTACCTTATTACAACTAAGTGCTGTATTTATTGATTTAGCTTTTATTTACCAGGTAAGTGCACTAGACAAAACATGAAAGACAAAGAACCTCTGTGCGCAAGCACTGAGGCAATGGTTACCTCAAAAAGCATTTAACTGGGAAGCCAAGTTTCAAAGAAATACAAAATCACACATGCCTCCACAGTGCAAAGCATCATGGGTTGCATATGCAAATCACCACAGAATATTATGCTGGTTAAACTTTAAGCAGAAATGCATGGTGCCAAAAGGCCTCTCACACAGTTTGCAAAAGGTGCCAACAGAAGACATAGACATGTGTTTCATCCTACCAAGACTCATCAGTATGTCTCGTCTGTTTGACACCCAGTGGAATGAACCAGCTACCCTAAGATGGTCTATCTGGGTTATGTTGTGGTGAACCCAATTAAAACAAAAAACAATTTCAAAGACAAAGAACCTCTGTGACAAAACATGCCTCTAGACAAACATGCCTATTTTCAGGCACGACTCGGGAAAGTGCATAGCACGTAGCAACAAGAATACAATGTGTGAAACAGCAGAAAAAGTGCACAATTACAAACCTCAGACAACAAAAAGGCAGTGACATGCTACAAAATTAAATAATACAGATGGGAACATATAAGCCAATAACTGACAGTGACAGGATAAAGCAACAATTTTTTGGTCCAGAGGATAAAATGAAATAAATTTCAAACAATAGCCAAAGAAAGGCAAAACATGGTATAAAAATAAATGAAGGTAATGGTATATAAGCAAGCATGTCTAGCATGTAAACTGAAGAAGGTCTCCCTCCTCAACCTGGCAATTGGGGCACTGCGGATCCTTCTGGGCCTAAAGTGAGGTAACATGACAGGTGTTACATACCCTCTACAAAGAAAGTTGCATTGCATTCTGCACAGTTTGTTCAAACTAGAGCACATGTGAATATGCTCAATGGCAGTTTGCCACTCTTTGGGCCCTATTTCTATGCCTAGGTCTTCACTGCACTAGGTCTGGGCCTTAATTTGGGGTGGAATGGCAGCACCTAGGAACAATCTGTAAAAGGTGGTTAAGAGTCTGGTGTTTGGTTGAGGCCAAAGGAGAACTTCTTCAGTTGGTGAGTGTACCAGTGATACACATAGGAGGTATTGCTTAATTTGAAGATATGCAAAGAAGTCCCTGGCTTGCACAGGAAATTTTGTGTTGCATACCCATATAAGGTTTAAGTGTACCTCCCAGAGTATAAGTCACTCACCATCTGCACACCCCATTTTGTCCACCTCAGTAATGCTTAATGCAGGAAAAAATTATACCCCTGAATACTTTTAAATGTGACTATTAAAGCCACATTAAGTGTCAGTCCCTTGGGGATGCCCCATAAATTTGTGAGCACCCAGCCACAGCCTGGCCATTAGCAGTGTGTAGGGATTTTTGCTGACATGGATCTTCATCTCTTTTGATGCAGGCAGTATGTAGCTCTGAAGCAGACCATCCTAATAGCGGTTACCTTCTAACCCCATCCAACCAGGGGGTTCTTCCTTCATCATATCCACTAAAAAGGCCAACGGTGCTGCCCAATAGTAATATTTTATATCAGGCTGAGCCAATCCATCTTGTCCAATGGGGAGCTGCAGTATACCCCTTCTGATACGGGCTGCCTTCCCACCCCCAGTGAAACCTGTTTATAATAATTTTTAATAATTTGAAGAGTTTCTCTGGTACCCTGAGGGGGACATTTTGAAATAAATATAAACATTTGGGCAGTATATATATATATATAGCCAAGCAGGCTAATAGGAAGGCCCTCCCATCTTTCACAGTCTTTTGTAATGACTGACAGGAGCTGGGTATAGTTGTCCTTGTACAGCATGGTACCACTGTTCGATATGTTGATGGCCCAAGTATTTGATCAAAGAGACCAGTTTTATGTTCATGGGGTTGTTGGCTAGTTGCTCTGTAGAACCCCTCAGCAGTGGAGAACCTCACCCTTCATCTAATTTATTTTGTGACTTGAGATGCTGTTGTACTCAATTAATAGACCACGTAGCCTTGGAATTCCCACCTTAGGACTGTTGAGGTACACTAACAAATCATCAGTGAAAAGGGACACTTTAAAGTGTTTGTTGACCACCTGCAGACCCTCAATTTGTTATCAGCCCAGACTGCCGTGGCCAAAGGTTCTAGAGAGCACATATAATAACGGGGAGATGGGGCACCCCTGCCTAGTACCTCTGGTGAGATGGAAAAGTTGTGACAGATGTCCATTTAGCAGAATTTGCACAGATAGCTGATTGTATAGGGCTGAGATACATTTCAACATGTTTTCTCTGAGGCCAGATCACCTAAGTGTTGCAAACATATACCTCCACGCCATGCAGTAAAAGTCCTTCTCGGCATCCAGGGCTAGTACTGTTACATGTTCCTCAGCCAATATACCTGCTCGCCACCAGACAATGTTCAGGGTTTTATGTACATTATGTTTCCCTTGTCTTCCTCACACAAAACCAGCTTGGTCTCTGTGTATGACCATGGTAAGAACTGTCTCCAACCTGCTGGATAAAACACAAGCAATAATTCTGTAGTCAGCAGTGAGCAGGGAGATCGATAAGAGCTGCACAACTGTGGATCCTTGCCCGTCTTGGGGAGGACAGTTATTGTGCCTGACTGCCTGGCGGTGGGAATAATACCAAGGCTGACACTCTTTAATACCATGTCATGGAGAGGTTCATGCAATTCTGCATGGAAGACATTGTAGAAATTTATCAGGAAGCTATCCGGGTCAGGGCTCCCCCCGAGATAGAGTATTGTCTTCTTTATTTTATTTCCTCAGCTCTCCCCTTCTAGAGTGTGTTTAGTATGCACATCAAATTGATTGACTGAGGCCTTCGAAGGGAAGTTATTTTTGACCTCCTCTGTGGGTTGAACAACTCTGGTATTTAAACCTTTATAAATCATCTGAAGCAGGCCCCAGTTTCTACATCTACACACTTGACCTCCCCATGACTGACTTGCAACTATGCTATATTCTTGGTGCTCTCTCTATGGCACAGCTGCCAGGCTAACCATTTCCCCCAGTGCCACCCTCAAAGTAATTACTTACATTGGATCATTTGAATTGCATGCCCTCTTGATCTTGGAACTGGAGAGCTGATTGTGGGCCATGCTCTCCTTTTCAGCATTCAGCAGTCTGTCTTCTATCTCTTTTGTTTTTGACTAGAGTACAAAATTATAGCCCATCTCAGAACCACCTTCAAAACCTCCCAGCTTGTGGATGTACAGGTGTCCCTTCTCCCATTACTGTGTAGGTAGCCATTAATATACTCCCTAATATATTTTACAAAAAATCAGCATTTTTCCAGCAAAGTTGGATCTAACTTTCAATTTTTGGTATGCAAAGGGACATCCCAGTTTAAAAAGTTCAGCAGCACTAGTGCATGGTTCATAATTGTGACTGCATTATGTAGCGCAGAGTGTACTGGTGGGATAAGGGCCTGAGATATCAGAATGGGTACCCCTATGAAGTCCCATGGCTCACTATCACTTTATTTAAACATGTGCTGACCAAGAAAGGCACCCTGAGCCAAGGCTCATTTCCAGGTGTGACCAGGGGGATAAGGAGCATGGGAAAAAAGTATATGAATACAGTATTACACAATAGAAAACATAATGAAACAATCATGAAGGCTAACACAGCATACAGGCTATGCAAATAATTAAGGTACAGGATAAGAAGGACTATCCTAGAGCAGTTATAGGTTGTATCACACATTTCTGCCTGCTGCAAACTGAACTCAATTGTGCTCATCAGTGGAAGGGAACTGTGTGAAAATGGCGAGGGGATTACAGTCTAATGGGGAAGTAAAGCAATTAAATCCAGTTATGGAGCTGTTCAAGGGGAAACAATTTATCCTTGCTGGTAGGGGATTTCCCCACTCCATACCTGATTTACATCAGTGACAACAATGGATCATTCATCATAAAAGTGTAAGTCAATACATAGTGTTTAATATTGAATTTAATAAATAATATACTGTACATGATTTTTTTAACCTAGCAAAAGAAACACTGGAAAAAGGTTAACTAACATGGTTTTCTAATATAATTACTACAGTATGCATTACACAAAGAAAAGCAGACTAGAGTACAGCTTATGGGTGTGGTGGAAAGCCTTCTTATGTTTACCACTGAAAAAATCTGGGGTCAGATATTCAAAAATTGGCAAAGTGAAGTGCAAATGTTTTGTGCTGCGCTTGCCCACTGCCCACGACCCTGAGGATGCTATATTCAGTTGGATAGCACCCTGTCTATGAAATATGTAATGACCACTTTGTCTTTTTTATGTAATATCATTTAAAATTATCAATAAGAAATTAAAAAAGAAGGGAGTCGTGTGTGAAAGGTGGGGCAGTGCAGTTCAGATCTATTGAGGCTGTGAATTGAATCTTGTTAGAACACTGTGTTCTCTGTGATGCTGACCACAGACAGAAAACGTATGTTCATTTATTTGATGACAGCTCAACACTTGAGAGCTTCTTGATGTGTATGAATATAACATTTACAAAAATGCTGAAAAGCCTATTTCCAGTGCACTGCAGCATATGAAAAAATGAGATGGTCCCGAAAGATGAACAGCCATCTGATCACAGAAAAAACACAGTTCTTTTGTTTGGTCAAGAAACTGAAGAGTGCATCATCTCCTTGTTTGAAAAACCCTAGCATAGTGACTTTGTTGTGTCTTCTGAATGCTGGGATAATTCTGCAAGTTCATCTCTGCTGCATGTGGATTAACTCAGCTTGCTGTATTTTCAGCAGCCTTCAGTGATTCTGTAGCCTTTTGTAACTCCTTGATTACAGAAGACAGAGCCTCTGGGTTCATCCCTGATTCACAAAGTCAGACACAAATGGATAGGGACGCCATGTCTAAACCAGCACTGAGTGTCTCAAAATCTCAAGGAAAAAGTCCATGGTCTCCTACACAGCATTCAGACCAGAAACATTGCTCACCATGGCGGCTGTCTTCCACCTACCTGGAAATCGTCACTGTTCCACGGATACACATCCAGTGCATCAGCAGACATCTGTACCACACACAGAACTCTCCTAAGTATTCTATGGCATGTAAAACTCACTTTCTATGGTTATTGGGTTTTGCAGCTACTAACAGTGTTGGCCAAATAATAGCTTCTAGGTCTGAGTCCTCACTGCACATTTATGTCACAGTTCACAACACACACCTGCCCGGGCACTATTGCTCGATAGGTGTAGTGTCCCGATAGTGAGCATGCTGATGATGAAATATCCAACGGATTTTGACAGGGGTAAGGTAGCAAATGTGATGGGTTGCTACCTTAACCCTGCTGGTGCATATCAGGGGACAGTTGTTTTGGGGAGTTGGCCGAGCTACGCCAGTGGTGTACAGGCTAAACCACAAGCAACTCTGCCAGCATGGTCCCTCAGACCTGGATTCTGGTCTGGGTCATATCCTTTGAAGTAACTCACCTCCCCGTAACTAAAATTGTTTTACTCCGGGGTCTGCTACCCCTCAGAGTTAGTCATTTTAGTTACGGGAGTGTGTGGAGTGGAGCCCCCCACATTTTACACTTAGTTTCTGTCGTAATGCCAAAAATTGTTGTGTTGGTCATATGATCCATTCAGGGCTGTGGATTTCAGGCCAATTAACTCAGTATGCTGAGCGTTGGCATACCAAGTTTAGGGATAACATAGTATAGCCTCAGAATGGCATCTAACCTAGCATAGGAGGTAGCTAAGTGGGAGTAGTATGTATATTCTCTCCCTGCAGTGGTAAGGTGCCTTCATGAATCAACTAGAGAATGTTCTGACATAAGATTAAGTAAGGCCTTGGCATTCTAGGTGATAGGTGTCACGGTTTTTGAAGATCTATGCAGAACTGTATCTTTAACACAAATGAAATCTCCACATAGGATGCAGGGCCCCTCAAAGTTTATAATTCATAAGGAAAACCTATTGAAAAATTCTGGCTTATCTATATTTGAGTCACATATCGATCCCACTGCAACTTTTTGTCCTATGTTGAGAACCACTTGAGCCAAAACATATCTACCCCTTCTCCATCAATAACCACCCCATCACCACACCAGAAATTCAAGGCTGAAACCAAATAGTGGTCTCCCTGGCCTTGGATGTGAAGTAGAAACCGTAGCAGTCCTCCCCCATTTCTTATTTATATGATCCCTTCTTTTTCTGCCATTTGAGTCTCATATTATATCAGTTTGCATTGTTCTGATTTTTCCTAAGATGTTCTGTTGTTTAACATGTGACTTCAGGACATTTATATTCTGGGATCTCACTCTTAATGCTTCATCTGCCATTTCCCAATATTATGCAGATCGTATCACTCAGTGTTACAAGTATATCAACTGTGCCGCATCCAAATGCTTTGTAAGAACCATTTTTTTAAACAACCTTGTAGAGAAATCTTAGCCATAGTCCCTGTAACATTCCCTAAATCAGAAATATACCTCACCCTTCCCACCAGCTACTGTCCCCCATCTTCCCATCTCCCAGGAATGATCTCCCTCCCAGCATTTACCACCTTGGCTCTCCCTCCCCAAACAGTCCCACAATAACAAGATAAAAACAACTCAATGAAGAGGAAGACCCATCCCTCCCTCGAATACCCATAACCCCCATCCCTTTCAAGTCTGACACACTCCCCTCTGTGCATCACTCCCACCCAGTATTGTGTAATCAATAGCATAAAAAACTCCAGCAATATTACAGATAGCCACCCCAACCCCACTTATTTGCACCCAACAAGGTGCTGAGTCCCCCCAGTCATACAGGTGGATAGAATCAGGTTAAGCACTTTACTAAACTAATATCCAGCCTGCTCATGAACATGTAAGAGCATCACTGCCACAGGACTGCTTTGCCATCAAGTATCGGAGGGGGAGACTTATTCACCAACATATCATTTTTATGTTCACCGTGTGCACTAGCACAAGTTGAACATTTTGCTATGTACAGGGTTTTGAGAGGCATGCCATGGTGGTCCAATGCAGGAGATTCTATAAGGGGCTTAACCAATAATCAGCAAGCCTGATCATGACACTGTTCAGACATGAAAGTGCATGGACTTCAAAACAATGTGCAGACAGGCACATCCATAAATCAACTCTTTCAGCAAGCACAGCTGATCTCATCACGCACTCTTAGCCAGCCTGCTCCCTTCCTCTTCAACATTACAGCATTGGAAACTGAAAGAGCTTTGTTAAATATTGGTAGCCTATTAAAATGGAGATTAGTTTACCCCCTTAAAAATGCAACAACTTACACATTTAAATACTTAACATTTAAACAATTTCTTGTTACTGGCTTGAGTTGGGCTGGTATTCTCTTACAAGAAAGATTCATAACTGCTAAATGTCATCCTTTCCTAGCAAGGAATCTCCTAAAAAGATTTACACTGTTTTTTAACCTCTTCAGACATTATCTGTTAAGCACTGTCTCAGACATAGTTTACTATATCAGAAGACATCTGTAAAGAACTGTAATCTTTGGTTACCAATTTCAATATGCTTTTTTAAAATAAAAAAAACACCTTATATTGTGCTTTAGATGGCAAACACATTATGAAACTTTTAGCACTGAAAAGAGACACCTTCTTTGGTTTCAAATCTAGACCCATAGCACATTCAGCAGTATCTAGAATGCATGTTAGTACAGCAGAAGACAGCTGCTACTTTAACCCCTAAGACAAGTAAGGGATTGTATCATTTGCTACTTCTTTTACTATGCTTTTGGGGAAACATTATTTATATTGAGCAACGGCAAATAAACACACACACACATACTGTACACACCATCCTCATAGCCTCAAGATTTAAAATACATACTGCAATCTAATATGTTATAAAACAACAAATTAACTGTTTATGTCAGTCTTGGTTTTGTGGAACCCAGTGAAGTTCAGTTTATAGTAGATTTCCTTAAAATATTTCTTATCCTATAGTATGTATCCTGGATAACACAGGGGAGATGCTACATGTCATTCTCATAGGGATCTTCATTTTACACATTCTTGCACTGTATTTGCTCAGGATGTCCCAGATTAGATGCAATGTCTTGTTTTCAGTGGGGTCATTATTTTACCATTTTCATAATGTATTTATCCAGGGTAGCCTAGTCCAGATGTAAAATATTGTTTTCAGCATGTTCTGATGCAGCATAATATTGTGTAGCTGTAGAGCCCCACTATATATAATATGCCATGTCTTCTGCAAACTATCCAGGCTAAATATATATCAATCAGCAGGCATATTCTAGGAAAACACATTGTAAAAATGTGTAAAAGGTAGGCCACATTGAAACTGCCTCTTAGCAGATCTGCATTGTGCAGTTCATTAGAAATAATGGGTAAAAGCATGACCACACTGTAGGTGATATTTTACAGGACATGCCAGTTGAGATTTGATATATCATATACCGAATCTCAACTTGCATATCCTGTAAAAATTCAGTACTTAAAATGGTTTAAATGCTTTACCCAAATGAAATAAATATTTTAAGTATCGACTTGGCTAGTCTTTCTTCATAGGTGTTCTCCCATATGCCCTGCACCATTGTAGTTGCCCTCCACTGCACTGCCTCCATCTTGTCTGTTTTTGCTCAGATGGGGCCTTCAGAACTGGATGCAGTACTCCAGGTGTGATCTTATGAGTGTCTCATACAGGGGCAAGACGACCTTCCGCTTTATGCTCCTGATACCCCTCCCTGTGCATCCAAGCATCTGGCTAGCCTTTCCAGCTGCCTTACTACACTGCCTGGTTTCTTTTAAGTCCTGTGAGATGATAACTCCCAAATCCCTTTCCTGCTTTGTAACTGTCAGTACCTCGCAACATAGTTTGTACTTTGTCCCTGGGTTCTTGTACCCTATCTGTAGGATAACTGCACTTCTTTGCATTAAATCCCAGCTGCCATTCTTCAGAACATTTCTCCAGTATTTTATTGTGTTTATGCCACTGTTGTTTCCCTGTTTTCACCTGAGTCCATGTACTGCAGCTATGTGCGTGCCTGTGGAGGCATGTGCACACTGTTGTTCCACAGCACCCTCCCTCTACTTGCCTGTTCTAGCCTCAGACCTCCACCTGGGAGCAGTTGGACTGTAGGGGGGAAACAGGGTCCCTTCCTGGGAGAGGAGAGCTGCCTTATGGCTGCTCAATCCTGCTCCCTCCCTCCCTCCCCCCTAGATGGCCTTCGATGACCTGGGCTTGCTCCTGATTCTGGGTTGCTGTGTAGCATGAGGTGTGGAATCCAGTGGCTAAACCCACAGCACCACCAAGATGGCACTCCAGTTTTTTAAGGTCTTCCATCGTTCTTTCAATGCCCCGTGGCATGACCACCCTATTGCACATCTTTGTATCCTCTGTGAAGAGAAGTGCCTTCCCCTCCAGTCCCTCTGCAACTTCCCCAACAAAGACATTGAAGAGGACCAGCGCTAACACCAACCCCTGTGGCACCCTGCTCATCACCGCTCCCTCTCCAGAGTACTCCCTGTTTACCATAACACTTTGACTCCTGCCATTCAGCCAGTTCTCCACCGACAGAACTATTTTAGGATCCACCCCTAGGTTGTGCAGTTTGTTAATCAGCCTTCTATGGGGGATGGTGTCATAGGCTTTTCTGAAGTCCAGACAGAACACATCCACTGCACCTCCCTGGTCCTACCATAGTTACCCAGTCATGCAGTAGATTAGTACAATGAGTTAGTGCAAAATACAGTAAAACTTAGGCCTAGATGTATAAGTAAATAAATGCCATATAATGGCTCCACTAAACTACAGTGATGGAAATTTTGCAGCAGTCCTTCACATCAACACAACCCCGCTGAGATTGGCGACATGTCCCAACAATGATCCACATCACGGCGACACCAACAAACTGCCACACTTAACTGTATCAATGCGGGGGGGCTTTGCCAACCATGCAGCCCCCGTGTGGGGGGTTGTGCCCCCTCATCCCCCCTACTTTAAATATCTAACTCCATATCACACAGAGAGTGGAGTTAGGAGCTTACGCCCATCAACGAAAAATCTCCCCATCAACACAAAGTCCATCAATGTCAGGGTTTCAATTTTTTGGGGTGTCAATGTTGAAACTTTGATGTTCAAAGGGTATACCCCATGTAAGGCAGTGTATGTGTGTTAGTGTGTCTGTGTGTGTGTGGGGGGCAATGCTCTATGTGTGCAGATAGTGCACTGCTATGTTATACTATAATATATATGCATATTTGTATTAGTCAGTGTGTGTGTATCACAACAATTAGAAAGTGCAGTTAGGTGGCTCTTTGGTTAGTACAATAAGTGCTAGTCTACATTTCCCCACTATTAAGATCAGTTTCAGCCTTCTGCATGCCATAACTTATTTAACTGTGGTGTCTAGTGGCAACACCCCACCCTCTGATGTTTCCTTTAGAGCCCGAGAAGAAGAAAGCAGTCATTTAATGTCTTTTCTTTTAATCTGTAAATGTGTGTAGATGGTGCACTGCTATGTTATACTCACTGGAATGTATATGCACATATGTGTATATGGATTAGTCAGCGTGTATGTATCACAGCAATTAAAAAGTGAAGTTAAGTGGCTCAGTGGTTAGTACAAAAAATTGCTAGTCTATATTCCCCTGCTATCTAGATCAGTTTCAGCCTTATGCATGTCATTTCTGATTTAAATGAGAGTGTGTTGCTGCCCTGCTGTAACTGCCCCCCCATGCCCATCCCATCCCAAGCCCAGCCCATATTAGTTTTCTGTCATGGCGATCTGCACCTAGACCTATTCCAACATCAATACAAGCAGTGAACATCTGGCATTGACACATGCTTGTTAAACAGAGTGCAAATAAGGACAACATACCTCTCAACCCCTTGCTTCATAAATTAAGGACAAGGCTTAAAAAAATCCGGGGAAAAGACCCCAAATCAGGAACACATCTCAGAAATTGGTACTGTTCTCTCAGAAAGGTGACAGAATATGAGATTAATGTAAGATGCATTTTCTAAAAAAAGAACAAGTCTGTAACTTTAATGTTTGAGGTTATTTTGTGCTTAAAATCCTCACTGTTCTGTCACAAACCTTTGAGGAAGCAGTATAGCACAGTGGTTTAAGGTTCTGAGCTACAAACCTAGAGACCTGGGTTTGAATCTCACAGTCTCCACTTGTACACTGTGTGGCCCTGAGCAAGTCACTAACTTGACTTCCTTGTACTCCCAGGTTGCACCTGTGAACAAGCTTTTCAGCTCAGTGCGTCCCTCCTGGTGTAAAAAAAAAAATTATGAGGGAGAAAGGAAATTGCTAAAGCAAAACCAGGGCTGTCCTTGAAAATCTGAGACAGTTGAGAGGCATGGAGAACAGTACTCAGAAAGCTGCTAAAGTTGAAAAATAATATAACACATAACCAATTAGATAGCATTTCTAATCTACTGTAGCTCAAATGAGAGCTCAAAAAAGAGGAACACAACTAGATGATGGGTTCTGAGTAAGTTCAGTAGGCACTGACTGCAAGCTGTGTAAGAGGTTTATTAAAGAGACCCACAATGATACACCCCTGCACCATACCCATTGGTGCCTTGCCACCAGAGGATCCCAATAAAGTTACCATGTCCTAAAAGTTTTGAGTAATTAAAAAGATCCATCGCTCATAAAAATGTAAACACTGGGTCCCAAGGACTTCCCATTTTTTTTCTGCTGACCCAGCTATGCCCTGTGCTCACTAGCATGTGTTGAGATGCCAGCGAGAGTGTGGGGGCATGCTTCATTATATGCAATGGGTGGCAGCGTTTCTATTGATTTTAAATGATATGGTGGCCACTTGGCAATGAAACATGGGCATTGGTCAACTAACAAGGACCTTTTTAGTTGGCTGGTTCCCACATTTCATTGCCAAGTGGCCACTGTATCATTTAAAATTGATAGAAAAGCTGCCATCCATTGCATATAATGGACAGCCCTCTGCCCTCACTGGCATCTCGACAGCATGCTAGTGAGCAGGGGGGCAGAGCTGGGGCAGCAGCAAACAACCAGGAAGTCTTTGCAACCTGGTTTTTACATTTTTACAAATGATGGATCTTTTCAATTACTTAAAACCTTTTGGACATGGTAACTTTATTGGGATCCTCTGGTGGCAAGGCACCAATGGGTATGGTGCAGCGGCTGACTCCATTATCTTGGTGAGTCTCTTTAAATACATGCCACCTCAGTATATTATAACTCAGTGTCTTTTAACTAGTCAGTGATGAGACTTGAAGACCACTGATAATAAAGTTATATGTTTAAAACCCAGCATAGCACTGGGAGCAGCAACTGGCAGCCTGCTGTTAGCAGCCACCCAACTCTGGTATCCACCAGTCCAGACAAGGAATGATCCACAGGTGTTAGTTTGGTGGGTTATGTGAGTGTAGGGTTCAGTCAGTTCCTATGGACCAATGCACAGCAGACCCACAAAACCCCACCCAGCTATGGTCAGAGGGAGTGGTGGAAGGTTCTGAACCTGAGACCTGTTGGCTGAAGGAAGCATATCCAAACCCCATCATCCTCCTATGTGATGAAACATACTCCAGCTTAAGACAGTTATACATACAATAGAGAGTTATGTTACCTGATCTAGCCAAAGAAGTCCTCCTCCATTCCCCTAGGACATTCCACAGCAAAACCTGTGTCAATCCTATCAGTGTGCCTCACCTGCAAAGGTGATGTAAATGTCATGCATCAGTTAGAAATCTGAACATGTGCACAGACCACCACTGAAGCATTGTCATGGCAATATAGCTAACACTATTGTACAGGAATATTTGAGAGAAAGACAGTCCACAAGGTTACACATGGAAAACTCTGGGAGCATCAGGCATGGAAGATCATCAACAATCTGCACCCAGGCCAGTGGTGGAACCATCACTGTCATGGAAGAAGGTAACCATTAGCTCTTTCCCACTTAGTCACCATCTTGCCTAAGAGGTTGTAAGTTCTGCTCAGTTGCCATCTTGCCTAGGAGGGTGTAAGACCTCCTCCGCCCGCTCCTCTCTAGTCTAATTGTTGGCACAGTTAACACTGTACTGCAGGTATCTCTGGTAAGAAATGTTCAGTAATTTCAAGGGCAAGCAACACAAGAGCTGCAAGTTACATTGGGGTGGTCTTGTGTATTCATGTTTGGGTGCTCAGACCATGCTATCTGGTCTATAAAAATCCCTGTGCAGCTGCACACACCCGAGGTCCCATCCCAAAAAATGAGAGAGTAAATCTGGTGCCTTTTAATAAGCAGGAGCTACATTCTGTTGCTGCAGTTGCCCCTTTACTGCTCTATCTTTAGTACTGACAAAACTCCTAGTCTTTCTGAGGTTTATTGAAAAAGGGAGGGAAGGGTCTTCCAGGTCTGTAGATCAGTAGTTTTCCTGGATAAACCAGTGGAAATTCCCAGCCTCACCTGAGCAGCATCGCTTTAAGATTGGCAAACTTTTTCTTTGCACCTGAAGGTCTTTACTGAAATCTAGGAATATCAGGACTCTTCCTTCATTATCAATGAGACTATGTAGTCTCGTCCCCTTAACATTTGTCTTTTTCTGGGTAGCAAAAATCCTTAATTAGATAGTGCCACGGTCTATATCCCTGCTGCTCTTTGGTCCTTTGCAATGCGCCTGCTGTATTTAAAAGTTAGCAGTAACCTATTCAAGACTGAGCTTATCTGACAACCAGCACTGCACAGCCAAACCCCTCTCCTTCCCCTCCATCCCCTCAGGGAGACCGATAATATTTGACTGCCAGGCATTATTTTCTTAGTCTTCCACCCTCTCACATTTTCCTTCAGGATGACTCTGTCCTGTACAAGAACAGCCACTGTATCATTCAGCTCGCTGATATGCTTCTCAGACTCATTAAGCCAAGCAACATGAGTAGGTGACTTCTCAGCAAGTTCAGCGACCACCAACTGCAGGTGAATTAGTTGGGAAGTGATGTTAGTAAAACCTGCCTTTATATCTTTCTGTAGACTGGTGATAATGGGCAGTAGTGCAGTGACAGCCCTATCCTGAGTCTATTTTCCCACTCCTGTCTCAGCCACTATTGCCTGGGAACATGTACAGTAAAGTCCTCCAGTGCTGCATTGCTGGATTTGCAAGCTCCATCAAAAGACAAAGTAATCTGCTGCTTTCCTGCTTTAGTCATTGCCATCAAAAATTAGAATACTTCTGGAGCAAAATGATCATGCTGCTGCTGCTGCTTAAATCAAGTTATTGCTGTTTATTTCAACAGTGCTTAGGGGAGCCCATCTAGTGTGTGCCCACCATGCTTTGTAGCCAAGACATGCCCCCTGGATACATGTTTGTCATTTACAGTGCATTTAGTTACTTATGCAACTCCTGGACCAGATGTAGCAAGGTCCAAGAGCACAATCTGCTGTGGCTACTTCCATTGGTTATCTCAGCTAAATGGCTAACACCAGATGATAATCCTCTCCTGGTGTCCAGTGGGGCTTGTCTTAGTCCAGGGGTAGCATTTGTGTCTAAGAGTATGGTGGTATTTCTTGCAATAGGGTCCCCTGCAACACTGAAAACCAAAATATACATACCGACATATTTTTAAGCAGCCGTGAAACAAAATGGGGCAAAACATGATATCCCGTCTTAAGGGTGATGTAATAAGGGCACATAGAACAAGGGAGCACAGGACTATTGAGCACAATCTACTATGCCTATGGTGGAGGTGATTATATATTTTAGGGGGGTGCAGGGGATGCAGCCCCCCACAACAGGTCATGTGGGGGGCAAAGCCCCCCACTTAAAAAACACATAAACAGTGGCATGCTGTGTCTGTGTGCACCATTTCCTGGTGCCGTCCCACTGTATGCCCTTATGCCGGCACCTTAAAGGACATTGCAGTAGTCGACCACCCACTGTCATGGGTGAACTGCAGAAAATTTGACCCTATCTTTTAAGAAATAATGACCAAACATCCAGTCATTTCCTGGTGATTAATGACCAGCTGGGGGGCCTGGGGCCTGATTTAGTAAAAATTAGGGTCCCAGCACCAAACTCCCTAAGTTTGCTGCAAGTCATCCTGTGTGCCAAACAACTGGTGCACACAAGGGGAATGCCACAAGCTGTGGAAGTTTCAGGAGGCAGTTGTGGCCAAGGGGAGGGTTGGGGACTCACTAGCCATGCCAGCAAATGACAGCAGGGCCCATGGAGGGGAGGATCAGGTGGATAGGGGTGGGAGGTGATGAAGGACCCTGGAAGGGACAGGGCATGTCAGGCTCAGTGCCATGGACTGGGTGTGGAGGGTAGGAGCTGTTGTATGACTAATGGTGGAGGGGGCTTGGAGGGCATGCCCCATTACTGCATAAGTGCAGTGACAGTCTGTTGGGTGCAGAATATCCACAGATGTCTGCTGGTGGTGGCCACAGTAGGGGGCACAGACCACTGCCTACCATGCCAGGACACTCCAATCATCACACAGACTATTAGATCAGCGGCTAGGTGGTCTAACTCTGGCAGCCTATGCACCAGTCAGAAGGGTTTACAGAATCCCAATTAAGGGGGATACTGCAGCGCTGCCCTGGTGCAAGCCCCTCCCACCTTGCTGGATGGGTATGTCTGTCACAGGGACAGTGCAAGCCTGGGCTGGCACAGGTGGTCACCCAGTTGGTGCAGGGGGTGTCGTAAAATCAGGAATGGTGCATGGTGCAGTGCAAGATGCCCTTGTATCAGTTTTTTTTGACACAAGCACTGTACACCATTCTCCATGGTTAGAAATTCTGGCCCAAGGTGTGCAGCATAAGAGGTACCTAGAAAAGTACATTTGTCAGATAAGCCAATATTTGCATTCATTGCAACTGAAACTACAGGTTGCTTTTTGGAAAAACCTTTTTCATTGCACTGTTCATACCTCTCAACCTTTTGTCCCCCAAATGTGGAACATTGCCTCTCAAAATGTGGAACAAATGGACAAAATGTAGAACACTTAATCAAATCTTTACCTAAGAAGCTCAGAACACTGTTAATATGTTTACATTTAAAGTCTGTTATTAATTGAATAGCATATTTTTTGCATCATTTATTATAGATCTTTGCTTTAAAATGTTAACATTGAACGCAGGACAGGTCCTCACAATGTGGAACAGGGAGCTTTTGTGAAGTAAAATGAGGAACGTTCCTCCTAATGTGGTACAGTTGAGAGGTATGACACTGTTGCTTTAACTCCCAGGTGTACTCTGGTCTGTTTTCCCCTTTTCTGTCAGAGCAGTAATAAATCACACTAGAAAGTGATAAGTGGTTGTCACAAGATAAGTAGGGTAAGTTGTGGAGAAACTTTCTGAACTTGTATTTTCTTATTGTCTGTAAGGTAATTTGAAAACACAGTAGCCCACATTTTAAGGCCCTTAAAGTAGAGCTGTGTTTTTGCCCTATAGTGTGGTGGCTATCTGACTAGTTGAAAATTGTTTGGCCTGGGGCCTCTGATAGGTGATAACTTGGAGGAGGGGCTGAGCGAGTCAGAGTTCTGAGTGCAAGTTGGTTTGGTTGCTGCATTAAAACAGTCTGTGTGTGTTACAGACAGGACTTGAGGAGTTTTTTTTGTAACGAGACAAGTGGGGCAAGTTGTGAGGAACATGCTAAACTTGTGCTTTTCCTTTTGTCTGTAAGGTAATTTGAACGCACAGTTGCCCGCATTTTAAGGGCCATAAACTTGAGCTGTGTTTTTGCCCTGTAGTTTACAGAAGAAAGTCTTTTTTTACCCTATTGTTTTTTGTAGACACAGAGTGTCACAAATACACTCTGCAGGTCAGGCCCTCTGCTGCCACAGTGCCAACCTCAGAGTGCAATAGTGTGAACAGGTAACAGACAAGGTAACTCTCCTGTCTGCTTTGGGTCTGAATCACCTTAAGCTTTGAGTTCTGGAGGGATTCAAACTGTGAACCTTATGCTAGCATACCCAATTATAGGCTCAGTTATGGACCCTCTTCAGGACTGCAGTACAATCTTTCACCAGGGGCATCCAGCCAGGTTTCCAAAATGAACCCTTAAAATTCTATAAAGAGACCTTAGATATATTCTTACCTTTTAGCTTAGTAACACAATCAAGCTTTTAACAGCTGTCAGACTTAACCACATATACATCACATGCAAAAAAGAAACTGAAGACACACCCAGGCAGTATTTCAAAGAAATGGTTGTTTACTAAAAATATGATAAAATGGTAATATTAAACCAGAACAACATATCACACAGCGTACAATCGTGTAAAATAAAAAGGACATTTCAGAACAAACACTCCTACCACATACAGTTAATTCCTTTCTAGCTATTACCTTTCCAAGTGCTTTCCAAGTCAGAGTCTACAATCATATGTCACTATCCCATATACAATGTTTCATTTTTAACTCTATCTAGCCCCACCCACTTTTGATGAGGTCAGCTAGAACCTCCCTTAGATAATTTTTGACATAAGTGTCTCTGAGGATGTGAGTTATTGCTTTGAAAAACCTGCAGCTTGCCATTTCCCAAATATGATAGTCTTTAATTAAACATTTCTCTTTGAACTTAACAATCCCACACTCGGGTCCTCTTGGGCTGATTTCCTGTGCTAGTGTGATTGGAGGGATTTTATGACTCTTCACACATTTCTAGTTATATGCTAAAAGGAGAAGAACCAGCCTAATTACCCTACCTCCTGTAATGTCATAAAACTCACATTTGGTTTTCAACTTCAAAAGCCTGAGCAGATCATAAAAGGGCAATAAAATACCCTTCTGTAAGGAAGTCTTAATTAACTGGTTCTTCTGGTCTGTTTTACAATATCCTGTAGTTTTCAGCTGCTGACCTTGAAAGTTAGAGGCCAAATCTCTCACATACTGACATTTCATAACAGACCATTTATTTATAATATAAATATCATACAGATAATCAGAAGCAGGGGCACAGCATCACACCGAGTACCAAAGGAACAACCCTGCCACCCACCCCCATTTCCCAACCACCCTGGTGTGCTGCCTTTATAATGAAGGGCCAAGCCACACCTACTTAAAGATACAGGAACAGTTAGGCGCACACAGCACAAGCAATAGCCTAACTGGTATATAGGCAGAATTACAAAGGGTGTAACTAGCAACTAGGTCCACAAAGACACATACTACAGGAGGAGAGAGAAGTTGCAAGTCACTACAGAAGGAGAGAAAGACAGGATGAAAAGGAGAAGGGGAAACATTTTTAGGAGGGTGGGAATATCATCAAGCATGGGATGATGCAGGGAATGGTGCAGTGCTCTGGCTGTGGTGCAGCAGTCTTCAGAAAAACATTCTGGTTACTGCGGTGCTGCCCCATTTGCAGGCACCTCTCTGGGCTGAGGGCAGAGGCTGTCAGTCTCTGGGCTGAGCTGGCAGGAATACTGGGGACCTTTGCCCCCATCCAGAGGCCACCAGGTCCCCAGCCAATTCCACAATAGCCACCCAGGCAGATGGCAGGATGGACTACAGTGGGTTCATCAAGGTTCAGGGTAGGGGGTCAGAGACTCATCCCCTATCCAGTCCAGCTCATGAGCCCCTACACAGTGTTGGAGGAATGGGAGAATGCTGCAAAGGAACCTGATGCTGAGACTGGGGGGTGAGAATCCTCCAGTAAGGATACCCAGTGGCAGGAGGAAAAGAACCCCATAGGAAGAAGAAATTACTCCTGTTGGGGGACTCAGTTGTCCAGGGAATGGATTTGGGCACAGATAGTAGAGGGGAAAGGGAGGTAAAGAGCCTTCCAGGAGGCACAACTTGGAAGGTGGGGAGAACATCCATAGGATTGCTGAAGCTGTGGCAAGGAGGGGAGGGCTGGAAGTCATTATCCACTTGGGGACAAATTACCCATTCAAGGATAAAGCAAGCTTGGAGCAGGTGAAGGAGGACTTTACAGTGTTGGGAGGGTGCCAGGGAAAGGTAGCAAACTCTGTGACATTTTTGGAGGTGCTGCAAGTCCATGGTGGCAGGGGATAGGAATCTCCACATTAGTAACTTTAACACATGTTTGAAAGACTGGTGCAATGAGAAGGGTTTATGGCTTCATTGGGGACTGGGGACCTACCTGTAGTGATGCAGCCCTGTACAGTGGGGATAGACTGCATCTGTCCAGCAAGGGGAAGGCAGCTTTCAATGGATGGTGTGATGCTTTGGTGATAAGCATTTAAACTAGCTGGGGGGAGGGCAACAGCAGCAGGGATAATCAGGCAGCCCAGCCCAACATGGTGGAGAAAGCAGAACAATGGAGCAGGAAGAGAAGCTGATATCAAGGCCATTGGGGTTGGGCAGAAAGGAAGAAAGGGATTGGGAACACAAGAGAATAATATCAAGGAAGGGGGAAGATCCAGGGGACCAAAAACAGGAAAAGAGAGAGACAGGTCAGGCAGTAACACTTGGAAGGTCATGGTGACAAATTCATACAGCCTGGGAAATAGAGTCCCAGATATGGAGGCCTTAATAACTGAAGCAGACCTGGACATAGTATCAATAACTGAAACCTGATACACAACTAATCATGAGTGGGAAACAAATGTGCTAGGATATGTTCTATTCAGGAGGGATAGGGAGGGGAAGTAGCCCTATAAGTCAGACAGGGTATAATGGCAACACAGGTACAGGGTAGGCAGGGGGAGGTCGAGGCACTGTGGTCACCCTTTAACCTGAACATGACACAGCGATACACACAGGGGTGATATACAGGACTCTAGGACAGGAAGAGGAACTGGACAGGGAGCTAGTGGAGGAAATGCATAAGATGGCAATGAAAGGGGAAATTCTACTGATGGGGGACTTCAATATGCCAGATGTGGATTGGAACACCAGTGTAGCTGCTTCAGCCAGAAGTAGAAACATCCTTGATTCACTCCAGGAAGCTGGACTCAGGCAACTTGTGTTTGATACTACCAGAGACAGGGCAGTTCTGGATCTAGTAATGACCAACGGGGATCGAATCACAGATATCCAGGTAGATGTTAACTGTGTTAACAATGTTGCATGGTTCAGCATAGGGGCAGAGACTCACTCAAGTTATGCTAGGACAAAGGTTTTGGATTTCAAAAATGCTGACTTCACTAAACTGGAGAAGACTATCCAAAGAGCCCTGGAGAGAACAGGTGCTGGAAGGGGAGTGAAAGAATAATAGAAGCATCTAAAGGAAACCTTACTGGAAGTAACAAACCAATGCATCAGACTGGTATCCAAAGGCAAGAGAAGAAGAAAGCTACTGTGGTTCTCAAGAAAGATGGCAGTAAAGGTCAGGACAAAAAGGAAAGGGTTCAGGAATATAAGGAGACCAAAAGGGAGGAGGACAGGAAGGAGTACCGAGAGTGTCTAAAAGAAGCAGAAAAGGCAGTAAGGAGAGCAATGGCACATCCTGAGGAAGGTTTAGCACAGTCAGTTAAAAAAAGGGACAAGACATTCTTCAGATGCATCGGCCAAAAGAGGGAAAAACAAGGGGGGGGATTGCAAGGCTCAAGGGAGAGGGAGTGGGAGAGGAATGCAAGAAGGGTGACATGGAAAAAGCAGAAATACTTAATAAATATTTCTGTTCAGTATTCACAGAAGAGGGGGAGGTACACGGACCACAGCAGTACAGCAGTTGCCAAGGGGGTAAGAGGTGGACAATAGTCCATTCACTGGGGAAAGAGCTCTGCAGGAGCTCACTAAATTGAAGGTGGGAAAAGTGATGGGACCAGATGGCATACACCCAAGGATATTAAGAGAACTGTGAAGGGAGGGAGTAGAACCTCTGGCAGCCATGCTCACCAAGTCATTCAACATGGGGTGGTACCAGAGGATTGAAGGAGGGTACAAGTGGTCCCTCTATACAAATCCGGCAGCACGGAGGAGGTGGTCAACCTTACCTTATTAGTGGGGAAGATCATGGAGACATTGCTTAAAGAAAGAATAGTGGTGTATCTAGAAGCCATCAGAGCCCAGGACCATATGCAACACAGATTTACAGCGGGGAGGTCATGTCAAACATATCTGGTTGATTTCTTCAAATGGGTGATAAAGGAAGTAAATCATGGTGGGGCAGTGGAAGTTGCTTACCTTGATTTCAGCAAAGCCTTTGACACCATCCCACATAGGAGGCTGATAAACAAGCTGGGTAGGCTGGGCATGGGGGACAGGGTGGTAAACTAGTTTAGAATTTGGCTAACAGACCGGAGGCAGAGGGTGAATGGTAAATGGAGTGCAGTCTGGGGAGAGGGGAGCGACAAGTGGGGTGTTTTAGGAATTGGTCCAAGGGCCTGTCCCGTTCAATGTCTTCATTAGCAACATTGTAGAAGGGCTGGAGAAGGTGGTCTGCTTGTTTGCAGATGACACCAAGATCTGTAACAGATTGGATACCCCTTTAATGAGGAGGGACTTGGGGAAGATTGAAAAATAGTCTGAGGACTGGCAACTGAAGTTTAATTAAAAAAAGTGCAAAATTATGCACCTGGGACACAGAAACCCTGGAGAATGCTACAGGATGGGGGGTTGCTGCCAGTCACAAAGGAAGAAATGGAACTGAGGGTTATTATTTCAGACAACCTGAAAAGGGCAAGGCAGAGTGCTAAGTCAGCTGGAAGGGCAAGTGGCATGTTGGGATGCATAGGCAGGGGTATCACTAGCAGAAGAAAGAACGTAGTGATGCCATTATATGAAACCATGGTCAGAAACTTTCAAGTTTCTCAAGGGTACAAACAAGGTGTGGGGGGGAAACATTTTCTAATACAGAAGGAGCACAAGAACGAGGGGGTATGACATGAAACTGGACAGTGGGAGGTTAAGAAGAAATGTGAGGAAGTTCTTCTTCACAGTGAGGGTGGCGGACGCATGGAATTGTTTTCCTCAGGAGGTGGTGGGAGCGAGCACCGTGGATGGATTCAAGCATGCTACGGACAGGCATAGGGGAATCACAGACGCACAGCAGTGGGTGGATCAGAAGCAGTAATATACTACAGGGGCCTATAGGCAGACTAGATGGGCCAGGCAGTCCTTATCTACTGATAATTTCTATGTTTCCATGTTGTCAAGTTTGTAAACATATTTACAGTTGCACACATGGGATTACAATATCTGAACCATTGCCTTGATCAGCACTGTAAGACAGGTTGTATCCTTATCCCAGACATGAGACAGACCCTTAAAGAGGAAAAGTTAGCCAACTCAGTTAAGAAGGGAGATAAAACCTTTTATAGGTACATTAGGGAGCATAGAAAGGTTAAGGGAGGGATAGTGAAGATTAATAAAGGAGAGGGGAGGTGGGAAGAGGGAGACAGTGAAAAGGCAGAGATACTGAATAAATACTTTTGCTCAGTATTCACAAAAGAAGAAGAGGAGGAGTTACCTAAACCAAACAGTAGAAGCACTCTGGATAGTGGGGTTGACGCCAGTCCATTTACAGAAGAAAGAGTACTGAAAGAACTCCTAAAACTCAAGGTGGACAAAGCAATGGGGCCTGATGGGATTCACCCTAGAATCCTAAAAGAGCTAAGGGAGGACCTAGTGACACCACTAGCCACACTTTTAACAAATCATGGGAAGATGGGGTGGTACCTGAAGACTGGAGGCGGCAGATGTGATTCCTCTTCACAAAAGTGGGAACAAGGCAGAAGCAGGAAACTACAGGCCTGTTAGTTTGACCTCAGTGGTGGGAAAATGATGGAATCACTTCTGAAAGAAAGAATTGTTGAGTACCTAGAGGCCAGCGGGGCACAGGACCCAAAGCAGCATGGATTCACAACAGGAAGGTCATGTCAGATGAATCAAGCCGGTTTCTTTGACTGGGTGACCAAAGTAATTGACCAGGGAGGGGCTGTGGATATGGCCTACCTAGACTTTAGCAAGGCATTTGGCACAGTCCCACACAAAGATTAATAATCGAGTTAGGCCAGCCTGGGAGTGGGTCCCAGGGTGGTAGCCTGGGTAACAAACTGGCTGTACAACAGGACACAGAAGGTAATAGTGAATGGAACACATTCTGAAGAAAGGGGTTACTAGTGGAGTACCCTAGGCTCAGTACTGGGTCCAGTCCTCTTTAACGCCTTTATAGGTGACATTGCAGAGGGTCTGAAGAAAGGTATGCCTCTTTGCAGATGACACAAGATTTGTAACAGAGTTGATAAGTACAAGGGTTAGAAAGGATGAGAAGGGACTTGGCAGGTTGGAGGAATGAATGACATATGGCAACTTAGACTCAATGCAAAGAAGTGTAAAGTAATGCACCTGGAAACAAAAATCCAGGAGAAAGAGTACACAATAGCAGGGGAGGTACTAACGACAACAATAATGGAAAGGGATCTGGGTGTAGTCATATAAGATGACCTAAAGGTGGGTAAGCAATTGAGAACTCAGTAAGGAGAGCTAGGGATACTGGGATGCATAGGGAGGATATCACAAGTAGAAAAGGGAAGTGGTTATCCCTCTATACAGACAGTTGGTGAGACCCCATCTGGAGTACTGCGGCAGTTTGGAGACCCCATCTATGTAAGGACATAGACAGGATGGAAGCAGTCCAGAGGAAGGCAAAAAAATGGTGCAGGGTCTACATCAGAAACCATATGAAGAGAGACTGAGAGAGCTTAATATGTATACCCTTGATGAAAGGAGGGACAGCGGGGACATGATAGAAACATTTAAGTACCTGAAGGGAATCAACAAAGTCCAGGAGGGTAGCATCTTTCAGAAAAAGAGATGTGTAAGAACAAGGAGGCACAATTTAAAGTTAGAGGGGGGACGGCTCAGGGGTAATGTGAGGAAATTCTTTTTCAAGGAGAGAGTGGTGGACGCATGGAACCGCCTTCCTGGACAGGTTGTGGGGTCTAACACCGTGGGGGAATTCAAACATGTACGGGACAGACATAAGGCAATTATAGTGGGGGGTTGCAGGAAGTAGGCTGTTGGTTACCTAGAATCTGCAGCTTATCCAATAGGTAGGGAAATGGGCAGACTGGGTGGGCCAAGTGGTCCTAATCTGCCATCAAAGTCTATGTTTCTATGTTTTTATGTTACCACAATGAAAACTTCAAAAAACATAATAATTAGGTACAATTCTGCCTGCTTTCCACTTATATTTCAATTTTTCTCTTCTCCATTATTTATTACTAAGTAAACTTGCATGAATATATGAGTTGCATCCCTCAGAGCTCCTTTAGTGTCCATCTGCCTCTGTAGCTTAATCCCTACTTCAAGTCACAATCCCGTCGTGACATCACAATCTGTTGCCATGGAAATTACTGTAATATCACAAGAAGTGCTCTGTGACTTCAGGTAGGGAGAAAGCAGTAGGAATAGATAAACTCTTCAGGGGAAAAGATCCTGTTTCCATACAGATGACCTCAGTAATAAATAATGGGGAGGAGGAATACAGCTCTAATAGGAAATACAAGCTGGACTGTATCTAAATATTAGATGCTGTTAAAGTTCTGAACATGTCACCAGCTCTTTAAGGTCCCTTGGTTAAGTTTGTACCCTTAATTAACAAATCCTCAGGAGCCCAATGACTCCTCCTATTCCTAGTAATTCATCAGTGGGTGAGGTTAGACGTCAGGACAGAGCCTCTCCTACTCCGTCTCTGTTTTTAACATATTGTATATTCCACCTTACTCAGAGCTGTGGGCACACACTTTTATCACATACTATATGACACTACAGCATCTGTTCAGTTGTACAGAAGGCAGCACCACTGTGGAGACTCACACAAGCGATTATTGCTGTGATGGCCAACCAGGCACTTGCTGCTTCACACCAACCAGACGGTCTCTCCAGTGTTTATTCCAGCTTTGGATTCCCTGTACAAATAGGCTCATCTCCTACAGTACCTGTATCAGAAGCTTAATCTGGTACCAGACCACTTACCAGCTTCATCTTAGTTAGCAGCATCTATCCTGCATAGGACCATAATCATGCCACAAAAGGTGAACATCAACTGCACTGTAAGGCCAGTAGGATCATCTCTTAAAAGGCAGCATTTTGGATTCTCACACTTTTCCTATGTCTTCTTTACACTTGCACCAGAATTAATAGTGATCTACACTAAAGTCCTCCTGAATCCAGATCCATAGAATATTCCCTACTGTCCTGGTGTCTCTCCCTGGAGGCAACCAGATGACTAGACAATGAGTTATTTTGTTCTCACACACTGGATCCATGGGCAGCTACTGTATGTGAGAGGCCCATACCTCTTCAGGTGGCCTGGCAAGTGACTTGAGGCAAGGGTGCACCAAAGGCAGGCCTGTATCCTCCTATCACTAAGCAATCTTGATACTTCTAATCCATGCTAAAAACAGGCATTCCTTTTTTGTAAATATATTTTATTAACAAGAATGTGCATCACATACATGACATTCATCTGAATTATCACAGAAGCATGAGTTAGGAGTCATAAACAACAGTTTTATCACTAATTTTAATCCAGAGATTCCCCCTCCCACCCCCCGGTTCAGCCTTGAGGAGTTCTGGGGTCTCCTACCATCTCCCGATTCCTGCAAACTGTAGTGCTGCTAACAGAATTCATTGGATAGGCTGGTCGACTGGGGTCCCTGGAACTCCTCCCATCCATGTTCCCTCTGCTTCTGTGGCTCCTCTCCCTCCCCTAACATGTGCGAATTCTGTGGCACCAAGGTTGGGTCAGCAGATCTCCACAAGTACCATACCCTCAGGAATGCATGCACTAGGGCCATAAGACTCGCCAAACCTGAATACTTCTCAGTCTTTTTTCATTCTAACATCAACCACCCTTTCAAATTTTCAGAGGTCATTCATTCCCTCTTCTCCTCACTTACACAGGCTCCCATACCAGTACTCAAGGTAGGAAGCACCTCCCTTTCTGACCCACCTTCTGTTGCAAATGCATTCAATACTTTTTCACTTCCTGCAGTTCATCTCTTCTTCTCTCCTCCCCTCCACCATCACCTCCCCTCTAGACTTCCTTGGCCACCGCCTGTTTCTCCTTCTCACCATTCTCCTTGTCTGATGCCCTGAAGGCCCTTCTAGCCCCTAAACCCCTGCAAGGCAAAAGTCCAGATAGCGCAACACCAAACTAGTTCACCTTTCAGCCCCTGCTGTCACCTCTCCACTTGCCTCACTTTTAAACCTATTATCCTAATGAGCATCAATGTCTGAAGCCTGGAAGCTTGCCACAGTCATCCCTTTCCCTAAAGGTGGTGACCCCTGTAACCCAGGTAATAACCACCCAATCTCCTTGCTCCCAATGCATGCCAAACTTAAGAAGCACATTGTACTTTTTCAGCTCTCTCCTTTCCTCGACTTCTCTTCCTTTTTCACCCCTTACCAGTCTGGTTTCTGGAAATTCACCTTCATCACTACCTCCATCCTACAGCTTTCTAACTCAATACTCTCAGGTATGATCAGGGCTATATAACTTTGGCAATATCTGTTGACCAAGCCAAGGTTTTTGACATGGTATCCCATCCCCTCCTACTTGCCAAACCAACTCAAGCAGGCTTCTCAGCTCTTACTACTGACTGGTTCCACTCCTATTTAGAAGGCAGGTTGCAATCAGTCAAAATTGGTGACTCCCGATCCCTCCCACTTCCCATTAGTACTGGAGTCATGTAGAGCTTTGTATTTGGCCCGCTTCTGTTCTCAGGTCTTCTTAAATGATCTCCCTGCTGCCTGGACCTACTCCTCTATTCATATGTATGAGGATGACACTGTCCTGTCCACTTCTGGCCCTTCCCCCTCAGATGTGGTAGCAAAACTCCAGCATGTGGAGCAGAGTACTCTAGCAGCCTCTGCCAGGAGTAGAGATATCATTGACTCCCTACATTGGACACTCTTGAGACAGCTAGTCAGGGAACCTACTACTGAAGGGGCAGTACTGGAACTGAATATCACAAATGAAGACAGAGTGGGAAGGGTTTCAGTGGGAGAAAGCCTAGGCACAAGTGACCATAATAGAGCATGGCTCACATTAATTACAGCACCAGAAAGGAAACACTAAAGTTCTAGATTTCAGGAACGTGGACTTTAACAGCATGGGAGACTACCTAAAAAACTCTTGTAGGGGTAAGATATCTGGAGGGAGTGGAAGAAAAATGGGCAGAAATAAAGGGGACCATAGTAGATGCCACAAATCTCTACATCAGACAGGTCAGCAAAAAAAAAAACAGGAAAAACAGAATAACTCTGTGGTTCAGTAGGGAGTTTGCAATAAAGGTAAGGGTGAATAGAGCAGCATTCAGGAGATACAAACAGATGCCAAGGGAGGAAGATAGAGAAGAATATCAGGAAAGGAAAAATACGGCATGAATTGATGTCAGGAGGGCAAGGTGAGGACTGAAGGGAATATAGCCCAATCAGTTAAGATAGAGGATGAACTTTCTGTATGTACAATATGTGAGCAAAAGGAGGAAGACAAAGGGTGGGATAGTTTGGCTGAGGGATAAGGGTGGGGAGACTGTGGAGGGAGATCAGGAGAAGGCCGCTATCCTAAATTGCTACTTTTACTCCATGTTCATGGTGGAGGGGGCGGGGAAAGGAAGGCAGATTGGGGAGAGGGGAAATGCTGTGAAGGGGTAGAGATGGGTGAAAATTGGCTGTAGGGAAGAAGGCAAGGGTGATTGTTAATGGAGTTCCATCAGGGGAAGGAAGGGTGACTAGCAGGGTACCACAGGGGTCAGTACTTGGTCCGTTCCTGTTCAATATTTTCATAGGGGACATTGTGGAAGGGCTTGAGGGGAAGGTCTGTCTATTCACAGGCAATACAAAGCTTTGCAACAGAGTATACACTGTCAATGGGGTAGAACAAAATCAGAAGGGATTTGCACAAACTAGAGAAGTGATCAAAAGTGTGGAATTTGAGCTTTAATGCCAAAAAGTGTGAAGTTATGCACTTAGGAAGAAGAACTCTAAAAGCAGAGTACAGTGATAGAGTAAGTGATAGAGCAGGAGAGGGACCTTGGTATAATCATATCTAATGATCACAAGGTGGCTAAGCAATGTGAGAGAGCAGTAGCAAGGGTGAGTAGAATGCTGGGATGCCTAGGCAGTGGTACTATGAGCAGAAGGAGGGAGGATGTGCCACCCCTGTACAAACAGCTGGTGAGGTCATACATTGAATACGGTGTCCTGTTCTGGAGACGTTACCTCAGGAGGGAAGTGGATAGAGTGGTGAGGGTCCAGAGGAGGGCAACAAAAATGGTGTGAGGACTCATCCATTTGACATACAAGGAGAGGCTGAAAGACCGTAACATTTATACATCGGAGCAAAGGAGGGAAAGGGGGGACATGATAGAGACATTTAAGTACCAAAAGTGTATAAACAAGGTCTCCAAGAGCAGTTTATTCCAGAATAAGAGGCTCTCAAGGACAAGGGGTCATGACATGAAGCAAGAAGTAGGAACTTCAAGGGAAACATATGAAAACACTATTTCACAGAAAGGGTAGTGGAAGGGTGGAATGCACTCCCTGAAGAAGTGGTGGGGGACAAAACAGTGACGGGATTCAAGGTTGCTTGGGATAGATACAAGGGAATTCTGGAGAGGGGGCAGGGGAGGAAATTACCTGGATCACCTGGGTGTCACATCCACCTCTGGACCAGAGGGTTATGGGTTCTCATCCCACACCAGGATTGGACTCATACCTAAAATGCTAGCACCTTAGTGCAGTATTAGGGAGTACTGTACTGCTGGGGTGAGCTGTTCTTCGGATGAGATGTTAAACTGTGATCCCTTTTACACATCTTTGTGTTGTCCTGGTGCATGTCCTAGTGGAAGTAAAAGAACCCAAGGCACTCTTTGCAGAGTAGGGGACATTCCCAGTGTCTTGGTCAATATTCACCTTGCCATAAAACCATTTCATGAAATTGTCCAGGCTGTGTGTGGGAGATGATGTACGATATGGCCGCCACTACACATTCAGTCACTTCACTACCAGTCTAGCATTGTTTGTAAGGTGCTTTGGGATGCACTGTGCATGAAAAGCACTATATAAATGTTGAGTATTCTTCTTCTTCTTCCTCCTTGGGCAACATGGAAATAGAACACTTGGGCAGACTTGGTGGGCCAGGAGGTCCTTATCTGCCACAAATTTCTATGTTTCTTTTGTTTCTATGTGTAATAGGGGTTGGACCCCCCCAAAACCATTATTGTTATTGCTCCTGGATACGTTTGGAATCAGGAGTTTATCTTTGTTTTGTTTTTGATTATGCTGAGGTATGTTTTTGTAGAACAATGGGGCTGAAATTATAATTTTCTTTCTAAAGAAAAATAAATCTATTGCAACAGTAATTCTGTCTAGCCTAACCTCTCTCTATAGCTTAATTCATTTTGCCACTTCCCAAGCTTCTTTTATTTCCCCTTCCCATAGTGTGACCACCTATGGGTAGTCTGCCTGTTGCTAGTCTTGATTTCATGCTTCTTTCTAGTATTTTTATGCCCCATGTTTACAATGTCCTCCGTATTCAAAACGCCGCCACTTTGGCGTAATCTGCATGATCAGCACGTCAGCATTGCGCGGCCAGTGAACGCCGGTAATTTTACCGTAGTGTCTTTTCACTCGTAAAGCAAACTTTTTGTTTAGTTAGCATCTGCTGGTCTGTGTGCAGATATTTGTAAATTAAAAAGGGTAAACAAGCTGTTTCAGTCCTAAAACCTCACGTTTAGGTTTTCTTTCCTTAAGCTGGAAGAAACGCTGAAACAAGGGTAGCGTTTGTAGCCTGAAGAAACACTGGAACATATACAGCATTTGTAGCCTGCTTCCTTTTGAAAGTACTGTTTTAAACAAGGGGAATACAGCATTTGTTGTTATGCTTAAGTGAAACACCTTTTAAATCTATAATACTATGTCCTAGGAAAATTGTTAATTTTTTAGTTGTTTTTTAACCAGGTATAGCACACTAAGCTGAAAGCTTTTTTTACAGGAGCGACCTGGGAGCAAGGGAGTTAAGAATAATTCTTATCACTTCACATATTTATTTTGAATAAAGCCAACCTGCAGCTGTCTTTGTAGAGCTGCTTTCCAGTCCATTCTCTCACCTTTCTATAGAGCTGGCCAGCCCCTTTTCACCCTTATTATAATAAAAGCTGATGGGAGGAGCCTGTCGTATTCAGACAACTGTTAAATAAAAAAAAATTGGTATTTTTTGTTTGTTTCAAAGTTGATTATGGATTAAACAATGAAAGAATGCCTAAATTAATCTTGAATCCACATTTAACACATTTAAAACATTGTATACAAGTATATCTTTTATTAGGGAGGCGCTTAAATGTGTCAGGTGAACTAAAGTCTGTTTAAAAAAGAGAATCTGAAGGGAATCAGACAGAGTGTGGTAGGAAGGCAAACCTACCGGAGGTCTAGCATGCTTCTAGACAGAGAGCCTCCAGTGATGTTAACTGTTGAGATGCTGTAAATACTTATTTTGTTTTGGTCTATTTTATTTTCTGCTCTTAAAGTCCATTTTATTTTATCTGCTTAGAGAATAAATTTTATTTTAAATTTTCTGCATCCTGACTGCATACTGGACTCCATTTGTTCCCACGTGTACATTTGCTGTCAGAAGTGGGATATAAAGAAGGTGAGGCAATCTTCTTGTGGATATTGTCCTGTGATATCATGGAAGAGCAGAACAAGCAGGGGAAGATGGACGCACCCATGCCTGAGGGAGCATGGAGCAGGACTATGGTTGATAAGTTCCAGCTTCCCTTAGCTGCTGGTTTGGGCGATGTCAGGTGGAAGGAGACTGCAAAACAGATGAAAGTAGAGGGTGCCACTGGGGATGAGGACAACAGTTCCATAGAAGAACAGGAAGAAAAAGTACCTCCCTCTGATATACATGACCTGCTTAGATAGCTGTGCCTGA
This sequence comes from Neoceratodus forsteri, assembly GCA_016271365.2. NCBI lineage: Eukaryota > Metazoa > Chordata > Ceratodontiformes > Ceratodontidae > Neoceratodus > Neoceratodus forsteri. The sequence continues at coordinate 834,187,327 of CM057456.1, read as the reverse complement.
AACAGATTTACCTAGAGAAGCAAAGTGAAAGAGATCAACTACAGAATGAGACCAGGTGGGTGGAGACCCTTAAAGCTATTCAGACCATGGGAACTGTCAGGCCCAACCCACCTAGTGGTGGGCCCAAGGACATTAAATTATCAAGGTTACTGGACAGCGATGATATCAAGGCATACATTACAACATTCGAAAGGGTGGCAATAGCGTGTGGATGGTCCAGGAATCAGTGGGTAATTCGACTAGCCCCGCATCTTACAGGCAAAGCTCAGTTAGCCTATAGTCATGTGGAGACTGGGAATGTGACAAATTATGATTACGTCAAACAAGCGATATTGAAACGGTATGATATCAGCACACCAACATACCATCAAAGGTTTTGAACATTTCGATACCATACTGCTGACTCTCCACAGGGAGCTTATGTTCGATTACAAGACCTTTGTACTAAATGGCTAAAAACCCACAGTGTGTACTATGATGCAAGTGATAGAATCTGTTGTCCTAGAACAGTTCATAAAATACTACCTCATGAAGTCCAAATGTGGGTAAGAGAACATAGATCTGACACAGCAGAGAAAGCTATTAGCTTAGCTGAAGACTTTGTGACAGCTCGCCCACAACGTTAGAAGGGGTCTCATGGGATAAACCCCTCCCCGACCACAGTAAGACACCCTTCTACTACTCCTTCTACTAATACCTCTGGTAGTTCCTCATATGAAAAAATGGATACAAGACCTTATAACCCTGACATCATTTGTCGAGATTGTCAGGCTAAGGGACACATTGCCAGATTTTGCCCCAAAAAGAAATCTGACCCCCTCTCATCTGGCTTTAGAAAACTGGGGACAATATACTGTGACTGTTAACATTGAAGGGGATGATGTGACTGCTCTAATTGAATTGGGAAGTAAGCAGACCCTAGTACATACTGATGTACTTGGTGGCACCCCGCCAGAAATGAGTTTTGAAAAAACAGGGGTTACTTGTGTACATGGGGACACTCATTTCTATCCCTTTCAAGAAGCAACTATTACTGCGCAAGGCACTGTGCATCACCTGATGATAGGGGTGATTTCAAGACTACCCGTACCTGTGATCTTAGGTCACGATTTTCCCATATTTAAGAATTTATTGACTGCCTGCTCATCAGTTTCTGCCATGACTACTCAGGCATTATAAGAACAAGCTAACAGTGAACTATTTCCATTTGATGACACATTGTTTGAGGCTCCTGGGAAGACCACTACGTCTAAGAGGCAGAGAAGATTAGATAAATGGAACTGGAATAAGGCAAAGGACTCAAGTTGTAATGATGTTATGATGAAAATTGTAATGCTAGAGTCTTTTATTAAAGATCAAAAAAATGACCCTACACTAACACTCTTGTTTTCACAGGTTGTTCCTGAGGGGGTAGAAGGCACACCTTCAATGTACAGAATGCAACAGGGCAAGCTGTATAGAGTTTGTGTGAATCCTAAAACTGGAGAAACTGTTGACCAGTTAGTGGTCCCTAGTCAGTATAGAGAACAACTGATATTTTTGGCACATGGTGTACAATGTGAGGGCCACGCAAGGAGAGAGATAGAACTCTAAAGAGATTGTTATACAGATTTTTTTGGCTTGGCATTCATAGCCAAGTAGCTGAATATTGTAAAAGTTGTAGCCAGTGCCAAAGGGTGGTACCTGTTACAAGGAAAGACAAAGTTCCTCTTCAGCTATTACCATTGGTTACTGCCCTCTTTGAAAGGATGGCCATGGATGTCACAGGGCCCCTTCCCAAAAGTGTGAAAGGCAACAGGTTTGCTTTTGTATTGTGTGACTATGCTATAAAACATCCAGAATCTATTCCTCTATGAACTGTGACAGCTGATAAGATAGCAGAGGAACTGCTAAAGGTATTTAGTAGAGTAGGCATACCTAAAGTTATTCTAACTGATAGATTTACTAACTTTTGCTCAGCCATTTTGAAATGTCTCTACCAAGCCCTGGGGGTAGAACCTATTTATACATTACCATATCACCCCCAGACTGATGTTTTAGTCGAGCACTTCAATAAAATGCTCAAAAAAAGGATACAAAAATATGTGGAAGATGAAGGTAAACACTGGGACTTGTATCTACCATTGTTGCTTTTCGCATATCGGGAGGTTCCTTAAGCTTCATAGAAACATAGAAACATAGAATTTGACCGGGTTCAACCGTGATTCAACCGGGTTCTCGCCTTTTGAACTGCTATATGGCAAGAATCCCAGAGGCCTCCTAGATTTGGTCAGGGAACAGTGGGAAGATATCACTGCCTGGAAAAACCATACCGCTCTTGACTATGTAATGCAGTTGTGCCAAAGAACAACAAGGTATGCTCAAACAGCCCATGAACAAAACCAGGTTAAACAAAATTATCAGAAGGAAAAGTATGACATAGAAGTAGGCAATAAACACTTCAGTTTAGGAGGCTGTGTTCTGCTGCTACTTCCATCCTCTGATAATAAATTAACCATGAAATGGTAGGGACCTTATATGATACAGAAACATATTGACCCTGCCACATATTTGGTGGAAGTACCAGATAGAAAAAAGAAACTGAAGGTGTATCATGCCAACTTATTGAAAACATTGAATGACCGTCCCTCTGAGACTATGTATGTATGTCCCAATCCTACAGATAATGAAATGGACTTGGAATACAATAGATTAGAAAGAGAACAGTTTTCCACTGGTTTAAAGATAAACCCCTCATTGACAGAAAACCAAAAACAAGAAGTGGCCCAAATCCTAAGTCAGTTTCCCTCTATGTTTACAACTATTCCAGGGAAAACTACTGAGGTGTACCATCAGATACAGGTATCCCAAGCCACACCTATCGGAGTAAAACCCTATCATATCCCTGAGAAGGTAAAACCGGAAGTTATGAAGGAAGTTGAAAGAATGAAAACAATGGGAGTTACAGAAGAAGCTAACAGTGAAAGGGGCTTTCCAATGGTGATTGTCCCTAAAAAAGAGAGTGGGTACGAATTTGTTTGGATTTATGCAACTTAATGCAATATCTAAATTTGACGGATATCCTATGCCCCCTGTAAATGACATCATTGATCAACTCGGGCAAGCCAAATATGTCAATATACTTGATTTGACCAAAGGATACTGGCAAGGATCCGTCTTTCAGACGAGACATTAAACCGAGGTCCCATCTGCCTGGATTGGTGGTAGTTCAGGTGGATGTTAAAGATCCCATGGCACTTATCGAAAAGAGTAGGGGAATTTCCCCGATGTCCTGGCCAAATTTCCGTCATTCACTAAAAATACCAGCAACAGCTTAATCTGGTTCAAGGTCAGTTGGCATTCATCTGTATCCCCCTCCTCCGGGTCGTGCCTGAAAATAGGCAGGATTTGTCTAGTACACTTACCCGGTCAACAAAAACTAAATAAATAAATAAACAAATTCTGCTTGAAGAAACAGCCAAAGACAAAATGGCTTTTAGCACCCCTTTGGGATCATTTCAGTTCACCATGATGCCCTTTGGACTTCATGGTGCCCCAGCCACTTTCCAAAGATTGATGGACAAGCTACTGAGACCACATTCTGGATACAGTGCAGCTTATTTGGATGACGTAATAGTCTTCAGCCCTTCATGGGAAGACCACGTCAGACACCTAATTAATGTTGTAAAAACCATTACTCAGGCTGGCCTTACTGTCAGCCCTACTAAGTGTTCTCTCGCTATGAAGGAGGCATGTTATCTAGGATTTCTAATAGGTGATGGACAGGTAAAATCAGACGTAGGGAAGGTGGATGTGGTAGGTAAGAGTCCCTGTCCCATTACTAAGAAACAAGTACATTCTTTTTTAGGATTAGCGGGGTATTACAGGTGCTTTGTACCTCAGTTTGCTACCTTAGCCAGCCGTTTACTTGAATTAATGAAAAAGAACAAACCTAAAAAAATCAATTGGACTCCGGAATGTGAGGAGTCCTTTCTTGCAATAAAAGCTGCACTCTGTTCCTCTCCAGTATTAAAAAGTCTTGATTTTGACAAGCCTTTTATTATGCAGATAGATGCCTCTAATGTTGGCATAGCAGCCGTGTTGTCTCAAGTTCAGAATGGAGAGGAATTCAGTTAAAAGGCACAGGGGCAGGTGCAAAGCTGGTGAGATGGGTAGGGAACTGGCTTCAGGGAAGGCAACAGAGGGTGGTGGTGGTGGGTGGGGAGCTCTCACACCAAGGTTAGTGACGAGTGGTGTTCCACAGGGCTTAGTGTTGGTACCAGTGTTATTTGAGATTTTCATTGCAGACATATCATTGGACATCAAGAGCAAGATCAGTCTGTTTGCTGTTGATACCAAGGTAGAAGTGGTGTTGGATGACCTATGGGGATGGCAGGGGTTGCAGGATGATCTGGCAAAGCTTGAAACCTGGTCATACACCTGGCAACTGGGGTTTAATACCAAAAAGTGCAAGGTGCTGCATTTTAGGGTGAAGTACCCAAGGAGGAGTTACCAGCTGGGGGGAATGCAGCTAGCCCAGACAGAGGAGGAGAAGGATCTGGGGGTGCTCATTACAGGGTCAATGAACAACTCTGCACAATGTAGAGAGGCAGCTGCAAAGGCCAACAAAATGCTGGGTTGTTTCGCATAGGGTATATCCTCAAGGAGGGAGGAGGTGATTCTGCCACTGTATTACTGTGAATGCGACAAATTATAATTATGTCAAACTAGCGATATTGAAACAGTATGATATCCTCCCAGAAACATACTGTCAAAGGTTTTGAACATTTTGATACCATACTGCTAACTCTCCACAGGAAGCTTATGTTTGATTACAAGACCTTTGTGCTAAATGGCTACATTGCCCTAGGCTTTCCACTGCAAACTCAGCACTGCAATCTTTACAAACTCTTCTATTTCCCATCTCTTAAAGATAGGTGCCTTGCCCACAGTGCCAGCTTTGTTGCTAAATTCTGGTTTGGGTCCCTTCCCTACAACCTCACTGCTACTCTCTGCATGTCCCCATATTCTGACTACTCCCTTTGCAGTTTAGACCTCTTAAGCTTGCCCTTCCGCTCAGGTCCACAACTGCTGGCCAGTCAACCTTCTCATACAGATGCCCTAAATTGTGGAATACCCTCCCCCACCCATCTGCAATGCCAGTACCCCAGATATCTTTCTCCGCTCTCTCTGGGTTCTTACCTCCCATCCTGTAAATGCTCTTAATTCCTCTACCCCCTCGTCCACCTACCATTCATGTGATATACACCCTCCTCTGTGTGCTTATGTGTCTCAAACCTTCTCAAGATGTATCTAATTTACATCTGAATGCAACTAGTCACTCCTGATCTTTTAATTATGTATTAGGCATGATCTGCATGGTCACACAAATACTGAATTTGCTGCCTTGTCTAGTTTGCTGCCAGCTTGCAACTATATAATCTCTTTGCTTTAACTGCAATCTGCATTTTTGCAGCAGTACTATTCTGCTGTATGTACGGATTGTACCCACTTGCAATTTAATTGAAATCATTGTCTTTTATCATAATGTTCTGTTATTTATGTCTGCCCCCCAGGACACATCTGTTCAGTATGCCTTTTTAGTGAAACTTTAAATTAAATAAAAATAAAATTCTGCATGACATATAGCATCTAGGCATTCCACTGCAAGGTGAATATTTCCAATCTGTTGTTTAAGCCAGAAGCAATTCTCTCCATAGTACAGTCAATTTCAGGTGTATGCACAGAGTCGGGGAATGTGCTCCTGAACGTGCATATGTCTGAAATTGCATTTTAGCCAGACCAGCTCAGCAGACCAACTTGGCAGCTCAGTACCACAACATGAACCCTAAGGCAACCTACTATATACGTGACTAAAAAAAACCTTCACTGCATTTAAACAACTGTACTGCATAAAGAAATAGAACAACATTGGGACTGAATGAAAATGTATTACAGTACAATTGAACCATTAAAAACAGCACAAATTGTAAAACGCAGTGAGCCTTAATGTATTCCTTTTTAAAGAAAGCCATAATTTCAGTTTGGCGGGCTTGCACAGCTGGGAGCAATTCTAAGTTATACTCAAAGCTGTAAAACCAATTGAAGTTTCTGTTTTCTTTTTTTTTTTCAATAAAACATCTAATTTTCTTAACACAAGCCCACAGCTCATCAGTGGAAAGGGGGTCTCTTCTTCATCCTCCTCGACAGCATTATCTGTGACTTTTAAAATGCTGTTGCATATCTCCGTGTCAGTCAGTTCACTGAGGAGAGCTCTCTCTGATCTATGGCTAGGTAGGCAGCGAAATCAGCAGCTAGCACACTGAGAGGTGGGGCAATGGGAACAGTGCCTTTCTTTGCATTGGGACAGCCAGCCAGATGTAGGTTCAAAGGCCTCGATCCCCACAGTGGCTGCAAGATCGCTTGCCTTGTCCATCAGCATATTGCTGGTCACTGGAACACCACGATCTCTGGCAGCAGAAAACCAGTGGAACAAGGCTTCTTCAATGCAGTTATCCTTACAATTTTGTTTACGTTTTCTGTCTTTAGGACTGCTAGCACCCCAGTCATTAAGAATGCGGTCACGCTGTCTAATTATCCTCCCAATACAGGAGACTTCAGTACCAAACTGTGCTGACAAATCTTTTCGAGATGAAAAGGTTGATTTTTCTATCACCTGGACTTTCTGATCCAGTGACAACACAGTCCACTTTGTCTTGTCCATGGCAGGATGTGTATTAACTAAGCTGCCAAATCTACTGTTTAAACAGCCCATTAACGAGCACCAGCAGCAGATAATTGCAGCCAATTAACACCTAGCTTGAGGTGAATGGGCTAGTGAGCTTCTGATGGAACAACAGATTATCACTCTAAAGCACGCAGAAGCTGTCTGAGCTGTAAAAAAAGGCATAAAACTGAAAACCATGGGCATATAAACAAAAAATGCATTATGGGAGAGATAAGAAATGAATCAGGACCTGACACCGATGTGCATACAAATGGAATGTGCGTACAACAGAAAGGCATACAAGTGGAACGGACTGCATATATTTATTTAGTAACTGTCATCAACCACTAATCTCCAGTATCTGATTTGTCAGCCATTTTCAGGTGGTAGCTCGATGTGATGCTACTATCATGATTATCAGCAAGTATTTTATATGTTTGCCTTTAATAATTCTGGGATAGTGTTACAGAAGGTAAAGTTTGGGACTGAGCTGTAATCCCATACGAACAACTTCTGATAGTTCCTTCTCCAGGTAAAACTGGAGTACTAATTGCAACTCACTGTCTGTCAGAGGCTCTACCAATCAGTAGGCTCCACGGTCTGTCATTCTAGTAAACAATCCTTCTCTCTGCAGGTGGAAGAGGGTTGCAACATTTATTTCTGTAAGAGGGTTAGAAGCACCTCTTCCTGGAGTTTATCTGTGTATTTAGCTAAGGTAAAAAGGGGGAATGGTAGTGGGTAAGGGGTACTACCACATCAAGGCCTCCCCTCTTAGGTACTGTTCACTTTAAACTCCAAAGGTAGAATGAGAAAGAAACAGATACATTGAAAAGTACTTACATGCATCTCTTTTGGTCATGATGCTTTTCTTCTCTCCTGTCCCTCTCTCTGAGTTACAAGATGTCCATCTGTGAACACCCTGCCCCCTGTGAAGCATCTGCCTCCAGTTTCTATCTGTTGACTGAGCTTCTATCTTTTGGCCTCTTCTTCCGCTATATTCTTTCTGCAGGTATAATTTGTAAAATCAACGTGAGCCTGGCTGCTGGGAAATGTAACTGGGTGCTGCTACAGCCTTGCATGCTGTGCAGCACTTCACTTTTCTGAGTTTGCAGTCTTTTTAGCCATTATTGGTTGAGCCTGCACTTCAGGATTTATTTTATTTTTTTATTTTATTCTTTGGTAACCAGATAAGGCCATCTAGGCACAGGTTCCTGTTTGCAGGGGTGACCCGGGAGCACTAGGGTGGTTAAATGACTTGCTCAGAGTCACACAGTATGCGAGTGGAGGTTGTAGGAAAATCAAACCCAGGTCTGCTGAATGTAACAAGGTCATTCACAGCTCATTACTCTAACCTTTAGGCTATACTGCCAGACCCATTCAGCCCTTCCCAGTCCATCCCATCTGGTCTACCAATGTCACATGAGGCAGCTGACGGGATGCCAAATAAACAGAAAATAGAACCACTCTTTATAGTTTTCAGTGCATCAACTGGTTTTACCTGGTTTTTGAATTTCAGCATTCCTAGATTGTGGACTCCCCTATATTGCTCTCTCATGGTGAAGGTGGGTGAGAGAGAGAGAGACAGAAAGAGACAGAGAGGAGGAAGAAATGGCCACAGCCTTGGCTATGTGTATGCTATAGTATTGCCTCACTGACATTTTGCATTCTGCCAGAATTCAATGCATTTCTCTTCCTCTTCCTCTTCTGAAGATAGAGGGGGGATGGCTCAGGGACAACATGAGGAAGTATTTTTTCATGGAGATGGTGGTGGGTGCATGTAACAGCTTTCCTGAGGAGGTCGTGGGGCCAAAAACAGTGAGGGAATTCAAGAATGCATGTGGCAGACATAAGGTAATTCTTGTGGGGGGTACTAAGCAGTAGGCTGTTGCTTAACTAGGATCTGCAGCTTATCCAATATTTAGGGAAATGGGCAGACTGGGTGAGCCAAGCGGTCCTCATCTGCCATCAAAGGCTATGTTTCTATGTTATGTCTCCTTACTTTCCTGTATATGTTTCAGCATCTCCAGGATTGAAAGTAAGAGAGTGAGTTTCCCAGGTCATACCCACAAGTGTGACTGGCAAGCTGACAGACTAGACTGTCTGTTGTGCCCTTTTCTGTTCTCAGTGTCTATGTTTTTATATATTAATTTCTGTGCTTACCCTAAAGAACTGAACTACAGTATTTGCATGACAACTTTCTGTGCTGGTAGGCAGTCCCATGGGCTGACAACCCTCTGCAAGAAGTGGAATGGTTTGTTGGTGGTACAATGGACTAAGCCCACCAACAAACAATATAGTTGGAGGCAGTATAGCATAGAGGCCAAGAGCACTAAGCTGCAAACCTAGAGACCTGGGTCCGAATCCTATCAGCTCCCACTTGCATACTGTGTGACCTTGAGCAAGTCACATAACTTCCTTCTGCTCCCAGGTTGCACCTGGAAACAAATTCTGGCTTAGTGCACCTTTCCTGATTAAACAATTTTACCTTTCAAATGTTACCCTTGCATTTATCACCTCTGAGCTTCAGGGTATGTCCTACTGGAGTACAACAGATCGAGTATCACTTTCTGTTTGAGGCTGTTGATACTGTTGAGTATGCAGATGACTGAGATCATGTTCCCTCTCTGTCTGCTTTTCTCAAATATGAGAATATTAAGCCACTAGCAAAAGGGGATGCTAATAGGTACAGAACATATATAAAGCATAAGCCAAAATTTGTAAGAAAAGCATGCCTGTTTTAAATGCTTCTTGTGACGTCTAAGTCTGAGCCTTGTAGGTGTGAGAAAGCTGCTAGCACTCAGAGAAATGAGGGCTGCAGATCTCAAAAGTGTCTGGTTAAAACACTTTGTGATGCAGAAATGCTTCCAAGTACTCTAACAAACATAGCAGTTCTGGCAACACTTGGGGCATTATCTTGTTCAGCTATCTGATCACCTTCCTACTGCACCATGAACATATCTTAAGATGAAATGTCTTAAGCTAGATTTGCTGGCCAAGGCACCTAGCTTCACCTGAGCTCTTTCCTTCTAGCTTGCTTGAAAGGACAGAACAAAGAAACTTACCAGAGTAAGGGAAAGAATTAAGATATTTGGCTAGGCAGATTTATTGTGTGTTGTTTTTATTTTGTGCTCACAGGGATTGTTACTGTTTGTTGGTAACATTGTATTGCTTTATTTTTCACTGATTCAAATTGCTGTTGCTGGGTATACCTTCTGCTGCATTATTACAAGGTGTGCCTACAGGTGTGTGCTAACAGATTACTGCTGTAATCTTCTGATTCAAATTGTTTTTGCAAGGTATTTCTTCTGTTACTGCTTTATTTTTCTCTGTAGCAAAGTGTTTCTTACAGGGCATATCTTCTGTGAAATTATTACAGGTGGTGCTTACATTTTTGTGATTTTTTCGCATTAGGCTAAGCAAAATTACTATTTTCCCCTATTTGATTGATTTATTTTTTGCTGACAAGGTTTTTTGTCTCAGAGGTGTTGCTTAGCCTTTGTGAAATAGGTGTCTGTAAGGAAGGAAGGAAGGCACTCCCCGGAATGGAGGGTAAGAGTTGTAGGTGATTGTTTCTGGACAGCATAGGTTTACTCCCACCCACCTTCCCTCACCCCACCCGCCCCAAGCGCATAACTTTCTTTATATCAGGGATCTGACAGCACTTACTCAAAACTGCTAACAATATACACCTGTACATATCCTTAAAGGCACTGCACACTGAATAGGGGTAGAGAAACCTACAAGCTTGCACACACTAAAACAAGAACAAAAAACCAAAAAGCATCTGTAACTGGAAGGGACACAGACATGTGGAGAGTGGTGCAATCCACTGGCTATGGAGCAGCAGTCTTCTGGGAGACATTCTGCAGACTGTGTTGCTGCCCTATTTGTAGGCAACTATCTGGTCTGAGGGAGGAGGTTGTTTGTCTCCATGCTGACCTGGCAAGGATCTGGGAAACCTGTTCCCCCACCCAGGAACCACCCAGGCCACTGCCACTACCTCAAAGGCTGCCAAGGAAGAGGAGTGGTTGGACCACAGTGGGCTCAGGGAGGGTGAGGGTGGTGGAACAGAGGAGCATCCCTCCAGCTGGGCCTCTCCACAATTCATTCGCCACTCTGGCAAAGCATGGTTCCACTATGGATGCACCTGCAGTGGAGACCAAGGAGGATGATGGGAACCTCCACAATGGAGACCCACAGGAGGGTGGCTCAGGACCCCACAGGGGAAGAAAACAACTCCTAGTGGGAGACTCAGTTGTTAGGGGGGTAGAACTGGGAGAGGGAGGGGAAAGGGAGGTAAGGTGCCTGCCTGGCACCAAGACTTGGAGGGACAGGAAATGAATCTTCAGGATCGTGGGAGCAGCGGCAAGGGGGAGGAAGCTGGATGTCATTATCCACCTAGGGATGAATGACCTGGCTGAGAATGGGTTCAGAGCAGTGCAACAGGAGTTTGTGAAGTTGGGGAGGGGCCTTGGACAAGTAGCACACAGGGTAACTTTCTCGGAAGTGCTACCTGTCTATGGCATGGATGAGGCTAGGGCACACCACACCATGGGATTCAATGACTGGTTGAAAAGCTGGTGCAGAGCTCAGGGATTTGGCTTCATTGGGGACTGGGGATCTGCCTGGAGGGATGCAGGCCTGTACAGGTGTGATGGTCTGCATCTATCCTGCAGGGGAACCAGGATCCTAGTTGATAGGTTTAAATGCTTCACTGACAAGCATTTAAACTAGCCAAGGGGGGCACTGAAGAGGAGAAGGGAAATCCTAGCTCTCCCCCCAAAAAATTCAAGGTAATTAGTGAGGTAGTGAGGTAAACACCAAAATAGAGCAGTTGATAGGGAGAAGGTCAGGGGTAAATGGAGAAAAAGACAAAAGCAGTAGGGACAGGTATAGGGCAAAATGAAATAAAGCCATAAAAAAATGGAAGGTAATGAGTACCAATGCCTGTAGTCTAGGTAAAAAGCTCCCTGAAATGGTGGCCTTGATGGAAGGGGGATGCCTAGATATTGTGGCAGTCAAAGTAACATGGTACAGACAGAACCATGATTGGGATGTCAACATACCAGGGTACACAATCTACAGGAGGGACAGAGAGGGAAGAAGAGGAGGAGGAGGAGTAGCTCTCTATGTAAGGGAAGGGATAAAACCAACAGAACTAAAGGGTAAACAGGGAGGAGAGGAGGCACTGCGGGTCACCCTGGAGACTGGAAATGGCTCCACAATCTGCACAGGAGTTGTATACAGACCCCCGTCTCAGGGGGAGGAAATGGACAAGGAAATGATAGAAGGCATCCTTGGGATGGCAGAAAAAGGGAGATATTGCTGATGGGGGACCTGAATATGCTGGATGTTGACTGGAGCACCTTTGCTGCAGCCACATCCAAGAGCAGAGCCATTCTCGATGCCCTACAGGGGGCATGCCTCAGACAGCTAGCTTTGGAACCCACTTGGGAGAGAGCAACCTTAGACCTGGTACTCTCAAATGGGGATGGAGAGAAGATTTCTGATCTTGAAGTGGGTAGCCATCTGGGAACAAGAGACCACCAAACAGTGTGGTTCATGATAAACTTAGCTGTAGAGTCAAGCCACACAAAAGAGAAGGTACTGGACTTCAGGAGGGCTGATTTTGTCAAAATGGGAGAGTGCCTCAGAAAAACACTAGCAAACAGGCAAGAAGGTGGGGTGGAGCAACAATGGGGAAACATCAAAACGCCATCACAGAGGCAACAAGCCTTTGTGTGAAGCAAATAAACAAATCAAAATGAAAGAAAAAAACACTATGGTTCTCAAAAGAAGTGGTGGGGAAGGTAAGGGAAAAAAAGATAGCATTCAGAAAGTATAAGGAAACACAGAAGGAGCAGGACAGAGAACTGTACCAGTTAAAGCAGAAGGAAGTGTGTACGGCAATCAGAATAGCAAAGTCCCAAACCGAGGAAAAGATAGCCAACTCAGTTAAAAAGGGGAATAAAACCTTTTATAGGCACATTAGAGAGACACAGGGAGGGTTGTGGATGCATGGAACGGCCTTCCAGAGGAGGTTGTGGAGTCAAAACAGTGGTGGAATTCAAGTATGCATGGGACAGTCATAAGGCAATTCTAGGGGGTGGGGGTAGGAAGAAGTAGGCTGCTGGTTAACTAGGATCTGCAGCTTATCCACTAGGTAGGGAAATGGGCAGACTGGGTGGGCCAAGCAGTCCTTATCTGCCATCAAATTCTATGTTTCTATGTTTCTATTAGGGAGCAAAGAAAGACTAAGGCAGGGATACTAAGGCTGAACAAAGAGGAAGGTGGTTGGGCAGAGAGCGACAGTAAAAAAGCAGGGATACTGAACGAATACTTCTGCTCAGTATTCACAATGGAAAAGCAGGCGGAAATATCTAATCTGGTCAATAGAAGCACTCTGGATGGGGGGGTTGATATTAGTCCTTTCACAGAAGAAAGGGTTCTGAAAGAACTCTTAAAACTGAAGGTGGATAAAGCAATGGGGCCTGATGGGCCCCAGAATAATAAAAGAACTAAGGGAAGAACTAGTAACATCACTGACTATCCTTTTTAATAAATCATGGGAGGATGGGGTGGTACCTGAGGACTGGAGGAGGGCAGATGTGATTCCCCTTCACAAAAGTGGGAGCAAGACAGAGGCAGGAAACTACAGACCTGTTCGTTTGACCTCAGTGGTAGGGAAAATGATGGAATCACTTCTGAAGGAAAGAATTGTTAGAGGCCAGTGGGGCACAGGACCCAAGGCAGCATGGATTCAGAGCAGGATGGTCATGTCAGACAAATCTAATTGATTTCTTTGACTGGGTGACTAAAGCAGTAGACCAGGGAGGGGCTGTGGACATAGCCTACCTAGACTTTAGCAAGGCATTTGACACAGTCCCACACAAAAGATTAATAAATAAATTAGCCGGCCTGGGAGTGGGTCCCAGTGTGGTAGGCTGGATAAAACACTGGTTGGGCAACAGGACACAGCGGGTAATAGTAAATGGAGTCCACAGTGAAGAAATGAGGGTTGCTAGTGGGGTACCGCAGGGTTCAGTACTGAGGCCGGTCCTTTTTAATGCCTTTATAAGTGACATTGCAGAGGGACTGGAAGGGAAAGTATGTCTCTTTGCAGATTACACAAAGATCTACAACAGGGTTGATACACAAGGTGGGGTGGAAAGGATGAAAAGGGACTTGGCAAGGTTGGAGGAATGGTCAAATGTATGGCAGCTTAGATTCATGGCAAAGAAGTGCAAAGTAATGCACCTGGGAAACAAAAACTCAGGGGAAGAATACTCAATGGGGGGTGAGATACTGACAATAACAAAAATGGAATGGGACCTGGGGGTAGTCATATCAGATGGCCTAAATGTGGGCCAGCAATGTGAGAAGGCAGTAAGGAGGGCTGCGGGGATACTGGGATGTATAGGGAGAGGCATCAACAGTAAAAAACAAGAAGATGTTGGCCCTCTGTACAGACAGTTGGTAAGACCACATCTGTAGTACTGTGTACAGTTCTGGAGACACCATCTCAGCAAAGACATAGACAGAGTGGAGGCTGTCCAGAGGAGAGCAACCAAAATGATGCAGGGTCTGCATCAGAAGACGTATGAAGAAAGATTAAAGGAAATAAAGATGTATAGCCTCAAGGAAAGGAAGGAGAGGGTGGACATGATAGAAACTTTCAAATACCTCAAGGGAATCAACAAAGTCCAAGAGGGTAGCATCTTTAAGAAAAAGAGATGTGCAAAAACAAGGGGGCACAATTTGAAGATAGAGGGGGGATGGCTCAGAGGTAATGTGAGGAAGTATATCTTCACAGAGAGGGTTGTGGATACATGGAACAGCCTTCCTGAGTAGGTCGTAGAGTCAAAAACAGTGGGGGAATTCAAGAATGCATGGGACAGACATAAAGCAATTCTAGTGGGGGGTAGGAGGAAGTAGGCTGTTGATTAACTAGAATCTGCAGCTTATCTGTTAGGTAGGGAAATGGGCAGACTAGGTAGGCCTAGTGGTCCTTATCTGCCGTCAAATTCTATGTTTCTATGTTTCAAAATAAAACCCAGTACTCTAATACCAAAGTAGTAGTCAGTTTCTTTTGGTTAAGAAAATTAGTCAAATATCAAGACAAACTATCTTGATTTATCTGGAAATGATTAAAGAGCATATTTCAAGGTACATGTTCTCATTAAAAGGTTTTCAATTTGATTAAAATCTTATTTTGTAACTTCAAGACACCATCCCATTTTCAGACCAAAATCCTAGTTACTAGGGAAACACAGTCTTTGGCCCAGATATTCAAACCGAGCCCAAAAAGTGCACAATAGCAGGAGCAGGCGCAAGTCTATTGCGCCCATGTGCAAGAGACGCGATATTCAAAAACGGAGCAAGCCAAATTGCGTCTACAGCCATCGACTGAATATCGCACCACTTGCGCCATAGAACAACTAGGGAAGGGAAGTTGAGCAGATCAGATGCGCCATAGCACAACAAGGGATGTTCAGCTGAGCAGTCCAGAGGATCCATAGTGCAACCAGGGAGCCCCCAGCTGTAGAGCAATGTAACTGCACAATCAGGGAGACAGGGGCTCACCACCCATGCCACAGATGGGCACAGGAACACACAGCAGAACAGACATCATCCCCCCACACCCCAAGCACAGCACAACTGGGGGAAGGCTGGAATAACCACTGGCCCATGGAGACAAGCAACCAACCCACAGCCTGGCCATGGTGCTCCATCACACCTACCAGCAAGCTGTGACTGGCACACAAGGAAGGCAGACCACCCCATGCCACACCATCCCCCCAGTGTACAGCACACTCTGTACTGTGATCCCCAGACACCCCCCCATGAGCAGTGACCACCACTGTAGGAAATCCCATGCATGCCACCACCCCCACTGTGCCAATGCAACCCTGTGCACCACAGAACCATGCAAGCCAGCCCCACCATGAGCACCCATCAGCGAGTTGCAGCACACGGCAATGTAACAACAGCAGACACAGAGCCACCATGCACAGTCCCCCCGAGGTACTGCTGAGAGACCGACCATGCGTTGGCACAAGAGGTACCCCACATGGGACGGGCGTGCTCTTGACACCACCACCAGTGTTACAGCGCCCTGCACAG
The DNA here is from genome assembly GCA_016271365.2 of Neoceratodus forsteri. NCBI lineage: Eukaryota > Metazoa > Chordata > Ceratodontiformes > Ceratodontidae > Neoceratodus > Neoceratodus forsteri. Next base: position 834,171,498 of record CM057456.1, on the reverse strand, counting down.
TATTCCAGTGACACTCCCTGACCCACCACTGGCCACAACAGCCAGCACAGACACCCACAGTGGTGCGTGGAAGCATGCACCACACCGGATGCCACACAGAGTATGAACAGACACCCACCCATACCCAAGGGCACAACAACACAGGAATGCAGTGGTGGGGCAACCAAGCCCTCACTGTGGGCCCATGTAAGCCGTGTACACACAACCCGCAGTCCACCATGGCACTGGAGTGCCAGCCACCCTGCGCAGGCACTGTGGACCCATACACCATCAGTAGTCATCTGAAGCACAAGCCACAGACAGTGGGGCACATCCCCTGCAACACACACAAGCCACAGCATGGAGGTGGGACAATGACCGTGCTGCCCACAGTGCCACCTGAGCCAGGTATGCACCACACATGTGACAGGGGCAACCCAGCAAAGTGACAGTTACAGTGTCTGCCCTGCATGGAATGCCACCACTGACATGCCAGCAGACTGTGCAGGTCACAGACAGGCATGTGTGTTGGCTGCACAGGCCATGGATGGGCCGATGGGTGTACCATGGACACAGAGCAAGTGCCATGGACCACTGCACACAGTCATCCAGTGCACAGGGAACAACACACAACACAGACACTGACTGATATCTACACCAACACCATAGTCACCTCCACATGGACACACACACATACCCATGACTGCACCACCCCGATGCCATGTACACCACTGCAGCTGAGCACCTATAGCCCACTGCAAATCAGAGACCACCACAGTATTCATATCAAATTCAAATGTTTTGTAAATGTAAAAGTGAACTATGTACAACAATAAAAACTATATACTAGCTTGGCAGAAGACACCAGGAGAAAGGACTGATGTGTGACTGAACTTCTCTGCTGGGACTAAAGTAGAAGAACTTTTGTATTTGGACCTTTAATTTAGGGTAAAAAAAACTAACATACAAAACAAAAAAAACAAAAAAAAGTGTGTGTTTGGGTTAACTGAACTGAATGGGTAACTGAAAAGTCATCTAGGTGTAAATCTCAGGTGACTGAAAGGTCTTAACTGCTGTGAGGTTTAAATTACTTGTAGAAAGATCTGGTAAGTAGGGGGAGTTGCTTAGCTAGAAGGAAGCTACATTTAAAGACTGCCTTAGAAAGATTCTGCTAATAGTTTGGCAGAAGACACCAGGAGAAAGGACTGCTGTGTGACTGAACTTCTCTACTGGGACTATATTGCCCTCCTTCTCTCCCCTCCACCCAAAGCTAGTTCTATTTTTATAGGCACAGGATTTGACTTACAACAGGAACTTCCTGTTTAGGGGCAGGAAGTGAGTGATCACAGAACCACAAAGGACCCACCATCCTAGAAGGGCAAGAGTTGCTCTCTGGCCCCCTCTAGCTGCTGGAGGTCTGCCTCTGAACAAGTAAGTGGTCTACTGAGATATATAGGATATTCTTGTCTCAGAACAGGACAATCAGGAGCTTAAATGGCACACAGGCAGAAAGTAAGGAGAGAGAGAAAAACAGAGGAAAGAGTAAGGATTGCAAACAGTTAAGGGGCCAGAAATAAGACATGATTGGAGTGGTGCAGTGCAGTGGCTGTGGAGCAGCAGTCTTCTGGGAGATGTTCTGGAGGATGCGGTGTTGTCCCATCTGCAGGCACCTCTCTGGGCTGAGGGAGGAGGTTGCTCATCTCAGGCTGAGTTGGCCAGGATTTGTGGGACCTCCTCTTCCATCCAGGGACCACCAGTGCCACTGCCGTTGCCTCAGAGGTTGCCAAGAAAGAGGAGTGGTTGGACCACAGTGGGCTCAGGGAGGGTGAGGGGTGGAAAGAGGCACACCTCCAGTTGTACCTCTCCACAATTCCTATGCCATTCTGGCAAAGTGTGGTTCCTCTATGGAGGCACCCACAGTGGAGACCAAGGAGGATGTTGGGAACCTCACAAAGGAGACCCACAGGAGGGTGGCAGGGGACCCTGCAGGGAAGGAAACAACTCCTGGTGGGGGACTCCATTGTTAGGAAGGTAGAACTGGGCAAGGAAGGGAGAGGGAGGTATGCCTGCCTGGCACCATGGCTTGGAGGGACAGGGAGGAATCCTCAGGATTGCCAGAGCAGCTGCACAGGGAGGAGCTGGAATGTCATTGTCCACCTAGGGACAAATGACCTGGCTAAGAAAGGGATTAGAGAAGTGCAGGAAGAGTTTGTGGAATTGGGAGGGGCCTTAGTCAAGTAGCATGCACAGTAACCTTCTCGGAGGTGCTACCCATCTATGGCATAGGAGAGGCTAGGTGTTCCGACCATGGGATTCAATCAGTGGTTGAAAACTGTGTGGAGCTCAGGATTTGGCTTCATTGGGGACTGGGGTCCACCTGGAGTGATGCATGCTCATACTGGCATGATGGGCTGCATCTGTCCAGGAGGGAACCAGGATCCTAGGTGATAGGTTTAAATGCTTCATTGGCAAGCTTTTAAACTAGCCAAGGGGAGGCACTGGAAAGGAGCAGGAAAATCCTAGCCCCCAAACAATCACGGTAGTAAGTGTGGCAAACACCAACATGGAGGTGTCGATAGGGAGAAGGGCAGGGTAAATGGAGAAAGTGACAAAGGCAAGAAGGACAGGGATGGGGCAAAAGGGTAAGGCCATCAGGAAATGGAGGGTAATGAGTACCAATGCCTGTAGTCTGGGCAACAAGCCCCTGAGCTGGTGGCCTTAATGGAAGAGGGATGCCTGGATATCGTAGCAGTCACAGAAACATGGTACACAGAGAACCATGACTGGATGTTAACATACCAGGGTACATAACCTACGGAGAGACAGGCAGGGAGAAGAGGGGAGGAGTAGCTTTCTATGTAAAGGAAGGGATAAAAGCAACTGAACAAAAGAGTAAACAGGGAGGAGAGGAGGCACTGTGGGTCACCTTGAGACTGGAAAGGGCACCAGAACGCACAGGGTTGTGTACAGACCCATGTCAGGGGGAAGGAATGGACAAGGATATGATGGAAGGCATTCTTAGAATGGCAGAGAAAGGAGAGATACTGTTGATGGAGACCTGAATATGCCAGATGTTAACTGAGCACATTTGCTGCAGCCACATCCAAGAGCAGGGCCATTCTTGACGCCCCACAGGTGGCAGGCATTAGACAGCTAGTTTCGAACCCACTCATAGGGAGCAATCTTAGACCTCATACCTCAAATGGGGGCAGGAGAGGATCTCAGATCTAGAAGTGGGTTGCCATCTGGGGACAAGTGACCATCAAACAGTGTGGTTCACATTAACTCAGCTACAGAGTCAAGCTTACAAAAGTGAGGGTACTGGACTTTAGGAGGGCTGACTTTGGCAAGATGGGAGAGTGCCTCAGAAAAGCACTAGCAAACAGGCTAGAAGGAGGTGTGGAGCAACAATGGGGAATTATCAAAACTGCCATCACAGAGGCAACAAGCCTTTGTGTGAAGCAAATAAACAAATCAAAATGAAAGAAAAAGCCACTATGGTTCTCAAGAGAGGTGGCTGTGAAAGGAAGAAAAAGATAGCATTCTGGAAGTATAAGGAAACACAGAAGGAGCAGGACAGACAGCTGTACCAGTTAATGCAGAAAGAAGCAGGGAGGAAAGTCAGAATAGCAAAGGCCCAAACTGAGGAAAAGATAGCCAACTCAGTTAAGAAGGGGGATAAAACCTTTTATAGGTACATCAGCGAGCGTAGAAAGACAAAGGGAGGGATAGTGAGGCTGAATAGAATGAATGGTGGGTGGGCAGAGGGGGACAGTGAAAAAGCAGGGATACTGAATTAATATTTCTGCTCAGTATTCACAAAACAGGAGGGGAAGTGCCTAATCCAATTAACAGAAGCACTCTTGATAGGGGGTCGATCCCAGTCCTTTCACAGAAGAAAGGGTTCTGCAAGAACTCCTAAAACTGAAGGTGGACAAAGCAATGGGTCCTGATGGAATTCACCCCAGAATTCTAAAAGAATTAAGGAAGGAACTAGTGAAACCACTGGCTACTCTTTTAATAAATCATGGGAGGATGGTGGTACCTGAGGACTGGAGGAAGGCAGATGTGATTCCCCTTCACAAAAGTGGGACCAAGACAGAGGCAGGAAACTACAGACTTGTCAGTCTGACCTCTGTGGTAGGGAAAGTGATGGAGTCACTTCTGAAGGAAAGAATAGTTGAGTACCTAGAGGTCAGTGGAGCACAGGATCCAAGGCAGCATGGGTTCACAGCGGGAAGGTCATGTCAGACGAATCTAATAGATCAAGGCATTTGACACAGTCCCACACAAAATATTATTAGTCAAATTAACCAGCCTGGGAGTGGGTCCCAGGGTGGTAGCCTGGGTAAAACATTGGCTGGACAACAGAACACAGAAGGTAATTGTAAATGGAGTCCACTCTGAAGAAAGGGCAGTTACTAGTGGGGTACCGCAGGGTTCAGTATTGGGTCCAGTCCTTTTTAATGTCTTCATCAGTGACATTGCAGAGGGACTGAAAGGAAAAGTATGCCTTTTTGCAGATGACACAAAGATCTGCAACTGGGTTGACACACAAGGAGGCGTGGAAAGGATGAAAAGGGACTTGGCAAGGTTGGAGGAATGGTCAGATGTATGGCAGCTAGGATTCAATGCAAAAAAGTGCAAAATAATGCACCTGGGAAACAAGAACCCAGGGGAAGAATACACAATGGGTGGGGAGGTAGTAACAACAACAAAACAGGAAAGGGACCTGGGGTAATCATATCAGATGACCTTAAGATTAGCAAGCAATGTGAGAAGGCATTAGGAGGGCCGGGGTATACTGGGATGTATAGGGAGAGGCATCAGCAGCAGAAAACAGGAAGTTGTTATCCTCTGTACAGACAGTTGGTGAGACCCCATCTAGAATACTGTGTCCAGTTCTGAGACCCCATCTCTGCAAGGACATAGACAGGATAGAGGCAGTCCAGAGGAGGGCAACTAAAATGGTGCAGGGTCTGCAAGAGAAGCCGTATGAGGAGAGAATAAAGGAGCTTAATATGTATACCCTTGAGGAAAGAAGGGAGAGGGGACATGATAGAAACTTCAAGTACCTCAAGGAATCAACAAAGTCCAAGAGGGTAGCGTCTTTCAGAAAAGAGACTTGCAAGAACAAGGGACACAATTTAAAGATAGAAGGAGGACGTGTTCAGGGCAATGTGAAGTATTATTTCACAGAGGTAGTGGATGCATGGAACAGCCTTCTGAGAAGTTTGGGGTCTAAAACTGTGGGAGAATTCAAGAATGCATGGGCTAGACATAAGGCAATTCTTGTGGGGGCAGGAAGATATAGGCTGTTGGTTAACTAGGATCTGCGGCCTATCCTGTTGGTAGGAAATGGGCAGACTAGATGGGCCTAGCGGTCCTTATCTGCCGTCAAAGTCTATGTTTCTATGTTACAAGCTTGGGGTGGGGGGCACAAACAAGGTGGGGGTGGGTAGGGGGAAGGGGTGGACAAATGGGATGGGATAGGAGGGGTGTGAGGGTGGGTCCAGGGGGGTAGGAGAAGTCAGGGACCAATGGACTGTCATCTTGACTGCTGTTCCTGGCTCTGGGACCTCCTGCCTCTGTGCCCCCGAAGCACCCCCGTTGTGTCAAGCCTCCTCAATATGTCTAGGGACTCGCGAGCCAGATGAAGGAGCTCCTGTAAGGTGTCCCTAATGTCCCTGAGATGGCACGTAACTAGGACAAGGGAGCACAGTCAATAGGTTTGAATGCACAACCCCATACAGCCCGCCCACTGTGCATGGCATATGGCCATAGGACATACCACTGTAATGGTGTGTGACCACCTGCAGTGATCACGTCTACAAGACCTGCCCACCCAGGTCCATACAGCCATGTGGAATGCTGCACACACCCACTGGCCAAGTCAAGCACAGCACCACCGTGGCCGTCTAGTGACATGGCTATGTGGTGCAAAGGCAGTGGCACAACCATGCACCTGGTGCACGCATGGACCACCAGTGACACACACCCAGACATGCATTGCCATTGGACAGTGTTGACTGTAACAAGTGGCGTGCATGGGAGTGATGTTGATGAATGGTGGCCATGCCCTGCTGCCCACCCTGTCACACAGCATGCAATACTAATCATGGATGTATGGCACTCTCCCTCATTGGGCCGGTCAGATGGGCATTGATGGCCCTCGGCCCGTCTGACTGCATTGTCCTCCCCCCTCCGCCACTCTGCCTGCAATCTGTGGAGTTCATCCAGGCCTGTGGGGAAAAAAAGGAGAGAAGAACATCAGTACATTCCCGAAGCAAAGTCCCCCTGCCCCAAGTTGTGTGCCCTCCCACCCAGCCAGACCCACCCACCCCACACCCTGTGAACACCGCCACGCCAACCTCATACGGTCCCTCCCCTATGTGCTGGACACATACAACACTGTGACTCATACGGATGATAAAAGCGTGATGACGGAACCCCTACCTGGATGTGGCACTGTGCCCCTCCTGGCACGTTACCATAGTCGAGCCAGTAGCTCCAGCTCCCTCCTGCACAGGTCACCATAGAGGTGCCTGAACTGCTCAGCTGTACGCCCCCGTCCTGTGGCCTCTTCCAGGGCAGTGGCCACCTCTGCCACACCTGGGGCCTGGCCCTGTCCAGGGGGTTCTCCCCGAAGAGAGGTCCATGGTGTGGCTCAACAATGGCCACCAGACTGGCCAGCTCAATAGCCGTCCACGGTGCTGCCCATCTGCGCACCATTCTAGCAGCTATAGTAGGCAATATGGCACTCTGCAGCGCGGCTCCCCACGTGCAGATGCTGCGTGGTACAGCGCTGCCATTCCTTATTGTGCTGTTACCGAACAGCACGATAGAGGTGCACCTATGCCTGATGCATGGCGCCAAGGGGGAAAAGGTCGGGCACAGGGTCAAGGGTCTCTGGCACAAGGCCACACACAGCACCATTGGATTACAATGTGTGTAGTGCAATTGGCTGCCTGTGTGCCAGTGCCATAGCGGACTACCGGGCAGTTGGGCCATTGCGCCTATGATGGCCCAGTGCCACAGTGCCATGTAGTGTCCATCGCTATAGCACCACTGGCACAATGGTGGCCATGCTCTGCATTGCCTACCACACACAGCACATCATCAGTGCAGCAGACGCCTGCATCAGCAACCCGGGCATACGCAGTGAGGTGTACAATGCATGTCACAGAACTACGCCATTGGCTCAGCATGTTTAACACAATTGCGCAAAGCGCAACAGCGTGATATTCAACCATCATATGCAAATCATCTAATCAGCCATTCAATGGTGCAGCACTGCAATTTGCATCTACTTAAAGTTGCTCCTCACCTCATTTGCATGGATTGTGCTATAAAGGTGCGACAATGTGCTGCAGTGGCCATAGTCAGTTACTGCAGTTTATTGGTGAGTTGCATGCTGTTTGGGAGTGTGGACTGTGGATTCAGGGACATGCATGGGACTGCACAGTCACAGGTAACAACTGCCATTCTTACAGGCTACATAATGACCGAGCACAATGTTGGAGAGGAGGAAAACAGTGGTGGGAGGAGAAGGAGGACGAATTTTACAAAGGCTGAAACCGAGGCCCTTTTTGAGGCCTACCTGGATCAGGAGCCACTGCTCAGTGGACGGCAGGGAAGCCCTCAGGCCCATGCTACTGCATGGGAGGAGGTGGCACATGCCATGAACCTGCATAGCAGCCACCAGTGCTCCATGCAGGAGTGTAAGAAGATGGGCATGGACAGGAGGAGGGTAAAGGAGAAGGTGGCTGCCATCAGGGCAGCACATGCTGCAACAGGTGGGGGACAGCTGGAGGTGGTACAGTTCACCCCAGCAGAGGACAGGCTTGCTGGAAGCATGCAGTGAAGTGCCATTGAGGGTGTTCCAGGTGGTGGCTTCCAGATGGGTGGTGGCCCATCACTGCACGGTAAGTCATGGTCTGTCTGGGGGGGCAGGGTAGGTCACTCACAGTAATGTGACTTTGCTTTCCCTTACAGATCCTGTCTGCATGGGTCAGTGGTGGTGGGCCTGTCCACTGCCCACTGTGGACAGTCGGATGTAGTCAGAGGTGGGACCATCCACCTCCACAGGTATATGTGGATCATTGCGACAGTGGGGCCACCTGGCTGTCCACACTGATGTCGTTGTGACAGGTGAGGAGGAAGCCCTGCCTGTGTCCCAGCATGCTGGCATCCATGGATGCCAGCACGCTGTGGCTGTGACCGGGGCAGAGTCCGGCACTAGTGATGATGACACGACAGTCATGGGCAGTGACACGTGTGTGCCACAGGAAGGACACACAGCACGGCAATTCGCGCCCATAGCTGTGGGTGGTGCCACCGTGGAGGACTGCATGTCTGCACAGTCCCAGGCTGTGCCTGTCAGCACCAGTGGGGCAGCAGAATATCCATCTATCTGTCTATCTATCCATCCATCCATCCATCGTACAAATATTCACTATCAATCTTAAGTGGAATAGTTAAAAAGAACAGATCCCTTGAGGGATATATATACTGTTGACCTCCAGTTCTTTTATTAGCTGATGCCAAAGGTTGAGGGCATTATATGTAATGGAGGTCAACCGTACTTCCTGAGGGGGAATCTCCTGTTCTACTACTCCAAGAAAATATAACAGGTCAATATATGTTTTACTAAAACTTTCTCCCTGATGGTGATACCCTCCTGCTTCACCAGGGAGTGTAGAAGCCTCTTAACAAGAGAATGTGCATGCTTAAAAGCTGTGTGGTTGCTAGAGTTGTCACTTCCCCACTTTCCGCCCTTCCAGTTTTTATAAGAACATCTCTCCCTGGTATACCACTACCCCTCCCAATCATAATAAACAGTTTACTTCAACTTTTCACTCCCCCCACCAACCTCTTACAGTGGCTGGTACTAACCTTAATAATACATTAACACCTAATGAACACACTATAAACCATCATATTACATCCATAATAACACATGTACTGTAACAAATGCCCTAAAGTAGTACAATCTTTATTTTTAGTCTGGAAAGAATAACATTTTACACCATTAGGACAAATTCTTGTTTACAAGGTGCTCCTGAATAACAAAACACGTGTACTGCAACAAACACCCTAAAGTAGGAAAATCTTTATTTTCAGTCAGGAAAGAATTACTTTTTACACCATTAGGATAAAGTCCTATTTACAATGCACTGCTGAATAACAACAATGTAAAAGTTCATGTATACAAGAAATCCTGATCTAATTACACCACTTCTTGAGGATGCAATATAATTCCATATTGCACTTGAACTGACTTGTATAGAGACATATACACATTTAACAATCTTTTCTGCATAAATGAGATCGAAGACTTAGTCGAAACAGTTACATCGGGTTGTCAATTCTTGTCTCAAGGCTGTATTATATTGACTTTTATTTTCACATATATTTTTAGTCTGTATTTTCAATTCATTCCATATTTTAGTAGTGGAGTATAAAAATGTCATCTTTCCATATCTAGTTCTAGAAGTCTTAATATGGAGATCCATCATTTGACCATTACTTCTAAGGCTGTGTGAGTGGGTTGTCTTTTACATTTTATCTAATAAATATGCTGGTTTTCAAAGAACTGCAGTATTCCTCACTTGATTGGCTAAAGATCATTTGACTTCTTTCCTATTGTGAGCCAATTTAGTTCTGTAAACATATCACAATGATCGATCCATCTATCAACCAGTAGAATAAATGTGGCCAATTTATGACATACAACTTCAGCTTTTTTTATCTGTGAAGTAGTGGCATACCCATAAATAAGGATCCCATTATCGATAATAGGCATCAACATTTGATTAACCATCAATTACCTCATGGGTTGGTTCATATAGTGTTTAGTCCATCTAAGAGTCCCTAGCCTGCAACTAATTGTATTGACTAATACATATGTAACCCCCAGGTGGCACTATCTCAAGGGCTACTACCCCTGCCTGCCTGACTACTGACAGGTTGAGGGACCTAGGTTCTATGGCGAGTGCCTCCACCCAGAGGTCAGGGTTTGTAGTGGTTAGACTAACTTGGTCACAGCACTCTGGGACACTGAGACCCCCTCTTAGTGGCTCACACAATGCACAGAAGTTACAGTCCCAATACCCCACTTGTGCACACTGTTCAATCCTACAGTACCACTTATCCTCAAGACTGATTCTGAGATTCGTCTCTGAGGACCCCCTGTAAAACAAGATGATGCAGTACAATAGCCACAGTGCAATGCCTTAACATAAATGAACACCAAAGTCAGTGTAACTTTGCTGAAACAAACAGATCTGATTTATTTAAGGAGCTATAACAAGAAAAAGGGGAAATCAGGTTAATTAGGTTAGACACATTAATTATCACAGTACTGTGCGCATACTCAGAGTCCCAAATGTCACTCTCACTGGGTACCTAGGATGTTGGGGGGCTAGCCAGGATTGGTGCAGCTGGTTGGGGCTCTGTAGAGAAAAATATGCACAATACCCAACTGTAATCCGGAGCCGGATGGCTCAGTCCATGAAGAAAAGAAACAACAATAATTAGATGACACACTTGCAATTTAATAAACAGATGGCAGGGAGCTACCCTGATATGTACTCACAGACTCAAGGCTGAAAACTGGATGGAATGCAGATTGACCTGGATTGCCAGGAGAAACAGAATAGCTGGCCCAGCCCTTGTGGCAGGGCTCACTTGCACTCAATGCAGGCAGATGCAGTCCGAGTGATGCTGGCTATGACTTCCAGCTCACTGCACATTTTATATGTACACAGAACACTACAAGACAAGCAGCTTGTCACTTAAATCACACGCTACAGGCATTTTGGTCATTCAGCAGATTGAGCCTGGCTACAGAAGCATTCTTCTCTGACTCAAACTCGGATTCGGTCTGAACATTACTTTTGCTCTCGCTCTCTGCTTGGATTCAGTCTGAACCTTGCTAGGAAATCACACTCCCAGCACAGCACACAGTTCACAACATGGGGAATTACTCAAATCCCAATCCTCACAAGCACTAAGCACATTTATATGTAAAGGTCACTTACTGTACCAGACCACAGAGTCCTGACAGGCCAATTGTAATTCTGAGCACTTTCAGTCTTCTTAAGGTTAAGTCTGGTTGCAAAATGACTTCTGCTGCTTCTTTCACTCTGAAAGCTCGGATTCAGTCCGAATTACACTTACTAATGGTGGCAGGCCGACTTTGGGGCCTCACACGTGCTTCCCGCATGAACTACTGTGCAACACCGGCTGCACAAACACACAGGGTGGTTTCCCTCTGAGCTTCCAACTTCAAAATGGTTCTCTTCTGCCCCAACCTCAGGGCGCTTCAGCATTTGGTTCCTCTTTGGAGTCACAGTCCAAAAATTAAGGTTCCTCTTCTTTTCTTCTTCTTCTCCATGCATGGTGCCCATGACATAGGCCACACAGCTGATTCCCTTTTACACACAAAATTTGGAGACTTGTTCTGAGGAAACAATCCTTTTCTCTCCCTCCTGGAGAGCTGAAGGCCGACAGGCTATTTCCAGGGTTCCCACACTTCCCCGTGGGCAGCAGCCCCACGAGCTGCTCACTCTTCCAGCTCCATGCTCTGACTGACTGTCTCAGCAGGCAGTCCAGGCATTTCCCCCAAATCTAAAAGGTTTCAGTTGGCTGAGTCTCCTTGTCAGTCACAACAGGCTCCCTCTATTGGTGAAGGAAGGCGCCACGGTCTAAACTACATTTCCCAGAGGCTCTCTTCATACAATCCCCTTGTGGCTGGCTCCACTTGAGAGTCCAAGTTCTGATTTGCCAGCAGGCTCCATTTAAAGGAACCCCTCCCCATTGATCGGACCCCTTTAGCAGTTCAGATCCAAAATGGAGGGGCAAAACACAGAGTCCCAGCTGCAAGAAAGGCAGGTTAGACAAACTGCATTTTACTTAACACTCAAACTGGTTTCAGGTAAACAGTTACATCTTTTGAAAGGGCTCACTCTACGCATATAGAGACTGCAGAAATAGAGCGATTTGCTCAGTGGCCCAGGTGGGACTTGAGCAGGGAAGCACACAGACCCCCATTGCAAATTAATTATACTGCAGTTTGGGAGCTCTTAAAGCAACAGTACATGGCGGCATTTGGCACTCTCACTCAGATATTTTTAAAATCAGCTGAAATACAGGACACCAGCCGGATGGAGAGCATTTAGGCTCACCCAAAGAAGGCTTTTTAGTGACCCCCATTTGTGGGGGGGGGTTACACATCTATATGGTAATTAAATTTCTAACCACTGTCGACCCAGAGGCCCAGATATTTATTTTTAGTGATTTGTTGTAAGGGGTCTCTAGCTGTGGTTTTTATATCCAATACTGAGGGAGAAGTTTTATTTTTATAATAACTTGTAAACAACATTAATCTAGATTTTCTTCCATTCAGGATTAGGTTTGCATTTTGAAACTAACTCTGAATTGATAGAAAATCACTTTGTAAAATTTCAATAATTTTTTCTAGTTCAGTTTCCATAGTAAGAAGAACCATATTGTCTGTGTAAAATGTAACTTTAGACCACTGAAAAACAGTGGCCACTTGATTTGTATAGATAAGGAACAACAGGGGCCCCAGTATTGACCCCCTGTGGTACACCTCATTGAACATCAAGTTGGAAAGAAGATATTCCTCCCACTACAGTGGATTGTTTCTACCCTACTAAATCAGACCTGAACCAGCTGCAGGATTCCTCAAAGACCCCTGTATTCCTAAGCCTATGTAGTAAAGTCAGATGATTTACTGTACTGAAGGCCTTTGACGAATCCACAAACACTGTGCCCACTGACTCACCATGATCCAAAGATGTTGCTTCAAGATCAGTGAGGTCAGTGACTGTTGTGCCTGTTGAATATCCCTTTCTAAATCCTGTCTGGTGACTGGCCAGCAACCCATACTTTTGACCATAGATAGATGTTAGATAGATATTTTATTTATTAAGTGCCCAATTCCACTCTGGGCACTGTACAATACAATTCAAAAAGCAAAATAAACATAGCAGCAATTCAACATAGACATTAAAATTCTATCAATCCCATTTAAAATTTATCAATCATTAAAAGCCTACTGGAACAGATATATTTTAGTTGTCTCTTAAAGGCTTCCACTAAGGGGGGCCTCCCTATGATATCCAGGAAGGAAGGAAGTTCCACAGAGTGGGCACTGTGACTGAAAAAGCCCTATCTCCAGAATGCTGCAGCCTCACTCTGGGAACTCCGAGGAGGCCCCCCCAGCAGAACGGAGTGCCCGAGGTAGACAGTAGGGGTAAGGAGATCTTGCAGATAGACAGGTCCCCCTTCATGTAGGATCTTGTAGGTCAGGAGCCCTACCTTGAAGATAGTCCTCTACCTGACTGCCAGCCAGTGCAGTCCCAGGAGGACCGGGGTAAAATGATCACCACGTCTTGCCCCAGTCAGTAATCTTGCTGCCACATTCTGCACCAACTGTAGCCAGCGGAGGTTACCTCCAGATAACCCTAGGTACAGGGCATTGCAATAGTCCAGCCTGGAAGTGACAAAAGCATGTACCAATGTGGTCAGATCCTCCAGCGGGATCAGGGCTCGGATTCGAGCAATGTTCCTAAAATTATCAAATAAACTCCTAACGATGGACGACACCTGAGCATCAGGTGTCAAACTGTTGTCCAGGACCACTCCCAAATCCTTCACCTGACTAGATGGAGTAAGGGGAACACCCCCCAAACATAAGGCCGGGGGTAGCCCCTCACAACATCCCCCGCCATGACAAACTGGATTCACAAGTACCTGTCTTGTCTGGGTTAAGTTTAAGCCAGTTTTGAGTCATCCAAGCCTGGATCTCATCAAGACAGCTGTTAAATACTGATGCCAACATCTGGATATTGGGCGCACATGACATGTACAGCTGGGTATCATCTGCGCAGTAGTGAAAACCCAGCCTGTACTGCCTGATAATGTCCCACAATGGCAGCATGTACACCATGAACAACAAGGGCGACAAGATCGAACCTTGCAGTACCCCACAGCACAGAGGCTTCGGGTTAGATGAAACTAACCCCACTGTCACCCTCTGTACTCTGCCTGTTAGGTATGACCTGAACCAGTTGATGACATTACCGGACAGGTCACACCGAAACCACAGGTGATCAAGTAGCTCCTCATGGTCCACGGTGTCAAACACTGCAGAGAGGTCCAGGGGAACAAAGATGGTCAGGTCTCTTCTGTCCCTCGCCATTAGAAGGTCATTAAGCATCCTTACAAGGGCTGTCTCTGTACTATGCCCGCATGAAACCCTGACTGGAAAGGCTCATAGGTGGAGGAAGAAGCAAGATGTCTCTCAAGCTGAATGGCCACCACTTTTTCAATAACCATCCCTAAAAATGGGAGGATTGAAACCGGCCTGTAATTGCTGAGGCAGTCCGGGTACAGGGAGGGTTTCTTCAAAAGGAGTCTAACCAAGGCTTCTTTTGAGGCCATTGAGAAAACCCCACTCTTCAAGGAACTTCAAACAACCCCAGCTATCACAGGCCCAACCATGTCCACACATCCAACCAAAAGTCGTGTTGGACCTGGGTCCGGATCACACTGGGTTGGCCGCAGCTTAAGGATTATCTACGCCAGTCCCTCCACCCCAACCAGCTCAAACTCATCCCAGGCAGGAGGAGTGTCTCGACATACCTCAGGCCAAACCTTGCATCTCCTTCAAGAGGTGCTCGAGGAGAGCTCATCCCTGATAGAGGACACCTTGTTGGCAAAGAATACAGCCAGCTCCTTGCATCTCATGCTTAAACCTGCTCCCCTGACACACAGACAGGCAGGATATAATAGCCCATCCACTGTGCGGAAGCGCTGAGCTGATCTGTTCTTTACCGCATCAATCTTCGTAGACAGATAGCCTGCCTTTTTACAGGAGATTGCCCCTGATAGTTGGTATATTGTAACCTCAGGGCCAATATGTCCTCCATCAGGCCAGATCTCCTCCACCACCTTTCTAACCTCCATCCCTTAGTGTTTAATCTCTGGAGATCCTCATCAAACCAGGGAGGTTTCCAGTGAGTAGACAAGGGATGGACATGAATGGGTGCAATGGAATCGAATGCCACAGTGACCACCCTATTATAGGCCATCACTGCTTCCTCCACTCTGATTGCACAAGCCGCCTCAATACCTCATACACCAGTCTTTCCAAGATCTTTGAAACCACTGGTAAAAGAGCAATGAGTCCATATTTGGATGGATTTGTTGTTTGTACTCCTTTAAAAATGGGGATCATTTTGGCCTCCTTCCATATTATTGGTACTACTCTCTCTTCCAGACTCCAATTAAACAATCTTGTCAGAACAGGGGCAATAACATTTAAACTGTCCTTTATAAACCTAATTTCTATGTTGTCATTTCCTGGCGCTTTATTAGATTTAAATGTTTTTATTATATCCTTAACGTCCTTAGATGTCACACATTTGAATCTAAACTGTGGAATAGAACAATTTTCATTAAATTCCTGAGAAGGATTCTCATTAAGTTCCTAGTGATTAATTGTTAAGTTTTCCTCATTTTCTTTTAGACCAACTACATCAGGGCGAGTAATAAAATATTCAGTCAGTGTATTTGCTGAAATCCTGTTATTCTGAATAATCCCTTCTTTCTCAATCTGAATTATGGGACAAGTCTGACTTGGATTTTCTAAAGATTTTAACAAAGACCTATATTTGCCTATAACCACAGTAGTCTGACTTACTTTTGTAATACTGAATTTTGGCTTGTTTTATAGAAACAAAGAAACATAGAAGTTGACGGCAGATAATGACCGCAAGGTCCATCCAGTCTGCCCAATTCTTTTTCTACCTTATAAATGTGCCATCGGCCTTTGCTCTGTCAATGGTCTATCTATTCACACTCATCTGTATTGCTCCCTTATGCATATCCCATGCCTGTTTGAAGCCCTGCACTGTATTCATATCCTCCACTTCTTGAGGTAAGTGGTTCCATGCATCCACCACCCTTTCTGTGAAAATGAACTTCCTCACATTACCCCTTAATCGGCCTCCCTCTAATCTCATACTGTGTCCTCTTGTCCTGCTATTTTTCTTATATTGAAACATGTTAGACTCTTTCACCTTGTTAATGCCGTTAAGGTGTTTGAATGTTTCTCCCGCCTTTGCTCTAGGGTATACATACTGAGCTCGGTTAATCTGTTCTCATATGTTTTCTTATGCAGTCCCTGAACCATTTTGGTTGCCCTTCTCTGGACTGCCTCAATTTGATTAATGTCCTTGTGAAGATGTGGCCTCCAGTACTGCACACAGTACTCCAGATGGGGCCTAACCAGTGTCTTGTAAAGAGGGGTTACTACCTCCCTCTTCTGACTTGCAATACCCCAACTAATACACCCTAACATCCCCCTAGCCTTACCTACTGCTTTAGTGGTCTGTTTGGATAATTTCAGGTCATTTGTGATGATGATGCTCAAGTCTCTTTCTTCCCTTGTGACTGCCAGCAACTACCCTCCCAGCCTATTGGTGGCTTCAGGGTTTTTCTTCCCTATGTGCATGATCTTGCACTTCTTTGCATTAAACCCCAGTTGCCACTCTTCTGACTATTTTGCTAGTTTATCCAGATCTCTGCTTATTCTGCCCACCCCATCTGGATCATCTACTCTGTTGCAGATCTTGGTGTCATCTGCAAACAGACAAACCTTACCCTCCAGTCCATTTGCAATGTCACTGATGAAGATATTGAAGAGGACTGGCCACAGGACTGATCCCTGAGGTACCCCACTTGTGACTTGCATCTCTTCTGACTCTATACTGTTTACCACCGTTCTCTGTTTTCTTCCCATCAACCATTTTGCCACCCAGTTGACCAACTTCTCTGACTCACCCTGAGCCTACCCAGCTTATTAATCAATCTTCTATGTGGAACAGTATCAAAAAATTTGCTGAAGTCAAGGCAGGTGACATAAACTGCTCCCCCTTGGTCCGCCACTCTGGTTACCCAGTCATAGAAATCTATTAGATTAGTTTGACAGGACCTTCCTTTTTGTAAGCCCATGCTGTCTTGGATCCTGTGCTATTATGGATTCCAGGTGTTGCACTATCCTTTCCTTAAGGAGTGCCTCCATAATCTTACCCGCTACTGAGGTAAGACTGACTGGTTCCACCCTTATCTCCTTTAGTATCCTGGGATGTATGCCATCAGGTCCCATTGCCTTGTCCACCCTGAGCTTATTGCACTCT
Source organism: Neoceratodus forsteri (assembly GCA_016271365.2). Lineage (NCBI taxonomy): Eukaryota > Metazoa > Chordata > Ceratodontiformes > Ceratodontidae > Neoceratodus > Neoceratodus forsteri. The sequence continues at coordinate 834,154,288 of CM057456.1, read as the reverse complement.
TGTAGGACCCTTTCTTTTGTGAAGGGACTAGTGCTCACCTTCCTCCCCCCCGTGTCCATGGTGCTGAGCTGTGGGCCCTGCCCTACCTTCTCTTCAGTAAATACTGAGCAGAAGTATCTGTTTAGGATAGGTGCTTTTACATGGTCCTCCTCCTCACACTCCCCCTTATCTCCTTTCATCTTAGCAATACCCCTCTCTGGACTTTTTTCTTTCACTACTGTATCTATAGAAAGTCTTGTCGCCTTCTTTTACTGTCTGTGCTAGTGTTTTCTTGGTTTGGGCCTTTACCTGCCTTACTGCCTTCCCTGCTTCCCTTAGGAAAGTTTGGTATGCCTCCCTATCTTTATCCCGTTGTGTTCCCTTATATTTCCTGAAGGCCAGCCTTTTGGCTCTGACCTTTTCTGCTACTGTTTTTGAGAACCAAAGTGGTTTTCTTCTTCTTTTGCACTTCCTTTTCTCTCTAACACAGTGGGATGTTGCTTCAAGTATTGCATCCTTAATGCTTGCCCACTTTGCCTGTACCCCCTCACCTGTATTTCTTTTTGCCAGGGCTAGCTTAACTCTGTTGGCCATCTTATCAAGGTCAGCTCCTCTGAAGTCCCATATTTTTGCCTTGGAATGGGATGATTTAGTTGTAGTGGCCAACCATGTGATGGTCACTGGCCCCCAGGTGACCTTCTACCTGGAGAGCTGCGATCTTTTCCCTGTTAGTCAGTTCTAGATCTATGATAGCCCTGTCTCTTGTAGGTTGTTGTACCAGTTGTTTGAGGCCTTCCCCCTGCAGGGAATCCACCATGTGTCTAGTTCTGGCAGATGTTCCTGCTGGTATTGACCAATCTGTATCTGGCATGTTGAAGTCTCCCATTATCAGAACCTCACCTTTAGCTGTTACGTTTTGTGTATCTTCTAACAGTAATGTGTCTATGTCCTCCCCCTGGTCTGGAGGCCTGTAGACAACCCCAGTTCTTATGGCTGTCCCATTTCATGTTTCCTGGGTGACCCACAGTTCTTCTGGTTCGTTATGTGTATTCTGAATTTCTGTAGCTTCGATATTTTCATTGATATACAGGGCCACTCCACCCCCCCTTTTGCACCTCGGTCTCTTCTAAACAGTACATAGCAAGGTACTGACATCTCCCAAATGTGGTTACTGGTAAACCACGTCTCGCTAATTGCTAATATGTCCACTTTAGCATCTGTCATTATTGCCTGCAGGTCTGGGATCTTGTTTCCCAGACTGCGAGCATTTGTGTACTTGATTTTCCATTGGCCAGATTTCGGTGTGCTAGTTGTTGGGTGAGGTCTGGCGTTTCCCCTGTGCATCGTATGGGGAGCCTGACCTTTTTCCTTACCTGATGATGCAAATGAACTGCAAACATGCTGAACTCCTGTTTGACCACTAGCTGAGGGGGGAAGGGTGTTCTTCTCATTAGATGTATGGGGTGCTGCACCCATCTCCCCATTTACTAGTTTAAATGTTTTACAAAGATATCAAACTTCTGCCCCAATGCACTGACTCCCTTCTTAGTCAGATGCAGTCCATCAAATTTAAAGAACTTTCGCTCCCCAAACTGTTGCGAGTTCCCTACAAATTTGTGTCTTTTTTCCTGGCACCAGCTGATGTACCTGGGAGACATCTGACCATTACCCCTGGCTGGAGATAGGTATCAACTCCTTGAATCATGGAGTCTCCTATAAGCAGAAGTATTTTGGATTTCTTTTTTGCTTTTTTTTGTTTTGGTTTCTGTTTTGGGCAAGTTTTGTTGTGCTAGCTCCTGTGCTGCAGTGTCCTGCTCTGCAGTGTCCTCTCACCCTTTGTTTGATTTTGGAGATAGAGACAGATACCTGTTTGTAGTTTTTATATGGTTTGTGGAGGTAATATGTTGGAGAGCACCAAGTGATGAGGCACTTGATTTGCTCCTCCTAACCCCCTGCCAAACTCCCGGACCAACTACCCTCTGCGGTCAAGGTGCTTCTGTTGGAAGTTGGGGAAATGGTGGTGGTTTTTATAATATATTTCCTCTTGAATATGAAATTTGAGGTGTGCAATCTCTGCCCATGCTGCCTGGAGCTGAGTCCTAAGATCTGCAATGGCCCAGCATGTAGGACAGTGTCCTAAATCCTGTAAAACTGCCCTTCTGAAAAGTGTTCCACAGTACCTGCAGTTAATGATATCCATTCCAGATAAGTTGCTGGATTTATAACCTGGTCAGAGTAATTAGAAGGAAGAAAATGAAAACAAACGTTTTATTTTGTCTTTTGTTTGTTTTTGTATAACTTGTTATACCAAGTTAAACTACTAGTGCCCCTGTAAATGAGGTCACCGTGTGGATACTTGCTTTGCTACAGAAAATGTCATGACTATGCTACCCTATAAAAGGAGTGTAGTGTGGGGAAGGTTGGGCCCTTCCCCTGCCAAAAAAGAACCACAGACAAAATAAACAAGGAGGTAAGAGCAGAAACAATCAGTCAGCAATGAATGCAGTAACCCTGAAAGCTTATCCTAATGAAAGAAAAACTGAAAAAACCTGCAATAATTTCACAGAAGATATACCTTGTAAGAAACACTTTGCTACAGAGAAAAATAAAGCAGTAACAGAAGATATACCTTGCAAAAGACAATCTGAATCAGAAGATTACAGCAGTGATCTGTTAACATACACATGTAGGCACACCTTGTAATAATGCAGCATAAGGTATACCCAGCAACAACAATTTGAACTGGAGAAAAATAAAACAACAAAATGTTAGCAACAAACAGTAACAATCCCTGTGAGTACAAAATAAAAACAACAACACACAGTAAATCTGCCTAGCCAAAAGAAATCTTAATCCTTTCCCTTGCTCTGGTAAGGTTCTTTCCTCTGTCCCTTCAAGCAACCTAGAAGGAAAGAGCTCAGGTGAAGCTAGGTGCCTTGACCAGCAAACCTAGTCTTCCACCTCCAAGATATCAACTAACCTGACCTTTTAATCCTTCTTTCTGTTTGAAGTTATTGACAGTTTACCAGCTCCCCCCCCTCGGATACACACCTAATCCCCTGGAAGAATTGTAGGAGGAAAGCAATTAGCTCCTTCAAAGTGAGAAAGAGACTGCAACATCTCTGACCCAAAAAACCTTTTCAGCAAAAAAAAAAAAAAAAATAGTGGCAAACAGTAGTTCTGCTATGCCTAATGATAAAAAGTCAGAAAAATTTAAGCACCACAGGGGTTGTATACAGACCCCCATCTCAGGGGGAGAAAATACACAATAAAATGATAGAAGGCATCCTTAGCTTGACAGAGAAATGGGAGATATTGCTGATTGGTGACCTAAATATGTCAGATGTTAACTGGAGCACCTTTGCTGCAGCCACATCCAAGAGCAAGGCTATTCTTGATGCCCTACAGGGGGCATGCCTCAGACAGCTAGTGTTGGAATCCACTCAGGAAGGAGCAATCTTAGACCTGGTACTCTGAAATGGGGACGGAGAAAGAATCTCAGATCTAGAAGTGGGTAGCCATCTGGGAACAAGTGACCACCAAACAGTGTGGTTCATGATAAACTCAGCTGTAGAGCCAAGCCAAGCAAAAATGAAGGTACTGGACTTCAGGTGGGCTGATTTTGTCAAAATGGGAGCATGCTTCAGAAAAGCACCAGCAAACAGGCAAGAAGGAGGGGTGGATCTACAATGGGTAAACATCAAAACTGCCATCACAGGGGCAACAAGCATTTCTGTGAAGCAAATAAACAAATCAAAATGAAAGAAAAAAACACTATGGTTTTCAAAAGAGGTGGTGGGGAAGATTAGGGAGAAAAATATAGCATTCAGGAAGTATAAGGAAATGCAGAAGGAGCAGGACAGAGAACTGTACTAGTTAAAGCAGAAGGAAGTGGGGAAGGGAGTCAGAATAGCAAAGGACCAAACCGAGAAAAAGATAGCCAACTCAGTTAAGAAGGGGGATAAACCCTTTTATAAGTACAGTAGGGAGTGAAGAAAGACAAAGGGATGAGTGCAGAGTTGGTTGGGAGAAAGAAAACAGAGTTAGAATTAGAGGTGTACACTCAGGTTCAGCAAGAGTGATGAGTGGGGTGCTGCAGGGGTTGGTGTTGGGACCAGCACTTTTCTCATTACATATAGGGGATATACACTATGGTATAGAAAATATTATGGTAAAATGTGCAGATGATATAAAGTTGGGAGGGCAAGTGAACACAATAGAGGGTATCCAAGGATTGGAAAATGACCTGAAATTATTGGAAGCATGGACAATGGAGAACAAAATGCCGTTTTAGTACCGAGAAATGCAGAGTGATGCATATGGGAAAAAAGAATCACAGACATGAATACTGTTAAATGGCATTAAAGTGGAAGCATCGGATAGGGAGAAGGATTGTGGGATTACAATAGATGACTTTTAGGGCACAGGGGTTGGAGATAATTAGAAAAATGAACTATATGATTAGAAACATCAAAAGGGCTGGCCCAGTGGTGCTGAGGGTTGAGGTGCTGGACGTCACACCTCTTACCGCGCTGGAGACCTGGGTTTGGTAAGAGACTCAGACACCTGGGGGCTGGCAGGGGGAAGGAAGGATTGAGCATCCTGCGACAGCTCTCCTTCCCTCGGGGTGGGTGAGGGATATGCGCAGCGCTGTAGTGACACCCAGTGGAGGCTGGGTGTTTGGCAGGGTACGGGCATCTACATGGGGGAGGAGCCGGCTGATGTCTGCACATTAGTGCACTGACGTCAGTGCATGTCCGACTCCTCAGTGGGCAAAAATAAGAAATGCAGAGCTGCCAGCTACCTTCATGATGCCAGCCCTTGGCTTCTATCAGCCTCCAGGGTGGCCCTGCCTTGCCCTATCCCTGTTGACCGCGGAGCCATTTGAGAGGGGTCAGTTTCACAGCTCTGCCCTGGGGGGGGGGTAAGCCAGGGGGTCTCAAGGTACAGGTGCACCTGATCTGGAGGTAGGAGCAGGGGTCCATGACCGGGAAGATCTCGGGTGGCCACCAAAAAAAAAAAAAAAAAAGGAACTTTATACAGTATATAGATCTAAACAATGCCTTGTTCCATTGTACAGGGCATTTGTTAGACCACACGTAGATTATGGATCACCACTGCGGAGTCCATATACTAAAGGGGAAATAAATAAGATTGAAAAAATTCAAAGGACATATATTAAGATGATACGGACCATGAAAAATTATGGTTATAAGGATAGGTTGAGGAAATTGCATGTGTTTAGACTGGAGGACAGAAGGAAGAGAGGGGAACTTTTATAGCTATTTAAAATTATGAAGGATCCAGAGTTAGTAAAAGAACTTGGGATAGAGTTGGTGATAAACTGGAAGGCTTATGAGTGCATAGATTTCAAATAAAACTAAAAATGAATTCAAGATTTTTTTTCTTTTTACATAGAACAGCTAGAGTATGGAATGCCCTTCCAGAGCATATTGTTCTGAGTAGCATATTGGATAAATTTAAAAGGGAGATTGGCCAAATAGTATGTCTAAGGATATAAAATGAGTTCGCCATGCAGGGAATGGTATAATGGGCATCAGTGCCTTATTTATTTATTTATTTATTTATTTATTTATTTATTTATTTAAGAGTTTCACCAGGAAGGCATACTGAGCAGAGTACCATTCGATTCCAGATGCATCCTGGGGGTGGGTGGGGATGTATACAATAACAGATAGTACACAGTACCAACAGTGCATAGCAATAATGACACAGGTATTGAGAGAAGAAAAAGAATACACATGCGCAATAACAACATGAGAGAGGAAAACGATTAGTACATATAGTTCAGAAGTAAGTTAGCTAGCCTTCTTCCATTCTATAACCCAGTTTGGATACTGAGGCTAAATTAAGAGGAGGGTGAGTGGTCAGAGAGGGACAGTGAAAAAGCAGGTATACTGAATTAATACTTCTGCTCAGTATTCACAAAAGAAGAGGAGGGGAGAGGTTCCTGATCCAGTCAATAGAAACACTCTGGATGGGGGGGGGGGGTCGATATCAGCCCTTTCACAGGTGAAATGATTCTAAAAGAACTCCTAAAACTGAAGGTGGATAAAGCAATGAGGCCTGATGGGATTCACCCCAGAGTTTGAAATAAACTAAGGGGAGAACTAGTAACACCACTGACTACCCGTTTTAACAAATCATGGGAGGATGATGTGGTACCAGAGGATTGGAGGAGAGTGGATGAGATTCCCCTTCACAAAATTGGGAGCAAGACAGAGGCAGGAAACCACAGACCTGTCAGTTTGACCTCAGTGGCAGGAAAAATAATGGAATCACTTCTGAAGGAAAGAATTGTTGAGTATGTAGAGGCCAGTGCTGTACAGGACCCAAGGCAGCATGGAGTCACAATGGGAAGATCATGTCAGAGGAATCTAATCTATTTGACTGGGTGACCAAAGTAGTAGACCAGGGAGGGGCTGTGGACAAGGGCTACCTAGACTTAAGCAAGACATTTGATGCAGTCCCACACAAAAGATTAATGAACAAATTAGCTATCCTGGGAGTGGGTCCCAGAGCAGAAGCCTGGGTAAAGCAATGGCTGGACAACAGGACACTGAGGGTAATAGTAAAAGGAGTTCACAGTGAAGAAAGGGGGGTTACTAGTGGAGTACCACGGGGTTCAGTACTGGGTCTGGTCCTTTTTAATGTCTTTATAAGTGACACTGAAGAGGGACTGGATGGAAAAGTACTGTATGTCTCTTTGCAGACAACACAAAGATCTGCTTCAGGCTTGATACATAAGATGGGGTGGAAAGGATAAGAAGGGACTTTGAAAGGTTGAAGGAAAGGTCAAATGTATGGAAGCTTAGATTCAACACAAAGAACTGTAAAGTAATGCAACTGGGAAACAAAAAACAAGGGGAAGAGTACGTAATGGTGGGTGAGATACTGAAAACAATAACAATTGAAAGGGACCTGAGGGTAGTTGTATCAGATCAGGGATTTATTTAACTCCAAAAATTGATTAGCGTTTTGCTTATAAAAGTGCTAAAACATTGTGAAAATGCATAGCACTTGCCTCACTGTGTTTAACAAACATAACACTTCTAGAAAACCTATATAAATACTTTCTGTACAGTTAGCATTGTCTCAAGAAAAAAACTGCTAATCAATTATTTAAAACACTGCAGATGACCTAAAGGTGGGCAAGCAATGGGAGACGGCTGTAAGGAGGGCTGGGGGATACTGAGATGCACAGGGAGAGGCATCACCAGTAGAAAACTGGAAGTTGTTATCCCTCTGTACAGACAGTTGGTGAGACCCCATCTGGAGTACTTTGTGCAGTTCTGGAGACCCCATCTCCACAAAGACATAGACAGGGTGGAGGCTGTCCAGAGGAGGGCAACCAAAATGGTGCAGATCTGCACCAGAAGACATACGAAGAGAGGCTAAAGAAGCTTAATATGTATACCTCGAAGAAAGGAGGGAGAGTGGGGACATGATAGAAACTTTCAAGTACTTCGAGGGAATGAACAAAGTCCAAGAGGGTAGCATCTTTCAGAAAAAGAGATGTACAAAAACGAGGGGCAAAATTTGAAGATAGAGGGGGGACGGCTCAGAGGTAATGTGAGGAAGCATTTTTTCTTGGAGAGGATTGTGGATGCATGGTACAGCCTTTCTGAGGAGGTCATAGGGTTAAAAACAGTGGGGAAATTCAAGAATGCATGGGACAGACATAAGGCAATTCTAGTTGGGGGTAGGAGGAAAAAGGTTATTGGTTAACTAGGATCTGCAGCTTATCCATTAGGTAGGGAAATGGGCAGACTAGGTGGGCCAAGCGTTCCTTATCTGACATCAAATTCTATGTTTATGTTTCTATATTTCAAATGTCTGTTTGCCCCAAGTCCCATTTAGTGTATAATAATACACCCCCTCCTTTCTTTTTTTTTCTATCTAGTCGATGACTAAAAAAACCCTCTATTACAATTTCTTTGTTTTGAACTGGTTCACTAAGCCACGTTTCTGTAAAAGCCACACAATCTGGTTGTTGTAGATCTACACAGCTCTGTGATTCAGGTTCAACAAGAAACATGTTGATTAGCATCACAGCACCAGGCTCCATGTCAACTGCGATTTGCAGTCGGCAAGGAGTTGCACTCATCGGTGTGTGTTTTTTCATTGGGGGCATTGTCCCTTGAATCCCCATGCAGAGGGGTATGGCCCCCACAACCCCCATACTAAAGGATTCTAACTCCAGGTCAGAGTTTTTTCCGAGAAGGGGTGCAGGTCGGGGGGAAGGGGTACCAGCTGCACTTCTACAGCGGCATGGTGCTGTTGTCGATATCAATGCATGTCACTGTAGAATTATCGCTTTTCAGGGGGCATACCAATGTTCACAGGCCCTAAACAAATCCAACTTGTTTTTTATACTTATAGCATTATCATGAACTATTCTTAGCTAAAGGAGAACTCTGTTTAACCTGTACGTCATTTTCTTCTGCAGAAACTGATTTTGAAATAATGTTTCCATTTCTGTTTCTGTTCAATCTCTACAGGTTGTTTATTCTAGTGGGTGTTTCTGATTTAAACAAAGATACCAATTGCCACTTTAGATTGTATTATGTAATTTATGTTTTGCTCAGCTCTTACATTGTTGACTCGATGCATCCAAGTTTTACGTTTTACCCCAGAACTCTATCGTTTGGAGTGTTATGAACTACGTCAGGCAGTTCTAAAATGGTACAGAACACTGAAGTGTAAATCAGAAGTAATTACTGAGGTTTCTAATAGGTCAGTAAAGCTGGAATAACAGAATTGTAATTCAAATAAAAAAAATTGCTTCTACCAGGAAAAATGGCTTTCAGAATCTGCAAAAGTCTCCTTAAATAACACACATATGAGCTAACTTGTTTATACATTAATTGTTACAAGTATATTTTAATCTTCCCTGCACCATGTGTATTCATCTATTAGCTTAGGTCTCTGTTGCTACTTATGGACCATTTTTTTAATTATGTGTTCAAAATCTGCTTGTTTATTTTGTACTGTTATACACTTCCCAGCTTGCACCTGTGTATCTGCAAGATTACTATTCTTAAGCTTCGTGGGGGTAGCTACTCTGTCATTTTCTGACAATTTACTGTAACTGAAGTGTGTTTTCTGTGGTGCACATACAATTTATTTTGCTTTTATAGTCTCCCCGTATGATTTCTATTTATTTAGCCTATGGTATGGTGAGGCTTTTCCTCCATAGTCATTTTATTTTATGTTTACATTTGCCTGTCCCTTTTTTCTGGTCAGGCTTACTTTCCTTGTAACTCTATCTGGGTAAGGCTACTTCTCTGTTGCCTACCCATCTGAGTCTGTCTGACATTCCCTTTACCTCCCTAATTTATTAAGGCCTACATTTCACTAGCATTTCTTCTTATGACCTTCATCCTTGTTAATCTCCCTATCTGGATCAGGCCTTCACCCCTGTAAACTCAGAATTTACTTTAACCTCCCCCTTTATAGTTTTTATATGCTTTTTTTTGTAGCCATGTTGCCCCTTACAAAGCAGTTTATGCTGGTCTAAACCGGAATTACACTGATTGTGTCCCCCCACCGGCCTCCCTTGTTTAACTATCAGGGCTGCTCCTCTCGCCACATAGTATCTATTGGCAAAAGAGAGGGATGGGGGGTTACATAACAAGTACACACATTCTTGTCTAAGCCTGCTGCACAGGCAGGCAACCAAGTGTGGCATCTACCTGGCACACACCTGGTGGGACCATTTACCATGGAAAGCAACCTAGGTCCTTGGGTGAAGACATCTGCTCATAATTGTGCTAGGTTTGCACTTCTGGTCAGGGGCACCCAAGTAAATCCAGACACAATGGAAGCAATAACAATACAGTCCAAACCAAGCTGGGATTCTAGAGTGTGGCTTTTATTCACATAACAGAGTAGGAATAATCACAAAGCGAAGATGGACCCCCACAGGGCTACACATACTGGTATTGCAGTTTCTCCGGAGTACAGAAATTTCTGACATTCCCATTTAGCATAGGATAAAGACACAAAACAGCGAACACTCTGGTTCTGAAAATGGAGATTGGCACACTTGGCCAGTTACTGGTACATTTCCCATCGACTAGGCCACATGTCCAGTACTAGGACACTTTCCCATATTTCATGAGGAAAGAAGGTGGTACACACGACCACAAAAGAGCACATCCAGGCTCAAAATTTTCCAGCACCCACTATACTGAGGCAAACTGAAAACAGAGAATCCAAAACCCACATCTGAGTAACTATTTCCATCAGGCACAAGGCCAAATGCACTGACTGAAAATTGAACTGGTGCCTAAAATGAACCCGGAGAGGTAAACTGGTTACTCCAGATGAGGGAGTCTCCTGTCTTTTGCTTCCAGGTTTATACTCTGCCATTCATCTGGTTAACAACACCCTCACAGAAACTTGTAAATGCTATCTTGAAATGTTTTTTACACTTAACATATTACATGACACACCTCTAAGGTGTCAGAAAGTTAAAAGTTCTGTACTTGGACAGTCTCTCACTAGACTCCAAACGTAGGCAGATACTTTGAAAACAGAAACAGTCTAGGAGACAGGGTCCCTTTGTCAGAAAAATTCACCATAGGTATTGCAGGTGCCCCTCCTGGGCTTACACAAAAGTAGTACTCACAGTTCTGAAGTTGTACAAAGGCAGCTTCACCAGACAGACTGAATTGAGGGTATTGCCCCTGAACCCTGAAGATCACCCCATCCCTCCTGGGATGGGGCAAAGGAAAACCTTCTTGGCAAGGTCTCCACCACTTCAGTCACCATCTTCCATGTTCTTCTTCTAGGGTGAGAACAAATTACCCAAAACAAAGAGGTAGCTGTCTGTCAGAGCTGTCTGAGGACCTGCACAATAAGCTGCAGTCTCCTCCTGGAACTCCTACTCAGGACTGAATCCACTCTAACTGAACATTCTAAAGCTACAGTATCTCCCAAGAGCTGGCAAAGAGTGTGGCTTATGCCGCTGCAAGAGTTCTAAGATTACATCACCCTCCAGCTCAGCTGAGACTGAAACCAGAGCATGACAGAGTGAAACCCATTTAACTGGAATTCCACTAGCTACCTTTCCCTGCCTGCCTCTGGTTCTAACTGGGATTCTAGTAACCCCTGAGAACAAGGGGGTTACATGTGGACAATCCTTTCTTAAAATGTAATGAAGGCCATTGAGGGCAGGTCTCAAACTGTCCAGATCGGAAGCTCCTTATCCTCTCCACTCCTCATCTTTGCAGTGATCCCTCAGGGGTATGTCCTGGGTCCCATTCTCTTTTCCATATTCTTGAATGACCCCCCCTCTGCCTGTTGCTCTGTAACCATTCATACTGTATGTATGCTAATGGCTCAGTACTCTCTGCATCTAGCTTCTCTTCCCATGACCTTACTACCAAGCTGCAGCTGATTTTGACAATATTCAGCACTGGTTGCAGTCAAACCAGCTGTCCCTCACTGCCAAAAAACAGTTTTCATGACATTTGGCATGAGACAGTGGCTTATCAGACTCAGTTCCCTCCTATTATTCCACACCCTTGATGGTACTACGATTATTTATTCACAAAGCAAATTTTATCCACTTGGCCTATCTCTATATACACCATAAGCTCCAAACTTGGTGCACTATGTAGGAATACAGTGACTCATCCCGCTTCCTACCCACTGTGGTGATTGTTTTAAAGATGATTCTTCCTATTTTTCACTATGGTGATATAATTTATAATGGAGATCCAGAATCCCCCCCTTGCTAGACTAGACCCCCTCTATCACTCCTTGTGTCATTTTGCCTTATACAGTAGCCATTGACTCATCACTCCTTGCTTTACTCTGCTGTATCCCTCCCCTCTGTTGATGTGGTATCCTGTGAACAGAATGAATTTGAGCGAGTCAGTTTCTGTGACTCAAAAATAGTTCATGTAATTTCAGTGACTTGGTTTTAACAGTGTATGTTAATGTCAATGCTGTTCATAAAGGAATGAATGATGTCGGTAGTTGGTTATGCAAATATGTAGGCAGCAATTTTTAGAGCCAGATCTGAGCTGGCAGCATAGCCTACAGGTTACAGTTACAGCCTGTGTGCACAGCTATGTGTGGCAGACCTGGGTTTGATGCTTCTGGGTGGTGTGATTTTTATTTTTCCCCCTCTCAACTTTGTTCCCTTCCATGAGTTCAGTCCTCCCCTGGAGTGAGAATAATAAATCTACCCCCCTTCCTGAGGTTGTCCCCCTTCACGAGTTTAGTTCCCCGCTGGAGTTAGAATAATAAATCTGTCCCCTTCCGAGTTTGTTCATCCTCCCTGAGTTCAGGCCCCCTGCAGAGTTAGAATAATAAATTTAGCATGTCCCAAATTTGTCCCCCTTCCCTAGTTCAGTCCCCCTGCCCGGAGTTGTAATATTTTATTTTCTCTCCCTCCCGAGTTCTCGCCCAACCCTGTTGTATAGTGCATGTCCTTGCACCATGTGCAGTTCACTAACTGTAGTGTTCGCTGTGATGGTGCTCATGGATTTTGTTGGCACTGGGATTGATTCACTGCATTGGTCTTTGCAGTTATGTTTTCACTGTCGTCACACAAACCGTTAAGCATTTTGCCAGCAGAGGGCAAATACTTTGACAAAGCCTAACTACTAGTTAAAACGTTAGCCTTCGTGTTACCCGCTATTGCGTTGTTTTGCACAAATAAACTGCATAGTTCTGAAAAGACTTTGTATGGACAGCAGTTTGTGATTATATGGAAGTGAGTTCTGTGACTGTCTTTACTACCTTTCCCACTGTACCTCCTCCCCCTCACTCTCCCCCTCTCCCTTCCCTTCACCCTTCATCCCTCACTGACCCCTCCCCTGCCCCATCCTCTCTCCTTCCCTTCCACTCTTTCCTGTCCATCCCTTCTGCCTTAACCCTTCCCTCTACTTTACTCTACTCTCCACTCTTTCTTCCCTTCACCCCTCCCTTCCCTTCTCCATTAAATGCCCATCTCCTCTCATCTGTCTTCCCCTCCTTTCCCCTTTCCCTTCCCTCTCTTCCCTCTTCCTCCTCCACTCTCCATCCCCATTTCCACTGATTCCTCTCCCCTTCTCCTCTCTCTCTCCCCCTCTCCCTTCTTCCCCTCCACCTCTCTCATCTCTCCCTTCACTCTTTCTCTCCTCTCCCCTCCATGCCCTCCTCCTCCTTCTTCCTCTTTCCTCTCCCCCTCCCCTATCCCCTCCCTACTCTCCCCTCTCTCTCCTCTCTCCCCCATCTCTCCCTCCTCCCTTCCCTCTCCTTTCTACCCCCCCTTCTCTCTACTCTTTCATCTCTCCCCTTTCCCCACCACATGTTTCCTCCTACCCTCTTCACAGCAATGTTTTGAATTCCATTTCTCTTCCATCTTGGAAATACACTACTGGTCAAGCTGCCCTCTCATATTACTTACTTAAACTCTGGTCCACATTTCACCTGTCAATCCATTCTGCCTTTTTTTTCTTTCTATCTTAAGCCTCTTCTTCGTGACTTTTCTAGTCTCACCTGCAACTGTCCATGACCCATTCCCTTATCTGACCTCCTTCCCCTACTCTTACTGCACTGGCCACATTGCTGCCCACCCCCCCATTATGTATCTTGAAATGTTTTGCCCTTTGCCTATCCAGCTGAATTCTTGAATCAAGGTTTTTATCCCAAGTGGAGCTGGCAAGCAGATCCATCCCCTCTCTCAGAGAGGTTCGTACTCTGATCCCGACTGTGGGAGGCTAGGGTAACAAAGGATACTTGCAAGGAGAGGAGTTCTTTTTTCACAGGTCTTTTATTCACTGGAACCAGCAAGTGCAAACAAAATGCCAAAATAAAATCGAACTGCACAAACAAAAAAATAAAATAGCTGTAGATCCTGTAAGGCTTTTTACAAGGAAAACAGGCAAACATATCATTATTCTGGCAGTATTTCATTCCATTGCTACCTTCTTCTCGATGCTTACAACACAGCACCCAAACTCCATCTGCTCAATTCAAAAAAAACTTTGGCATATAAAGGGTGTAAAGCAATAGGATTGGCTCCTGAACCAATCGATCAAACATTGACATAAATTTTAGAAATAAACTTGATATATCAAATATATTATAGTTTCCTCTATATTCTAATCAATTTATATTTATTAGCTTCAATGATTAATTCTTGTTTTATCAGATTTTTATGCTGCTACAACATTCTGGAAATGCAAGGAGCTCCCGCTGTAGATCTCTGTAAATAAAAGCAGGCAGACAAGGACCGGCCAGCTCCTAGAGAGCAGAGAAACCGGGCGGAACCCTCCGGCGTTTTTACTCCGAGATTGAAAAACTAACAGCAACATTTAAGGCTTTTAAATAAATTCTAAGGGAGGGAAAGACTTCCTAACAACCGCAGCTTAATTTTAAGTTTTAATTTATTTCCTTTCGGAAACCGACACGCAAAGAGGAGCTGCAGGAATGTGCGCACAAGCGAGGAGGAAAACGGACAATTACCGGAAGATTTTTAACATTATAGCGCTCCAAATTTCAAGTAAGTGCTCAGCATCTGTCAGCATGTTCCACTGGAACATACACGGGCTGTTCTTCAATAGAAAAGACAAAAGTCCCACTCAGACCCAAAACACTTTAAAGTCAAAACGGCTTTATTTTTTCTTTTACCAACAGCCTGTCCAACTATGGTTTAGCTTCACTCTCTAAGGGTCATTCTTCTGGGATTAGAACCTATCCAACATAACTGTATTGCTGTTGTTTCTACTTTTTGATATATAGAACTCTACTTCGACTAAAGGGGGGGGGGGCTTGCACTCTCAATCATTAATGCCATATAAAGAATTGAGTGAAGAAAGACAAAGTTTAAATGTAAATAGTTTGCAATAGATGGCCAGGCTATTACAAGTTATTTACTCTGATTACTTCAACAAAATTGGACGTGGACAAACGCACACAAAGACGAAAACAGCATTCATTCCACAAGACAACAGATAATACATAAGGAGACTAAGGGGGGGTTTATATTTAGGAGCCCCCCTTTCACACTGACTCATCCTGCAAGCAACCCTCCAGAAAAATACCTCATAGGTTGCCCCCCCCATGGTAGGTCCGGAGTAAAGGAATGTTGACTCCCCCCCAGGAGACCAACATCTAGATTCCAGGGAGCCAGTAAGGGGCACTGCCAGGCCATCATGGAGCCTGCCAGCTCCAATTTTCTACTTTTTCTTCCCATTACCCCTCACCTCCGGTGTCTGGCATGAGTGCGTGTGCATGAAGACACCCACCGGCAACTTGCCTTCTGACCTGTATCATTCTCCAGCCTCCATCAGAGGGCTATTAGAAGGTAGGACCACAAGCCATCCTTCCCCGTGTGAGGAGAGCAGTACTCCAGATGCTCGATCGTCTCTCGTCCCTGCCGACCCCAATGGCCCAGGCTCATTCCCAATCCTGGGTTGCTGGTGTGGCACGAGGTGTGGTGTCCAGCACTTCATCCTCTAGCACCACTGGGACAGCTATCCAGCTAAATTTTATATTTACCCCATGTACCTTGTTGTACTACTGCCTTTCAATGTTACAATTATGCTCCTTTTGATGTACTGTATTGCTTGTATAAAGCTATAAAATAAATAATAATGCATAACAGCCACTCTAAAAACCTGCATACTCTAAAGCCTAAAACAAAGCAAAACAATCTACTTAAAAAATAATACTAGCCTTAACTCCTAACACACACCCAATATTTCACTCCAGCCTCGATCACCAAGCAACCATGTCCTTAACACTGCAGCTGTTTTCACACAGGCTCTCCAGGCTGCTGTTGCTGGTCCTTTTTTCATGCTGCTTTTGACATCCACAATGCTCCCTACTACAAACAGGATGCTTCTCCAGTTTCGCTGAACCATGCTACTGACTGTACTCTGCACTGCTCTCCAAACCACCACTCTCAAAAGTACTGTAAGCACCATTCCCAACCATATGCCACACCACCCCCTATCCTTAAGAAACTACAAGCAAGACTGTTGTAGCCATGCCATCTTTTATAGAAGGTCACTATGCTATGGAAACACTACAGAGATAAAGATATTGAAGCCCCCAAAATATCACTTCAATACACCAAAAATGCCACTACACTATGGAAAAATACTACCAGACACACCGCTACACTATAGAAAAACCCCACGCTATGGAAAGACGCAACATACACAAAAAATGTAAAACCCAGAATCAATTTTAAAAGTCCTTTAGGTGGGAATACGACAATCTCAGTTTAGACATGTTACAAATTTAAACTTCACTGAAGTTGCTAAAATTTGCCTTTTGAAGCTTCAAAGTTTCAGCAGACTCTAGAAACCTCAACCTTGCCAAAATTGTGATGTTTTCACCACAACATGGCCTTTTTTTGGTGAAGTGGCTACTTTGAGAGCAAATTTTATATGCCAAAATAAGGCAGCTTTGCTGGGCTTAACTGTGAATTCCATGGAATTCGTGAATTTCAGCCACTTTACCCATCCCTACTCTGGAGCTAATGAGCTCATAAAGTCACTTACCCTTCAAGATCATGGCAGTGGTCCAAAGACAGTGTCCAACAAAGTTGGATACCATGGGATACTCTCCCCCCTTTTCTGATTTGTAATGCCTTCACATATGGATAGCATCTGACCTTGGAGCCCCTCTCCTTGGATGAAATGTAAGGATCTGGTTAGTACCACATGATCTGATCAAATCTGATGGATTTGATGGTCATATCCCATTGGACTCTATCCTGGGGATCAATCCAAAAACTGACCCTCAGATCCAAAATCAAACCTTGGATCCCAGCACCTAACCTTGGGTTCCCAAACTCTGACTGGGGATCTTAAATCCTAACTTGATATGATAGAGCTCTGTTTCAGAGATGGATAGTGAGACTATCCATCAAAAGACACTATCTGAACATCATCAGCTGATGGCCTTTATGACCTCATTAGTCCATTCCATGTCTACATTTTCATACACACCAAACTTACTCATTATTTATCCTACAGTACAATTCAACTCATCATTTATCCTATAGTTCAATTCACATTAAACTGTCTCATCAACAAGTTGCTTTAGCGTTTCATCATGAGGTGCATAAGTGTTGCTTAAACCAGTACAAAGCCTTGTAAAAACTTTTGCCAAATAGTTGCTCCTCAGTTTTGTATTGCAATAATACAGAAATAGGATGTACTCCAGCTAATCTCTTGGTTCAGCGTTGAGGTGTTCTGGAGTCTCCTACCATCTCATGATTCCTGCAAATTGTAGCTTTAATACAGAATTCATAGGATAGGCTGGTCAGCCGGGGCCTTGTAACTCCTCCCATCCATGTTACCTCTGCCTCTGTGGTTCCTCTCACTCCCCTAGCATGCACAAATTCTGTGGCACAAAGGTTAGGTCAGCAGATCTCCACAAGAACTCCACCTTCAGGAATGCATGCAGTAGGATCAAAAGACTCACCAGACCTGAAAACTTCTCAGACTCTTTTCATTCTAACATCAATCACCCTTCCAAAGTCTCAAAGGCTGTTCATTCCCTCCCCCTATCTACACAGTCTCCCATACCAGTACTCAGGGTAGGAAGCACCTCCCTTTCTGACCCACCTTTTGTGGCAAATGCATTCAATACTTTCTTCACTTCCTGCAGTTCATCTCTTCTGTCTTCTCTCCCTCCCCCTCCACCATCACCTCCCCCTCTAGACCCCACTCCTTGGCCACCGCCTGTTTCTCCTTCTCACCATTCTCCTTGTCTGATGCCCTGAAGGCCCTTCTAGCCCTAAACCCCTGCAAGGGCAAAAGTCCAGATAGGCGCAACACCAAACTAGTTCACCTTTCAGCCCCTGCTGTCACCACCCCACATGCCTCACTTTTAAACTGATCATTCTCATGAGCATCTCTCTCTGAAGCCTGGAAGCTCACCACAGTCATCCCTCTCCCTAAAGGTTGTGACCCCTGAGACCCAGGTAATAACCACCCAATCTCCTTACTCCCCATCCATGCCAAACTTTAGGAGTACTTTGTACTTTCCCAGCTCTCTCCTTTCCTCAGCTCTTCCTCCTTTTTCACCCTTTACCAGTCTGGTTTCTGGAAATCCCACTCCACCACCATCACCTCCCTCCTACAGCTTATTGACTCAATACTCTCAAGTATGGATCACAGCCATATAACTTTGGCAATATTTTTTGACCTAGTCAAGGCTTTTGACTTGGTATCCCATTCCCTCCTACATCCCAAACTCAAGCAGGCTTCTCAGCTCTGGCTACTGACTGGTTCCACTCCTATTTAAAAGCGAAGTCAATCAGTCAAAATTGGTGACTCCCTATCCCTCCCACTTCCCATTAGTACTGGAGTCATGTAGAGCTCTGTACTTGGCCCACTTCTGTTCTCAATATTCTTAAATGATCTCTCTGCTGCTTGGATCTCCTCCTCTATTCCTATGTATGAGGATGACACTGTCCTGTCCACTTCTGGCCCTTCCCTATCAAATGTGGTGGCAAAACTCCAGCATGTGGAGTACAGTACCCTAGCAGCCTCTGCCAGGAGTAGAGATATCATTGACTCCCTACATGGGACACTTTTGAGACAGCTAGTCAGGGAATCTACTACTGAAGGGGCAGTACTGGACCTGATTATCACAAATGGAGAAAGAGTGGGAGGGGTGTCAGTGGGAGAAATCCTAGGCACTAAGTGACCATAACAGAGTATGGTTCACATTAAGGACAGCACCAGTAAGGAAACACTAAAGTCCTAGATTTCAAGAGACCGAACTTTAAGAGTATGGGAGACCACCTCAAAAAACTCTTGTAGGGGTGCAATATCTGGAGAGAGTGGAAGAAAAACGAGAATAAAGGAGGCCATAGTAGATGCCACAAATCTCTACATCAGACAGGTCAGAAAAAAAAACAAAAAAAAAAACAGGAAAAACAGGATACCTCTGTGGTTCAGTAGGCAGTTTGCAATAAAGGTAAGAGTGAATAGAGCAGCATTCAGGAGATACAAACAGTAGCAGAGGGAGGGAGGAAGATAGAGAAGCATACCAGGGAAGGCAAAAGGAGGCAGGAATTGAGGTCAGGAGAGTAAAGGTGAGGACTGAAGATAATATAGCCCAATCAGTTAAGAGAAGGGATGAAAACGTCTTATGTACAATATGTGAGCAAAAGGAGGAAGACATAAGGTGGGATAGTTCAGCTGAGGGATAAGGGTGGGGAGATGGTGGAGGGAGATCAGGAGAAGGCAGCTATCCTAAATTGCTACTTTTGCTCTGTGTTCATGGTGGAGGGGGCAGGGGAAGGAAGGCAGATTTGGAAGAGGGGGAAGCTGTGAAAGGGTAGACACCAGCTTATTCAAAGTGGAGGGGGTCCTAAAGGAACTAGCTGGACTAAAGGTTGACAAAGTAGTGGGCCTGATGGAATTCACCCCAGAACACTGAGGGAGGTGAGAGTGGAGCTTGCAGAACTACTAACTGGCCTTTTCAATAGATCATTACAGATGGGGGTGGTTCCAGATGACTGGAAAGTAGAGACATAGTTCCCCTCCATAAGGGAGGAATCAAGGAAGAGGCAAGTAACTACAGGCCAGTTAACCTGACATCAGTGGTGCAGAAGGTGATAAAGAAATTACTGAAAGAAAGAATTATCAAGTACCTTGCTTCAAATGACCTGAAGGATCACAGACAACACTGTTTCACAGAAGGGAGGTTATGTCAAATTAACTTAATTGAATTCTTTGACAGGGTGACCAAAGTGATAGATCAGGGTGGGGCAGTGGATGTGGGATACCCAGACTTCAGTAAAGCATTTGACACCATGCCGCACAGAAGGTGTCAGCACAAAATGAAAGCCTTGGGATAGGGACCAGAGGTGGAGAGATGGGTGAAAACTTGGCTGAAGAGAAGTTAAAGGGTGATTGTTAATGGAGTTCCATCAAGGGAGAGAAGGGTGACTAGCGGGGTACCACAGGGTCAGTACCAGGTCCGATCCTATTCAATATTTTCATAGGGGACATTGTGGAAGGGCTTTATGGGAAGGTCTGTTTATTCGTGGATAATACAAAGCTCTGCAACAGAGTAGACACTGCTGATGGGGTTGAAAAAATGAGAAGGAATTTGCACAAACAAGAGGAGTGATCAAAAGTGTGGAAGTTGAGCTTTAATGCCAAAAAGTGCAAAGTTATGCACTTAGGGAGTAGAACTCTAAAAGCAGACAACAGGATGGGTGGTCAGATACTGGAAGTGATAGAGCAGGAGCGGCTCCTTGGTATAATCATATCTAACAATTTCAAGGTGGCTAAACAATGTGACAGTGCAGTAGCGAGGGCCAGTAGAATGCTGGGATGCCTAGGTAGGGGTATCATGAGCAGAAGGAGGTAGGAGTTGATGCCCTTGTATAAACAGCTGGTGAGGTCACACATTGAATATGATATCCAGTTCTGGAGCCCTTACCTCAGGAGGGACATGGATAGAGTGGCAAGGGTCCAGAGGAGGGCAACAAAAATGGTGTGAGGACTAAATTCATTTGACTTATGAGGAGAGGCTGAAAGACCTCTACATGTATACCTTGTAGCAAAGGAAGGAAAGGGGGGAACATGATAAAGACCTTTAAGTACCAAAAGGGTATAGACAAGGTCTCAGATTGCAGTATATTCCAGAATAAGAGGCTCTCAAGGACAAGGGGTCATGGCATGACATTAGAAGTGGGAATATTCAAGGGAAACATTAGGAAACACTACTTCACAGAAAGGCTAGTGGAAGGGTGGAATGTTCTCCTTGAAGAAGTGGTGGAGGCCAAAACAGTGACAGGATTCAAAGTTGCTTGGGATAGACACAAGGGAATTCTGAAGAGAGGCAGGGAGGGGAGAATTACCTGGATCACCTAGGTTTCTTAGGTAACATGGAGATAGAACACTTGAGCATATTTAGTGGGCTTGGAGGTCCTTATCTGCTGACAATTTCTATGTTTCTATGTATCTAGGACTTCAATAATGTTCAGCTTTGGTCCCGCAAAAACAAGTTGCTCCTAAACACCAAGAAGACTGTCTCTATGACCTTCAGCATAAGGCAGAGACACTCTAGTCTCAATCCCCCCTTTCCTGCCACACCCTGGATGGGACTATTATAGAGGTTGTTACCTACTTTAGGTATCTTGGGGTCTGGGATGACCAGCACCTGGACTTTTCTATGCACATGAATGCCATCCACATGAAGCTGCACTAAAAACTCTATGCACTTTACAGAAACAGTGGGTGCATCTCCTTGCCAGCTCTCAGTGCTATTGTTCTGAAAATGACCCTACCTACCTTTGACTATGGAAACATAGTCTACAGTGCTGCTCCCTAGCCAGACTAGATACTCTATTTCACTCATTCTGTCGCTTTGCCCTAGCCTTTCCACCGCAAACTCATCACTGTGATCTTTACAAACTCCTCTCTTTAAAGATGAGTGCCTTTCCCACTGAGAAAGCTTTGTTGCTAAATTCCTGTTCGGGTCCCTCCCCTCCAACCTCACTGCTTCTCTCTCTCCACGACCCCATATTCTGACTATCCCCTTTGCAATTTAGGCCCCCATAACCTTGCCCCTCCTCCCAGGTCCAGAACTGCTGGCCAGTCTGCCTTCTCATACAGATGCCCTAAATTGTGAAATGTCCTCCCCCCACTCATCTCAATGCCAACACCCCCCAGATCTCTTTTCTGCCTTCTCCGGGTTCTTACCTCCCCATCCTGTAATCACTCTTAATTCCTCTAGCCCTCCTCGTCCACCTACTACTTGTGGAATATGCATCCTCCTGCGTGTGCTTGCTTGTCTCAGACCTTCTCAAGATGTATCTAATTTGGCTTTAGACTCAGGTTTACCTGTGGATGTCATATATCTGGATTATGCTAAAGCATTTGGTTCAGTTTTTCATTACATTTTACTTAATCCATTAGTACATTTAAAAATACATAGCAATATAATCAAATGGATTGCATCATGGCTTGATAATAGAACACAGAAGGTAGTGATTAGAGGGTATGAATCCACATGGGCCACGGTTACCAGTGGAGTGCCGCAGGGCTCTGTTCTAGGCCCCTTAATGTTTAATTTATTGATCGCCTCCATGCAGACCATAGATGGAGTATGGATAAATAAATATGCTGACGACAGAAAAATTGGTTGCACTGTAAATAACAGGGAGTCAGGTGCAACTTTACAATCTAATATTGATAGATTGACCAAGTGGGTGGATACAAATAAACTGACATTCAACAGCAGCAAATGCAAGTTGATGCATTTAGGTACAAATAATCCTCTTGCAGATTATAAATTGAATGGTACTTACTTGCAGGTGATCACTACTAAAAAAGATCTAGGGGTAATTATTTCTAATAATCTAAAATTCAGAGTACATACTGCTAATACAGTTAAAAAGTGTCATGGGATAATTAGCTGTATCTTAAAACATATTAAGAGTCGTAAGTCAGAAGTTATTATTCCCCTATATACAAGCCTAGTCAGATCTCACTTGGAATACTGTTCTTCCTTTTGTGCTCCGACATCTCTTGGTGACAAAGCTTTAGTAGAAAGGGTACAGAGGAGAATTACTATGAAAGTAAGTAATTTGTCTGATTTGGATTATTCCGATAGACAGAAATCCTTAAGGTTGTACTCTCTGTACTATAGATCTATAAGAGGGGAACTGTGCCTTGAGTACAGATCATATAATGATCCTGCAACACTTGAAACATATTGTCTAGAAAAGCAGGACACACATAATAATACACGATCGCATAAATTTTAATTAGTGACTAAACTTAATAGGACCGTGAGGAGAAGGAATTTTGTTACTCAGAGGATACCACCTTTATGGAATTCTCTTCAGCCTTTTGTTGTCTCGTGCGATAACATTAGCCAATTTAAATTCAGGCTTGACCAATATATGGGTGAACAAAAATTCTTATTCCACCATTAGGATATATGGTGGTGAGTTCTACATGGGCTTGTCCCTCGAACTTGTAAATACCTATTAACCTATTCATCTACATCTGAATGTAACTAGTCAGTCCTGATCTTTTAATTACGTATTAAGCCTGATCTGCATGCTCACGCACATACTGAATTTGCTGCCTTGTCTAGTTGCTACAAACTTTTTTATTTTTTTTATTTATTTATCAAGTCTAGGATTACAAATACCTTTGAGCCATGGCTCTTTTACAAAGGTTCCACATCAGAGAAATACAAATTATGGGGAACATCAAGACAGGCATTACAACAATGTGGACATTGCAAACAGAGTACAGATTAATACAGTTCAAGGGTAGCATTGTAACAAGGCAGCCAGCGGCATTTGTCAGAGAAAATAGACAACAGATAAGAAGTGCCAGAGTCATAGGGAGAGGAAAGAGGGTAGGGGGAGAAGGAATGTAGGAAGGGTGGCGAGAGGGTGAAAAGTGCAGCATTGGGTATACCAAGATGTGAGGGTAGAATCCAGTGAGGAGGAGGGAGGGGGGACAACTAGAGCAGAAAGGGAAGTGGAGAAATAAGGTTAAGTTGGGCAGTCACAGGAGCTGTTGGTAATGAGATAGTCCCGGAGCTTAGTTTTAAACATACCAATAGTTGGGACAGAGGAGATGGTTGGGCTGAGGTCATTGAACCAGAGTGGTGCTCGATAAGCAAAAGAGCATTGTCTCTGTGAAGTGTGACAGTGGGGGACTTTCAGTAGCTGTAGCGTGGATTTCCTAAGGCACCATTTGTTAATTCGATGTTGTAACAGAGTTGAGACCCCAGAAGGTGCAAGGCCAAGGTAGATATTTTTGACCATGGAGCAGGTGAGAAACTTTATGCGGTTTGATAGTTGGAGCTAGCCGGTCTGAGTGTACAGGTCACATGTGTGGGTGAGACGGTGAGCACCAGTGATGAGCCGACATGCTTTATTTAAGGCAATTGAGAGGCATCTAAGGATTGTGGTTGTGGCCAAGCCACAAATGATGAGACCATAGTCTACTACAGAGATCACAGAGCTCAGGACTGCAACCTTCAAAGCTTCTGACGTGAGGTGTGGTCTGTGTTTGTAGAGGAGACCAAGCCATGTATTAGCAGCTCTAGCTACATTATCTACATGAAGTCCATAGGAGAGATTAGGGTCAAGCTGTATCCCTAAGTATTTGAAGGACACCACCTGATCTAGAGTGTTCCCCTGGGTGGTGAAGATAGCCAAGTGGTGTAGCTTGTGTGGGTTATGAGAGCTGCAGAAAAGCATAGATTTGGTTTTCTTGTCATTGAGGACCAGTTTATGATTAAGAAACCATGTCTCTACAGAACTGAAACCAAGTTGAAGTTTGTGTTGAAGAGTTGCAGGATCTTTGTGAGTGGAGAATACAACAGCATCATCGGCATATAGTATGATCTGCTCAGAGCAGTGGTAAGGGAGGGAGTTTAAGAAAAGGCTAAAAAGGAGGGGTCCCAGTATGGATCCCTGTGGGACACCTGAGCGAACAGGCAGGGTGTTAGAAAGAGCGTCCACAATTTTTACTCTCTGTGACCAGTTTTCTAAGTAGCTTTTAATCCAGAGAGAAGAGTCAGGTGATAGCCTGGCATTCAGTAGTTGGTGTATTAGTAGTCCATGGTGTACTGTGTCGAAGGCCTTGGAGAGGTCGACGAAAATGGCCCCTGTGAGAAGGCTGCTGTCAAGGGATTTGTGCAAAGCTCCAGTGAACTCAAGAAGGGCTGTGGTGGTGCTGTGACCTTTCTGGAAGCCATGTTGTTGTGGGCAAGGTATACTGTATTTATCCAAGTGGTCGGTAAGTTGATCAGCCACGATGCGCTCAAGTGCCTTAGAGAGTTGGGGCAGTATGAAGATAGGGTGATAATCTGAGTGAATCGTCTTGTCCCCACTTTTATGGACGAGTGTCACGGTGGCTGTTTTCCATAGGTCCAGGAATTTTCCACAGCTGAGAGAGAGGTTTGGGATTTTTGTTAATGGATGAATTACCTCATCAAGGGTGAGCAACTGAAGCTTAAGGTCCAGGGTGTCGCTACTAGATCGAGATTTAGAGATAGCTGCAGTAATATAGCGGCGAGCTTCATTCAGCCTTACCTTCCTGAAGTAGAAGAGGGGATAGTTAGACTGAGGGGCTGAGGTATTTGGGGAGTAGGCCCTGTTTTCGAAAAAGTCATGGGGTAGAGCAGCACTAAGGTCTGAAAAAGCCGTGTTAAAGATGTTTGCGATCACCTTGGGGTCAAGGGTTGAGGATCCATCAACCATTAACATGGCCGGAGAGGTTTTTGGCTGCTTCCCTGTGACATCCTTGATATTGTCCCAGAAAGCACGACCATTTCCCCATGTATTGGTGAGAGCGTCTTTGTAATAGGTGGATTTCATTAGCCGTATGGCTTTTGTGCAGGCATTTCATGCTTGTTTGTAATTTTGGATGTCCAGTTGTTTGCCAGTGGCCCTGGCAACTGCCCAGAGGTGATCCCTTAGTTTCAGCTGTGAGAGAAGAGCTGCAGTGACCCATGGGTTAGAGAGAGATTTTGTTTTGTGCCTTCTAGCAGGGGCAAAGAGGTTGCAGGCTTTGTTGAAAATTGAGATGAAGTGATCAAGAGCCAAGTGAACATCTGTTGCTTCATAGATGGGTAGCCAGTCTTGTAGAAGCAGGTGTTGTTTGAGATGTGGAAGTTTTCCACGAGAAAGGACTCTGCTAGCGATAATTTTGGAAGGGGGCTTAAGGAATTTGTTAGACCATGCACACATGACTGGGGAGTGGTCACTGAGTGAGTCTGGGAGAATGGTCATATGAGAAATCCTTGTGGGGTGAGTGGTGAGGACCCAATCCAAGAGGGTACTGGTGCCAGTCTTGTAGTTAATCCTAGTAGGGGAGTTTACCATTTGCGTGAGGTTAGCAGCTGAGATGGAGTCTTTATAGGCACTGGCACTCGATGCTAACCAGTTTATGTTGAAATCCCCTAGTAGAATAAGTTCAGCTTTGGGAGGATGAGAGTTGATAAAGTTTAGGATGTCATTGAATCCATGTTTCAGGTCCCTGGGCGTGATGTATACAGAGACAATCGTCAGGGCTTTATGGTTGGGACCTAGAAGGACTTTTATTGGCAGAATCTAGGCTGAGGCATAAAGTGATGGAGTTGCTACAGGGTGCCAAGACAGGGAGTCTTTGATATAGATTGCACAACCACCACCTTTTTTGGATATTCAGTCCAGCCTGTGGACATTGTAGCCCTGTATTGTTACTGCTGAGTCAGGAACTTCAGGTGTCAGCCAAGTTTCCACCACTGCAAGGATGTCAGGGTTGTGTTGGCATATGAAGGCTTGGAGTGCATCCAGCTTTGGTAGTAGGCTGCAGATATTAATGGTTGCAAGGATAAGGGCACCTGGAGTTTGTGTGTGGCCTGAGCTTCTAGGGCCAGGATTGGGATGGACGCTGCCTGAGATGAGAAGGAGGAGGAGTAGGAGTTTTAAGGAGCAGAGTCGCAGCTCTTTGAGAGATAGTTTTGATTGTTTCCTGGAGTAGAAGTTGCAGGGTTCCAGGCGGTGTCCCATATGGACTGCAAGGTGGTACAGTGTAGAGAGGTGACCACACTTGTTGAGAGTAGTGGTCGGGTTAAGTAACCTGGAATATCCAAACGGTGCACCAAGCACAAGTCTCGAGTGGAAGTGGAGAGTTCCCTTGGAGTAGCAGTGGAAACCAGAGTAGAGGGTGGTGGGGTGGGGGTGGCTAGGACCAGGGAGAGAGAAGAGGGGGGCCAGGGCAAGAAGGAGGAGGAGAGGCGAGAGAAAGGCAGAGAGAGCCCACATGGCTTACGTACTAGATAAAGAGATAGAGATATAGCCCTCTAGTGGTGAGAGGATATAATCTGCTAATGGAAAAGTCAACAACAAAAAAAAAGCTCTAAATTCACTTCTAATATCAACTCAGAACTTAAAATGACTGTAAGGATTAAACAAATTATTAAACCCTAGCACATAAATTCAACTAGAGACACCGAGGGTGATACAGTAGTTAGAGGTGTGTTCAGCAGGAGATAGTGTGGGCCACTTGGAAATCAGCTTCCACTGGTACCAAATCCAAAAGTCAGGGCTAGTACCTTGCAGTACAGAGGATTTCTGAAAAACTGTTTAGGTTCCAGAAATTGAGGGGTCCGTGGCCTGGTCAAGGCACGCTGGATCCCTTGCAGTACAGAGGATTTCTGAAAAACTGTTTAGGTTCCAGAAATTAAGGGGTCCGCGGCCTGGTCATGGCATGCTGGATCCTTTACAGTACAGAGGATTTCTGAAAAACTGTTTAGGTTCCAGAAATTGAGAGGGGTCCGTGGCCTGGTCAAGGCACACTGGATCTATTGCAGTACAGAGGATTTCTGAAAAACTGTTTAGGTTCCAGAAATTGAGGGGTCCATGGCCTGGTCATGGCATGCTGGATCCTTTACAGTACAGAGGATTTCTGAAAAACTGTTTAGGTTCCAGAAATTGAGGGGTCCGTGGCCTGGTCAAGGCACGCTGGATCCCTTGCAGTACAGAGGATTTCTGAAAAACTGTTTAGGTTCCAGAAATGGAGGGGTCCGTGGCCTGGTCAAGGCACACTGGGTCCCTTGCAGTACAGAGGATTTCTGAAAAACTGTTTAGGTTCCAGAAATTGAGGGGTCCATGGCCTGGTCAAGGCATACTGGATCCCTGACTTGCAACTCTATAATCTCTTTACTTTAACTGAAATCTGCATTTTTGCAACAGTACTGTTCTTCTGTATGTACGGATTGTACCTACTTTAATTGTAATCACTGTTTTATCATAATGTTCTGTTATTTATGTCTGCCTCCCTTCCCCTTCCCCAGGACACATCAGGAAATGAGCTATTCTGCTCAGTATGCCTTCTTGGTGAAACTTTAAATAAATAAAAATAAAATGGCTGCATGACGTATAGTATCCTGGCATTCCACTGCAAAGTGAATATTTCCAATCTGTTGTTTAAGCCAAAGGTAATTCTCTCCGTGGTACAACATATATTTTATTTAGTAACTGCCATCAACTACCAATCTCCAGCATCCAATTTGTCAGCCATTTTCAAGTGGTAGCTCTCACGATTCCCGGCAAGTATTTTATATGTTTGCCTTAATTAATTCTGGGATAGTGTTATAGAAGGTAACGTTCGGACTGAGCTGTAATCTCATACAAAGGACTTCTGATAGCTCTTTGTCTAGGCAAAACTGGAATTCTAAATGCCACTCATTGTCTGTCAAAGGCTCTACCAATCAGTAGGCTCCATGGTCTGTCATTCTAGTAAACAATCCTTCTCTCTTTTCAGGCAGGAGAGGGCTATGACATTCATTTCTGTAAGAAGGTTAGAAGCCCCTCTTCCTGAAGTTTTTCTGTGCATTTAGCTAAGGTAAAAGGGGGAATGGTACCATCAATCAAGGCCTCCCCTCTTAGGTAATGTTCACTTTAAACTCCAAAGGTATACCAAGAAAGAAATAAAGAGATAAATTAAAAAGTACTTGTATGCCTCTCTTTTGGTCATGATGCTTTTCTTCTGTCCTGTCCCTCCCTCTGATTTACATGATGTCCATCTGTGAACAAGGTAAGCACAGATGAAGGCATTAACAGGCCACACTGGGAATCAGATGCCAAATCAGCAAAAACTTCAAGGAAACACAAAGATTAGCAGCGATTCACAACAGAGACTGATCAAATTTTGTAATTTTATTGTGAGGTCACAACAGACATTCCCCAGCGCTTCGAGGGATCAGTCCCTAACCCCCCTGATGAAGAGGGACTGATCCCTCAAAGTGCCGGGGAATATTTATTGTGACCTCACAATAAAATTACAACATTTTATCGGTCTCTGTGGTGAATCACTGCTAATTTTTGTGTTTCCATCTGTGAACACCCTGTTCCCTGTGAAGCATCTGCCTACAGTTTCTGTCTGTTGGCTGAGTTTTCTTCTTTTGGCCTCTTCCTCCACTATATTCTTTCTGCAGGTATAATTTGTAAAATCAGTGTGAGCCTGGCTGCTGGAAAACATGGCTGGGTGCATTTACAGTCTTGCATGCTGTGCAGCACTTCACTTTTCTGAGTTTGCAGTCTTTTTAGCTATTGTTGATTGAGCCTGCACTTCAGGATTTATTTTATTTTTTAATTTTGTTCTTTGGTAACCAGGTAAGGCCCACTAAGCACAGGTGCCTGTTTGCAGGGGTGACCCAGGAGCACTGGGGTGGTTAAGTGACTTGCTCAGAGTCACACAGTACACAAGTGGAGATTGTAGGAATCAAATGCAGGTCTGCTGAATGTAAAACTCATTCACAGCTCATTACTCCAACCTTTAGGCTATACTGCCAGCCCCATTCAACCCTCCCCAGTCCATCCCATCTAGTCTACCAATGTCATATGTGTAACCCCTAGGCGGCACTATCCCAAGGGCTACTACCCCCGCCTGCGTGGCTAGTTACAGGTTAAGGGGCCTGGGTACTGAAACAGGTGCCTCCATCTGGTGGACAGGATCATTAGTAACAAAGCTAACCACGGTACAACCCTCCTGGACACTGTAACCCCCCTTTTTCCCTTCTAGTGGCCTAGGCAATATGCAACAAACACTTTCACAGTAGCCCCTATTCGGCATACAATTCCCCACACTGTTTGCACTTCCCACTAGGGCTGGTTCCACCAGTTCGGCCCTGGAGACCCCTGTAAAACAAGATTAGGCACAGTAAATACCAACAGTACAGTGCTTTTGGTACAAATTGGAACCACAGTCGGAGTAAATGCAAAGACAGTTACTCTTCAGTGGCTTTGTCACACTCCAATTCGGATATAGTCTGATTACTGAGCATTTCAAAGTATTCCCTCTTGAGGGACTGCAGGCAGACAGGCCAAACTCAGCCTTTTCACCAATCTCCCACATGAACTAAACAGGGGTTGCCGCTCGAATCACTCAAGCCATTTACTCTTCAAACTCTAACTCCAGACTGACTGACTACAGCAGGCAGTTTGGGAATTTCCCTTCAGTCCAAAAGGTTCTGGTTGGTTGATCCATCAGTCTGTCAAGGCAAGAGATCCCCCTCCAGGTGCATTTAGGTGTCAAAGTCTCAAAAGTACAATTCCTACAGAAATTCACTCCCACAAGACCCCTGGGGACAGACTCCATTTTAGGGTCCCCAAAGGTACTGATTGGCTCATTCTTGCAGTCAAGGACCAAGATGGTGGTGATAAACAGAACTGTCCATGCTGCAAAGAAGGCAGGTTAGACAAACTACAATATCATTACTATGCTAACAGATAATCAGCACATAAGTACAGCTTCTAATAGAGCTCCCTATGCACAAATAGCGATGACGGAACAGAGCGATTATCTGACAACCTGGGTGGGACTTGAGCATAAAAACACTCAGCCCCCTCCCAGATTAAATAAGCACCATGTTATAGGCAGCTCTTAAAGAGACAGAGCACAGAGGCATTAAGGCACTTTCATAAACACTTTTAAAATACTAAGACACAGGATACCAGCCTGGCAGTGAGCATTTAGGCACACCCAAGGAACACTTTTGGAAGCCCCCATTTTTAGGTGGGTTACACTCTTCTCTGCCTGGAAAAACTTGGCGTCTGTGTCAAGTCTACACCATCACAATATTGAAGAAGCAATATATATGAAACATACGTTGCATTAGCATATTATGGGAATAATATCGGAACAGTTACCTATGACTTCACTTTATAACTTCTTGTACAGTTAATGCAGAAGGGACCCTTCCCTATCAGCTAACTTGGGGCTAGATGGGACAGGGACACCTTGTTCTGAAGGAAGAACAATTAATTTGGGAGGTGGCAGTTGGGCTCAGTTTGGGCAGTGAGCTCTTGGAAACATAAACATCTTTATGAACCACATTGAGAGGCAAGTCCACAGGCTTCACAGTCGAATCATAACTAAAATGTAACACTGGCTTAACAGGTCACCCAGATTTTCTGGGGGGAGCAGACACAGGCTCCGGGCGGTCAACACTGGCACTGATGTCTTCTCCTGTAGTGAGGGATGCTTCTGCACTGGTTGAAGTGTCCAGATTGGGAACACTATCAGCTCCTGGCTCTGCAGACTCTGTTTCCACAACATTTTGCTCATTATTATCTTCTAAAGAGGGCCCAGGTTTCTCATTCTGAGGAGACTCTGGCACAATTAGGCTTTGCGTCACTGAAGGGGTGCCGTCAACACTTTCATATTGTTCTTCAAGTTCTGGTATGTCAGCAGGGAGACTCAGACCATCAGCCCCTTCTTCGGGCAAGTCAAACAGTTCTATAAGACACAGAGAATCCGCAACCTCAGACATGAGACTTTGCACTTCACTTTCAGGGAGCATTGGATCCAGGGAAGAAGCTGGGGGGTTAGGCAGTTCTGAAGGCCCAGCTTCATCCCCAGGATTCTGCAGAGGCTTGCCTCGAAACAATTGACTGAGTTCATATGAGGGATAATGGGCATTATCATAACAGTTACTTTCTTCAGAGACAGACGAACAGTCATCACTATCACTCTGGGCTGGCTGAGGGGAAGGCCTTAGTTCTGGAACAACATGGACAGGTTGGCTCAGTTTCCTCTTTGCAGCAGCACAAGTCACTGGCCCAGGAGAAGTGTCAGGTGTTGGTTCAGCATCAATAATAACCTGGCCAATGGGCAGTAACTGATTACGGTGCATGGACTTAACAGCTTTGGAATTATTTTCTGGGCCCACCTTGTACACCGGCAGATCATCCAATTTACCAACTACTATGTAGGGAAGATGGTGCCATCTATCAGCAATTTTGTGTTTTCCATGCAGTCCTAAATTGCATAGTAGCACCCTATCTCCGGGCAACAACTCCTGTGCTTCTACTTGTCGATCATGTCTTTCTTTGTTGGCGAGATTTCACTTAGCAGCCATAGTTTGAGCTAGTTGATAGGCATGATTCAACTGATCTTTCAATTTCTGTACATACTGCAAGCAGTTTTTGGCTTGGACCCAATCTGGAAAGACCCCAAAGCAGACATCAACTGGCAGTCAGACCTCCCTCCCAAACATGAGATGGTAGTGGGAGAACCTAGTAGCATCACTTTTGGTGCAATTGTATGTGTGTACCAAGGTGCTAATCGGCTGGCTCCACATATGCTTGTCTTTTGGATGGAGGGTGCCCAGCATGTCTAGGAGGGTGCAGTTAAAGCGTTCTGGTTGAGGGTCCCCCTGCGGGAGATAGGGGGTGTTTCTTGACTTCCGCACCCACCACAAAGAGAGCATTTCTTTGATTAACCTACTTTCAAAGTCTCTGCCTTGGTCAGAATGGATCCGCTGGGGGGCACCATAGTGGACAAAGAATTTTTCCACCAGCACCTTGGCCACAGTAAAGGCCTTTTGATCTTTAGTTGGGAAGGCTTGTGCATGCCGTGTAAAATGATCATTAACTAGCAACACATCGCCATTGTTCTTTTGGTCAGGTTCTAAGCACAAGAAGTCTATGCAGACCAATTCTAGAGGGGCACTGGTAGTGATATTGACAAGAGGGGCAGCCTTCTGAGGCAGGACTTTTCTTTGGATGAAATGACTGCAGGTCTTTACATGGTGCTTGACATCTGCCCCCATCTTTGGCCAGTAGAATTGGGATCGTACCAGTTGAGAGTTCTGTCAATACCGAGGTGCCCCATGTGATTGTGGAGAGACCTCAGTACCAGCTGTTTAAAGGCCATGGGTAGAACCAACTGTTGCTTATCTACTTGACCACGATGATCCACTCTCTCTCTCTGTATAACAACTTATCATGCAACTTTACCCTGGGGCCTTCCTTGAACAGAGCAGATCGCAAGTCAGGGGAATGCAACTTGGACACATCTTTCCCCGCATGCAGGGTGTCAAGTGCTGGTTGCATCATGGGATCGAGCACACTGAATATTGTCATTATCGAACTGAGGTAGTGTACTAATATCTAGAGCAGAGAAAAGGCAATAGGCAGCTGGTATGCAGGTATCAGGAGGGCCCAAGCAATCTGCTAGGCAGTCCACTGTGTCTGTAGACATGTGTTCATCTTTATCAAACTTCTGGCATAATGCTTTGATGTCAGGTTCAGACAATCTGACCCAATTGTTCTTAGAATCTGGCCTTCGTGACAGGGCATCAGCATCAATGTGGTTTAGTCCTGGTCTGTATTCAACAGCATAATCATAAGTCAATAAGGCAGAGAGCCAACAGTGCCCAGTGGCATCCAGTTTAGCTGAAGTCTGCACATAGGTCAGTGGGTTACTGTCAGTCTTCACTAATGTCTTTGCCTTAGAGAGGTACTCGTGAAACTGGTCAACTATGGCCCATTTTAGGGTGAGAAATTCCAACTTGTGGACTGACTAGTTCCGCTCTGACAGGGTCAAGCTCCTACTGGTGAAAGTTACAGGTCTCAAGCCATCTTCATAGTCTTGATATAGCACAGCCCCAAGGCCCTGCAAACTAGCATCCATATGCAGAACATAGGGCTTGGTAGGATCAGCATAGGTGAGCTGGTATATGAATTCAAAGAATGCTGCTTCACATTCGGGTGTCCACAGAGTCTCAAAAGGCTCACCTCTTTGAAAATACACTTTCTCTTTGTCTTTGATAGCTCCTTTTTTGTATTTGCAGTTGATAGGAGGGTAGCCTTGGGTAAGGTTAAGGAGTGGTCGAATCACCTTTGAATTGTCTGATGAACCTGCGGTAGTAGCCGCAGAACCCCAGGAAATGCTATAGCTCTTTTAGGTTATTGGGCTAGGGCCAAGTGGTCAAAGATTCAACTTTTCTTGGATCTGTCTGTATCTCTTCCTCAGACACTATGTGTCCCACATATTTCACAGATGTTTGGAAAAACTGGCACTTGTCTATGGATAAACTGAGATCGAATTCTTACAAACGATTGAGAACTTTCAACAGTCTGGTCTCAGGTTTCTCCAGTGTGCGTCTGAAAACAGTGACATCATCCAAGTACACTGAACATTCCAGCAAGTTCATGTCTCCCACCACACGTTCCATCAATCTCTGGAAGGTGGCAGGGGCACCCGAAATCCCTTGTGGCATCCTCAGGAATTCATAGAATCCCAAAGGACAGATGAAAGCCGTTTTCTCACGGTCCTCTGGGGCCATCAAAATCTGATCATATCCGCTGCAGAGATCCAGTACTGAGAACCACTGACACCCATTCAGGCAATCCAGGGCATCCTGTATGTGTGGCATGGTGTATTGATCTGGGATAGTCCATCAGTTGAGGGTCCGATAATCCACACACATCCTCACAGATCTGTTCTTTTTATGCACCACTATAATGGGGGATGCATATGGGCTTCTTGATTCCTGAATAATGCAAGCAGCGAGCATTTCCTGTAGGTGCCTCCTCACATCATCTATGTCCGCTGGGGCAAGGCGTTGGGACCTCTCTTGAAATGGTCGGTCATCATGCAGGCATATATTACGCTCAGCACCATGGACACACTGCACGTCCCACTCTTTTAGTGAGAACACTTGGCCTCTCTGTGTGCAAGTTTCCTGCTAATTAGGGTCTTCCATTTGGCGGACAAGGGGGAATCACCAAAGTCAAATAAGTCTGGTGTCACTCTCTCCCTTTCGCCAGAGTACTTGTTACTGGGTAGTACTGCAGCGTCTGCGCAGTGTACTGTAGCCAGCGTACATCTCCGGTTCACATGAACTTCCCTGTCTGACATGTTTCTCATTTGCACCATCACTCGGCAAGCATAGGCATGGGCACATGCAGGTAGTATACTGGGCTGAACCATCAACCCCTCTGGCAGCTTCCCAGGGGTGTCTATCAATATTTTGTTCTTTACATTTCTCCTCAGGCAGACTTCTCCATGGATCGTACACTGGGCATTGGGGGTCAACACCAAAGAGTCAGGATCCTTTTTTCCACACTATCCCCACTGGCTCATCTCGGTCCACTTCATCAGGTTTCTGTTGCAAGTCATAAGTCCTTTTGATTAATGCTGGAATTCTTTGGGCCCGTCCAGTCCATTGCCCTTGTTTCTCATGACAGAGTTGTTCTAGTCTCCCAAACATGTGGGCATTTGTTTCAATTAACAGGGGAACTCCATCATACAGTCTGGTGGGGAGACACACTAGGGCAAGTGTCTCAACTTGTTCATCTACCACAGCCACAGCGGTAGGGAATGACAGCCAGATCTGGATATGCCTAGAGTATGGATAGGACTTCTAACTCAACCCCAACATGTGCAGACCTTCCAGGGTTGTAGGAGCATGTCAGGCAGATTCTTCTGGTACCAGTCTTGAAATACTATGGTCACTTGAGATCCACTATCAAGCATGGCCTGGGTAGACACACCATTCACTGTCACTGTAGTTTCCATTGAGGGACCCACCACCTCGGACCAGTCAGGTGACTTGTTCTTGGACACTGGCTTTACAGCTGCCTTGGATGAATAGCTTTTCCAGGCAGCTCCACCATATGGATGTATGATGCTCCATTGAATCAATGCCAGCAGTCTAGTGGTAACTTTTCTCAGATTCTCAGGTGAACGGCAGGTGAACCGGGTGTGCCCATCCTCTTCGCAGTGGTAACAGAAAACAGGTTCTTTAGAGTATCTAGATGAAGAGGAGCCGTTCCCCTGCTTGAACATAGTTGGGGAGTCTCAGGGTCTCTCTCTGGTTGGGGGTTTGCTCTCTTGACTCTCTGAGCTCCTCCAAGGGTCAGTGTTTTGGATAGCTCAGAGCAGGTCTCCCACCAAAGCTCTCAGTTCTTGTACCTCTTCCAGCAGGCTGTCTTCAGGCCTGGTTTAAGAAGAAGCAACGTGTACCCCCACTCCTCCTGGCAGGACTTCCCCTCTGTCTCGGGGGGGGGGCTGGACAGGAATTAGCATTTTTGGCTGCCTTGGCAGCTTGCTGACTGACTCTCAACTCAGTTAACTCCTTGATCAGGTCTCTCATCTGTTGCAGTTCGGCCTCCTCACCTCTCTCTGGGGCCTGGCAGGTGTGGGCAGCCCCAGTATAGGGCTCCCATCTCTCTTCAACATTCTCAATCTCACAGATCTCTCTCATTAGGTCACAATATTTGTAGGATTGCCCCTTCTGTCTTGCAGTTTAAGCTTCAACATCATCACGCTAGAGTACCTTGTTGACTTTAAGATGTGGTCTAGCCTGACCCTGTTTAATTCACTAGTGGACACCCCTTCTTTCCAGTGGGCCAGCTGCAAAGTTCGCTCAATTCGAGTAATAAACACTGACAATTTTTCATTCTTCCACTGTTTTGTGGATTTAAACTTCCACATCAGGTCATCTCCTGACTCGGTACAACCAAATACCCCCTCC
This sequence comes from Neoceratodus forsteri, assembly GCA_016271365.2. Lineage (NCBI taxonomy): Eukaryota > Metazoa > Chordata > Ceratodontiformes > Ceratodontidae > Neoceratodus > Neoceratodus forsteri. The sequence continues at coordinate 834,118,024 of CM057456.1, read as the reverse complement.
AGGGCAGAGAGGTACTCAGCAGCTGTGGCCTCTGGGCTGGTGGATCACAGGAAATGAATGGCCTCCAGTGCAGGGCCCCTCAAGCTGTCCATGAGTCTCTTCCTCTTTTCCCCCTCAGTACAGTGCCACTCCTGGACCAATGGGGTGTCTTAGTCCATTCACGTTTCCAGATAGTCCTCCCCCACTGGCACTGGGACAGTGCATGAAAAGGGCCTAAGTCTATAGTATGAGTCCAAATGTACAGTAGATATCACTATGGGGGAAGCAACTGTAGGGGTGGCAGGAGAGGCTATGGGGGACTGCATGGGAGTGATCTCCTCAGAAAGCTTTAACATTTGTACTAGCTCTGTAGCAGAGTGCTCCTCAGAGACTAACAGTTTAGACAGCTCATCTCTAAACCCCTCTATGTAGGGGGAGCCTCCAAGAGCAGCCGGGTTGCTATGCAAGTGAATGACCCCTTTTGAGACCCTTCAGGCAAAATGACAGGGAGTACCTTCTCTGGTATAGTGGGCAGGCTGCAGGAGAGTAGGGCCACCATAGTTTGATCAAATAGGTTGGAATCCCTTCCCCTTACTTCAGCCTTCCCCAAACACTTAATTTGTTCAACCACTTCCACAATAGTGGCATTATCGGTCCCCAGGGGACTCCATCCCATCATATGGTGCACTAGCAGATTGTGGGGAACAAGTTTAAACTTGGGCGTAGTGAGTGCCTCCATTTTTACTACAATTTTTGAGTATGGAATTGTAGTACCCAGTTCTGACCACTAGAAGGTGCAAATCCCAGTGTTGGTGCTTCCAAGATGTAACCCCTAGGTGGCGCTATTCCAATGGCTACTACCCCTGCCTGCGTGGCTAGCTGCAGGTTAAAGGGCCTGGGTACTGAAACAGGTGCCTCCACCTGGAAGACAGGGTTGTTAGTAACAAGGCTAACCTGGGTACAGCCCTCTGGGACACTGTAACCCCCCCTCTTTCCCTTCTAGTGGCCTAGACAATATGCAGCAAACACTTTCACAGTAGCCCCTATTCAGCATACAATTCACCACACTGTTTGCACTTACCACCAGTACTGGTTCCACCAGTTCGACCCTGGAGACCCCCTGTAAAACAAGGTTAGGCACAGTAAATAACAACAGTACAGTGCTTTTGGTACAAACTGGAGCCACAGTCAGAGTAAATGCTAAGAGAGTTAGATCTGATTTATTCAGGGGAATTGAACAAGCGAGGGGCGTAATCAGGTGGATTGATTCTAAAACTGATCATGTCAGGCAATTATGCATGCACTTTTAGTCCCTGCACAGTCACACGCTCTGGGTACCCAGTTGGAAGTAAGGTGGGATAACCTGGAACATTGTCCAGGGTAGGCCGGCATCGCAGCTGGTTGGGGCCCTTTGATGAAAAGAAAAGGCATGCACAACCACACACAATTTGTAATCCAGAGCCTGAAGGCTCAGTTTGTGAAAGGAAAAACAACAATACAATCAGATGACAACACTTGAGATTTAGTTGTTGTTGCAGGGAGCTACCCTGATTGTTACTCATGCTACCCAATACGAGACACCGGCTAGATGAAATGGAGACTTTAGTTTGATGACTGGTTTGCAGGAGAAACAGGGCCCACACGAAACACTGAGGTGTCGTTCCTGTTCAAGATGATTGAGCAGGGTGCTGATCCCCAGGTGAGTCTCTTATCGATGATGCTTTCTGTGTCAGAAGTAGCTGGCTGGGCCAGGTGGCAAGACCCAGGCTAGGTGGACCAGTTCAGATTTTGAGTTTGGTAGTGCAGGATGCAGCTTTCCGCAAGCGTGGCACATTTACACAGTGGAGAACCAAACTGCGACCCACTAACAGCACACAGCACATTTATAGTAAAGCAAATCACCATACCACAATGCGAAAGGCAGTCCAACTGCAATATCAGTGTCTCTGAGCAAAACCGGTAATTCTGTGGTAAACGGATGTCCTGACAGGCCGATCGCGTACAACAAATCTTCGGTCTTCTTCAGGTTCAAATCTGGCCACTCTTCAGTGGCTTTGTCACACTCCAATTCGGATACATTCCAATTGTTAAGCCTTTCAAAGGATTCCCTCTCAAGGGATTGCAGGCAGACAGGCCAAACTCAGCCTTTCCACTAATCTCCCGTGCAAACTACGCAGGGGCTGCTGCTCGAATCACTCAAGCCGTTTACTCTTTAAACTCTAACTCCAGACTGACTGACTGCAGCAGGCAGCTTGGGAATTTCCCTTCGGTCCAAAAGGTTCTGGTTGGTTGATCCATCAGTCTGTCAAAGCAAAAGCTCCCCCTCCAGGTGCATTTAGGCACCAAAGTCTCAAAAGTACAATTCCTACAGAAATTCACTCCCACAAGCTCCCTGGGGACAGACTCCATTTTAGGGTCCCCAAAGGTACTGATTGGCCCATTCTGGCAGTCCAGGACCAAGATGGTGATGATAAACAGAACTGTCCATGCTGCAAAGAAGGCAGGTTAGACAAACTACGATATCATTACTATACTATTAGATAATCAGCACTTAAGTACAGCTTCTAACAGAGCTCTCTCTGCGCAAATAGCAATGGCAGAACAGAGCAATTTATCTGACAGCCCGGGCGGGACTAGAGTATAAAAACACTGAGCCCCCTCCCAGATTAAATAAGCACCACATTATAGGCAGCTCTTAAAGAGACAGAGCACGGAGCCATTAAGGCACTTTCATAAACACTTTTAAAATGTTAAGACACAGGATACCAGCCTGGAAGTGAGAATTTAGGCACACCCAAGGGAGACTTTCAGGAACCCCCATTTGTAGGGGGGTTACATATGCATTCACATCAGGCAGCTGTTGGGATGTCAAATAGAACAGCCCATTATGGTTTTCAGTGCTTCAACTGGTTTTACCTGGGTTTTGAATTTCAGCATTCCTAGATTGTGGACCCCCCCATATTGGTCTCTCATGGTGAAGGTGGGTGAGAGAGACAGAGAGAAAGAAGTGAAAAGGGCCACAACTACCTGTATGATACAGGATTGCCTCATTGACATTTGGCACTCTGCCAAAATTCAAGGCATTTCTCTTTACTTTTCTGTATATTTTTCAGCATCTCCAGCATAGAGAGTAAGAGAGTGAGTTTCCAAGGTCATACTCACAAATGTGACTGGCAAGCTGACAGACTGGACTGGCTGTTGTGCCTTTTTCTGTTCTCAGTGTCTATGTTTTTACATTTCAATTTCTGTGCTTACCCCAAAGAACTGAACTATCTGCATGTCAAGTTTCTGTGCTGATAGGCTGTCCCATGGGCTGACAACCCTCTGCATGAAGTGCAACTGTGTGTTGATGATACAGTGGACTAAGCCCAACAACAAACAATATAGTTGGAGGCAGTGCAGCGTAGAGGTTAAGAGCACTCCCTTACCAAAAATTGTGGATTGACACTGACTTACTTTTACCTTTTTCTTAAGATTTAAATTCCCTTTAAATTCCCTTGAAACTGTATTTAATCCAGAAAAATTCTTACGGTAATTTCCTATCTCATGAATGGCTTAGTTTTGGCTGTATACACAACAAAATATGCCAATTTTCAATCGTCTGTATTTTTGGGTGAAAAAAAAATGCTTTTTTGAATGGATTTCTTTTTTTTTCTATTTTTGGCTTTATTTGAAGAGAAATATGCAAATTTTCAATCCTGAATTACTTTTGGATTTTTAATAAACCTAAAAAAATGTTTTTAGCTTTAAGTCAAAAGAAATCCTAATTGAGTCTTTATGGCTTACCTTTGGCTGCATATGCAGCAAAATATGTAAATGAGCAAGTTTTGCTTACATCTGGATTTGTTTTAGAAAGATTCTATTTACATTGTAAATGCATTATCCATAAATTGAATGCATTTCCAATATAAAGAAAATATGTGTAAAAAAATCCAAATGTAGGCAAAACATGCTCATTTAAATATTTTGCTGCATATGTAGCTAATTGTAAGTCATAAATAATCCATTGTCATTTCTTTTCTTAAAACCCATATCTTCAGTCCGGTGGCACTGAGGGTTGAGGCGTGGATGCCACACCTCGTGCCGCACCAGCGACCCAGGTTCGGTAACAAGCCTGGGCTGCTGGGGGTTGGCAGGGGAGACAGAGGATCGAGCATCTGGAGGACAGCTCTCCACTTGTGGGGAGGGATTCAGGCTTGCCAAGGATTGCAGCAGCCCCAAGTGGTGACCGGAGGCACTGTGCACGTCAGGGCAGCGAGTAGTGGGGCGGAGCTGTGGCATGCATCTCCAGACGACATTGAACATCCGAGCTCTGGGGGGGAGGGGAAAATCAAGGGCATAAACAAGAGAAAAAAAACCTGCCGACTGGGTGAGGCGATGGTGAACTCCAGAGGCGAGGGCCCACATGCACAATGCCGGCCGCAACCCATCCCAACTCTACCCTCTGGGGACTCCCTGCTTCTCCAAGGGCCCAGGGGAGAGACAGGAGTCCTGATACCAATTCAGAAGTCAGGGGAGCTGTGGTTCAGGCGGGCGGTCAGGAGCTGCAGGTTGAGAAAGGGAACCCGAGAGATGCCCCAGAAGGTAGATGAGAAAGAGTGTTAAAAATAATCTTCAATTATTCCCCCCATTTTGTTTAACTAATTATTGCTATATTAATTAGTTACTTTGGATGAATAGTGATCACCACATGAAAATCTGTCAGATTCAAAAACATCAACTGAACCCAAATGTTTTGTTGTTACTTTACTAGTGAAATAAGTACTTTGTCTTTGTACTCTGTTTCACTCAGCCTGACCATACACCAAGATTCTGAGGCCAATCATCTCCCTCTCTTCTTGAGTCCCTAATATCCTTGGTGGGCGGAGGGCACCACTGGCACTGGCCGAAGAATTTATGAAAGTAAATGTTTGTGACTGTAGGAAGTCCTGCAGGATGGCTGTATCCCATCATAACCAACGCACAATATAATCACTCTCCACAGCAACATGCAACATATGTTCAGGATAAATATTCCAACACAGATAAGTAGCTTGAAAAGTATCCATAAATGCTGCAAGCATGCACAAGCTGTTCAGGCAGTAGCTACTTATCTGTGTAGGAATATTTATCCTGGAAATATGTTGCATGTTACTCTGGAGGGCGGTTACATTTTGTGTTGGTTGTCTTTGAAGTGGGCCACAAACCCTTAACCTGCACATTTCCCTGGGACAGTTGTTTTTTCATCCAGTGTATGTCACTATACCCAGCACCATATGGAGGTAGGGATTCACTTGTGGACTGGTAGCCCATGGTCTGAACCAGCTTTAGCCAATGCGGACACCCCTACTTCTATGCATGGCTCTCCAAAAGGGGCAGGGGCTGTGGATGCAGACATGCATAACCATGACCTGCAGGATAACACACCCCACATATGTGTAAGTTACTTGTATGCGGAGTACCTTTGAGGACTGGGCCCCAAGAACCATTACAGTCTGGCCAATATTTTACATAGTCCCTTAAATGACTGAAGAAATAAAAGCACAATTGTGATGTGGAGCCAGAAGGCTGATAGCTCGAACACATTTTATCCACACTAAAACACAGAAATATCTGCCTTGCTCTACCTATAGTATGATGCAAATATCCTGGTGGTCATTCACTCCCCCTCCCTCCCTCCATGTCGTCCTCCCCAGATACCCTTACTAGCCCCATACACCTGTCACCCTTGCTTGAATCTTTCCACTGATCTGAGGTGGACCACCCATTCTTGCAATCTGTTCCTAAATGCTTTTCTGACATCCTTTCTAAATCTCCCTCCACTCCCTGCTTTCACCCCCCCCCCCCGATTCCTGCTGTTGAACAGCTCACACTTTTTGTCCTGTGAAGAAACTTGCAATAGTTCAACAATGTCCTTCTCTTCCCTTACCCTCCTGGTTTCCACTGTAAATACGTTGAGGTCCACTATGATATATCCTCTCCATGTAGGACTTTTCTTGCTGCCCCACACTTATTTTTGTTAACTTCCTCTGCACCATTTTAACTCTGTCCCTGTCCTTTTTATGTTGCTTGCACGCATGTGCGAGAAACATAGTGCCATCATCGGAGATTTCGGAGGTGTGTCACCTCCTCCTCCAATTCAGGCAGTGTGCTGGCAGGCGCGGCGCCTGTAAGCCAATGCATTTTGGAGCTGTCTATGACACGCTCCAAATGCAGTGGCACTCCAGTTGAAAGGGGAGCTACGGCTAGGTGAAGCAGCGATAAGAAGCTGCTCACGACAAGCGCCCCTGCACCGCACTGTATAGCCGACGGTGCCCAATCCCGTTAGCTGAGCTGCATCGTCTCCCCTCCAGTAGTTGGTGCCCGCTGGAGCCCACCCAGCGTCGCAATCACTCCTTTTGCCCGATAGGGTGCCCAATCCCGTCGGTAGACTTTCCAAGCGTCCAGCAATGTGCCATGCTGGGGCCCACCCAGCGTGGCAAAGCGATCCCACGGCGTCTTTTTGTTTTACCTGCAAGGCAAAAGCGGTCCCAGCAGTCGTCTCCTGACCCCCCACACCGCACCCACCCACTGCACACAGCCTCCCACCCCCCCACCCCATACTTACCTCCGGACTCCGGCACGATGATCTTTGGTGGATCAGAAACACATCTGCACTCTTCAAAGCCGACCGCGAACTGAGGAAATGCCAGTAAGCTGTATAATGGGCTAGATAAGGGGGTTTCAACTTTAGTGCATATCTCAGCCATTTTTGGGAATTTTTGCTGAATTTTCAATATGGGGTTTTGGGACCCCTTCTCATGAATGATGTCACTGTCATGGCGTTATTCAGGCCCAAAGGGTGATTTCGTGCAGTGACTGCAAATCACGCTTCGGGCCTGAATACGCCATGACAGTGACATCATTCATGAGAAGGGGGCCCAAAACCCCCATGTTGAAAATTTGGTGCCAAAATTCCAAAAAATGACTGTTTTATGAGTGTGCGTTGCACAGTTCCCACACATGCTCGTAGGTTTGTGAATTTTCAATATTTCCACTCCAGATTTTCAACATTGCCATTTTACCACACCTCCTTATGAGCAGTACAGCTGTCATTTTTCACATCCTGCCCAAAACATGTTTCCGCCCATGTAGCACACAATGGTGCAGTCGGTGTGCAAACTCAAAGTATGGGACCCATTAACAAAATCACAGTGACACTGTTCATGACCAGAGGTCTTAAAATGGCTATGTTGAAAATTTGGTGAAAAAAATCCTAAAAATGACTGTTTTACAAGTGCGTTGAGCAGTTCCTACGCACGCTCGTAAGTTCACAAATTTTCAATATTTACACTCCAATGACTTCCAAATACCTAAACAGCACATAGAAGCAAGCAACATTCGGCATTGACAAATGCTTGTTTGAGTGTGGATTAGAACTGCATGCAGGATTCCAAGTGTGGGTGCATCAGAGATCTGCTCAGGGGAGGGATTCCTCTGCATTTGCACCCCCAACAACCTATTTGCCTTCTGCACTGCTTTACTGTACTGCATTGATTATTTAAGTTGTTATTAAAGACCCCCTGTCCATCATATCTATAGTTTGTTTCCAACACTTCTACCACCAGTATTTCAGTTTTAGTTTCTTGAAACCCCTTGGGCATAACTTTTCTTTACTCTTTTGCTTTTAATTTTAGTTGCTAGACCCTTGACCATTTCTCCCATCTTCAGATTTTCCCAGCGTCCTGACGCCCTCATTACATAGTCTACAGTGTGAGCACTGGATTTTAAAATTAAGGGACAGAGAAGGGCAACCAAAATGGTGCAGGGACTGCATCAGAAAACATATGAGGACAGATTAATGGAGCTCAACATGTATACCCTAGAGCAATGGAGGGTGAGAGGTGATATGATTGAAACATTCAAACACCTTAAGGGCATTAACCAGGTGAAAGAGTCTAACATGTTTCAATATAAGAAAAATAACAGGGCAAGAGGACACATCATGAGATTAGAGGGAGGCTGATTAAGGGGTAATGTGAGGAAGTTCTTTTTCACAGAAAGGGTAGTGTATGTATGGAACAGCCTACCTCAGGAAGTGGTGGATATGAATACAGTGCGGGACTTCACTTTTTGTTGCAGTTTTCACTTTTTTTTTTTTCAGCCATGCCCACGGCTGCTGCCCCCACACTCAACTCTTCCAGGCCCTGGCTCCTGCCCCACATTCCAACTCTCCCCGCCTCTGCACCACTCCAATCCCCCCAGGCCCCAGCCCCTGACCCACACTCCAACTCTCCCTCCCTCCTCCTTCCCACACTAACTCTCCCTCCCTCCCACCTCAACTCTCCCCTGGCCCCTGCCCCCAACACTCCAACTTCCCCGGCCACACTCCCACCTGGCCCTCTGACCCACCCCCTCGGCTCCCACTTCCCAGGCAGACATCACAGAAAGGTGCTGATTATTTTTTGGGTATGCCTGTCTCAACTTGGTTCTGAAGTAATGAGAGCAGAGATAATACATAAACTTTGCTTTTTAGTCAAACCAGTGGCAGTCCCTCTCCTGGCTCAACCCCCCTTCCCAGCACCAGCCACCCTGTCTGATCTCTCCCTCCCTCTCTCCAGGCCCCACAGGATAGTGGAGCTAGTAGCTACTAACAGATCATCACAGAGAAAGGTGCCTGCTCAGCACTTATGTTTTGTTAAAAGTCTCCTGTTTAACTGATGAGCTCTACCGTGGGATGCTAAGCCCCCCTCCCTCGGGTTGAATTAAGGTAGCCAGTATTCCTATGTTTGTGAGCCGCCCTGCATGAATTCAATTGGTTTCCTTCATTCTCATTGCTGCAGCTGAACCCAATACCCAACTGATCTACCCTGCCAAGTCAAAGTACCAAAACTGAGCTCAACACAACACTCACCGCCGTTGACCGACTGCGGCCCAGGTCTTTCTTTTGGAGACCCTCTCTATCTCTCTCTCAGAGTCTGGTGATGACTCCGATTTCAGGCCAAGCCAGATGGCCCAGGACAGTTCAACAGCACACATGCCCCTGCACATGCCACACTCCTCTGACCTCAGCAGGCTAGTCAGTCCATCCAGCTGTAGCACGCGGTGATGGTTTGATCAGAAGGATCATGAAGCATGGATCATGCACTGTTTGTCTAGGTCACAGGCCCCATCAGCAGTACGTGTAAGCACTTGACGCCTCCTCCAACCTCAGCAGCAGGTCAGTGAGTTACATAAAAACATAGAAACATAGAAGTTGATGCCAGATAAGGACTGCAAGGACCATCCCGTCTGCCCATTTCTTTTTTCTACCTTATAAATGTGCCATTGGCCTTTGCTCCATCAATGGCCTATCTATTCATACTCATCTGTATTGCTCCCTTATGCCTGTCCCTTGCCTGTCTGAAGTCCCGCACTGTATTCATATCCACCACTTCCTGAGGTAGGCTGTTCTATACATACACTACCCTTTCTGTGAAAAAGAACTTCCTCACATTACCCCCTTAATCAGCCTCCCTCCAATCTCATGCTGTGTCCTCTTGTCCTGCTATTTTTCTTATATTGAAACATGTTAGACTCTTTCACCTGGTTAATGCCCTTAAGGTGTTTGAATGTTTCAATCATATCACCTCTCACCCTCCATTGCTCTAGGGTATACATGTTGAGCTCCATTAATCTGTCCTCATATGTTTTCTGATGCAGTCCCTGCACCATTTTGGTTGCCCTTCTCTGGACTGCCTCAATTTGGTTAATGTCCTTGTGAAGGTGTGGCCTCCTGTACTGCACGCAGTACTCCAGATGGGGTCTAACCAGTGTCTTGTAAAGAGGGATTATTACCTCCCTCTTACGACTTGCGATACCCCTATAAACAATATCAAACTGCAGACCAACAATTATTTTTTAGCAGCACGGAGAGTATTGGCTTCCTGATCAGATCAGAATTGCATAGCACCACGAGTCTTGCAGCTTGGCCCTCTCAATAAAATCATTCTGCTTTATACAGAAAAATAATCCCAAACTGATGACGCAGTTTTGAAATGACACACTCATCCCATGATTCCTGCTTTATAATGACATCTCCAACCATCCCTTGTGTATGCGCAGTGTGACTTGGTCCAACCACAAGGTAAACTGGGACACTCAGTCTTAATAGAAGCCCAACCCAAAAATACAGGATTTAAGGAGGAGAGGGAAAGAAAGAGAGAATGTTCAATGTCAAAGTGGAAGAAAAAAAAAGAAGAAAAATCGGTGCCCCAGTATATTCATAGTGCATCTGGGGTAAAGAGTACATAATTCAAACAAGTAAAGACCTTACACGTAGCACTAGATCCCCAAGTATATAACCGAGACCACGCCTTGAATGGAGTATTAAAAAAAAAAAAAAGCCACATTTATTTAATACAAAGCATTAAAAATAGATACGGTGTACAAAAATCTTTTCCCACAGTGCAAAATGAAATTAACACTGTAGGGATCAAAATGTAAGCCTGCAGTTAATCTTAACAATATTTTAGTGTGAAATTAGCCTTAAATTAGCATTAAAACTGCTTTTGTGATGTTTAACAGTCAGTTGTATTACAATGGGCCATCACAATGTCCTTCACAGTCAGAAGCCTTAAGTTAGCCTGCTAACAGAACAAAAAATTTAAATGAGATGCAAATTAGAAGGCTAAGACAGCAGTTTTCACAGCAGTCTGGATGATGGTTAAGGACTACTTTGTAGCCGTATGCTTGTACTGCTGATAAATACCTTGAATTGTTACATGACTGCTGTAAGTAAGGTTAACAATATTGCTTAGGAATGGGCTTTTACTGTTAAGTGAATGTGTGGTGCAATGCTGTTATACTGTGTGGGAGAGACTAATAAGGGTTGAATTTGATGAATTCCTATACTCGTTATGGTATCTCTGACACCAAGAGGGTCTTATACCCTTTTGACTATGTCACAACGATGCCATAACATTAACGCATTTACACATGTGAGTCTCCCAGATTTTGCAGCTGCTTGTTTTGGAGAGTATTGCTGACAAGCAACTACTGACGAACCCACATAATTCTATGGATGACCCTACAGGTACACAAATCGAGGAGGCATGGACATGATCAAATAGCTCTTAGATGTGAGTGGGGCTTGAACATGGTGTGGGGAGGGGGCACAGTCTGTTGTCAGAAGAAAGGCAGAGCATAACAGGCAAAATGGGTTGGCAAAGGCAGTACTGTTTTGTATGCTGTCGATACACTATTAAGATATATGCTGACAGGATGTAAACACCACTACTACGAAGACCAGCACATTGTCATATTTCTCCTGAAAACGTCGAGCCGCTGTGCTGGTCCTTGCAGACAGTGGCAGTGCAGCTCCCAGTGTTGCACCCCCTTCCTGATCCAATTCCAACTGGGAGTTGGATATCTAGAGACCGGTGGGTTTGGGGGGTGAAGCCCCCCCGATTGACACACACTGGCACCCTGACAACACAATGCCGACTCTCAGCATTGTCTCTGTTGCCATCTGGGATGTCAGCGTGAGCCCTATAAAGACCAATGAATTAAGAACATTTAACAACAACGCTATGTTCCCTTTGTCAAGGCTGCTATGCCAACTGTAAACCTCTCAAGCTTCACTCTTGAGGTTTACTAGGTTGGCATAACAACCTCTCTAAGGGACCACCACTTTGTTACTAACTGTTCCCCATTCATTACCCTCTATATTTGTGTTGCCATGTTAATCCCAAAGTTGATTTCAATTTTATAACATATACTTATTTTATATAAATTAAGTTTGCAATATAGAGACTAAAAATGTACTTATTTACACAGCCTAACTTGTTACTTATGGTTTAAAGCAAAGCAACTTTATTTATATAGCGCCTTTCATAATCAAGGCACTGTACATTATATAAATATAATAAAAACAACGTACATACTAAAACAATAAATTAATACTTAATTAGGGAATGCTAGTGAAAATAAAAAAGTTTTCAGCATTGATTTAAAGCTACTGACGGTCAGGCATTCTCTCAACATAATGCAGAGTTTATGCAATAATAAACGTGTGTTACTGTCAGATAACAGTTTGACGCATGATGTGTTTCCATCAAGTTCCTTTTAGCACATGACGTGCTCTTATCAGGCCATAACCCACATCTCAAAGTGTCTTATTCCACTTCAGTGAACAGAGTTGGTAAGATTAAGAGAAGAAAATGTTGGTGCTCACTGACAGTGGTGACAATTCAGTCCCGCTGTAACTAGATCCCAGGATATCATACCTTTCTGATTGTGCTTGAAGGATATTAAAAAGGTTATCTTCATGGGTAGTATCCATCACATCAGACCTCAATGCATCTAAAAGGATGACATGGCTCAGTGTGAAGATAGTGATAAAGTACCCAGAAATTCAAGTTTTTATAAATGAACTGTAAACAAAAAATATATATACATATATATACACACATATATACACATACATACATACATATATATACACATACATATATATATATATATATATATAATATATATATATATATATACACACATACATACACACATACATATATACACACACATATATATACATACATATATATACACATACACATACATATATATCTGAGCTTTTAATTACATTTTTCTGTCCCATCCACCTCCCACTAATATGTAGCCCTAGAGGCTTCCTGGGGTGGGAACATCCAGCAGCATGGGTCACATGCTGCCAAGGACATTGCTGTACCCCTCCACCAGAAGCTGTTGTGAAGTTCTGTAGAGGAGCCCTCCACCAGGAGGGAAGCATCCAAAGGATGCTCTGAACTCCCTCTCTGCTGGCCTCTGCTTCCGACAGCTGGGCTCGTGGCATGACCCGGGGTTGCCAGCATATTAGAGTGATGAAATATTACTCAGTGCCACAGAGCTGGCTGAATGATGCTTAACTGTGATGCTTTTATTTTAATAATACAAGACAGGGTGTGTGTCTGTTATAGAACATACGCATGCCTGCAGTGGTTGTAGGTATGAGATTCAGTCAAGTGCAAGACACTTTAGGCATGTATATATTCTGCAACAAATGCACACCTTTGTGTACTATTGCTCTTAAAAAGTTCCTAAAAATAATCCGACTCACATTTCCATTATTTGTAATATAGCTTATTTGGAGGACTTGTACTATATAATCCTTCTAATTCATAAAGTACTCACACTATTGCAGTCTTACTAAGGAATACCAAAACTCCTATCTATTTATATTTAAATATTAATTTGTAATTAATAACATGACAGGGTATGCATTATGGTGGTATAATCCCATGCCTTAGGTGTACTGTTAGGCATGAGGCACTGCAGAGTGCCATTGAATGCACCCGAGATGTGAGATTACTATCATCATGATATTGCACAACTGTTGCGTCTTAATGTTTACATCAAGTCAAATTTCTATTTAGTAAACTACAACCAGAAATCATTACACATATAAAAAAAGAAAGGCTGGTGCCAGCCCTGTGTCTCAGTGCCAACACTCTTGCCCACCACGCGCACAATGTGCGTTTTGGAAAATCACCTGGGTTGCTGGTGGTCATCCAGGGAGGCAAGAGGAAGGAGCATCAGCTGTACTGTATTGTTCTCCTCACACTTCTTTTTAAACTGTTTTCAGTGTGACCGGAGTGCAGTGTGAGACTCGCAGTGAAGACTTTTCTCCTCAGAGTGCTTCACATCAGAAAATACCCACTACCAATGCCACTTCTTAGATGCTGTGACAGAGCTTCGGTTCTCTAATGAACCACCGTAACAACTGGGTGTGACATCACAACCAGTTTTTACTGCATTTAAAAGCAAGCAAACTCCTTGTTGATAAAAGGTCTCCCCAACTATTCAGATTTCTGTACTCAGTAACAAGAGAAATGTATGCAAAAATGCATTTGACATTCATTTGTGCCAAAATGCAAGCCACCACCGAAAAGTAGTCAGATCAGTGTATACGAAGCTGGGATGCAGAAAGTCAGTACTGTACAAGGCAAGTTCCTTAACAGTTACTGCTGGTGGCCTCCTAGCAAAACTGCATCTTCAGATTACGTCTGGTTGATGTTAAAACGTCAGTGCGTGCTATGGGTCCTGTGGGTGTTTTGCCATGGCTTTCATGTCATTCTTACCCATTTACATTCCTGAAAGTTAAGCTCTGTACAGCAATGTTGCATGGCAAATTATGAATCGAACACCACACAGAATTGCTGCTTAGCACAAGAGACACTGTGCAAAGCTTCATATCGGACAGCATTTCTGCAAGCAGACACCCAGCAGTAACCACGAAGGAACAAGCGCCTGGTGCAGTACAGACTTTCTATAGTCCAGCTTCATATGCACATATACAACCAGATGGCATTTGCCTTTTTATATAAATAAATGTCAAATGCATTTTTTTCTACATATTAATCAGTGTCAAAGTACTGTGTAGAAAAACTTCCGGTGACGTCACCGCCTGCAATGCAAGCCTGAATAAGAGCTCCAAGCATCCTGGGCAAAACAAAACAAACTCTTCCTGCTAATAAAATAAAGTAAAACATTAAATAAGTCCAGAGGAAGGGTCCCACAACTGAATGGGAGGTAAAAAAAAAAAAAAAAAAAAAAAAAGAGCAGCTGAAACCATCCTGCCACGGGTTTCACAGGATTAGCAGCCAGACAACTGAATGGCATTGCGAGTGATCCAGACATGACAAATTCTAAGGCCTGCACAAACTCTCAGCCTAGTAATGCCACTATACTCTTGGAATTGCAAGATTTCCACACAGAAGTCAAAAACTTTAGGTCGGAACCAACTTCAGAGTTGAGTAAACTAGCAGCCAAGGTAACGTAGGTAGAAGCTTGCACCACAGACCTAGATGGTAGAACAGGTAGGCTGAAGTACATAGTGGTACACTTGATGGACGAGCAGCAATTTTTGAAAGATAAATGTGAGGATCTTGAAAATCATTCCTGTAGAAACAATATGAGACTCCACGGAGTCCCAGAAGGTGAAGAAGGCAGAGATATCTGTGCATTTGTCGAGGATTTACTACGTGACTCATTGCAGCTGGATCCAAGCTATAAATTAGATATTGGACGTGTGCACAGAGCCTTGGCACCTAAACCAATTCAACCAGACCAAAGGCCTCGCTCCATCATTTTGAAATTTTTAAATTATGCAGTTAAGCAACATATTTTGACCAGAGCCTGGAGAATCAGATACTAAATATAAAGAAAAAAGAATATGTTTTGATAATGACTATTCGCCACTGATTTCTGCAAAACGAAGAGCCTATGCACCAATCCTCCATTTTTTTTAAAGCAACAAAAGCTTTGTTTCACTACTCCTTACCCAGCTCGCCTTACAGTTATGTTTGCAGAGGGTCCCCAGACCTTTGAATCGCCAGAAGAGGTCATTGCTACATTACAAGATAAAAGGACTAGTTCTTCCAAAGATAGAAAGTACCATGGTCTGAAAATCCCTTATGGAACTAAGAGATGAAACTTGGGTCACAGTAAAAGTCTCACAGTTGAGAAAGAGACGGGGACAGGCTGCCTTGCAAGAAGTGAAGAAACTACTGCAGCATTTCCAAAGAACTGAACCTGAGTGAGGGTGAGACAAACCCATAACAAGGTCTAAGACTATATTAAAATATGCTTAGCAGCTTTCTCGTGGTATGGGGATTAGGCTGCAAATAAGAGGGGAAGCTGCTGTGGGGACTGGGACAGAATAATATTAAACTATTCGAACCTACAGTATATTGAATGGACTGAAGTCCCTTGGGGATGAATAGTCATCCCGCTAAGTACCTCCCCCTCCCCCCCTTTTCTGGTGAGAAACCTCCTATTCTTTATAAAAACAGTTTGCAGTTTAATAAAAGCCTGGGATTAGGGGCTATATGTTAACACTGCTATTAGATTTAAATAGTTGTGTGACTCTGATACTAGGTTTTTCCTGCCTAAGAGAAGCCACAACATCCAAATCAGAGTGGCTGATCACTTAGAGTGCCAACGCGGGGAGCAGGGGAATCAGAGAGAACCACATATGTGGATCCTCTGGTTACTTACCTCCCTTGCTGTGGCAACCTGTGGCACTAGATTTTATTCTGATGCTGCTGGGGGCCCCTGGTATCACCAGGATATACCCCATCGGGAGTCCAACAACAGTCTTGATAGAGGAGGGAAAAAATGTTCTCTCCCTCCCTTGGGAGTCACTCAGTTATGTGCAAAGTTTCAGGATAGTTTTAAATCCTGCTTATTTCATAATTTTAACGCCTTGTTGGCGGTTTACTTATAAATTTAATGATACTGTGAACTTACTAAATATGAACAAATATAAACCCAGAGCTACACAAGTTAGCCACATTTGGTGGATAGTTCTGTTAATGGATTTACATGTTTTTTTTATACAGAATGTTTGAATTTGATACATATGCACTCAGTAAAATATATACTTAATATAATGAATCTCAGGGCAATAAAAATAGAATGCATTAGATGCTTTTTGGCTTATTGTGATAAGAATGGACATAGAGATGTCAATTATGGAGAGATGATGTCTAACAAACAGGAGACCCCCCTCTTTAACTATGACTAAGCAAGTCTTAATGATATCTTTGAATATAAATGGTATTGGCAACCCAATCAAAAGATCTTGTCTTCTGCAGTTCCTCAAAAAAGACCGTCCAGAAATTATCTTTTTCCAAGAGACCCATATGACTTCAGAGGAACATATGAAATTTCAAAGATTTGGTCTCACTTTGGTAGCTGAATCTGCTTTTAATATATGGATTTCTATTTTAACATGCTACAAAAGCATACAAAAAATTCTCAGTAATATTATCACTCTCGAAGTGATAATACTACACTTCAAGAGTGATAATAGTATATCGTTCACGAGTGGCAATACTATCGTTCGGGACCTCAACGATAGTATTACAATGAAATAACAACGTATGCACTAGTCTGTCTCCCTCACATCTGCCAAAACGTGCCTCCCGATTGGTCGCTTTTCGTATGTGGCTAGGCAGAACAGTTTTAAAAAGATGGCGGCCAATCTCTTGCTTAGCATGACCGAACTCTGTTGTCAGCAGTTCTCCATACATTTTTTCTTCTTTTAATTTTCCCATTGAAAATGGAATTATCTGCTTGATCCTGCCATCCCCTGATAAAAAAAAACAGGTAGGACTCAATAGAAATACAAAGAACTGGCCCTTGTGGTGTAGAAAATGGGTGGGGGTGGGTGGGGAGTGTCACAGATGAGAGTGAGGGAGCTCAAGGAGACTGACACAGCGAGACAGTGTGGCGGTCAGCCAGAATTAAGTCGGTCCATCACTGAAGTGGTTGACCGCCCGCCGGTTACAGAAATAGAAAGTTGGATCCATATATTAAAAAAAAATATCGGATACTTGTGAGTCCATTAACAGGGAGTCCTACCATCTCGAGGTTCTGGACACATTGGAACCTCTCGACCTTTGCTCTCGAGGTTCAAGTGTCAAGAACTTCTCGATGGTATTACTCCCTGGTAATAGACACACACCTACCCATTATTCTCTTTATAATAAGGGGAAAACAAAAGGGGTAATGATCCTGATACAACAGAGGGTTCCTTTTGAAGAAAAAGAAAGAAATAATTGATAGAGAGGGCAGATATGCCATAGTTACTGGCTTACTTTATTCAAGACCAGTCACATTGGCCTCTGTTTATTTTCCCCCAGGCTCTCCCAAAACACTGGCAATACAGTTTTTTAATCACTTCTTATCAGTTTTGGAGGGATAACTTCTTATGGGAGGGGGACTTAAATACCACCATAGATCCTGTCCAAGATGTATCAATGGCACATGCACACAGAGCGACAGCACTCCAAAAGTATATGAAATACACTATCCCTTCATTGGGTATAGTGGATACCTGGAAGCACTGCTTTCCCAAGAAAAGAGAATACACACACACATATAGCTCCACGCACTGGGGTGGCAGCTCTTCTAGATTATTTTTTTACTACAACAGAGCACCTAGACAATCTGTGTGATGTCTGGCATGGGATTAGATTTCTGTCGGATCATGCACCATCATATCTGAGGGTTAACTTAGGGGCTACATACAAACACACACAATGGTGTTTGGCTCATCCACATTTAAGAGATCTGGAATTTATAGACATGGTTAAAGAAGCAATTCCTGAAATCCTTCAGCAAAACATGGCACCTGTGGTAACACTTACTATACTTTGGGACACACTAAAAGTAGACTTAAGGGGAATATAGTCAAATTTTCAATAAAAAAAAAGAAAGAAAGAGAGCTTAAAATTCAAGAATTGCAGGATGAACTATTTCACTGGCAGCAATGGCCTGAACAGGAGGACCTATTAGTCAAATCAAATCTCTGATTGCTGAGACAAAGACTGCAGAAATTACTGGATCAAAGAACCGAACTGAAACTGCAATACCTCAAATTAAGATATCATGAAGGGGGGCCCTGGTGGGGCTAGAACTTATAGCCAGAAGGCTATGAGAACATAAGGCTATAAAGCATGCATTACCAGCAAGTGTGACCCTAAAAAATGGGAAATTAGTCACAAGATCATCCGAGGTGAGAGAAATTTTAAAACAGTATTATCAAGACTTATATAGAGAAGATCGGACAGTATCCCCAATCAGAACGGAGACTTATTTGGCAACAATATCACTCCCACACATCCCTACAGAACAAGCAAATAAATTGCTGGCACCGATTTCTGTAACAGAAATTAATCACAAATTAAAGTTAGCCAAAACACTTAAAGCACCAGGCCCAGATGGTTATCCATCGGAATTTTATAAGAAATTTAAAGAACTACTTATCCCATCCCTCCTCCCTGCTTTTCATAGTATCCAACGTGGGGATACCCCCCCCCCACGGAAATATGCAGTAATAGCTGCTATTCCCAAACCCCAGAAAGACTTAAAACAACCATCCTCCTACCGCCCTATATCTATGCTAAATTATGATTATAAATTATTTATGTCAATTTTGGCCTCAAGAATTGAGCACCTACTCCCCACCCTAATTGATAGTAATCAAGTAGTATTTATTAAGGGTAGACAGGCGCATGATGCCATAAGGCACACCCACTTGGTGGTTGATTGGGTGCTGTCCAGGTGGGTCCCCTTGGTTCTATTAGGACTTAACACCGAATAGGCTTTCGCTAGTGTGTCATGGCCCTTTTTGTGGTAAACCCTTTCTCATTTTGGTTCTCCACCCAATTTATAAAGCAGATTTAAAATATATATGCCTTTCCAAAAGTAAATGTCAGGGTAGATGGGGCTTTATCACACCATTTTGAGTTGTCCCCATTATTACTTGTATTATACCTTGAGCCTTTGCCAATAACCATACGGTCAATGCAGGAAATAGAGGGGATACCCTTGGGAGGCCGGCAACATAAGATTTCACTTTTTGCTGATGATATTCTCTTAACTGTACTACAACCTGAAACATCTATTCCAGAAATATGGAAACAGCTCCAGCTCTCTGGGGACCTGTCTGGATACTGGATCAATGACCAGAAAACTGAGGTGCTGGCCTATAATTATATACTCCCTTTTAATTTAAAATAAGGTTACCCTTTTAAATGGTCTGGACAGGCGATGCAATACCTGGGGATAAAATTGCCCAAGAACCCAATTCATTCAGAACTACTGAATTTAGAACCCCTAACGATAACCTTGACAGAGGATCTTTCCAGATGGATGCATCTTCCTTTAAGTCACCTTAATAGAACTGAAGCAATTAAACAAAATGTTTTCCCCCACATCCTGTTTTTTTTTTTTTTTTTTTTTTTTTTTTATAAACCTTGCCCTTCACCCCTTCCAATTTCTATTTCTAAGCATGGGACAGACTTATTTCACGATTTATCTGGTATGGCAAACCTCCAAGAATTCGATACTGTACTCTACAGTCACCGAAAGAAAAAAAGGTGGATTAAACCTTCCAGATCTTAAAAAATATGCTCTGGCAGCACAGTTGCAGGCGGTATTAAACTGGATAAATCCAGTATACACTGCACATTGGAAAAAGTTAGAGTGGACCTGGGTGTGGAAGCGTGGGATCAATGACAGACACACAGACAGAACTTTGGTGCATAAAAAAATGCAAATTACTGCATTTATCATTTTATTTCTTAAATCAGAAATAAATGTCCAAAATAAATTGTTCAAAACAAAAACAAAAACAAAAAAAATAAAGAAAGCGCTGTTACTTCACAGAAAGAAATATAAAGTGTTAAGTCCAGCACACTTCAAACAGGAGTCACTTCTTCTTGGTCTGTCTTCCTTCTTTAACAGCTTTAGCTTTCCTTGAACAAGCTCCTTCTTGCTCAGTGTCCAGAACCCTACTGAACAGTCCTCCACATTTTCTCTCCCTAGCCAATCAAATAGGGGTTTATACAGTCTCCTCCTGGTACATTTTACTCCTCCCCTTTTTGGTGACATCATACCTTCTTCCTATATAAACTGTCATTCTGGGGCTGGCCAGCTCCTAAGCAGGGCCTATTGAAGCTTCTGGTAAAAACAATCACTTTCATTTCTTTTTCGTGACTTCACAATCCATAATATATTGTGTTGTACAGCTTTAAGAAGTAGAAGAAAGTTTGTCTTCAAATAATAGCAAAACAATTCTGTTAGAAATACTCTGTTTTGTTCTTTTAAAACAGTCTAAGACAACAGAAAGAAAAACAGCTCTCTGTACCTCAGAGAGTCATTTTAATTCAAATTACAATTCATTAGCTACCATATAGAGCTTTTTTATCTCTTTTTGCCTGTTTGGTTTATTTCAGATGGCTGAAATTGCAGCTTTTTACCTTCCTCTGCCCTCCACTGTTTACAGGGCTCAATAAGAAGAGAAAACAGCTTTTCTTGGATAAGCAGGGACTCTGTTCTGTAGGTACTACTACTCTTTAACAACTCTGCAGCACAATAGTCTACTTTTGGGGACAAATGCATTTTAAAACAGGATAGAAAGCAGCTTCTATTAGGAAACTGCTTCTTTAAATCAGCATGACAGTTTGATTTTGTTTTATGGAAAAGGAGTATTTAAAGGGATAGTAAAGCAAAAAGAGATGTGTTTGTCAGGTTGGTTGGCCACCCTGACAAGAAAAGAAACAGAATAGTTTGGAATAAGTAAAAGAATATAGAAAAGAGTGAAACAGAATTTGTTTTTATTTTAAAGTGGAATGTTACCCTATTTTATTATGCATAACAGGGGGGCCCTGTTATACTGGGGGAGACCTCTTTGCAACACAAAAACATTTTTTTAGCCACCCTCCTAAAACTACTACATTAGGGATAAACCCGACACATACTAGACAGGCATTTAGAGCTTGAGTTAAATTGAGAGATAAATATCTTTCCAACACAGAAAGACTTTATTTTGCAGCTCTGGCACATGATGAAGAAATCAATAGGGGACAAAGTATTAGGACTTTTGAAATCTGGCAGAGATATGGAATACAATGTTTTCTAGCTTATAGGCCCTAATGGCCTTCTTCCATTTGTATCTTTACAAATAAAATTTCAAATACCCCACAAGTATTTTATTTCCTATTTACATATTAAATTGTATCTCAGTAGTTATGAGATGGACCTCTCGGACATATGTGCAGACCCCTCACCATTGGCTACACTGATACACTCCCACGTCCTAGGCTCCCCCACAGAACATTTAATCAGCCGTATTTACTTGGCTGTGCATTGGAGGCAAAGTGACTCCACGGAATCTATCAGACTTAAATGGACAAAAGAATTAAATGTGGGAGTCTCGGATGTGGGTTGGTTCAGCTCTGCGCTCCATACTCACATTCATGTCCAGAGTCATATAATTTAGTCATATAATTAATAACTACCCTAATGAAAGTAGAAGTTATGAGCTCAATAAATAAACTGAAATAAAATGACACAAGACAACATATCAGTAAAAGATATACATTTATTGTGAAAGCATGGGAAAAACAAGAAATTTATTCCGTATGTATAAAAACTCCCTCCTTTTTTTTTTTTTTAAATGGTACTTAAAATGTTAACTAATATATCATCGTGTTTTAAGCCATTGTATCTATGTAAAGTAATATCTTAACCAAAGATGTAATGAATTCTTTTGCCTAGAACTGTGAAGTTATATGTTTTAACAACTGACTGTAGATGTCTGTTATAAAATGTCTAAAAAAATAAATAAAACATGGATTATAACAAAAAAAAGTACTCTCTTTTAGTGCTGACATGACTCTTGCCTGGTGTTGTGCAGTTTTTCTGCACTGCTTTGCTATTTTGCCATGGATATACATGCACCACTGTGGTGACTGAGGTACTGTTGTGTGACAAAGATTTCTCACCTGGCTCCTGCAGACTGTGGGATGGGGTTTGGGTGGCTTGAGGGAACATCCAGTTGCACCTGTAAAATAAGAGCAGCAAAGGGGTCACAGAGTATCTGCAGCTCTTTAGCAACTAACCAGGACAAATGAGAACTCTAAATATAAAACAATACGTATTTGATACATGTGGCAACTAACCAGGACAAATGGGAACTCTAAATATAACAAGCATTTGTCAATGCCGAATGTTTGCTTGCTGGCATTGGCAGTGGTAATGTAGAAGTTACAGAGCTGCGTAATAGGAATGGCAGTGAAGTACTGAACTGAAGCCAACCCCACCACCACCCTGCACAGAGTGACAGGCATTGGGGTGTGCATTTGGGTCATCAGGCATAACGGCCTCACCATTTCACCACACCCCACTCTGCAGACACTGACAAGTGTCACGGTGTTCCTTGGGGTCTTTGGCCCTTATGCGCACCCCATTTCATTAGGAAATGCAGTGAGATGGGTGCGATATAGGAGAATGGGGTGAACTTTGGGGCTGAAAAGTCCAAGGCACACCTCGATGCCTCTCACTGGCTGCGGGTGTGGAATGGTATGAGCATTACAGGCAAGAATCCCAAGTCACACCCCTGATGCCTGTCATTCTCTACAGGGTTGGGTGTTATGGTTGGAAACCCTAATACCTCAGGCATTCGTTGGTATTTTCACTCCAAATTTTCAACATGTTTTTTGTGACCCCACCTCATGAACAGGGGGAATATCAGTTTGTTAGCCGAAAGCTGCTTATGCACAGCGAGAACGGCATTTAGCACCACAGGTGCAAAAACATTCCGAACAGGATGTAAAAAATGACAGCTGTACTGTTCATGGGGAGGTGTAAAAAATGGCAATGTTGCAAATCTGCAGTAAAAATATTAAAAAAAAAATGGTGAAGTCATGAGCGTACATAGAAACTGTGCAACGCACACCCGTAATATAATTAGGTTGGGGATATTTTACAGCAGATTGTCAACTCAGGCATTTTGGTGCCTCCAATCAATGATTTCCCACAGCGACCATGCATCTCACCGCTGAAAGTGTGAAAACACACTTCAGCCATGTTGTGAAAAATGACAGCTGTACTGTTCATAAGGAAGTGTGAAAAAATGCCACTGGTGAAAATCTGGACTGAAAATATTGCAAAGTCATGAACTTACGAGGGTGCGTGGAAACTGCGATTGCTCACTCCGTAACACAGTCATTTTATGGACTTTGTCACCAAATTTTCAACATAGCCATTTTAAGACCTCTGCTCATGAACAGTGTAACTGTGATTTTCTTAATCTGTCCTAAACATTGCTTTCGCACACCAACAGCACCATTGTAAGCTACATGTCTTGAAAACACATTTAAGGCGACATATGAAAAATGGCAGCTGTACTGTTCATAAAGGAATAATAAAATGGCAAATGTTGAAAATCTGGAGTGAAAATATTAAATTTGCAAACTTACGAGCATGCATAAGAACTACGCAATGCATCTAGAAACAGTCATTTTAGAATTTTTCACCAAATTTTCAACATAGCCATTTTAAGACCTCTGCTCATGAACAGTGTCACTGTGATTTTCTTAATGTGTCCCATACATTGATTTTGCACATACTGCGCCATTGTGCACTACATGGGTGGAAACACATTTTGGGCAAGATGTGAAAAATGACAGCTATACTGCTCATAAGGAGGTGTGGTAAAATGGCAATGTTGAAAATCTGGAGTGAAAATATTGAAAATTCGCGAACTTACGAGTGTGCGTACGAACTGCGCAACGCACCCTCGTAAAACAGTCATTTTTAGGAATTTTTTCACCAAATTTTCAACATAGCCATTTTAAGACCTTTTCTCATGAAGAGTGTCACTGTGACTTTCTTAATTTGTCCCGTACATTGATCTCGCACACCGACTGCGCCATTGTGTGCTACATGGGCAGAAACACGCTTTGGGTGACATGTGAAAAATGACAGCTGTACTGCTCATAAGAAGGTGTGATAAAATGGCAATGTTGGAAATCTGGAGGAAAATATTGAAAATTCACGACCCTTACGAGTGTCGCGAGGAACCGCGCAATGCACCCTCGTAAAACAGTCATTTTTAGGAATTTTTTCACCAAATTTTCAACATAGCCATTTTAAGACCTCTGCTCATGAACAGTGTCACTGTGATTTTCTTAATTTGTCCCGTACATTGATTTCGCACACCGACTACGCCATTCTGCGCTACATGGGTGAACACATTTTGGGTGAGATGTGAAAATGACAGCTGTACTACCATAAGAAGGTGTGGTAAAATGGCAATGTTGAAAATCTGGAGTGAAAATATTGAAATTTCGAACTTACGAGCCTGCGTAGAACTGCGCAACCCCACCCTAATAAAACAGTCACTTTTGGAATTTTGGCGCAAATTTTCAACATTGAGGTTTTGGACCCCTTCTCATGACTGATGTCACTGTCATGGTGGTATTCAGGCCTGAAGGGTGATTCCACAGTCACCGCGCAGTCACCGCGCCGAAATCACCCTTCGCCCGAATAACGCCAATGGACAGTGACATATCTGCGAGAAGGGGTCCCAAAACCCATGTTGAAAATTTGGTGCAAAATTCCAAAAATGCTCGAGATATGCAATAAAGTTGAAACCACCTCTATGTAACCCATTATACAGCTTACCGCATTTCCTCAGTTCGCGGTCGGCTTTGAAGAGTGCAGACGGTTCCCGTCCACCGAAGATCGCCGCTACCGGAGTCCGGAGGTAGTGGGGTGGGGGATGTGGGGAGGCTGGAGTGCGCAGTGGTGGTGCGGGTTGTGGAGGGGTTGGGAGACGCCACCGAGACAGTTTTTATTTTACAGGTTTAAAAACAAAAAGGACGTGTGGGATGTTTGCCATGCTGGGGTGGGCTCCAAGCATGGCACAAGGTTTACATGAGGGGCTCAGCCGATGGGGATTGGGCACCCCTGTCGGCAAAATAAAATCGCAGAAGATTGTTGCCACGCTTGGGTGGGCTCCAGCGTGGGCACAAGGACTTGGGGCGCTCAGCCGACGGGGATTGGGCACCCCGCTGGCCAAAGGACTGAGTGCTTGCCACGCTGGGTGGGCTCCCAGCGTGGCACCTACAACTGGGGGAGGGGGGACGCAGCTCAGCCGACGGGGACTGGGCACCCCGTCGGCTATACAGTACGGAGGCGCGCACGTCTGTCTGTGCGTGGGGGAGGAGCTGCGCGTGAGCAGCCGATATCTTATCGGTGCTCACTCAAGAATAGCTCCCCCTTTCAACTGTATGCCACTGCATTTTGGAGCGTGTCATAGACAGCTCCAAAATGCATTGGCTTACAGGGGCCGCGCCTGCCAGCCCACTGACTGAATTGGAGGAGGAGGTGACACACCTCCGAAATCTCCGATGAAGGCACTATGTTTCTTGCACATGCGTGCAAGCAAACATAAAAATACGAATTTGATACATGTGGCAACTAACCAGGACAAATGAGAACTCTAAATATAAAACAATACATATTTGATACATGTGGCAGCTAACCAGGACAAATGAGGAACTCTAAATAAAAAACACATACCTCATACACGTGGTCATTGTCCTCCACTGCTGGGGGTGGTGTCGTATGGTTCCACTGGATCTGTAGACAAAGTGGAAAATGGGTTAGTGAGATAGTATGAGTAATGAAAATACCTATCAGCTGTGTCAGATGGAAAGGGTTTGCATGGTGGGGGGGAGGTAACGTGGGTTGGTCAGGAAGATACCAGTATCACAGCAGCAATTCAGGTTTCGGAACTTGGGCAACTCATGGATGTCACTATGAGGGATACAGACAGGATTCAGTGTCCCTGGACCCTCTCTCCTCTGGGAGGGATGCAAGCTGCTTCACTCATTGACTCTCACCAGGGCAGGATGGAACCACCGGCTTTCCCACACCTGCAGCATTGACAGGGTGATGGACTGCCAAAGTGACAGACAGTCAAGGGGTAGATGTTCATCCCCTTTCTACACCCATCATGGGGGGTCTGGGTGTGGGGTGATGGTGCTGGGCAGCTGAATGTAGCAGGGGTCCATCGCTGGTGTGGGGCCAGAAGCGGCCATCAGGTACTCTCTTCCCTTGCATCTAGTAGCAGCCCCCACCTTCTGAGCATCCATCCCAAACATATCCATCATTGGTGGCTAGCAGCACCCACTGCCCCCCCATGACTATATTACCTGCATGTATAGAGAAACTTCTCCCTTGCAAACCTGTCACCTTGATGGTAATATTTACCCTTGTGTCTAGTGGCCACCACCCTCCCCAGAGGACCCATTCCCCATACTTACCTTGGTGTCTAGAAACAACTATCTCCCAGAACACCCAGCCTACTGACTGCAATATAGTTCAAGGTGTCACATCCAACAAGATTAGACAGACACACATCTTAATGTAGGTGTCACTGAACATCAACTAATCACCAGCTATAAATTGAAAATCTTAAAATGTACGCCAGTTGTGCCCCGATCTATGCTACCTGGTGTTCTCCTAGCCTCACAACATGGTGCCACATGGCACGGCCTCCATGCAGGAATCCTCCTTGTTTACATGGAAAGCACAAAGTGACCTTGTGGGGCAGTCCTTCTCCCTACAAAAATGAAACTAAAGTAAATGGCCCCAGTCCTACCTGTTCCTAAAAGTAGGGGAAGGATCTTTCTGGGAGTGCAGAGAGTTTCAGCCCATCCCAGTGCTGCTGCCATGGGTTGCTCCAATGACGTTTTCCTGCAACAGAATTAACACAGCAGCTAAGCTGAAAAGTGAATTTCTTTCAAATGGTGTCCTCTGCTTTGCTGCAGGTGTAGCAAGAATTGGTATAGATAAATACACTGTACCAACCAAAAATCCAATACTTTACCCAGTTAGGCCAGGAGCCGTCTCCAGCTTAATCACATATTTAAAAGACTGGGTGTGTGTGGGTAATAGGGTATGCCTTACACTCAGACTTTTCAATCTGTCCTCCTTCCCAAACAACTGTTGCCTGCACTGCCCCTACAGTCACTCAGGTGGCAGTGTTACTGTGGGTTCTGATCACCAATCTCCTCAGAAGCCAGCATCCTCTGGAGTGGATAATCCTCCTTCACCTGCTCTTAGGATACCAGGTGCAACTGTATTGATTGAGAGGTTGCACTGTGGAGAGGCTGTACTTTGGGGGCTTGCTGGTAAGCATTTGAAGAGTAGTGTGATTTTGGACTTAGAGACTTGATATTTAAACTGATGCCTGGCATGAGTATGTTGTGGGCATGACTTTTTCTGGATTTAGAGGATTGCTGGTAAACTATCACTATGCATTACAGTGTTCTGTGGTTTAGAGGCTTACTGTTAGATGATTGCTGGGTATTTTTGTGTTTAGGGGCTTGCCGAATGGTTGCTGGGTCATTTTGAGTGAAAGCTTGCTGTTAAATGAACACTGGGTATTAAGGAGCTTTAGGGTTTAAAGGTTTACTACTGCTAGGTGTTAGCAGGACAGCCTTACTGGGTTTTGGGACCGGTGGACAGGAAGCAAAAGAAGAGCAGAAAAAAAAGGAAATGTGGGGAGTGGGGCAATGCAGTGGTTGTGGGGCAGCAGTTCAGAGAGAGATCTTCTGGAGACTGTGATGCTGCCCCACCTAAGTGCACCACTCTGGGTGAAGGGAACAGGTCTGTTGGCTCCAGGCATTGCTGGATGAGTCTCAGAAGAATGTCGCTAGACTCAAACTTGCATTGACCTGGAGTCGGAAGACCATTTCTGTCACCCAGAGGTCAGCTAGCCAGACACCTGTGCCTCAAAGGATGCCAGAAGTGAGTAGCTGTTGGGACCATGGTGGGCTAAATGAGAGCACAAATGGTGGGTTCTGGAAGGCTGAGAGGTACTGGTCACAGGCACATTCCTCAACTGACACCACTAAGAAATTCCTACACTGTTCTAGTGGGACTGCCAAGAAGGGGAATACAAGGAGGTGGACAGAGAGGATGGGGGCACTTTAATGAAGGCCCCATGGAGGGGAAAATCCAAGAGGAAGAGGACAAAACTTGAGGGGGGGGACTACTGTCTGAGGGATAGAGCTGGGGGAAGGAAATGGGGTAGAAAGGTAGGTAAAGTGCCTGCCTGGCACAATGGCTTGGAAGGATGGGAAGTATATCCAATAGATCACAAGGGCAATAGGAAGGAAGAGGGATCGGGATGATTTAGAACCAGCAGGGAAGATCTGCTGAAGATCAGCTCAAGATGCTTGACATGAACTCACTGGAGACCAGATAATGGAGGGGCGATATGAAAGAAACCTTCAGGTTCCTGAAAGGTGTAAAACATGGTGATTGTGAGGGACTATGTAACATGAGTAACAGTTCACATGTACAAAGTGGTGGAAACCAAAACTATAAATGGACACAAGTATGGCTGGGAGAGACTTGAACTGTGTAGTTGCTGTTCAGAGTGCTAGTAGTGAGAAGCGGAATGGGTGGGAGCATGGTTATGTTAGTACCCTGAAAGGACAACAGGTGCCAGTGTTTGATAGTGAACTACAGGCAGACTGTATGGACCACTGGTCTTTTTCTGCCACCATTGACTATGTTTCTACCAAAACATAGCTCACCTGCACATAAGGGCAACACAGTACTCATTAAACCAGTGGCTGGCACTGCACTTTTTTTTTTTTTTTCCAATACATATTTACCAAAAATTGTAAACAGTTTTTTTTTTTTTCAGGACTCCTTCCTTATGATCATGACAGAAGTCTTTAGAAAATAAATAAATAAAACTACTAGCCAAGCTGTCATTTTACACCACAAGTTCAAAAACATGTTTTGGGCAGGATTTGAAAAACACCACCTGTAACACTCATACCTTCTCAGGCCACACACACACACACACACACACACACACACACACACACACACACACACACACACAATGGGTGGCCACACCATTACTGTCAAATTAACAAAGTGGCATGAGTCGAAAGTCTCTTACCCAAGTACTGTACTAGGGAGCCAGAAGTAGGATTCTTTAAAGGGCGGTGTCCTTGAAACCTGTAAAATCAAAGACAGAAAAGGGGGGTCACAAAGGATCCACAGTTCTTAAGAGTAAATAGAGTGGAAAGGAAAAGTTAGGCATATAGAGAATGCGATACTTATCTGATGGGGGAAGGAAGGAGTCAGCATCCTGTCAGACATGTAAAATAAAGAAAATGAGGTTAATATGGAGAAAATGCAGTAGTAGCAAGAGCAGAAATAGAGACCTGAGAGATACAAGAGGTATAGGAAAGCAAAGAAGGAAAAGGGGACATTTAGAATTAAAGGTTACAGTTGGATCAAAAGAGAAAATTGACATACAGGAGAAGGGAAATAAAATAATAAAGATATGAAAGTGTAGAGAAAGTTTTGTTTGGGGAAGACTCAGCTAAACCCCTTAGTGCTCTGGATGGCCAAGTGGACAGTATTTTAGAATGGTAGCCTAGGTGGGCTAGTGGAGACTCTTTTGGGCTAATGGCCCAGATTTAATGAAAAAGGGAAAGGGGAAATGGTTTAACAAGGAAAGGCAGACTGAACTGAAGCTTGGTTCCACCTGTCACCTGGACGCACAAGGATGTTAAGTGGCTTGCTCACAGTTACACCTTATGTAAGTGGGGGTTGTGGAATTAAAACCCAGGTCTCCAGGTTTGCAGCTCTGTGTCCTAAACCATAGTGCTATACTGCTTCTTAAAAAAAAAAAAGTTAGCACTGGTGGTCCCATGGGCTAGGAATGCCTAGGAGGCCCACTTCCTAGAACTGGTAGCCCAGGTGGGCTATAATTCCCTGCAGACAAGTTGCCAATGATGTTGCATGAAATTAGAACCCTTCCCTGTGGTTGAGAGGGCTTCCTGGGCCCCGATTGTGTGCTGGACAACAGGGAGGAGAGTAAAGGAGGAGGACAAGCTGGGGCTGCTGCTGCAGCAGCCATCCCTATAGTTCAACCACGCTAAAAATATGAAGGCATTTGTTACTCCAAGCATACACGGAGCTCAGACTGTGGCCTGCTCCATGCCAGTGGGAGAAGGGGAGACAGAAGCTCAGCAGGAGGTGGAAAAGGCCATGGTAGGAGCACTCCCTCCTCCTTATCTGACTGGAGGGAAGGGGAGTGTCAAGAAAGTCAATACACAGTGCTATTTCAGATTTACAGTAGCAGTGTACACTTCCTGCACACTTCATTTCAGTCTGTTCTCCTTGAGTGGTTAATCAGTGTAAATGTATTGTTATGGTAGTATGCATGTAGTGTTGGTACAGTGTGTATGAATTATGTTAACACTGTAAACGTACCACAAGCGCATTGCACTGTGCAGTGTTATTTTTTCACTTCCTACAGCAGTATTGCAGAGCTTTTCAGTGGGTACGAATTATGGTAATTAGCAGACTGAAATACCACCTCAGATGCACTGCAGTGTACAGTGTGGTTTGATGCTCAGTAGCTCTCCTGACAGCAGTGTTGCAGTGCTGTTCCAGTGCATCTCAAATCTGGTCAGTACTTTTTAATGTTTGTAAATTAGGTTAAAGGTAAAATGAGTACATAGCAAAACACCAGCAGATGTGTGCACATCCTGAACAATAATTCCAAATACCAAAAAACTGCAAGTGCCATCCCAAGTATTCCCACTACTGATGGTACTTCGGTAAGTGATTTAAAAATAATTAAGACCCTGTCCTTTCCCAGGTGGTAAAGGCTAGTTCCTAGGCCACACCCTACATACCCCTGTGATTTAACCAACCCCACTCCTTCCCTGCCCTTCCACATGGATTAAAACAAAAAAATGCATATACCTGGCATTTTTAAAAGCCATCCTGCTTAGTCAGACCCCCCCCCCATTTTCAAACGATCATTATTTAGATGTTAGGTTCCCCTCCTGACCCCCAAGCCATGATATAGGGACCACGTCTAGCAATATATCCAATATAGCTTGTCCTTCTCCCCTCCCTAACCCACAGCACAGTCTGAAACCAGCTGTATCCGTTCACAAGCTGAATGGCAGTGCGTGATAGTGTGCATTATTGGGGGGGAGGCAGAATGGTGTATGTCATTCATGAAGCTATAGTATGCAGAATCAATATTTTCTAGCCTTATCAATGACACTCACCTCTCTGGCCATTCCCTCTCACTCATTCACTGGTGCTTTCATGCTGTATTGTACAGCTGGCCATGCTCTGGGTTTGGGGAGGGGGCCGCAGAAATTGGGCTGTCCTGAACATCAACAGAAAGCCCGGTTCTTTGGTGACTTCTAAACCAGTACTCCACCTTTTAGAAACAGAGAAATTAATTCACTGTTCAGAACATGAATTATTTCTCTGAACAGCTGCGCTAATCACACTCACATTCCAGCAAACCAGATATAGAGCTTGGAGTACAAGCCGATTATGACAAGCTAACCCCTTCACGAGTGCCAATTTCAAAACAGCACCCAGTAAAAAAAATATTACTGGGTGCTGTTCTGAAATCAGCACTCATGAGGGGGTTTGCTGATCACTTGTATGTTTCAGATACAGCCTGCTCATATTATTATATATAATGAACCAGTCTCCTTGCAGAATACACTGGTAACCTCACAATGTTGACATTATGAGGGTACATGAGCTTTGCTCTTATGTCCATAACATCACTAACCTCAGGCACTGTTGTTTCTTCTGCATGGAGGGGGTTTATTATTCCCTGTATGTGTCTGCAGCCTTTTATCAAATCTCATATGTAAGCAAGGTCAGACCTGGTCATTGGAGACCTCCAACAAATGTCAGGTAGGTACTATGCTAAAAATAGTTCTCCTTTTCAGGCCTAAAAGTATAAACTCAAGTTGCTACAAGAGTGTCAGTATCTTGTTACTCACCCTACAGGGCAGTTAAGTAATTAGGACTTACTTGCTCTGTCAGGGAGTCCAGAGTTGGGGTATCCTGGGTTTGGGTATTCTGGTAGGACCTGAAAGGGAAGAACAGAGAAGTTTAAGGACACACAAAGGGTCAGAGATCCTAGAGGAGAAATTACAGAGAGATGGGGGGGGGGGTAGAACTGAACAAATATATTTATATGATTAATGGTAAAAATGTATTTATATGGGGAACTTCTAGTAGCGAGAGTAGACACAAAGGCTCAGATATTCAAACTGCACCCAAAAAGTGCGCAATAGCAGGAGCAAGCGCAAGTCTATTGCACCCATGTGCAAGAGACGTGATATTCAAAAACGGAGCAGGCCAAATTGCGCCTACAGCCGATGACTGAATATCGCACCACCTGCGCCATAGCGCAACTAGGGAGGGGAAGCTGAGCAGATCTGATGCACCATAGCGCAACAAGGGATGTTCAGCTGAGCAGTCCAGAGGTGCCATAGCGCAATCAGGGAGCCCCCCAGCTGCAGAGCAATGTAAAGGAGGTAGGGGCCCACCACCCATGCCACGGATGGGCACAGGAACACACAGCAGAACAGACATCATCCCCCCACAGCTCAAGCACAGCACAACTGGGGGAAGGCTGGAATAACCACTGGCCCATGGAGACAAGCAAACAACCCACAGCCTGGCCATGGTGCCCTACCACACCTACCGGCAAGCTGTGACTGGCACACAAGGAGGAAGACCACCCCATGCCACACCATCCCCCCCAGTGCAGAACACACTCAGCACCGTGACCCCCAGACACCCCATGAGCAGTGACCACCACTGCAGGAAACCCATGCATGCCACCACCCCCACTGTGTCAATGCAACCCTGTGCACCACAGAATCATGCAAGCCAGCCCCACCATGAGCACCCATCAGTGGGTTGCAGCACACGGCAATGCAACAACAGCAGACACAGTGCCACCACGCACAGTCCCCCCGAGGTACTGCTGAGAGACCGACCATGCGTTGGCACAAGAGGTACCCCACATGGGACAGGCGTGCCCTTGACACCACCACCAGTGGTACAGCGCCCTGCACAGTATTCCAGTGACAAACCCCGACCCACCACTGGCCACAACAGCCAGCACAGACACCTACAGTGGTGTGTGGAAGCATGCACCACACTGAATGCCACACAGGGTATGGACAGACACCCACCCACCCATACCCAAGGGCACAACAACACAGGGACACAGTGGTGGGGCAACCAAGCCCCCATTATGGGCCCATGTAACTCGTGTACACACAACCCGCAGTCCACCATGGCACTGGAGTGCCAGCCACCCTGCGCAGGCAATGTGGACCCGTACACCACCAGTAGTCGCCCGGAGCACAAGTCACAGACAGTGGGGCACATCCCCTGCAACACACACAAGGCACAGCATGGAGGTGGGACGACTGTGTTGCCCACAGTGCCACCCGAGCCAGGTATGCACCACACCAGTGACAGGGGCAACCCAGCAAAGTGACGGGTACAGTGTCCACCCTGCAGGGAATGCTACCACTGACATGCCAGTGGACTGTGCAGGTCACAGACAGGCATGTGTGTCGGCTGCACAGGCCATGGATGGGCCAATGGGTACGCCATGGACACAGAGCATGTGCCATGGACCACTGCACACAGTCATCCAGTGCACAGGAACACACACACACACACACACACACACACACACACACACACACACACTCTGACTGATATCTACCCCCATACCATAGTCACCTCCACACGGACACACACACATACCCATGACTGCACCACCCCTGATGCCATGCACACCACTGCAGCTGAGCACCTACAGCCGCTGCAAATCAGAGACCACCACAGTATTCATATCAAAAACAAATGTATGAAAAATATAAAAGTGAACTATGTACAAGAATAAAAACTATATACAAGCTTGGGGGGGACACAAACAAGGTAGGGGTGGGTAGGGGGAAGGAGTGGACAAATGGGATGGGATAGGAGAGGTGTGAGGGTGGGTCCAGGGGGGAAGGGGAAGTAATGGACCGAAGGATTCCTATCGGGACCACCGTTCCTGACTCCGGGACCTCTGGCCTCTGTGCCTCCACAGCACCCCTGTCGTGTCCAGCCTCCTTAAGATGGCGAGGGACTTGCGGGCCAGCTGTAGGAGCTCCCGTAAGGCGTCCCGAATGTCCCTGAGATGGCGTGTACCTAGGACAAGGGAGCACAGCCAATAGGTGTGAATGCACAACCCCATACAGCCCGCCCACTGTGCATAGCATACAGCCATGGGACATACCACTGTGATGGTGTGTGACCACCCGCAGTGATCACGTCCACAGGACCTGCCCACCCAGGTGCATACAGCCATGCGGAATGCTGCACACACCCACTGGCCAAGTCATGCACAGCACCACCGTGGTCGTTTAGTGACATGGCTATGTGGTGCAAAGGCAGTGGCACAGCCATGCACCTGGTGCACGCATGGACCACCAGTGATGCACACCCAGACATGCACTGCCACTGGACAGTGTTGACTGTAACAAGTTGCGTGCATGGCAGTGGTGTCGATGAATGGTGGCCATGCCCCGCTGCCCACCTTGTCACACAGCATGCAATACTAATCATGGATGTATGGCACTCACCCTCATTGGGCCGGTCAGGTGGGTGGTGATGGCCCTCGCCCTGCCTGGCTGCATTGTCCTTCCCCCTCCACCACTCTGCCCGCAATCTGCGGAGTTCGTCCGGGTCTGTGGGGAAAAAAAGGAGAGAAGAACATCAGTACATTCCCAAAGCAAAGTCACCCTGCCCCAAGGTGTGTGCCCTCCCACCCAGCCAGACCCACCCATCCCACACCCTGTAAACACTGCCACGGCCAACCCCATATGGTCCCTCCCCTATGTGCTGGACACATACAACACTGTGACCCATATGTACGATAAAAGTGTGTTGACGGAACCCTTACCTGGATGTGGCACCGTGCCCCTCCTGGCACGTGCCCACAGTCGGGCCAGTAGCTCTGGCTCCCTCCTCCGCAGGTCACCATAGCGGTGCCTGCACTGCTCTGCACTATGCCCCCATCCAGTGGCCTCTTCCAGGGCAGTGGCCACCTCCTGCCACACCTGGGTCCTGGCCCTGTCCAGGGGAGCCTCCCTGAAGAGAGGCCCATGGTGTGGCTCCACAATGGCCACCAGACTGGCCAGCTCAATTGCTGTCCACTGTGCTGCCCGTCTGCACGCCATCCTAGTAGCTATAGTAGGCAATATGGCACTCTGCAGCGTGGCTCCCCATGAGCAGATGCTGCGCGGTACAGCGCTGCCATTCCCTACTGTGCTGTTACCGAACAGCACGATAGAGGTGCACCCATGACTGACGCATAGCACCTAGGGAGCAAAGGTTGGGCACAGGGTCAAGGGTCTCTGGCGCAAGGCCACACACAGCGCCATCAGATGACAATGCATGTAGCACGATTGGCTGCCTGTGTGCCAGTGCCATAGTGGACTACCGAGCAGTTGGGCCATTGCACCTATGATGGCCCAGTGCCACAGCGCCACGCAGTGACCATCGCTATAGCACCACTGGCACAATGGTGGCCATGCCCTGCATTGCCTACCGTGCACAGCACGTCATCAGTGCGGTAGATGCCTGCGTCAGCAACCCGGGCATGCGCAGTGGGGTGTACTACGCATGTCACAGGACTGCGCCATTGGCTCAGCACGTTCAACACAACTGCGCAAAGCGCAACAGTGGGATATTCAGCTGTCATATGCAAATCATCTAATCAGCCATTCAATGGCACAGTACTGCAATTTGCATCTACTTAAAGTTGCTCCTCGCCTCATTTGCATGGATTGCACTATAAAGGTGCGACAATGTGCTGCAGTGGCCATAGTCGGTTACTGCAGTTTATTGGTGAGTTGCATGCTGTTTGGGAGTGTGGACTGTGGATTCAGGGACATGCATGGGACTGCACAGTCACAGGTAACAATAACCATTCTTACAAGTTACATAATGACCGAGCAGGTTGTTGGAGAGGAGGAAAACAGTGGTGAGAGGAGGAGGAGGCCGAACTTTACAAAGGCTCAAACCAAGGCCCTGTTCGAGGCCTACCTGGATCAGAAGCCACAGCTCAGTGGATGGTGGGGAACCCCTCAGGCCCATGCTGCTGCATGGGAGGAGGTGGCACATGCTGTGAACCTGCATGGCAGCCACCAGCGCTCCGTGCAGAAGTGTAAGAAGAAGATGGGCATGGACAGGAGGAGGGAAAAGGAGAAGGTGGCTGCCATCAAGGCAGCACATGCTGCAACAGGTGGGGGACAGCCGGAGGTGGTACAACTCATCCCAGTGGAGGACAGACTTGCTGGAAGCATGCAGCGAAGTGCCATTGAGGGTGTTCCGGGTGGTGGCTTCCAGACAGGTGGTGGCCCATCACTGCATGGTAAGTCATGGTCTGTCTATGTGGGGGGGGGGCAGGGCAGGTCACACGCAGTAACATGACTTTGCTTTCCCTTACAGATCCTGAGCATCTGCATGGGTCAGCGGGTGGTGGGCCTGTCCACTGCAGACAGTCGGATGGTCCCACCTCCACAGGTATATGTGGATCATTGCGACAGTGGGGCCGCCTGGCTGTCCACACTGATGTCATTGTGACAGGTGTGGAGGAAGCCCTGCCTGTGTCCCAGTGTGCTGGCATCCACGGATGCCAGCACGCTGTGGCCAGGGCAGAGTCCAGCACCAGTGATGACAACACAACTGTCATGGGCAGCGACACTTGTGTGCCACAGGATGGACACACAACAGGGCAATTTGTGCCCATGGCTGTGGGTGGTGCCGCTGTGGAGGCCTGTGTGTCGGCACAGTCCCAGGCTGTGCCTGTCAGCACCAGTGGGGCAGCACTGGTGTCTGTTCAGGACAGTGGGACTGATGCGGCCACTGCGGCTGCATCACTGAGCCCTGGGGTGCGGCAGCTGGAGGGGCAGCACCATCAGTCGCCCACTGGCTTGGGGGTACAGGGTTCAGCGGCGGCGTCTGTGCACTGCCTGTGGACATGCCCAGACCTGGTCCTGCTGCGCAGCATCCACCCTCAAGGGGTGCTGAACATCAGGGCCTTGCACACCCTGAGGGATAGGATGCCGAGGAGGCTGATGACCTCTTGAACGAGCACACCCGCCTACTGCGAGCATCGGTCCAGCAGCAGATGTGGCTTGCGTCATCCGTGGATGCACTGCGTGTGGCTCTGGAGTGGGTAGAAGAGCGTCACAGCAGGGACACCGCATTGATCCTGGCATGGATGGACCATTTGCGGGAGGATGTGACTGCTGCCATTGACAGGCATGCACAGGCATTCATTGCTGTCATGGCCACAATGGGCACACAGTCAGGTGCCCATGCATTGCGGACACCACGCAGTGCACTATCCACCCCCCATTCCCGGCGTCGTGCGACTCCCACCTGTCGACACCGGGTTCAGCTGTGGGCATCCTGAGCACTCCTGGTGCAGGCATGTTCGGTGTGCTGCAGACCCCTTTGCGAGCATGGTCGCGTTCACACAGTTGAACCCCTTGGGGACCATCGGTGCCACCCCATGAGGCCAGTGGTAAGCCTGCCAGTGCTGGCGGGTCTCGGCCGGGCCGCCCATGCATCCGTGGTGGCCATTGCACAGTGTTGTGGGACTGACCGGTCTCCCAGCATGGCTACTGTCTGGTGTTGCCCTGTGTGCATTGTGTGTGTCAGTGGGCAGTGCACGAGTGGGTACCCATCCCTGCACGTGGACACACAGTCCACCTGCACACCCTCCCAGCTGCTGTCCACAGTTGCGTGTGCATGATGATGCTTGCATTGCGCTGTACACCAATGTGCAATGGTGCTCAGCATCTGACACACGCACATGGACAGGCAGTGGGCGTGGTGGCCTGTGGACATGTGTGTTGCTAGGGTGTGCATTCTGGGTCGGTGTGCCTTCTGCCCTCTGTGCACGTTTGTTGCGTTGTGTGTGTGCATGTGTCCTTCGGCATGGCATGTTAATCCTCACCCATCCCTGGCTGTGTGTGTGCCTCTGTGCCCTGCCACTTCCCTTGACGGCATGCACCCCCGGTGTGTATCCATGCGTGTTTGTGGGTTGTGCCTTGGCCACTGGTGGTTGTGCATGGCCCCATGACTTACCTGGGTTGGCTGAAGTGCTCCTTCATGATGGTGTCCCGGTGCAGCTGTGCCAGCCGGAGCAGTTAGGGGTCCTGTCGGCCAAGGGGGCTGCCCATCACCATCGTCACCAGCATCCCCATCGCTGTCCCCTCTTCGACCTGTATGGCTATCCCACATTCGTTGGCCATGTTGTGCAGGATGCAACAGGCCAGGAATATCCCGCAGGCCTTTGAGGGGCTGTACTGTAGGGCACCGCCAGAGGTGTCCAGGCAACGTAAACGTGCCTTCAGCATCCCGAACACCTGCTCGATGACATTACAAGTGGTGGCGTGTGCTTCATTGTAGCATTGCTGCGATGGGGTCGTGGGCCGCCGGTAGGGTGTGAGCAGCCAGGGATGGAGTGGGTATCCACTGTCACCTGTGTGTAGAGGGTGGAGGTTACTACGGTGATCAGCATCGCCCTGCCCCAGGCCATGTAGGCCACTACCCATGCCACCTCTGGCCATGCCCCCCCCAGGCCCTATGATTGTCCATGTGGTTTGCATACTCACCCACTAGGTGTCCAGTGGGGATATCCCCACTCTTGAATCTGTGGCACAGTGCCGACTGGTGCCAGATGAAAGAATCATGTGCTCCCCCAGGGTACATGGCACAGACATTGATAATGTGCCCCCTGGCATCACACACCACCTGGCAGTTGATGCTGGCATAGCCCTTGCGATTTATGTATGCGGCCCCCTTGGGGCCAGGTGGGGTGTGTATGGCCATGTGGGTGCAGTCTATTGCTCCTAGCACGCCAGGCATACGTGATACCCTGTGGAACTCCTGTATGTTTGCTGTGCGCTCCGCCGGTGTGCTGGGGAAATGGATATACTCCTCAGCATGTGGCAGCAGTGCTGGAGGAATTGGGTGAGGTGGCGTGACGTAGCCGACTGGGTTATGCCTGTGGTGTCCCCAGTTGGTCTCTGGAAGGTACGCGTGGCAAGCAAGCACATGCAGGCTGTTACCTTGGTCTCCACTGACAGGGCATGGCTCCGTGGTGTGAGTGCCTGCATCACATCACTGCACAACTCACAGAGCCGCCTCAGAATTGCCCTGTTCAGGCAGTACTGGCCCACAATATCAGTATCAGTGTACAGCTCAAAGCTGGTGCGGGCTCGGTACTGCCTGTTGGGGGCATACCACCGACGGGCCCTTCCACGGCCACACCCCCGTCACCCGCCTTCTCACCCCCATTACGGCCTCCATGTGGAAGGTGGCACTGGCCATGTCCCTGGCTTGTATTCACCCCCCACCGGCAGCTGTTGCTGTATTCCCCCCGCTGTCCTGGTTGCTACCTCCCCTGCACCGGGTACACCTGCCTGTGCTGGCCTCTGTGCTGTGTGGCTCCCCACACCTTCCCTGTGCCTGGCTGTTCAGAGTGACCTTTCCCTGGCCTGCCCTGTTTGTGTCTCCCGCCCTGTCTGTCTGCCTCTGACACATGTGGCTTCCCTGCAGTGTTCTTGCACCTCTTCCTTGCTCCTTTTTATTTTGGCTCATTTCCACTATGGCACAAGTCTTTGAATATCACACTGCGCCATTTATGCATGGTTCCTCCCCCTTTGGTTGTGCATGCCTTCATTATCACTGCCTGTGGAGTATCTCAGTCATCGTCCGGCCTGCGGGTGGCAAGTGGAGCGGTTTATCATTGGTGCAGAGCGCAGCTAACGTATCTATGATGGCGGAGCAAGGCACCTACCACCCGACGGCGGAGAGCAGCTACTACCATGGAAATCTACCTTTCTGTGGGCACAACAACGGTCAATAACAACAGTGTGCCCTGGTACTCGGGGTGGGAAGGAGGGATGGGACAGCAATGATGTGGGCTACGTAAGAGGACCATCTCCTTTCTGCTACTATCAGATGACAGACCAGAGGTACATAAATGGCTTAGTTGGTTTCGTACCCAGGCAGGAAGACTCCACTGAAAGCAGCCACTGTAAGAGGGATTGTAGTCCCAGGTAGGCCTACTGCTCTTTTCTATACCTGGTCCGGAACAGGCTCATCTTTTAATACCTTCACTCACCCACTTTACCGATGTGTCAGTCTCTCTCTGCTGATTGAGCTATTAACAGGAACGGAAGGAAACACTGTTTAACCGGGAGTAGCACACCAAGCACACAGCTTAATCTGGTTCAAGGTCAGTTGGCATTCATCTGTATCCCCCACCCCCGGGTCGTGCCTGAAAATAGGCAGGATTTGTCTAGTGCATTTACCCGGTCAACAAAAAATAAATAAATAAATTGCACTGTTGCTCAGCATGATTTCAGGGGTGCAACTGCCTCCTGCTGAATATCGCAGAATGGCGCAATCCTATTGCGCATGGCTCAACTCTTTTGAATATCTGGGCCAATGAGTGCAAAGATAGAACAAAGGTACAGTACAGTATAGGAGTAAAGGAAGGGAAAGTTTTTAAAGGAAAATATACATTTTAGGTCAAAGTAAGGAGAATAATGAAAATAAAAATGCAGACAGGTAAGAAAAGAGAATAAATGGATATTAGGGGCTCAGCAAAACCCCCACAGCTCCCCTAGGTGGCCTGCTGGTGACCAGCAGATATAAGTGGCAGCCCTGATAGGCTAGTGAGGATGCTTTTAGACTAGTGATCCCTAAATTATTTAAAAAAGGGACACTGGTGGTTCAGGAGTCTTGAGTTGTCCCAGGAGACCAGTGGTTTAAAGGTATAGCCCTGGTGGTGTAGTGGGCTACCTCCCCTGTAGCCAGTGGTAAATAGTGATTTTTAACTATATTTAACATTTCTCTGGCATCTAGCGAGGGAGGGGTCTGTGGGCTCAGACTGTATGAAGTAGGCAGGTAGGTTGGTCAGAAAACTGCCATTCAGAAATGCTGTGGCTATGTAGCCATCAGTTTAGTGCTAGTTCGCTACAGTGACAGTGCCAGCAGGTGCTTTCAAGTCTCAGCCTGCACAGAGTTCAGGCTGTGGCCTGAAGCATGTGGGTGGGAAAGAAGATGGGAATGTTTTGGAAGGTGGAGGGGCTAAGGCAAATATACCTCACTCTACCGATCAGCCACACAGTGTCTATGTGAAGACCACCAAGGGGCTTGCTATGAGGGTCTGGAGGGAAGCCAGCAAGAAATGACAAGGAAGCAAGCAAGAAACACTAGCTAAGCAGTATGGCAGCTGAGTGTAAGTGTCCTGAGGGGCTTGGTAGGAAGGGACTGGGAGGAAAAAAAAAAAAAAGCACAAGATAGGGGCTACAAGGCTGGCCCAGTGGCACTAAGGGGTTGAGGTGCTGGATACCGCACCTCGGGCCACACTGATGATCCAGGTTTGAGAATGAGCTCAGGCCATCGGGGGTCAGTAGGGGATGGAAGGGATCAAGCATCCGTAGGACTGATCTCCCTTCCTGGGGAGGGATCCAGGGAATACATCCCTCTTGGGCAGCCCATGGCAGTGGTAAGGGGCAGTGCAAGGAACAAGTGGCGTTGCAGCTGCATGGAGCAAAGTTCTGGCAGACATCAACACGTAGTGCCATTAGACATCATTGCACGTTTGGAACTCCGAGGGGCAATCACACAGAAAAAACCCTCTGGTGTCCAGCGGAGATGAAGGAGACCCCAAAGACCTGCCAACATCCCACCATCGGACCCACTCACATCGTGATCTCCCACAGTCAACCTGATCTCATGGTTGGATCCTCTAATTCATGACCAGGCTGCCAAGGGTGAGCTAACCCTCCCCAGGGGGTGATCTGGACTTGCCGTGGATCAGAAGGGAGAGGTGTGGGTGTGGGTGTGTGTGTGTGTGTTTCAGAATGGAGGTAGAAGGCAAAGTTCAGTGGGTACTCTGGAAGGATGCCCTGGGCATCTGGAGTGCAAAAATAGAGTCCACAAAAAAAAAAAAAAGATGGGGGTCACAATGAAAAAGCCGTAATGCAGCTGAAGACCAATTCCCAAATGGGCTTAAAAGTAGCTGTGGGAGGTAGGCGGGGGAAATCAGTGGGCTCCCCAAGAGAAGCATGCAAGTGGCAAGCACTACATACACAGTAGAGCTGAAAAGTGGCCTATTAGTTAGCCCTTGGTGCTCTAAAAGATTGGAGGGAGGAAAAATGCGTATCAGCCAGGAGGGCCCATAATAAATAACACACAGCAACAAATAGAAGGAGACCTTATGTTTTACTGGATAATTTGAGTAGTTTTGCTAGAGGAAATAGTTATACAAGAGCTCTTGGGTTTTTAATGCACTGTGGTGCATTCTGGAGCTTATTGTGAACATACAACACACTTCTGTTAAAAGTAAAGGTGTGAGATTGTTGGGTTTCATAGCCTATTACTGTGCTGCAGTGATAGTCCTGCCTTGTCAAAATTATAAATTTTAATGCTGTCCTGTAAGAGAGGGAAGGGATCACAGTTCTGGCTGAACTACTGGCCAGCCGATCCCTTCCATTTCCCAGTCTGCTGACCACACCCCCATGCTAGGACATTTTGTGACATCTGTCCACAGAACCCTTCACCAGCCCACCTCCATCAACAGAACCCTACACCAGGCCACCTCCGTCCAAATCATCTTACACCAGACCACTTCCATCCAAAGCACCCACCAGCCACCTCCCCCAATGGCCCCCACTATACTAGCTTCTTCCCTCCATGGCCCCAATTCAAATGCCCCTAACTGCACAGTTTTGGATAATAGCCTTCCTCCCACAATGCTCCAACATTAGCCCCCTTCCTCTACAACACAAAACAGTTGCCCAGACACTAGCCCACACCCTTCAAAATATCCTAAACTAGCCCCCTTTATCCACTACCCCAGACAACACCCTCACTCCATGACCACCACCAATATCCCCATCTCCACTGTCCCCAAAAATGACCCTGTTTCCTCCACAGCCTCAGTACTAATCCTCTCCCTCCAAGGTCCCTGACATTCACACTCACACTCTCTTACTCTCCATGCCCTCCCACATGTTCAGCTGTGACACACACTGTAATAGGCATGGCTACAGCATACTGCCAACCCACGTATAGGTAGAAGTGGAGCCTCTTACCTGAGTAATAGGGAGCTGGAGGTAGGTCTTTCAGGTAGGATGTCTAAGGACCTGTAAAATAAAATACAAAAGAGGGGTCACAAAGGATCTGTAGTTCTTACAGAGTAAATAGGGAGGCATGAACAAGTTAAAGACAGAATGATACTCATCTGATGAAGGCCAGTTTGTATCCTATCAGACCTATAAAAGAAAATAAGGTTAATATGGAGGAAATACCGTAGCAAGAGCAAAAACAAAGTGCTGAGAAATGCAAGGGGTATAGAACAGCAGAGAAGTAAGGAAAAGGGTGAATTTAGAATTAAAGGTACAGTTGGGTCAAACCAGAAAAAAAAAAAACCTAGAGAAGGGAAATAAAATAATACAGGAAAGAAAAGAAAAGGTCTTTTGGGAGGGGCTCAGCTAATTTCCCTTAGTGTGCAGAATGGCCGGGTGGACAGTATTTCAGAACAGTAGCCCAGGTGGGTTAGTGGAGCTTCTGATGGGCTAATAACCCAGTTTTAATGAAATGGGGAAACTGATTAACCAGGAAAAGCACACGAAGCCTAAGCTTGTTTTCAGGTGCGACCCAAGAATACAGGGAAATTAAGTAACTTGCACAAGGTTACATAGTATGTAACAAAGGGCTGTGGGATTCAAACCCTGGTCTCCAGGTTTGCAGTTCAGTGCAAAAGGTACAGTGTGGTGCATACTTCCAAGGTCCTACTCAGCACAAAATGCCAAGCATGTCCATAGTGTGACCATGCCCTGCAGACCCTGACCCAATCATTTGCCCAGATACATGGATCATGTTGGTGATAAGCCCCCCCCCCCCGGCAGCTACTGGCTCCCTTGGTCTTCCTCCCCACTGACCCCTGCAGG
This sequence comes from Neoceratodus forsteri, assembly GCA_016271365.2. Taxonomy (NCBI): domain Eukaryota; kingdom Metazoa; phylum Chordata; order Ceratodontiformes; family Ceratodontidae; genus Neoceratodus; species Neoceratodus forsteri. Next base: position 834,073,808 of record CM057456.1, on the reverse strand, counting down.
CTTCCTTGGCCCTCTTTCCCCTCAGCAAGTACAGGCTAATGCACCCCTCAGCACCCTTTAACCCCCTGCCTCCCTCAAACCCCTAAGCTCTGAAGTGAATTCCTGTAGTACACACATCACTGCCATTAAATGGGATGACAGATCCACAGATTCATAGCTCAAAGTTTAAGTCCAATACTGCCCCGGAAGGCCTAGTGTTTGGCTAAAGCACTGGGAAAAAGGGTACCCTTCTCTGCACTCTGACTGCACTAATTAAAACCAACTCCCTTCCTCAAGTTTGAATTTTAAAAGAACAGCAGCCCCTGAAAGATCTAAGTATTTCCTTCTCCCTTACTTAGTCTCAGGTTTGAATTCAAAGGCTACATTACAGACCCCTCAGAGCTAATCCTCCATAGCTCAAAGTTTAATTTACTGCACTAACCAATAAACCCAACTCCCTTCCCCCTCACTCACAGTTGAATTTGCAGAGATGCAGAAGCCTCTTCAGAGCTAAGACTGGGATTCTGGAGCAAGAACTCGATTGACTTTTACTTGTATATTATTTTCAAACTTTCCGTGGCCACTCCTTCAGATCTAACAGATCTTGCTCTGTACAGTTTGGCCCAGATGGTTTTCATCAATTTACTGTTTATTGCTTGAAAGATTAAAAAAAAAATCCTACCTTTTGGTTCTTGTATGCATCAGTCTGCTCCAACTGTTTCTTCTGTTTGTAAAACATTTCTTGTTGCTTGGTGTAAAAGCTTTGAAGTCTGTCTGTAGTAGCTCTCAGATGACTCACTGAAGTATGGCTTTCCAACAGCTCAGTAGAGTGCAACCAGACTTCCCAGCCTGATCACTTCTGGTTTTGTGCCACAATGAAAAGGGTCCCCACATACACAGCTAAACCTATCTCCTCTATGGAACATTCCTACTGGACCTATTATCTGTGTTGCTGTTCCCAAGCTGGCATATTTTCAATGCAACAACTTCCTATGAACTACAATGTTAGATAAATCCACCCAAACATTGTGTCATCTTTTTACTTTTTACTCATAGCTTTTTTTTGCTCTCTGATATTTTGTCTACATTTTGCTGTGTTTGTTAAAAGGAACCTAAATAAGCCCTCAACATTAAAAAGTAGGAACAACTAAAAGGTAGGAAAGCTATGTGCATAACAAAACAACATTATTGAAATGAATTGTTCTGGGCTACTGAAAATCTTGTCAGGCAGGTGGACTTTTCCAGTCAACTAGCCCTGCTTGCTAGTGGCTGTAAACGTTATTTTCAACTCCTAGAAATGACAAAGGGGATGACAGTAAAACATAGGTCCCACGTTTTACCCAACTCCTGGAAACGACAAAGGGGATGACAGTAAAACATAGGTTCCAAGTTTTACCCAACTCCTTGAAATGACAAAGGGAATAACAGTAAACCATAGGTCCCACGGTTTACCCAACTCCTGGAAATGACAAAGTGGATGACAGTAAAACAAAGGTCCCAAGTTTTATCATCTGGAATGCTGATCACTGCAGCTGAGCGGGGCGGTGACCGAGCCGAGGGAGGGGGATGGTTTAAAATTTCTGTCTGATGGGGAGCAGCATTAAATCCTGGAAAATGTTCCTAAACAAAGCCCCCCAAAAAAATAAACACTACAAGATATCACCTGATGGGTGCACTGACTTGAGATGGGTGCACTTCAGACTAGGGGATGCCACACTAATTGTGTTACTTTTCTTACAGATTTACCTGTCTGGTGGTCTGCCTTACTTAACTTTCAGTCTGCATGCAGTAATTTTTATTGTGGCCACTGACCTGTCACCATTCACATATTATAAATTCTGCTTTCACAGTGCTACTAAATTAAATGTTTTGTTTGTTTTTCCATTCAAACTTGGGGCAGTTCTCACTGTCTCAGTCAAGTGCAGCACACTGTTTCAATTGCCTACCCCCCATCTGTTGCATATCCACAGACACTCTTACACAATGGTCTAGCTCCGACCTCTGCTGACTTACCCAGCAAATTTATCACTGGAGGCAGCAATGAATTCAATTTAAAAATGCAGGCTTACCGAACAGCTTTCCCATTGCCTTAGGGCCACATCCTGGACCATGCTCTGATTCTCACTGCTCCTCAACCTCCTAGTCCTCCGGCTCCACCTCACTATAACCCCCAGCTCCCTGGAAGATTCTACCACAATGTTTGACAACATTGCTTCAACCAGACGAATATTTTTAACTTGTTCCTCTTCTTGGCTTGTCAAAAAAGAAACCGACTCACCATCACACAATAAGGTTTGGTTTTGGGGCTTTCCCTAATGGGCCTCCTCCTATGGAGATGGTCCAGTATGGCCCTTTGCGATGTGTGACCCCTGATGGCCTAATAATGGCAGTACTGGACCTATTGAATAGGTAGAGGGAATGCATGGATTCAGGAGAACTGATACTTTCCTAAAATGCAATGGTGACAGCGGCCCTGGGTTCCACTGCTCCTGTTCGTGTGCTCCCCCCTCACCCTCCGTCCAGGGTCTCCATTTTTTGATGAGACCTTGAAGGAGTTGAGAAGAGTGGGGTGAAGGCTGGAGAGGGCCTGGTGGAAATCTAGCCTTGATGACGACAGGCTTAGGTTGATGCAACATTATACATGCTGTCAATCATCAATCTCCCATAAGAAGGCAGAGCTCCTGTCCAGGAAGATTGCCACTGCACGAAATCGACCAGCTCAACTCTTCTGGACTGTGGACAGATTGTGCAATCCAATCTGTCTTCAGTCTGTGGGAGCTTTTTCACAAGAAAAGTGTGATGAGTTTGTTAAATGTTTTGCAGATAAGGTTGCCTCCATCAGATCAGAGATCGGCCAGTCCATTTTCAATGGATGTTGTGGACGTTGTGATGGTCAGTGGACTGTCACAAGCACTCAGTCAGTTTGGACAGTCAGTTTGGACAGATTTCAGCAGGCTGGAACTCATCAACATCATGAGGGTCATCCAGTCTTTGCAGCCAACCTGCTGTAGTTTGGATCTGGGCCCTACACGCCTTTTGGTGGGCTGCATAGATGAAATCAGCTCAGTCCTTGCAGAGATTGTTTGGAGTTCACTGGAGAGTGGGATCTTTCCTGTTCCCCTTAAGGAGGCAGTTGTGCATTCACTCCTGAAAGAAACCCTCCCTTAATGCGAACCATCCTGCTAACTCCAGACCTGTCTCAAACCTGCCCTTTGTAGTAAGGTTATTGAGAAGGTGGCTGTGCTGCAGCTAGATGATCATCCTACCACCTACAATGTCTATGACTGCTACTTGGAGAGGCACAATGTACTGTATCCTGCCCAACCCAACAGCAGGAACCCCTCTTCCATAGACAAGCCACCCCCTGCAGCTGCCACCCCTTCTCTCCCATTAGGAGAGGCCCAGGGAATGAAGGTAACCCGTAAAGTGGGTGCATGAGAAAGGGCACCGTCCATTACGGTGACACCTTCCCAGCAAATCCACTCACGGCGATGGAAAGGTAGGGTGACCAGGTGAGGGGGTGGGCAAACTAGGTGACAGGATGTCGCTATATGTACGTGTATGGGGGAGTGGGAGCGAGCACAGCGAGTGTGGGCTGGGAGGGGGTGGAGAGGCTGTAGGGAGTTGCGCTGCGGTTACTGGTCGAGCTAGGTCATGGTGTTGGGGATAGGCTAGTGGCTGGGGTGGCTGAGGTACTGGGTTCGGGTTCAGGCGCTGGTGCGATTTTTATTGCGCCCAGACTGAACTTTTTCATTTTTACTGCTTTCACCCCCCTGGAGTTGAGAATCCTTAAGTAGGGGGGTCCAGGTGTGTGTGTGTGTAGGGGTGCAGTCTCCCCTCACAGAAAGCAATAAAAATATGTCCTGGCGCCATTGTGCTGGTGCGCCGGGGTTGTCAGAGAGTGCCAAAAATGTGATCGGCACTCTGACTGAGCGATAACGGTGATCCCCTTTAGGCGTTTGCCATGATCACATAGACCCAGGAATGGAAGGTTCACAGCAGAGAAGTGCTGCTCAGCTTTGTGTACTGGGAGCGGGTGCTGCTTGGGTGGGGGGGAGAGGCTGTTTTGGGGAGTACAGACCCACAGACTGTACTTTGATTGAGGGATGCTATGTGTCTAGCAATTGTACAGAGTAGCTCATGGGGACAGATACATGCAGCTTAAGGGAATAGAAGCCATCCTCGAGTGACACATGTACCTCAGGCTTATCTCACTTACAACCACTCCTCCCAACGTAGGGGAATGACTCCCCCCAGAATCCACTCAGCAGAGATGGCAGGCTCCTTAGACAACCTACCCTAGTGGCAAGCACTACACATGGCACTTTGCTGTGGTTGTACCACATGTGCACCCACACCAGTGTCACTGCACTGTTCCACTTGCTCTGCTGGTACCATGCTGTGCCATGTGCACTACTTTTACTTTGTTATGCAACATGTGCTACTGATACTCTGCTGTGTCATGAGAACTGATGTCACTTCCCTGTGCAACATGCACTGAAAAAAGACCTGCTATACAGTATGAAGTGCGGACACTGCTGGACCATGTGTAGTGACAGCGTTGTTTTAGGACATGTGCAGTGCAGACACCACGGTGTGTCACAAACAGTGCTGATACAGCACTATGCCAGTTGCAGGGCTGACACTTTGCAGTGCAATATGCACTGCTAACACCGCACAATGCCATGTGCACTGCTGATAACACACTATGTTACATGCAGACACTGCATTTTGCTAGATGACATGCAGATACTGTGTGGTGCTACATACACTGCCAACATCACACTGCGACCAGTTGTGAGCAAACTGTGCCACTTGCACTGCTTGCACATCACTATGCCATAGGCAATGCCAACACGACACTGCCATGTGGCATACTAACACTATGCTGTGCCATGGTGATGCTCACACAGCACTTTATTTATTTATTCATTTGTTTACCGGGTGGGTACACTGATTCCAGGGACCATTTTTAGGTACGACCCCAGCCACTCAGGTGGCACAACTAATACCAACATAATTACATTAAAATCACAGTGGATCAGGAGTAACATCAAGTATACAAAAACAGTAATGGCAACAGTTACTATATGATGTACATACATAAATCAAATGGTCAGAGACTCCAAAGCCTCTGGCAGTACATGATACGACATCCCGCATTAAGTGCTTATATATGTTATCGACTAGTCATATGCTAAAGGTTATGTATACCGTCATTTGGTAAGGCATTTGCATAAGGGTTTTTCTAACATAGCTTCCCAGATGTTCTGTTTGAATGTGCGGGGTGAGACTGGTGCCTGCAATTCATTGAGGAGGAAGTTCCAGAACTTGGGTGCAGCAGATGAGAATGCTTTCCTTCCCAACTCGGTAGAGCATCTGGGGCATTCCAGTCGTCTACCTGTGGAGGACCTCAGTTCTTGCCTGTTACATTTTGATATCAGCAACCCTGAGAGAGATGATCCATCCCCATCCTGTAAGGCTTTTCTATGGACAAATCAAGCATGATGTTTCTCCGATCGGCAGGGGGAGTGATCCTAAAGATTGGTAGAGGTGGCAGTGGTGGCTCCGGAATGGTGCTTGGCTGATAAATCTACAAATATTATTATAAGCTGTGTTCAAGTGACTTAGTAGCAAAGGGGATGTGAGGGCAATTACTGGGGAGCAGTATTCCAGAATGGGGAGGAGGTGGCCACGGCCAATTGCAGCTCTTGCATCAGGGGGTCAGTAGGTGCCTCAGACGATAACACATGCCTATTCACTGATTCACCTTCCTAATTGTCAAGCCGATATGGTGCTCATATGTAAAAGATGGATCTAGTGTGATCCCCAGGTATGTGAATTCTTTTACCTGATCAAGGGTCGAGCCATCAGGGGTTGGTATACTGAGAGTTTTGGTGGTGTTAGGGGCACACTTCGTGAGCTTCGGTTTTGAGCCAAACAGCATACATTTAGTTTTCTTGGTGTTGACAAGAAGCCTGTGCTGTGTAAACCAGTGTGCAGACATTGCACTGTGTCACAAGTGTTACCAACATTGTGCTGTGCCATGCAGGGCTCCTAATGAGATATTTTCATAGTGAATACTGCTCACTTTTGAACACTGGTGAGTAAAACCAAATCCTGATGCATACAAATAGAAAAATGTGGTGTGTGAGGAGTACACATTAAAATGCTACAAAAAATCCTTTGTGTTATTTGCCTTCTTTTATTATTGTGTTTTGCACATATTGCCCGGTGAAATTAATAAAGAGCACAGCTGAGCACTTTACAATCCTACTTTGCTGGCCTGCCAACACAGCAGTAATGCTTTCACTTGTGAAGCTGATGTCCTGGATTAGGAAGCGAGCCCAGAATGTTGGAGGGCTAGCTTGGGAGAGGAGGACTGAACTCTTCTCCACAGACTGCTCTCCTCCACAGGGGGGAAGAAAGCATCTGACTTTTGACCAACCACTGGTGAAGACTGGGGGTCTGATAGCTGGTGTTTGAGATCTTCGGGAGGCGTGGCAGACATCCAGTGCTCTTTGCACCGCTATGATATTGCACACCATGCCTCATGTGGGTCAGCATATACAAATAAAAATCATCTGTGCAGGAGGACATCCACCCTCCACTAGAACCATGCAACCATCTAAGGCAGTCCCCACTCCCCAGGATCACAAAGCAGTATACATTTGGGGAGACAGCTGAGTCTGTGATAGCATAGTAAGAAGGCATTTTAGGCCACTGTAGGCGGGCCAAGAGGTCCTTTTCTGCTAACAACTTTTATATTTCTTTTTTTTTTTTGTGGCCTGTTTTTTCCAGCCCCTCAACCCACCAATTGCTCTCCTAGCCAACAGGCTTCCCACCTTGGATGGGGTACCAAGGTGGGAGACCCCTCCACAGGAACATGGGTCACAAAGCCCTAACTTGTCTCCTAGGGTGGGGTCACAGGAGTGAGACCCCCACCCAGCGGACTATGGTCTGATAAGGAGCAGCAGGGCAGGGATCATGATTTGCAGATGGCTTTTTGCTGTTTTTTTCCTCCTGGAGCGGGGACATGCAACGATGCCAGCATCCACCCCACACAACATGAGGTGCTGGCCATGAAGGATCTACAGCCTCCTCCAGGGGTCCTCAATGCTCTGGACACAATACCTTTTTCCCCCTTGGAGAGGGACAGCAGTCCATGGGATGCTCATTCCTTTCTCCCCAGCTGGCCCTCCGACTCCCAGGTCCGTCTCTGTACTAGGGATGTCAGCGCCGCAGACGGATGCCTTGCTGTGCTGCCGGGCTGTCTACAACTTCTATATTTCTATGAAAGGCCCCTCCCCAACAGCCCCACCCAGGAGGTAAGTCAAGATGCATTTCAGCAGTGTGGGTAAGTCTTGGAAGATGGGGATAGGTGGTGGGGTTGAACAGATGGTGACCAGACAATGGAAAGAAAAAGCACCTTGCAGCTCATTACATTTTGCATGTTTTTTCTTTTTAAATCTATTCAGAAGGATGATTTGGGGGGCTTCTCAGCACTGTCCCTCTCCCTACAGATCAGTGCTTGTCTTCCCTGGGGCCTACCTCATGGAGGGGCACCACCACAGATTACCCCATGGCAGGATCAAGAGAGGAAGGACCAAACTGCCCCCCCCCACCTGAGACACAGTCTAGTTCAGACCATGGTTAGGGTGGCAGTATGGGTCCATAGACAAACATGTAGGGCTTCACTGAAATGCCAGCTTCCATTTTCCAGTTTTCTCTCATCCCTTCTGCAGCCAACGTGAGGCATGCATGTAGAGGTTCGCAAGCATCACCAGCTCACTGTACCTCTCTTCTGTGCCACCCTAGCCTGTGCTATTACCAGTCAGAGGCTGGGCAAACAAGCCCTCCCACCCTAGAAAGAGAGAACAGTCCCAAACTCAGTGTGTCTCCCTCCCCAGCTGGCCCCAACAACTGGAATCTGCTTCCAGACTCAGGTCATCAGCATGGAGCGACATGTGTTATCCAGCTCCTCAACCCTCAGCACCACCAGTCCAGCCCCTTTGTATGACTTAAAAAAAAATATATACATATATATATATATATATCTACTACTGGGTCCTGACTACTTGAAAGAACTTCTGATTCCTTACATCCCTGTGCAAGAACTCTGCTTGGCTGATGAGGGGTTGCTGGAGATTCCGAGGGTTAGATTGAAGTCATCTGGGGCTCGGGATTTTATGTTCGCTGCTCCATCCCTCTGGAATTCTGTACCTCATCAGCTATGGGAGTGCAGGACTGTGGGGAGTTTTAAGCAGGCACTGAAGACCTTCCTTTGGGTTAAAGCATTTCCTGATTTTCACTGATTTTATTCTTATTTATTGTTCAATTGTGTATGTTTTGTATTTGTGAAGCACCTTGATGACTCAAAAGGTGCTATATTAAATAAAATTATTATTATTATTATATGTAAGCATCTTGATGGGGAATTGCATTGTCCCTTTAAATGTCTTACCATTAAGCACTATAAATATAGGGTTTTGCAATCTCAACATCACACCTTGAGAAAATGCTTAGAGTGTCTGTGAAATATCAGCTGTGAGAGTGTGTGTAATGCTGTACATTGAATTCAGTAAATGTATTTATGGTCCTGTAACACAGCAGTGTCCTTTTGCATTTGATGAGCACTGATGAATGATGAGCCATCTTCTTGTAACTGTTGGAGTCGGAAGTGATCACATCGACACCCACATGTAGTGGGCAGTGTGCAGAGTCCCAGCATGGGCTTTGGGATGGGTCTGGGAGCCTGTGGCTAAGGGGGTGAGCAAACCAGATTCCATTGCTGGTTGGGTGGGTCTTTGGGTACTATCAGCCAAGGCTGAGTAGAATCAGTATACAGCTGCAGCTATTCGAGGATGGGGACTATAGGATCCTGCAATCTGGCAAGTTGAGTTTTTGTTGAGTGCTTTCTGAAAGTCTAAGATCTTAGTCTGTGTTCAAATGCATCTCTAATTAACATATTCTGAAACGAAAATCCTGAACCAGTACTCAGTTACTAATTTAAATACTCAACAAGCACTCAACTGCACAAGTTGAGTTTTTGTTGAGTGCTGGTTTAGTTTAAGAGCTCAACACCTAGCGCTCAAATCACATCAGTGCATGTTTTCTTGATGCTCAGCTACTATGGGTGAAGCGTTGGTGACTGCAGTTTTGTATGGGTTATTCTGTGGAATCTTTATACTGCTTCTGATTGCTAATGACTTTTAATAACAGTAAACATGGTTAGCAGTATTTAACATTAGACTCAGCTAAGAATGACTGCTGAACTGAATGCTAAACTGATTGACTGCTAAAATACTACCAAGGAACTCTCTTTTTGTAGTCAGAAGGCCATCTACATGCTAATATACTGTTAATATAGCAGTCTGCTTGGGTATTTTTGTACACCGTACCTGTTTTTAGATGTTGTATTAAATAAATGTTTTTTTACTCCATATTCAACAGAGTGGTTAGGTTATATACATGGGGATCCAGTGTTATGTGTGAGATCTTATTGGGCAGCTTCAAATGGATTTTAGACTTGGACACCTATTTTTAGCCATCTAAATAGAGTTGGTTACATTTTCGAGTGCTGTTCTTTTTTAACAGAATGTCTTGAAGGAGTATGCAGGGACCAGAGTTTAAAAATGTTATTAATCCTGCCAATGTCCATGCCTACACACTTAGGAGGGGGATTTCCCCTTCAAAGAGCAGGGTTGGAAAATAGAAACGAGTAAGCATGGGAGACTAACAATGGGTGTAAAGGTCTGAAATCCCACTGAGAATAAAACTCCTGGTGTGCAAGGCACATCCATGATAAACTACTTGCAACAGGGGGGCAGGTGCCAGGGCTGCTGTCAACTGGGGCTAAGTCATGCTGATCTGGCTGGTCCTTCTCATCCTGTCCATTTGGATGGGTGCCAACTTGCAAGATGTCTCCACCAGGTGTCTCCATATGTCCTTCCCAATGCCACTGTGCCCCCTCACCCTCCATGGCAGCACCAGGGCTCCATTCACCCCAAGTCCCCACCTTCTGGGAATTGCTATCCCCCCAACCTCTGTGGGTTATCTGGGATTGTGCCAGGCAGGGGGGGTGACAAATCTATCTATCAGACACAGCAGGTGCATCCAACGTGTGGGGGAACCTTGAGGGTGTGGCAGTTCCTGGGTGTCAATGGAGAAAACAGCCACCAACTGATGATTGGGTTCTCAGTGAGAAGATGGGGTTCTCAGTGACAACAGTTGAAATTTTAAGTGGAAAGTCATGGAACCCCTCCCAACTTTCAATAAACTGCTGTCCAAAGCAGCAGATTAGTGCTTTTTTGAAAAAGTCTATCAGGTGAAATGCTAGCAATTTTTTTCTGCTGCTGCTGTTTGCATTTTTGCTGATCCCAAAATAAACTGTTATAGTTTTTTGCAATAATCTTCTGCAGTTCCTGGGTGCTTAGTGCAGGGACTCCATGTTTTATAAAATAAGGTGTAGGATCCTTGATACACCTGGAGTTTGCCACAGCCATAGACCACCACAAATTGCAATGATCTAAGGGTGGTCCGAAAACGTAACCCAGGATATATAAAATAATTCCAGGTCATATTCCTTGCCCACTCCAATGGCCCAGACACACATATCCTTTTCTTTGTATATTGGTATATAGGTATGTAATGGGTACATATATGAACTAAATAATACAGAGGTAGCACTCCCTACCTTTCAGAAAGATTGTGCTGGTCAGATCACAGAGATACCCAGGCCACAGGCGCTAGTGAATGAGGAAGTCTTTTTCTTCAATCTTTAGAATTTCAGGTGGGCAGAACATTTATTTTATCAGACAACTTATTCCCAGTATTGTACTTTATGTCCTAATATTAACACAAATCTGAATTTTATTTATTTCAAACCTTTGGTCAGGAAAGCTCACTAATCAGGAGTTGCTGCTAGGTGTGACCAGTGTAAAGAAGGCATGGGATACAAATTAAAGAATACAGCAGAATACCTATCTATCTGTCTGTCTGTCTGTCTATCTATCTATCTATCTATCTATCTATCTATCTATCTATCTATCTATCGTACAAATATGCACTATCAGTCTTAAGTGGAACAGTAGAAAACCATATCCCTGAGGGATATATATATATCCTGTTGACCTCCAATTCTTTTATTGCCTGATGCCAAAGGTTGAGGGCATTATATGTATTGAAGATCAAAAGTACATCATGAGGGGGAATCCCCTGTTCTACTACTCCAAGAAAACATAACAGGTCAATATATGATTTACTGAACCCTTCTCCCTGATGGTGATCCCCTCCTGCTTCACTTTTAAACAATTAGAAGACAATCTGACCAGGGAATGTAGAAGCCTCGTAACAAAAGGATGTGCATCCTTAAAAACTGTGTGGTAGCTAGAGTTGTCACTTCCCCACTCCACACCCACTCAGTTTTTATCAGAATATCTCTCCCTGCTAGACCAGTGCCCCAACCCCCAATCATAATAAACAGTTTACTTCAATTTTACGCTCCCTCTGCCAACTTCAATACAGTGGCTGGTATTAACCTTAATAATACATTAACACCTAATGAACACACTATGAACCATCATATTATATCCATAATAACACATGTACTGTAACAAACACCCTAAAGTAGTAAATTTGTTATTTTTAGTCAGGAAAGAATAACATTTTACACCACTAGGACAAAATCCTATTTACAAGGCACTCCCGAATAACAAAACATATGTACTGTAACTAGTGGTGGGCAAAGTGGGCAAAATTAGCTCTGTGAAGTGATTCGCTGAGTGACGTGGAATCCGCAAAGTACTCCGCAACACGAAGCAGAGTACTGCGTCATAATGGGGAATGCAAAGTCCATTGGAAGCAATAATTTTGTGTTACTCCGCCTTCCTCAAACCACTTCATCACCAGTTTTAAGGCAAAGTACATTAAAATCAATGTACTTCACCTCACTTCGCCTTGTTTTTGAGCTACAAAGGCAAATTTTGCAGTGCTTTATGGGATTGCAGGTCACATGGGCTCTAGATTGCTCTGCACAGCCTCAGTTCTGTGTAATGTGTGTATAGTGGAAGATGGAGACAGTTTTCTCTCAGAGTTCTGAGATTCAAATCCTCTAAAAGCTGTTAAAAAAGTCTTTTTGAGCTATTTTTTTTGCTCACAATTTAGTACATCGATTATAGAAAACCCTCCTGTGCTCATATCATCGAGTGTATATTGTTTGTGTGTGGATTTTGAATGTTAATTTGGAACAGTCAGTCTGTGTACTGCGAAGTGTGCTTTGGAGGAGGGGCGTATCTGTGGTGTAGGTAGATTAACTGGGACAAAAAGGCAGTCTTTCTGTTTTGGTTATATTTTTATGTATTTCTTGCACGTATGTGCAAGAAACATAGTGCCACCATATAAGTTTTCATAGGTGTGCCTCCCCCACTTCCAAGCCCTGCTTCCTTTTGCAGGCATGGCTGCACTGCACCAATGAATGTCCGAGCTGTCTATGACAGCTGGTCAGATGCAGTGGCATACAGTTGAAAGGAAAACACCATGGCTCATGTAGGCAATTTGCATACTGCCGTCTGTCGGCAGTATGCAAATTGCCTACAAGTCAGCCACTGTATTCGAACTGTCATAGACAGTTTGCCCCCGCACACACACACACACACATCCCTACATAGCATGCTGGGAGCTCACCCCAGCATGCTCATGCAGTCCCGAGTCCCCACACACTGTCTGGCCGATGGGGTGCTCAATCCCCGCCGGCTCCACTGCCCCCAACAGATTTCCAGGTGCCATGCTGGGAGCCCACCCCAGCATGGCAAAGTCTGTATGGCAACCAGGGTGCCCATTCCCCCATCAGCTCCACTGTACCCCCCCAAAAAAAAACGACTTCCAGTTGCCATGCTGGGAGCCCACCCCAGCGTGGCAAACATCTGTATGGTCCACGGGGGTGCCCAATCCCCTGTCAGTTCCACTGCCCCCCCAAAACAACCTTCCAGCTGCCACTCTGGGAGCCCACCCCAGCGTGGCAAAAGTCCTGCTTTGTCTTAAAATAAAATGACCTGTAAGAAATAACAGCTCCTTGCTGACTGTCTTGACCCCCCACCTGCACCCACCCTCTGTGCACTCTGCCTCCCCATTACACCCTCTCACCACTTACCTACTTGAGTCTGCGATGATCTTTGGTGGACTAGAACACGCCTACACTCTTTTCAAAGCCAACGCGAACTGAGGAAATGCCGGTAAGCTGTATAATGGAATAAATAGGGTTTTTTCAACTTTGATGCATATCTCAGGCATTTTGGGGAATTTTTCCAACAAATTTTCAACATGGGGTTCTTGGGATCCCACCCCATGAATTCTGGCACTGTCATTTTGTTATTCGGTCCTGAAATGTGTTTTCACAGTCACTGCATGGAACCACCTTTTGGGACCAAGTAACAAAATGACAGTGTCACAGTTCATGAGGTAGGTCCCCCAAAACCCATGTTGAAAATTTGGTGAAAAATTCTCAAAATGACTGTTTTATTTAGCTGCAGCATTGCTTCAGTTCCTACGCATGCTCGTAACATCGTGAATTTTTAATATTTTCACTCCAGATTTTCAACATTGCCATTTTACCACACCTCCTTATGAGCAGTATAGCTGTCATCTTTCACATCTCACCCAAAATGTGTTTTCAGGCAAGTAGCGCACAATGGCATGGTCGGTGTGCAAAATCAATGTTCGGGACAGATTAAGAAAATCACAGTGACACTATTCATGAGCAGACATCTTAAAATGGCTATGTTAAAAATTTGGTGACAAAAGTCCATAACTGACTGTTTTATGAGCGTGCATCGCGCAGTTTCCAAGCACCGTCGTAAGTTCAAGAATTTGTAATATTTTTAGTCCAGATTTTCTACACTAGCATTTTTTCACTCCTCCTTATGAACAGTACAGCTGTCATTTTTCACACCCTGGCCAAAATGTGTTTTTGCACTTCTGGAGCAGAAATGCGTGGTCGCTGTGGGAAATCAGTGTTCGGGACACATTAAGGAAATCACAGTGACACTGTTCATGAGCGGAGGTCCCAAAATGGCTGTGTTGACAATCTGCTGTAAACGATCCCCAAACTAATTACATTATGGGTGTGTGTTGCTCAGTTTCTATGCATGCTCGTGACTTCGCCAGTTTTTTTATATTTTCACTCCAGATTTTCAACATTGCCATGTTTTACACCACCTCATGAATAGTACAGCTGTCATTTTTCACATCCTGTTCAAAATGTGTTATCGCACCTGTGCTGCCAAATGGTGTAGTCGCTGTGCAAAATTAGCTTTCCACCAACAAACTGATATTGCCACTGTTCATGAGGTGGGGGTCACAAAAAACCCATGTTGAAAAATTGGAGTGAAAATACCAATGAACACCTGCACCATTAGGGTTTCCAGCCATAACACCCCACCCTGTAGAGACTGACAGGAATCAGGGGTGTGGCTTGGGATTGTCACCTGTAATGCTCATACCAGTCCACCCCCACCCCCTCCCTAGCCAGTGACAGGCATCGAGGTGTGCCTTGGACTCTTCAGCCCCAAAGTTCACCCCATTCTCCTATACTGTACCATCTCATCATATTTCCTTATGGAATGAGGTGAGCATAAGGCCCAAAGACCTCAAGGCGCACCGTGACACTTGTCGGTGTCTGCAGAGTAGGGTGTGGTGAAATGGCATGACCATTATGCCAGACAAACCAAAGGCACACCCCAATGCCTGTCATTCTCTGCAGGATGGTGGCGGGGTTGGCTTCCGTTCAATACTTCACTGCCATTCCTATTATGCATCTCTCTAACTCCTACACTACCAATGCCAATGCCAGCAACCAAACATTCGGCCTTGACAAATGCTTGTTCTTGTATAACTGTGTTAATGTACATGCAGTGATATTTTCAGTAATTCTTGAAATTTTTTTGCTGATTGTTGTGGTGCAGCAGTGTATAATTTCAGTTTGTTTAAAACATTTGGTTATATTACTAAAGGTTTTCAATTTGCTATGCATTACTAGTAGTGTGTGTGCGATGCATGCCATTAAATCAGACACATTTTATTGTGCCACAGAGTAATTGCAGCAGTGTGAACCTGCTATCCACCATACCTGCATGAACTTTTTATACTGCTTAGTGGTATCTTTACTGGTAGTGGACTGTTACTGCCGTGCACTACCCCCCCAACCCAACTGGCAAAAGGTATTTTTTTCCAGATTTGGATTTGTGACTTGTGAGCACTGGTTATGTGTTGTACCTCTGCGTCTGCATCTTTTGAGTGCGTAGCACAATCTTAATCTGTCTGTGCATTTGTAGTATACCATTAATTCTGGGAGGCTTGGCATTTCTTGTTACGCTCTCATTTCACTTCGGCAGCACTGGGGAATTTTCTGGACATAAGACAGTAGCATTTTTGGGATGCACATTAATTCTGGTGACTGTGTGTGACCATTGCACACATGACAGAGTGCACCATTAATTCTGGGAGACTTTGCAGTTTTTGTTACCCTCTCATTTCACTTTGTCAGCACTGGGGAATTTTCTGGATACAAGACAGTAGCATTTTGGGGATGCAAATTATTTCTGGCGACTTTGTGTGACCACTGCGCATGTGACAGAGTGCACCATTAATTTTGGGAGACTTCACATTTCTTGTTACACTCTCATTTCACTTCACCAGCACTGGGGGATTTTCTGTACACAAGACAGTAGCATTTTGGGGATGTACACTCGTTCTGGTGACTTTGTGTCACCACTGCACACATGACTGAGTGCACCATTAATTCTGGGAGACTTCGCATTTCTTGTTATGCTCTCATTTCACTCCATCAGCACTGGGGAACTTTCTGGACACAAGACAGTACCATTTTGGGGATGCAAATTAATTCTGGTGACTGTGTGTGACTACTGCATGCATTATGTCTGAGTGCACCATTCATTTTGGGAGACTTTGCATTTCTTGTGCTCATTACAATTTGTCAACACTGGGGAGTTTTCTGAGCACAGGACATGAGCATTTTGGGGATGCACATTAATTTTGGTGACTGTGTGTGGGAAGGGCTGCCAATATTGTTGTCATTTCACCTTACTTCATGTTAAAGCGGAATGACAATGCGAAGTAATAATTATAATGCAATATGAGTCTTTTGCATTGGCCACTTTGCGTAGCGGAGTGACGACATGAAGTGTCCACTTCACGTGTATTTCGCTGACGGAATTTAAATTCACTGCATCTCTAACTGTAACAAATACCCTAAAGTAGTAAAATCTTTATTTTTAGTCAGGAAAAAATAACATTTTACACCATTAGGACAACGTTCTATTTACAAAGTGCCCCTGAATAACAACAATGTAAAATTCCATGTATGTAGTACAAGCAATCTAATTACACCAATTCTTGAGGTTGCAGTATAATTCCATATTGCACTTGAACTGACTTGTATAGAGACATATCCACATTTAAGACTTAGTCAAAACAGTTACATTTGGTTGTCAGTTCTTGTCTCAAGGCTGTATTATATTGACTTTTATTTTCATATATAACATTGATTTAGATTTTCTACCATTCAGGATTAGATTTGAAAGTTGAAACCAATTCTGAATGGCTAGAAAATCACTTTGTGAATCTTCATTAATTTTTTCTAGATCTGTTCCCATAGTAAGAACTGTATTGTTTGCATATAATCTTACTTTAGACCACTGAACAACAGTGGCCACTTGATTTGTATAGATCAGGAACAGCAGGGTTCCCAATATTGACTCCCTGTGGTACATTCCATTGAACATCAAGTTGGAAAGAAGATATTCCTCCCACCATAGTGGATTGTTTCTACCCTATTAAATAAGACTTGAACCAGCTGCAGGATTCCTCAGAGACCCCTGTATTCCTAAGCCTAAGTAAAGTAAAGTCAGATGATTTACTGTATCAAAGCCCTTTGACAAATCCACGAACGCTGCAACCCACCCACTCACCACGATCCAAAGATGTTGCTACAAGATCAATGAGGTCAGTGAGGTGCCTGTGGAATATTTATTTCTAAATTCTGACTGGTGAGTGGCCAGCAACCCATACTTCTCTAAGTGCTTATATAGTTGGCCATACAACTGTCTTTCCAAAATCTTTGAAACCACTGGTTAAAGAGTGATGGGTCTCTAGTTGGACGAATTTGTTGTTTATCCCCTTTAAAAACAGGGATCACTTTGGCCTCCTTCCATATTGTTGGTACTGTTCCCTCCTGCAGGCTCCAATTAAACAATCTTGTCAGAAATGGGGCAATAATACTTAAGCTGTTCTTTATAAACCTAATTTCTATGTTGTCATTTCCTGGGGCTTTATTAGATTTTAATTTTGTTATTATATCCTTAACTTTCTTACATGTCACACATTTGAATCTGAATTGTGGAATAGAAAAATGTTCATTAAATTGCTAGGAAGGATTCTCATTAAGTTCCTGGCTATTAATTGTTAAGTTTTCCTCATTTTCTTTTAGCCCAACTTCATCAGGGCGAGTAAATAAAATATTCAGTCAAGAGTATTTGCTGAAATCCTGTTATTCTGAATAATCCCTTCTTTCTCAGTCTGAATTATGGGACAAGTATGACTTGGATTTTCTAGAGATTTTAACAAAAACCTGTATTTACCTATACCCACAGTAGTCTGACTTACTTTTGTAATATTGAATTTTGGCTTGTTTTATCTTTGTTTTTAATTCATTTCTCATCTTTTTATATTGTTTCCAGTCCTCCAGCAATAGTTTTTTTTTTTACTTCTTTTCAACCCTATTCTTAACTTTTCTTTCTTTTTTTAACTTCTCTGTAATCCATGGTACGTTTGATTTTCTCTGATGGATTTTAATATAAGGGGCTGATGCTTTGCATACTGACAAAAATACGTTGTTGATCTCCTGTATTGCCATTTCCAGAGTAGGAAGCAGATGTAATCTAGATTATTTTAGATTCTCAAATTTATTTAATGGTAATTCAGCACTGTATTTTTGGAAACATGTTCTCCTAATCAATTTAGGATTCAAAACTGGTTTTGGACTAGCTATAAGGTTTATACCTCAACTAATGGTATTGTGGTCCCCCAGCACTGGCTGTTCAACCACAGCTTGGTTGACCATTAAATTCTGAGATACAAATGCTAGGTTTAGGATATTACCCTGACTAAATAGGGAACTTTTCCTGGTAAAAGAATTTATAACTTGTCTGACATCTAATCGGCTTAGGATGTTTTCCAAGGCTCGACCCCTGGGACAACCACAGGCTGAGTTAAAATCTCCTATCAGGATAAGCTTTTGTCCATTAGTATGGTCCATAATGATTTGAGCTAATCTCTCAAAAGTCCTTTGTTTTAACTTTGGGGGGTGAATAAATCACGCCAATTACCAATTTAAGCAAAGAGAGTCTAATAATTGGACAATCAGTTCCCTCACTTTCACCTGAATATAGAATGTCAGTTTGCCCCAAGTCCCATTTAGTGTATAATAATACACCCCTCCTTTCCTTTTCCCTATCTAGTCGATAGCTAAAAAAACACTCCATTACAATTTCTATGTTTTGAACTGGTTCATTAAGCCAAGTTTCTGTTAAAGCCACACAATCTGGTTGTTGTAAATCCAGACAGGCCCCAAACAAATCCTACTTGTTTTTTATACTTCTAGCACTATCATGAACTATTCTTAGCGAAAGAAGAACTCTGCTTAACCAGTATGTCATTTCCTTCTGTAGAAGTTGATGTTGAAATAATGTTTCCATTTCTGCTTCTATTCAGTCTCTACAGGCTGTTTATTCTAGTGGGTGTTTCTGATTTAAACACATATATGAACTGTCAGCAGAAGACACCAGGAGGGAGGAATGCTGTGTGACTGGACTTCTCTACTGGGACTAAAGAAGTAGAACTCTTGTACTTGGACCTTTAATTTAGGGTAAAAAAAAACAAACAAACAAAACAAAAAAAATGAGTGTGTTTGTCTGAGTTAACTGAACTGAATGGTTATCTGAACAGTTATCTAGGTGTAAATCTCAGGTGATTGAAAGGGCTTGATAGCTGTGCAGTTTAAATTACTTGTGAAAGATCTAGTAAGTAGGGGAGAGTTTAGCTAGAAGGAAGCTAAATTTAAAGACTGCCTTAGAAAGATTCTGTTAGTAGCTTGGCAGAAGACACCAGGAGGAAGGAGTGCTGTGTGACTGGACTTCTCTTCTGGGACTATATTGTCCTCCCTTCCACCCAAAGGTAGTTCTACTTTTATAGGCACATGACTTGACTGACAACAGGAACTTCCTGTTTGGGAGCAGGAAGTGAGTGATCACAGACACACCATCCTAGAAGGGCAAGAGTAGCTCTCCAGCCCCCTCTAGCTGCTAGAGGTCTGCCTCTGAGCAAGTAAGGGGACTACTGAGAAATATAGGATATTCTTGTCTCAGAACAGGACAATCAGGAGCTTAAAGGGCACAGTGGAAGAAAGTAAGTAGAGAGAGAAGAGAAAGAAAAAAAAAACAGAGGAAAGATTAAGGATTCAAAACAACAGTTAAGGGGCCAGAAATAAGACATGATGGGAGTGGTGCAGTGGCTGTGAAGCAGCAGTCATCAGGGAGACGTTCTGGAGGATGCGGTGTTGTCCCATCTGCAGGCACCTCTCTGGGCTGAGGGAGGAGGTTGCTTATCTCCAGACTGAGTTGGCCAGGATTTGTGGGACCTTCTCTTCCATCCAGAGACCACCAGTGCCACTGCTGTTGCCTCAGAGGTTGCCAAGAAAGAGGAGCGGTTGGACCACAGTGGGCTCAGGGAGGGTGAGGGTGGTGGAACAGAGTGCATCCCTCCAGTTGTACCTCTCCACAATTCCTATACCATTCTGGCAAAGTGTGGTTCCTCTACAGAGGCACCTGCAGTGGAGACCAAGGAGGATGCTGGGAACCTCCACAAAGGACACCCACAGAAGGGTGGCATGGGACCCCACAGGGGAAGGAAACAACTCCTGGTAGGGGACTAAATTGTTAGGAAGGTAGAACTGGGGGAGGAAGGGAAGAAGGAGGTAAGGTGCCTGCCTGGCACCTTGGCTTGGAGGGACAGGGAGCGAATCCTCAGGATTGCCGGAGCAGCTGCACAGGGGAGGGTGCTGTATGTCATTGTCCACCTAGAGACAAATGACCTGGCTAAGAAAAGGATTAGAGCAGTGCAGGAAGAGTTTGTGGAATTGGGGAGGGGCCTTAGACAAGTAGCACACATGGTAATCTTTTTGGAGGTGCTGCCCATCTATGGTGTAGGAGAAGCTAGGGTGTTCTGCACCATGGGATTCAATCAGTGGTTGAAAAACTGGTGCAGAGCTCAGGGATTTGGCTTAATTGGGGACTGGGGGGTCCACCTGGAGGGATGCAAGTCTATACTGGCATGGTTGGCTGCATCTGTCCACGAGGGAAACCAGGATCCTAGGTGATAGGTTTAAATGCTTCATTGGCAAGCATTTAAACTAGCCAAGGGGGGAGACACTGGAAAGAAGAAGGGAAATCCTAGCCCCCCCCCCCAAAATCATGGTAGTAAATGCGGTAAACACCAACATGGAGGTGGTGATAGGGAGAAGGGTAGCGATAAATGAGAAAAGTGACAAAGGCAAGAAGGACAGAGATGGGGCAAAAAGGAGTAAGGCCATCAGGAAATGGAGGGTAATGAGTACCAATCCCTGCAGTCTAGGGAACAAGCTCCCTGAGCTGGTGGCCTTGATGGAAGATGGATGCCTGGATATCGTAGCAGTCACAGAAACATGGTACGCACAGAACCATGACTGGGATGTTAACATACTAGGGTACATAACCTACAGGAGAGACAGGCAGGGGAGAAGAGGGGAGGAGTAGCTCTCTATGTAAAGGGAAGTGATAAAAGCAACTGAACAAAAGAGTAAACAGGGAGGAGAGGAGGCATTGTGGGTCACCTTGGAGACTGAAAAGGGCACCACACTCCACACAGGGGTTGAGTACAGACCCCCATGTCAGGGGGAGGGAATGGACAAGGATATGATAGAAGGCATTCTTAGGATGGCAGAGAAAGGGGAGATACTGTTGATGGGAGACCTGAATATGCCAGATGTTAACTGGAGCACATTTGCTGCAGCCACATCCAAGAGCAGGGCCATTCTCGATGCCCTACAGGTGGCAGGCCTCAGACAGCTAGTTTCGGAGCTCACTCATGAGGGAGCAATCTTAGACCTATACTCTCAAATGGGGCAGTGAGAGGATCTCAGCTGTAGAAGTGGGTTGCCGTCTGGGAACAAGTGACCATCAAACAGTGTGGTTCACATTAAACTCAGCTACAGAGTCAAGCCATACAAAATATACTGGACTTCAGGAGGGCTGACTTTGGCAAGATGGGAGAGTGCCTCAGAAAAGCACTAGCAAACAGGCTAGAAGGAGGGGTGGAGCAACAATGGGGAATCATCAAAACTGCCATCACAGATGCAACAAGCCTTTGTGTGAAGCAAATAAACAAATCAAAATGAAAGAAAAAGCCACTATAGTTCTCAACAGGGGTGGCTGGGAAAGTCAGGGAGAAAAAGATAGCATTCAGGAAGTATAAGGAAACACAGAAGGAGCAGGACAGAGAGCTGTACCAGTTAAGGCAGAAGGAAGCAGGGAAGGAAGTCAGAATAGCAAAGGCCCAAACTGAGGAAAAGATAGGCAGCTCAGTTAAGAAGGGGGATAAAACCCGTTATAGGTACATCAGAGAGCGAAGAAAGACAAAGGGAGGGATAGTGAGGCTGAATAGAATGAATGGTGGGTGGGCAGAGGGGACAGTGAAAAAGCAGGGATACTGAATGAATATTTCTGCTCAGTATTCACAAAAGAGGAGGGGAAGTGCCTAATCCAATTAACAGAAGCACTCTTGATAGGGGGGTCGATCCCAGCCCTTTCACAGAAGAAAGGGTTCAGCAAAAACTCCTAAAACTGAAGGTGGACAAAGCAGTGGGGCCAGATGGAATTCACCCCAGAGTTCTAAAATAATTAAGCGGGAACTAGTGAAACCACTGACTACTCTTTTTAATAAATCATGGGAGGATGGTGTGGTACCCGAGGACTGGAGGAAGGTGGATGTGATTCCCCTTCACAAAAGTGGGACCAAGACAGAGCAGAAAACTACAGACCTGTCAGTTTGACCTCTGTGGTAGGGAACGTGATGGAGTCACTTCTGAAGGAAAGAATTGTTGAGTACCTAGAAGCCAGTGGGGTACAGAACCCAAGGCAGCATGGGTTCACAGCAGGAAGGTCATGTCAGACGAATCTAATAGATTTCTTTGACTGGGTGACCAAAGTAGTAGACCAGGGAGAGGCTGTGGACATGGCCTACCTAGACTTTAGCAAGGCATTTGACACAGTCCCACACAAAAGATTAATAGTCAAATTAACCAGCCTAGGAGTGGGTCCCAGGGTGGTAGCTTGGGTAAAACATTGGCTGGACAACAGGACACAGAAGGTAATTGTAAATGGAGTCCACTCTGAAGAAAGAGGGGTTACTAGTGAGGTACCACAGGGTTCAGTACTGGGTCCAGTCCTTTTTAATTTCTTTATAAGTGACATTGCAGAGGGACTGGAAGGAAAAGTATGCCTCTTTGCAGATGACACAAAGGTCTGCAACAGGGTTGATACACAAGGAGGCGTGGAAAGGATGAGAAGGGACTTGGCAAGGTTGGAGGAATGGTCAGAAGTATGGCAGCTAAGATTCAATGCAAAGAAGTGCAAAATAATGCACCTGGAAAACAAGAACCCAGGGAAAGATTACACAATGGGGGGAGCTAGTAACAACAACAAAAAAGGAAAGGGACCTGGGGTTAATCATATCAGAAGACCTTAAGGTTAGCAAGCAATGTGAGAAGGCAGTAGGGAGGGCTGGGAGTATACTGGGATGCAAAGGAAGAGGCATCAGCAGCAGAAAACAGGAAGTTGTTATCCCTCTGTACAGACAGTTGGTGAGACCCCATCTGGAGTACTGCGTCCAGTTCTGGAGACCCCATCTCCACAAGGACATAGACAGGATAGAGGCAGTCCAGAGGAGGGCAGCTAAAAATGGTGCAGGGTCTGCAAGAGAAGCTGTACGAGGAGAGACTAAAGGAGCTTAATATGTATACCCTTGAGGAAAGAAGGGAGAGGGGGGACATGATAGAAACTTTTAAGTACCTCAGTGGAATCAACAAAGTCCAAGAGGGTAGCACCTTTCAGAAATAGAGACGTGCAAGAATAAGGGGACACAATTTAAGATAGATGGGGGGGGGGCGGTTCCGGGGCAATGTGAGGAAGTATTTTTTCACAGAGAGGGTAGTGGATGCATGGAACAGCCTTCCTGAGGAGGTTGTGGGATCTAGAACTGTGGGAGAATTCAAGAATGCATGGGACAGATATAAGGCAATTCGTGTGGGGGTTAGGAAGAAATAGGCTGTTGGTTAACTAGGATCTGCGGCCTATCCTGTAGGTAGGGGAAAGGGCAGACTAGGTGCACCAAGTGGTCCTTATCTGCTGTCAAAGTCTATGTTTCTACCATTTTAGATTGTAGTATGTCATTTATGTGTTGCTGAGCTCTTACATTGTTGACACAATGCATCTATGTTTTACCCCAGCACTCTATAGTTTGGAGAGCTATGAACTACGTCAGGCAGTTCTAAAATCTTACAGAACACTGAAGTGTAAATCAGAAGTAACTACTGAGGTTTCTAATAGGTCAGTAAAGCTGGAACAATAACTGAAATGGAACTCAAATAAAAAAAAATTGCTTCTACCGGAAAAAAATGGCTTTCAGATTCTGCACAACTCTCCTTTAATAACACACGTACCAGCTAACTTATTTGACATTAATTTGTTCCAAGTATATTTTAATCTTCCCTACACTATGTGTGTTCATCTGTTAGCTTAGGCCTCTGTTGCTACTTGTGGACCATTTTTTTAATTATGCATTCAAAATCTGCTTATTTATTTTGTACTATTATACACTTCCCAGCTTGTACCTATGTAACTGTAAGGTTACTACCCTTAATCTTTCTGTGGGTAGCTACTCTGTCATTTTCTGACCATTTACTGTAACTTAAGTATGTTTTCTATTTCTATTTATTTAGCCTATGGTCTGGTGAGGCTTTTCCTCCATAGTCATTTTATTTTAAGTTTACATTTGTCTGTCACTTTTTTCTAGTCAGGCTTACTTTCCCTTGTAACTCTATCTGGGTAAGGCTACTTCTCTGTTGCCTACCCATCTGAGTCTGTCTGACATTCCCTTTACCTCCCTAATTTATTAAGGCCTACATTTCACTAGCATTTCTGCTTATCCTTGTTAATCTCCCTATCTGGATCAGGCCTTCACCCCTGTAAACTTAGAATTTACTTTGGCCTCTCCACTTATAGTTTTAATATGCTCTTTTTTGTATCTGTGTTGCTCCGTACAGAGCAGTTTATGCTGGTCTAAACCAGAATTACACTGATTGTGGACAATCCTTTCTTAAAATGTAATAAAGGCCATTGAGGGCAGGTCTCAAGCTGTCCAGATCGGAAGCTGCTTATCCTCTCCACTCCTCATCTGTGCAGTCATCCCTCAGGCGTATGTCCTGGGTCCCATTCTCTTTTCCATATTTTTGAATGGCCTCCCTTCTGCCTGTTGCTCTGTAACCATTCATACTCTCTGCATGCTAATAGTTAAGTACTCTCTGCATCTAGCTCCTCTTCCCATGACCTTACTACCAAGCTGCAGCTGATTTTGATGATATTCAGCACTGGTTGCAGTCAAACCAGCTGTCCCTCACTGCCAAAAAACAGTTTTCATGACATTTGTCACCAGACAGTCGCTTTCCAGACTCAGTCCCCTCCCATTATTCCACACCCTTGATGATGCTATGATTGAAGATGCATCCTTCGTTAAGTATCTCAGGGTTTCACAGGACCATCATCTTGATTTCTGGGTACACATTGATGGCATACACCTAGAGATGTTACTAATTTAAAGTTCACCTGCTAAGTTACCCGGAAGTGGCAGAAATTCACCTTTGCAAAGTTTCAATAGAACTTAAGAACTTCAACTTTGCCAAGACTGGGAAGTTTTTACCACAGAGTGGCTGTTTTTATGACTGTGACCACTTCACATGTGAACTTTGTTTAATTCCCCCTCAAAAAAGGCAATTTCACCAGTCAAAACTATGAAAATGTGGCAAATTCATACTTAATGAATTCCATGCAGTTTGCAAATTTATTCACAGAGCTAATTTTATCCACTTGGCCTATCTCTATACACATCATAAACTCCACCCCAAGCTTGGTGCACTATACAGGAATAAAGTGACTAATCCTGTGGTGATTGTTTTGAAGATGATTCTTCCTATTTTTCACTATGGTGATATAATTTACAGTGGAGATCCAGAATCCTCCCTTGCTAGACTAGACCACTCTATCACTGCTTGTGTCATTTTACCTTATACAGTAGCCATTGACTCATTACTCCTCGATCTATTCTCCCCTTTCTCTCTCCTGTCTCTCCTCCCTCTCTCTTCTCTCTACTCTTTCCTCTCTCCCCTCTCCCTTCCCTCTCCACTCTACCCTCCACCTCTGTCCTCCTACCCTCTTCACAGCAATGTTTCCAATTCCCTTTGTGTTCCATCTTGAAAATACAGTATTGGTCAATCTGCGCTCTCATATTACTTACCTAAACTCAGGTCCACACTCTACCTGTCAATCCATTCTGCTTTTTTTCCTTTCTATCTTAAGTCTCTTCTTCATGACTTTTCTAATCCCACCTGCAACTGTCCATGACCCCTTCCCTTACCTTATCTGATCTCCTTCCCCTACTCTTATTGCATTGGCCACATTGCCCCAGCCCCAGCATGCATTTTGAAATATTTTTTCCCCCTTGACTATCCAACTAAATTTTTTAATCAAGGTTTTTATCTCCAGTGGAGCTGGCAGGCGGATCTGGCCCCTCCCTCAAAGAGGCACATATTCCAACCTTGACTCCTCCCATATGCAACTGCCCAGGAAAATCCCCCACTGGTCGCCCTCCCATGGTAGGTCTGCGGTGAAGGAATGTTTACTTCCCTCCCCCCAGGAGACCAACATCTAGATTCCTGGGCTGCCAGTGCAGGCACTGCCGAGCCATCATGGAGCCTGCTGGCTCCAATTTTTCTTCTTTTTATCCCCATCACCCCCTCCTCTCTGGTGTCTGGCGTGAGTACATGCGCATGGGGCCACCCACATCACACCCACTGGCTACATGCCTTCTGACCTGTATTGCAATCCAACCTCCACCAGAGGGCTATCAGAAGGTAGGATGACAAGCCCTCCTTCCCCAAGTGAGAAGAGCAGTTCTCCAGTTGCTTGATCCTCTCTTGCCCCTGCAGATACCGGCGGCCCTGGCTCATTCCCGAACCTGGGTTGCTGGTGTAGTGTGAGGTGTGGTATCCAGCACTTCAGCATCCAGTGCCATTGGGCCGGCTATCCAGCTAAATTTTATATTTACCACATTTACCTTGCTGTACTACTGCCTTTCAATGTTATGATGATGCTCCTTTTGATGTACTGTATTGCTGAGGCTATAAAAATAAGTACTGCACCACTCTCATCATTGCTACTCCTTATTACTAGACCTGCTTACTTCTCACCTTTTTTACCTCTCTCCCTCCCCTTCTCACAACCCAATGAGACTATTACCCAGATATAATGTCTACCTTTCCACTCAGTTACCACTTCCCGATAAATAATCAAGCCCCCACCTACAGGCTAGCACTCCCAGAAGCATTATTGGCCCACTCCCCTTTAAGAGCTACTCTTTATTTTTTGGCTCTTCCCTCCCTGCTCTTCTGTCTCACTGCCTGAGGTTACTTTTAACCTTCCCATCACAGTTATTGCATCTCCAAGGCAATGTTTAAATCCCTCAGCTACCTGTTAACAACCCCCAGCTGCTCTAATCACACCCACCCACTTAGATCTACCTCTTTACCCCACCCGCGCTGTTAATCAGTTTGTGGGTTAGTATCCTGTATAGCATTAGTTCTCAGACATTGTTATAGTGAGCCTCCCCAAAGCCGTGGGAGAAGTCTTGAGCCTCCCCCACATACAGAAGTAATCTTGGGCCTTCCCAATAAAAAATATCACACTTTGCACAATACACTAGGAATAACATGAAATCCTTTAAGAACGTGGCTGAAATTATCATTTTATTCAACTTATTTGTTCTCCCCTCCTCTCTGTAACCCCCTCCCCAGACCAGCCTGCTCACTATGTTATCTTGACTATAAAACCATTGTTTCTCCTTGTTGCAATACCTTCATGAGTCAAACTGCTTTCTCTGTCTGTTTTCTCCTGTCTGGCACAACCTTCCTACCCATCTTCCCTTTCCCCATTTTACCCTGCTCTTAAGTAATATCTTGGGATCATTTTGCTCCTTTGGCTCTTGCTCTAAGTACTTCACTGCTTAACCATTTTTCCTATTTGTTTACACTACTGTTAATTTTGTATTGCTTGACTGTTTTGCACAGTTACCTTTTGAACTGTATTCATCTCCTACTTTTTCCTGTGTATACTTGAAATGAGCTGTGGCTCAGTGTACCTTTCATGGTCATTGACTTGCAAATAAATAAATAAATTCACTTACTATTATTCTCTTTCAGTTTTCCTCATCCCTTTACACAAAACACATAAAACTCAAAATTTAAAGACAGTATTTTTCAGACTTGCTTGAGCCTCCCCTGGAACAGGTTGGGGCCTCCCCAAGGAGGCTGGCCTCACCATTTGAGAAACCCTGCTGTATAGGTATTGGTGGGTGGTTGGTGGTAGGGAGGGAAGGCAAAGTCAAATTAAGTCCTGCCATGCACTTTACTCAGTCCTGTGAGGCTGTCTGTTCCTGTGAATTGGAAGGCACAAGGCCAACTGCAAATTGACTTTCAGTGCACCCAGAAAGTGCACTTATTCTCTAGAAATGCATACCCTGGATTGAGTTATTGTGCTCAAAATATGGAATTTTTTTTTTTAGTTGAGAAAGGTTTTATATTCCATTAGTTAGGTTGTTGCTAGGTAGAATATGTATGTTTGGTGACAGAGGACAAGTACCTTTGAATAAACTGGGTAAGTGCTGTTATTTACACAGTGACATAGAATGTGTTGTCAGAAAAGGACAGGTAAGCCCATCTAGTCTGCCTATTTTCTCAGCTAACACTACACCCTGGATTTTGTTTGGTTATAAGTGTCTCTCCCTCCTCCGTTACCTCTATTTATTTAGCTCATGTGCATATCCAATGCATGTTTAAAGCTCTTCGCTGTCTTCGCCCCCACCACCTTTTCTGGCAGGTTGTTCCAGGCTTCCACCACCCTTTCTGGGAAGAAGTATTTACCCCAAACCTTCTTAAACATTCCACAATCTTCATAGCATGCCCCCCCCCCATTCTGATGCTCCTCCTCCTGTGAAACAGACTCACATTTTGTACCTTTTCCTTCCACATATTTGGAAGAAACCTATACCCTGTTTTGAGTTTTTTGGGTTTGAAAGGTGAACAAATTTAAAGACAAAGGCTTTTTCATTTAGTTGGACTGTTGCTAGGTCAGATAGGACAGGTTAGTTATGGACTGTGTGTATATCTAAGATTATTGAATGACCAGGTAATGAGTTTAGACCAATGAAGTTGCAAGGATTCTGATGCTCATTTTATAAATATATATTATAGACATAACTTTTAAATCTGTTGTTTGTAAGAATATTTGTTTCTCCTTGATTTCAACAGTTCAATTTAGTGTTGTAAATAGCTAATTTGATGTCATCAGTACTGAGAACGATGCTCTCTGATGTGATTCACCCAGCAATATATCATAGAAACTTAATGACTGCAGAAAAAAACAGAATCCATCTAGTCTGCCCATATTACCCTACCATAACACAGGATCTTTTTTCTCTGTGGGGTCTTTTGTTTTAACTATTTCCCCTTTGTTATACATGTGTTTGCCCCCACAATTATCACTGAGTAGTTAATATTCCCTTTATTCCCAGTCATGCTTGAAGCTATTTATGGTTTTGGTATCTGCCACCTTTGCTGGCAAACCATTCCATGGCCCAGTCTCTCTTTCTGTAAAATAATACTTCATCACATCCTTTGTAAACCTTTCCCCATTACACTCCACTTGTGACCCCTTGTCTTGTCTTCTCTGTTCCTGGTAAATAGCTCCTCACAGTCCACCTTGTTAATGCCTTTCAGGAACTTGAAGGTCACTAGCATACCATCTGCAGGCATTCGCAGATAGTCCACAGTCCACAGAAGACTCTGCAGGAGGAACACCAGGCCAAGGTAAGAGACAGTACTCTACTATGTTCTGTTATAGTGTAGCAGTCAGCTTCAGGGTAAATAGGTATAGTAAATGGTAAACATCTAGTGGGTAAGGAGTAGTAGGAACCTGGATAAGGCAGGTACAGGAAAGAGGGTTGAAAATAGAGTTGGGTGAAAGTTGGGAATTCTACTTAAGTGGAACTTCTGCGAAAGTTTGCTAACTTTCGCAGAATTTTCCAAACTTCTACCTGTGATGAAATCGGAAATCTTCCGATTGTGTTTGGTGACATTTCGCCCTGTTCCGCAGAATTGTCTTGCTGAACTGCAGAATAATACACATGAACAGAGGAAATAATGCATTAATCCACAACTCATGTAATTATTCTGCAGGTCAGTTCTGTGCCATCCTGGTATAGGAAAAAAAACAAACAAACTTTAACTGGTGAATACAGTGACACCCCTTCACCCTCCGATCACTGGCCTCCTAACAATTTAACATTTCCTTGGTGTCTAGTGGCACTCCCCATCCTCTGATCACCACCCCCCCCCCAGCAATTTAACATTTTCTTGGTGTCTAATGGCACACCCCACCCTCTGATTACCAGCCCCTTAACAATTTAACATTTTCCTGGTGGTTAGTGGACCCCCCCCCACCTTACAATCACCAGTCCCCTAACATTTTAATATTTCCCTGGTGACTATTAATGTAGTGAACTGCCAAAATAAATTCCACAGAACTGACCTCTGACAGTGATCAGTCCCCTAACATTTTAATATTTCCTTGGTGACTATTAATGTAGTGAACTGCCAAAATAAATTCTGCAGAACTGACCTCTGACAGTGATCAGTTCTGTGGAATTTTGTTCTGCAGTTAAAGGAACACTGTCAAACTTTTTTTTGCATCATAATATTTATAGTTACAAACTCACATTTTATTATTGCTTATCTTCTCAAATTCATTGATGTTGCTATTTGCTTTATCTTCCTCCATTCTTAGTAAAACAGAAATGCATGCTAATAATATAGTTGTAATCAACCTTGCTTTGTCTCAAATCCTTTATCTACTCTTATTGTATACTACCTGAATACTAGGAGCACCCCCAAAATCTGTAGCCACTCATGATAAAATTGTCTGCTCTCCTCCTAATGCATAATTGGTGGCTAGACTGTTTTGTGGGTGTTCCCAAATCCAGTAAAGATGCAGTGGGACTTGATCAAGGAATGTAAACAAACATGTTTTGGTGTGGTAACACCAGCATGGTAGACAGTCTGTTTTTCACTATTTAAAAGAAACAATCAAACTCAAACTACAAGCTACATCAGCAGTATCTACAGAATGTGAACAATCATAACCTGTGTTTTTAAAACTAGGGACACTTTGAGCCCTTAGGGGGTTGACAGAGTCCCTTTAATGCGTACATTAATCCACAGTTCATACAGTTATTCTGGTGTTCTAACCAGAATTTCTGTGAAAGTTGCCAAAATGATTTCTGGATTTTCACGGAAGCAAAAGTCTGACTGTCACACAAATTCTGCTGGCAAAAGTTTTTTTTTCACACACCTCTAGTTAAAAATATAAAGTAGGAGAACCCCTATCTAAGGTAGGGTAAAAATAAGTTCAAGCAAGTGAGTAAGGAATAGTAAACACCCAGAGCAAGTTTGGCACATAGGTGGTTTAAAAAAAAGGGAAAACGAGAAAACCTACAGTAGGGTAACAAATACATTTCAGACAAACAAAGCGAGAAGTAGGTATTCAACAGGCATAGAAAAGAGGCAGTACAGTACAGGGAAATTTCAACAAGAACTTAAGGTAAAGGAAGGAAAGACATGGGAGTGGTGCAGTGCAACAGGTGTGGAACCGCAGCCTTTTGGGACACCTTCTGGAGGTTGAGGTGCTGCTACATTTGTACTCACCTCTTTTGGTTGAGGTCAGAGGTTGCTGCACTCTGGGTCAAACTGAAAGGGGTGCAGAGAACCTTCTGCCTCACCCACGGACCACTAAGTCTGCCACTGCTGCTCCAGAGGATGCCTAGGCAGATCAGATGGACTTTGCTGGGCTCTTGGAGGGTGAAGGAGGTGGGGAGGGTACACATTCCTCAGCATGTACCATTGCATAATTCCTTCAGTGTACTGGTAGGATGGGACAGCCGGAAGGAGGGCCCCTGTAGTGGTAGAGAGGGAGGAAGTTGGGGTCCTCAGAAGGGGGGATCCCAGGAAGGGAGGAAGTGGTCCCCATCTAAGGAGGAAGCAGATGCTGGCTGGGGACTCAATTGTTTGGAGAATAGGCTTAGGAGCAGGAAAGAAAAGGAAAAAGAAGTTAAGTGTCTGAGAGGTGTTGTGGCTTAGAGGGATGGAGAGAGGATCCAGAGGATCCCTAGCACAGCAGAAAATGGGAAGGGGCTGGATGTCATTGTCAACCTGGGGACAAATGACCTGGCAAGGCACATGGTAGGGTTAGTGAAGGGAAATTTCAGGGTGCTGAAGAGGAGCATCAATCAGGTGGCATGCATGGTGGATTTTGCCAAGATGTTACCTAAATATGGCATGGAAGAGGATAGGACACTCCACACCAGGGTCTTTAACAATTAGTTGAAAGCATGGTGCATTGGAGGAGAGCTTTAGCTACAATGGGGACTGGGGGCCAACCTTGGAGATATGGGCTTCTATGTGATAGGTGTCCTGCATCTTTCCTTTAGGAGGACCACAGTCCTTAGTGTGAGGCTTAAATGCTACTTGCATGACTATTTAAACTAGCAAGGAGTAGGCTGTAAAACCAAGGGAGGGAACAAGTGTCTCCCACCTCAGATGTTGAAGCAGCAAGGAGAGAGAGCCCAAGGGGAGTAACCTCACCCAGTGTAGCAGCACAGAAAGATGGGGTGGGGACAAGGCAGAGGACAAGGGGCATATAAACCAGGAAAGTAAGAAGAAAGACATAAAGGATACAGGTAACAGAGATGGTAACTAGGGAAAAGGGATGTCAGGAGAGCTTCAGGAAACAGCACAGACAGGAGGGGGAAGCCAGGAAGTAGGGAACGGAGGGAGTAGGGTATGGACAGCAAAGTGTACCAATGCAAGAAGTCTGGAAAACAAAATTTCAGACCTGGAAGCCATCATGGCAGAAGCTAGCCTGGATTTGGTGGCCATAATAGAGTTGTGGTCCACAGTCATGACTGGAGGATGTCCATATATGGGCTGCTCTCTGTTCAGGATGGACAGGGAAAGGAGGAGGGGCTGTACTATATGTGAGGGAAGAAATCAAGGCCACAGAGGCACATGGAGTAAGAAAAATGGCTGGAGGTGCTGTGGTTCATCCTGGAGACAGGTACTGGGGCCATTATCTGTGCTATGTAGTGTATAGACCTCCAGAACAGGGAGAGGAGTTAGATAAGGCACTAGGGGAAGCTATCATCAAGATGACAGGTAAGTGGGAGGTGTTGCAAGTTGCACTTCAGTCTGCCAAATATGTATTGGAGCCCTTCTAACTGCAGCTTCAGCAAGGAGCAGGACCATCCTTGACTTTCTACATGTGGCTTATCTGAGGCAGTGGTCAAGGTAGATACAGGACAGTGCTGGACCTAGTGCATATAAACAGGGGCACATTGCAGATGTCACAGTGGGCAGTGATCACCGTACAGTGTGGTTTAACATTAAGATGCAAACAGAGGCAAACCACATGAGGACAGGGGATCTGGACTTTAGTTGGGCTGATATTAAAGAGATGGAGAGCCACCCACAAACTGCCTCGTGGGGAGGATTGTCAGGTAGGGCTACAGGCAGGATCAGTACCATTGCCCGACATGACACTACTCGACACAATTTATATGATAGTTTTATCCCGACTCGTAACATTGCCTGACTTTACACTTCCTGACATCAACACTGCAATTTTTTTGCCTGACAACTGTCATCATAATTAAGCAGTTACCAATGATTATCACTTACCATCCCCAAGTTCTGGCAGTGTTCGTTCAACATCTCCATGGACTCCTGTATGGGTTTCGTTCATATCACAGTTCAGCATCTCCACCGACTCCCATTTGGGTCACAAAGTTACATCACAACTTGCAGTAAATACCCAGATAAAATCAGTGCAATTCTTTGTTTATGCTTTAGTTAAAATGAATATATTACCCCATATATTTTACCCCATCAATGTGCTGAATTTATGGCTACCTCAATCATGGTTCTCTAAAGTACATTCCCTACTCACTGCATTTATTTGGAAAAATAGTCAGGCCCGTATGGCTTTTAACAGACTAACAACCCCTAAATTTAAAGGTGGACTGAGACTTCCACATTTTAAACTTTACTGTTGGGCAAGTCAAGCAGCAAAGTATCTGAGATGGCTGAACCAAAACATAGATTCAGACCTGACTCAATACAGACCCATTTGGCTATTGCTAGAGAAAGAACTTATAGAAGCTCAAAAATTATCCCCTGCAGCTCTTATGTATATATCACCTAAATCACTCCCTCTTGCAGTTAGGGATAATCCAGTAGGAGTATTGGTAAAAGTCCATATGCAGATGTGCACTTGCTTATCTTACTGACACTCTCAGGATCTGAATAAACCAGTGGTGGGAAACCCGAACTACAAAATTGGAGGCCGTATGATTACAAATGCTTGGATCCCACTACTAGCCGGGAAGCGAATAGCAGACCTATGGGACAACGGAAGAGTTCATACAACGGATGATATTATTAAAAATAATAAACTAGACCCCAAATCTAGCTTTAAAGTGTCCCAACTCAGACATATAATAGCTAAATCCCAGTTGAATAGGGAAACAGGAAAACAAGGGGAATTTATAGGTCATATCAGTATGCTTGCTATAGAACAACATGCCATATCCGGGATCTACTCCAACCTTTTGGAGAAAGCTTTCCCAAACATGGTGGGAGCCTCTAAGTACTGGGTTAAGCAGCTTCCCGAGAAAACATTTAACTGGATCAAAATTTGGCAAGACACACACAGGTACATATCTCTAGATCAACTGCAGTTAATGCAGTACCAGATTATCCATAATATGTATTATACCCCGGAAAAGATGGCCAAAATGGGTAAGGACCCCAATGCAATATGTAACCATTGCAGGACAGGGGTGGGATCCTTGTATCATATTTTTCGGGCTTGTCCAAAAATAGCTCCCCTCTGGTCCCTTATTAAACAAAGGGCTGATCCTTTATTGGGTGTAACGGATCATATAGAGCCATTAACCTGCTTGGTGGGGGATTATTCTCTCATACCTGTTACAGAAAGGAAGTTTCACATAAATATGATAGGCATGTCAGTCAAAAAGTTGGTACTCAGACACTGGCTGGATGGGGAAGTAATATCTTATACTGAATGGTTA
Organism: Neoceratodus forsteri; assembly: GCA_016271365.2. Lineage (NCBI taxonomy): Eukaryota > Metazoa > Chordata > Ceratodontiformes > Ceratodontidae > Neoceratodus > Neoceratodus forsteri. The sequence continues at coordinate 834,039,194 of CM057456.1, read as the reverse complement.
CAGGAGCTATTATTCAACTTATCTGTGGAGAAGATTATCACTGGTATAAATAACTGTTTGCCTAGGTTTGATAGATGGAACAAATTGCAAACTTTGCACTCTATATGAGCATTCCATAATATGGATACGACTGGGAGTTGCAAAACTAAGTTAAGTCGATGCCATGTATAGGGGAGGGAGGGGAGTGGGAAGGGGGGAGGTTTGTGTAGTGTATCATATTGTATTTAATGTACTGCCTTGTAAACTGTCATTTTTGTGTATATGCTTTAAAATAAATAAAGCATTTAAATATCAAACAAAAAGACAATGCTTGCTATTTTCATAAATACGGGCTTCAAAATACTGTCACAGAACTATATTGTGTGCTGTTCCATGAATGAAGTCTTTTGGGGGTCTTGTATCAATATCTGCTACAACATTGCTAATTTGTTCTTCCCTTTTGGTGTAATGTTTCTTCAGAGGAGATTTTGGCAGTCCCCGATTTATTTTCTCAGTAGTTGTGTCCATTACAGACTGTTCATTTCTCACTTCCTCGACAAACCTGTGGATGCCCACATGTGCTGTTCCAATCAAGGTTCCCAGACGCCTATGCCAGGCTTCAACTTAGCCCTCCCTATTTCTAAGATGGTGGCCACGCTGGGCTAGCCTTCGCATGTTTTTTGGTTGTCTACTCATTTTTGTTTTTAGCTCTTTGGACATTGTTTAGCGCCTTTTCATGCATTTTATCATTTATTTTATTTTATTTGTTTTGTAGTTATATGTATAATTGTCGATAAATTCCTCTTCTATAGTTCGCTGTTGCTTCTGTGTTTGTTTGCTACAGAGAAGCTGTAGTTTTACTCCGGTTTGCTTGCCATAGCTGCAGCTTGAAGTGTTGTTGTCCTGCTGCAGTTTTGGAAATGGAGTGTCCTTCGTTGAAAGAAGGAGGCAAAAGAGAGAACTTGGCCCAGGTTGAGAAGCTGACTGGCCATTGCCCCTGTTCCTGTGGCCTGGTTGGCCTGATCTGATCTTGTTCAATTAGCTCCTTGGAGGATTGAATGAGGACTGTAGGAGCTGAAAATTTTTGGAGAGTGGTGAAGGAGTGGATTGTTGCTTAACTAGCCTTTACGGGAGATCTGCTGATTGGGGGAACAGGGTCGGGCACATACTGTGGGCTCAGTTCGGAAGCCAGATTGCCTTATTCCAATTTGGATTATTCCCGATGTTGATTTCTGTCGGCCGTTGGAATTGGAACTTACTGTTGTGAAGTGGCTCGAATTGTGGGGACCTGCCAGTTTCTGAAGTAGTTGCTCCCTCGGTAAGCGATCCACACAGGGATGGGAAACAGGGCTTGCTGGAGGATTGGCCAAGTGTTTCTGTTTCCCCTAGACCCCTTGTTGAGTCTGCTGATGGGTGGACTTGATTGGGAGTCAAAGAAGTGGGTCATTGGTAAAGCCAAGGTGTAGTTGACTAGGGAGTACTGGTGGGTCCCTGTGGCCTGTTGGATTATTTTCCTGATACTTGGGCTAGAAATTTGGAAAGAGGCTTGAACTGAAGGCTTCGAAGAGGACCCTTGACTGGTTTGAGTTCTGTTTTTGTGTCGGATGGATTATGTTATCACAAGCAGTGAGAATGCTTTTGTTAACTTAAATTTTAAAGTAACTTTGCTGGCAGTGAGAGTGCCTAGTGACAATCTGGAAATTTGTTACTTCCAGAGATATGTGAGAGATTTCATCTGGAGTACTGTTTCTTACAATATTTCCTTAATCCTTCCTCAAAAACAAAACAAACAAATTTTAAGTGGCATGTTTTAGTTTATGATTTATTTTATTTTAAGTATAATAATTTGGTTATTTTTGTGGTAACAGTTAGTTTTAAATTGATTTAGTGTAGTGTATATAAATTGATAAATTAGATATTTGTGTGGCTATATGGTTATGTGTTAGATATTGATATATGATTGATAGTTATATTGTGGTTGTGAGAGAATATAATTTGTTATTTCTGTTGATTATCTGATTAAGATGTGTTGGGAGGGCTTTAAGACAGTGAGGCATTATTCCCCTACTCTGCTATGGGATCTTCACCCTTTTCATTGTCCACCTTTACTGGCTGATGTCTATAGAAGATGTCATGCATTGGGGATAGTGAGGAGACAGCAGAGTGGGAGAATGGAGAGGGGTGGGCAGATAGAGACAGTGGGGACTAGGAGCACCCTGGGGTGAAATGGGATCAGGAGAGGGGTTTTCCCTGCCTGATTCCCATACCCAAGGGCTCTGCAGATTGTGGGCAGATACTGCGATCCTCCTTGAAAACCCATTTAACCCGGGCGGTGTTGTGTAATGCTAGGTCAATTAAGAACAAGATCGCTATTATAGCTGATCTTGTTGCAACATCTGACCTGGCATGCATCACCGAGACCTGGCTAGATGAGAATGCAGGCCCTATATTGCCATCTGCTGCTTCGGCTGGGTTCTCAGTGATACATCGCCCGAGGTTGGATCGTAAGGGCCGGGGTGTAGCCATTTTCTTTAAAATGGAGTTGGGTCTTGTGGATGTACCAGTGGGTTGCACTAGATCCTTTGAGTGTATCCTGGCTGCAGGTGTAGGGATCAGGGTTCTCCTCATCTACTGTCCACCCGGTGATGGTGGAGAATTCCTGAAGGAGTTTGCGGACTTCATTGTCGACATGGCATTGGAGTCACCCAGGTGGTTAATACTGGGTGACTTCAATGCCTGGGTTGACGATGAACTCTCACACGTTGGGAAAAATCTCCTCCAACTTATGACTACGTTGGGCCTTACACAAGTAGTTACCTCTGCTACCCATATAGGGTGTCACTCATTGGACCTAGTGTTCCTCCTGGAGATGGAGATCATGCACTTGGGGTTGGAACCAAATGTCTGGACGGACCATTACACCATAAGATTCAGCTTCGAGGCACCTCCAAATAGGCCTGCCCCTACGGAAATGGTCCAGTATTGCCCTTTGAGGAGAGTTACCCCAGAAGGCCTATCGGTGGTACTGGACCTATCGGGTATTTCAAGTGAGTGCATGAGTCCAGGGGACCTCATACGTGCCTATAATAAGGCAGTGGGTGATGCCCTGGATTCAATTGCTCCTGTTCGCATTCGCCCAATCACTCAACTCCCAAGAGCCCCTTGGTTTCATGGGTCATTGAAGGAGCTGAGGATAGTGGGGCGAAGGCTAGAGAGGGTTTGGTGGAAATCTGGCCTGTATGCTGACAGACTTAGATTGATGGACCATTATGTTGTCTATCAATCAGCAATCAGCTGTAGAAAGGCAGAGTTCCTGTCCGGGGAGATTGCTGCTGCACGGAATCGACCAGCTCAACTCTTTCAGACTGTAGACAGACTGTGCAATCCACTCTGTCTGCAGTCTGGAAGAGATTTTTCACAAATAAAGTGTGATGAGCTTGCTCGGTTCTTCGCTGATAAGATTGCCAGCATTAGGTCAGGCATCGGCCCAGCTCCCTCTTTAAGGGATTGTGGAGATCGGCAGGAGGAAACACACACCTGTGCTACCTGGTCTGACTTTGGTAGGCTGAATTCATGGATATTGTGAGGATTGTTCAGACTGTACGACCAACCAGCTGTAGTTTGGATCCGGGCCCTACGCCACTATTATTGGGGTGCGCAGAAGTTATCTGCCCAATCCTTGCTGAAATTGTCTGGAAATCCTTGGAGCAGGGGTCTTTCCTGATCCCCTAAAGGAGGCAGTCATTCGACCACTCCTTAAAAAACCCTCCTTGAATCCAGACTGCCCAGCAAATTTCTGACCTATCTCTTACCTGCCCTTTGTGGATAAGGTTATTGAAAAGGTGGTTGGGATACAGTTAGATGATCATCTTACAACTCACAGTGTCTATGACACTCTCCAGTCAGGGTTTAGGAAAAGACATCGCACCGAGACCGCTCTTGTCTGGGTTTTAAATGATCTCTTAATTGCGACAGATCGAAATGCTTGTACTATCTTAGTCCTTCTTGATCTCTCTGCGGATACTGTGGACCATGGTGTGCTTTTAGAGTGCCTGCATTTTTTTTGTGGACTGTCTGGTACTGTTCTACAATGCTTTCAATCTTTCCTCACAGGCTGGACACAGAGTGTTGTCACCGGAATTTATTCCTCTGACACCATCTCTATGTCCTGTGGGGTACCGCAGGGCTCCATTTTGGCACCCATGTTGTTTGCAGTCTATATGCTGCCATTAGGAGATAGCATTAGGTGATACAGTCTGGGTTTTCACTGTTATGCAGATGATACCCAGCTGTATCTGTCCTTTACTCCCGGATGGGACAATGCAATCTCTATGCTTAACAACTGTCTTTCCGAGATCAAAGACTGGATGAGTGCTAGCTGGCTAAGGTTAAATCCGGATAAGACCAAGGTGTTGGTCGTGGACCCGGATCACCTTGAGGGGGGTCATAGGGCTGGGGTTGCATCAGGCTTATGGCTTGATGGTGCCCATCTCCCTACCTCAGACCAGGTGTGTAATCTGGGTATTATTTTTGATGACTGTTTGACCCTGAAATCACAGGTGTCTGCCGTTGTCATATCTTCCTTTTATCATCTGAGGAATATCACCTGGGTGAAACACCTGGTTCCTCTGGCAGACCTGCCTACTTTGGTCCACGCTTTCGTGACCACCCACCTTGATTACTGCAATGCCCTGTACCTAGGGCTACCGGGGGTTGATATCTGCCACTTGCAGCTAGTGCAGAATGCAGTGGCCAGGCTTCTGACGAGGACATCTAGAACAAGTCATATTACGCCTGTGCTGCATGGACTGCACTGGCTGCCAGTTCAGTGGCAGATCACCTTCAAGGTCAGATTACTGACCTATAAAGCCCTACATGAACAGGGACCACAGTATCTGAAAGATCTCTTTATTCCCTACTGCCTCTCTCCCTCACTCCGATCCACTGATGAGGGATTGCTAGAGATTCCCAGGGTTCATTTGAAGACATCTGGGGAATGTGCATTTTCGTATGCTGCCCCTGCCCTGTGGAATTCTCCACCTCGTCAGATACGAGAATGCCTGACCATCGAGAATTTTAAATCAGAGCTAAAAACCTTTTTGTTTCAAAAAGCTTATGGAGAATAATTTTATTAATGTTAATTAATTATAGTTGTTTTAATTGTATATTTTTAAATTTGCACAGCCCTTTGGATTTGAAAAGTGCTTAAAAATAAAATTTTACTTACTTACTTTTACTTTGTTCTGGGTTCTGGGTATCCCTGCAAGCATCTGAGAATGAACAGACCAGAACTGTCGTGGGTATAATTGGGGATCTTATGGCTATGTTATTCCACATTCTACGTTGTATTCGCCTAAGAACATAATTTTCCTCGAACCACTCAAGGACTGGTGCACTATTAGGCTTTGTGTCAGGCTTTATTTCTGCATTACACTGTGAAATTGTGTCATGGGGGAGAAAAGCTAATGCCACAAGCTGGCGCATTTTAAGACTAAAATCTAGATCTGTGCCATACTTTGTAGCAAGACCACATCCCTGAATCCTTCTCCAGACTATTTGGCCCTGGTGAAATAGACACCCCTTGTTGACTGCATTAGGGAACTCAGTCTTGCGCACATTTATAGCTGCCTGTTCAAAGTCCGTAATTATGACTTTTGGAGACAAGGTATAGTCATGTTTGTCTGCCACATCATGTAAATCTTGGAAAAGTCTAACATAACAATCCTCAGATTTGGTAAACATCAGTGTGTATACCAAGGGTAGTATCCTACATGTATCAGCATTACCAGCCGGTGCATGTATTGAATAGAGTTGTCTGAACAGGTTTGGCATTGTTCGGAATGTTCCATCCATAATCCAAAACTCTGCCTTAATTAACTTTTCTGCATTCTTTTTAGTGGTGAACAACAGAACCCTTTCACTGCCACAAGTCGTATCTTTGGCAAAGAATGTCTGCCCATTTACCATGGTAAACTCAAGTGGTATAGTAACCCTCTCCAGTGTTCTGGGTTAGGGGCTATATTTACTCGGCATGCTTGTTTCACAACCTGCTGCAGTGATTGCTTTGGTGGCATATTATGTCTAAGTTCAGGACACAACATGGCAATTTCAGACTGTATTATTTATGCTGGTATGTCATGGGTTGTTAATACCTGTTTCTTCAAAGAAGTGATTGCAGTGGCTATGGGCACATCACAGGCATCAGAACTATGATTATGCTGGGTAGTTGCATGAAGATGGTGCTGTCCACCAACAAGAAATGTAGATGCACGGCCATGGCAAGCAGAAACTTTATTCTTTGGCAGCACCAATAAAACAATTAATTTCTGCTTCTTTCTTTGATGTACAAATATCCCCAACACTAAGTTTAGGGTGCCCCCTTTGTGACGGGACCATCTCTTGTGGTTCAACAACGGATGATGAGGCTTCTGCCATTGTGTTTTGCTATGGGAAAAAAGAAACAGTCAGACTGTCTGTCTTTTATGCAACATGCAATTAGGCTCACCTGCCTATCAGCAGATCCGATGATCAGCTGAGCAATTAACTCTGCAATGGCACCTGACACACTGACAGTCTATATGAGCTATGCTGTCATGTCATTTACAAGACTGAGAGTGACTGCAAAAGCAGAGTTGGTAAAATGAAATGAGGGCAAAAAGTAGTTTAACCATTAGTCTCTCTTTTACGCATGCAGTTATGCTTACCTGCCTATCAGCTGATCGGCCTATCAGCTGATAAGATGAATGGCTGAGCAATTACGTATGTAAGCTGTCAAGTGACAGGAAAACTATAGTCAGTAAAATGCATTGAATGGAAAATGTGTATTCAGGAAAAACAATTTGGGCTTGTGCACGTCGGTAAGATCAATGTTGGGTGATCACACTAGACCCCTACAGGCACAGTGGAGAAAAATAAATGAGGACATAATTAATACAGCTAACCTCAGTATAAAGGAAGTGCGCTAAAGCAGAAGGAAGAAGAGACCATGATGTTTCTCTAGGGAAGTGGGCATGGTGGTGAAGGAAATAAGGGTGGTATTCAGGAGATGGAAGGAAATACAGAGGGAGGAAGACAGGGCATTATACCAAGTAAAATAGAGGTAAGCAGGAAAGGCAGTGAGGGGAGTAAAGGTACAGACTGAGGAAAGGCTAGACAAAGGGGTAACTGGTACTGGAAGATGGGGAACAGGTCAGGGATGTAAGGGTGGAGGAACCTCTGGCAAGCAGTGACCACTGCACAGTATGGTTCTCAATCAGTCTGGGTAGGGAAGTAGCCACTACAATAACTAGGGTTCTGGGCTTCAAAAGGGCAAACTTTTTTTTTATATTCTCTGTTTATGCCCCTTTATTCACCACTCCAGACCATTTCCTTGGGGATCCCTAGGCTGTGCTTGCTCCTGTAGGTCCTCACCAGGTATCTTCATTCTGGGTCCTGTCAGCACTGCCCCATTCTGCCTCGGTTTGCCCCCCCCGGGCAGGGAGGAGAGGGACCCCCCCATAGTCTCCTCCAGTTCATTAGTGTGCGTCGGGTATACTGTGTAGGCCTGTCCAGAAGCCTGGTTGTGGATTTCTCTCTGGCAGCCGGGTCCCATCTCCAGACATCCATTGTGGGTTTTTTCCATTTTTCTATTCCACCCTCCCTCAGGATGCCAACGTGCTTGGAGAGCCAAGGGGCGGGGCACGTAGCGACATGCTATCATCCTGGCTCTCGGGTTGACATCCTCCCTCCCTGTTCATGTCGTCCCACTGTACCTACACCCATGATCACCCAGGAGGCGGTAAAGCAGTGGGACAGGCATCCCCTCCCTCCCCAGAGAAGGAGAGCAGCCTGTGGGCATTCGATCCTTCTCCCTCCAGCCGGTCATCCAGCTGCCTGAATCCGGTCCTGAACCCAGGTTGCTGGTGTAACAAGTGGTAGCCCTACTGCTGCACTGGTGAGCCAGCTTAAAAGGGGGGACTTTGGCAGGATGGTACTCATACTGGAAAGGCATATGGCAAGCATCTGCCCAGAAATGGACACGGAACAAAAATGGGCAGTCATCAAGGCAGGACTGGCTGAAGCCACTAAAACTTGTGTCAAGAGCCAGAACAAGAAAGCCAGGACCAAGAAACCAAGTTGGATGAGTAGAGAGGTAGTAGAGAAGGTGAGTGCAAAGAGTAATGCATTTTGAACCCACAAGAGATCTAACATGGCAGAAGACAGAGAAGAATATGTGAAGAAATCCAGAGAAGTGACCAGAGTGGTAAGGGCAGCAAAGACGGCTTGGGATCAGAGGATAGTGCAGGAGATCAAAGAAGGAGAAAAGGATTTCTTCAGATGTATCAAAGAGAAGAGGAAGATCAAGGATCAAATTGTTAGGATCAGGAGGGGAAGCGTGTGGGTAGAAAAGGGGGCTGAGCAGGCTGAAGTACTTAATGAATACTTCTGTTCAGTCTTCACCAAGGAGAGGGATGGGCCTGTACCTGAGAGGAAGGGCGAGGTGGGAGATGATGGGGGAAAAGCAACCATGGATGGGGAAATCATGGTGGAAAGGGTGAGGTAGGGCCTAAAGTCCCTGAAGGTGTACAAGGCACCTGGCCCAGACGGAGTCCACCCCAGGGTGCTGAGAGAGTTGGTAGAGGTCCTGGTAGGGTCACTGGTGGACCTGTTCAATATCTCTCTGAACTCAGGGTGTGTGCCCAGGGACTGGAGGGAAGCACATGTGGTACCTCTCCATAAGTGTGGGGCCCAAGGATGAACCGGGGAACTACAGACCGGTGAGACTTACTGCAATTGTGGGAAAACTGATGGAGACAATCCTCAAGGAAAGACTGGTGCAATTTCTTGAGAATAACAATCTCCAGGACAGCAGGCAGCATGGGTTTGTCTCAGACAGATCCTGCCAGATGAAATTTGGTTGATTTTTATAACTGGGTTATGAGGACACAAGACAGGGGACATGTGGTGGACGTCCTCTACCTGGATTTCAGCAAGGCCTTTGACTTGGTGCCACATGGTAGGCTGACCTGCAAGTTGAAGAGCCTGGAAACTGGGAGGAAATTGGTCAGATGGATTGAGAACTGGCTGCAAGGTAAACAGCAGAAGGTAGTAGTGGGGGGGTAGGCATCTTAACTCAGGGCAGTAACAAGTGGTGTACCACAGTGTTTGGTGTTATGACCTGTTCTGTTTAACATTTTTATAGCCGACATTGCAGTAGGGATTAAAAGCAAGCTCATTCTCTTTGCAGATGGCACAAAGATTTGTGCCGAGGTAGATGGGGGGGCAAAAGTACTTCAGGAGGATTTGGCAAAACTGGAGAAATGGTCTCACACTTGGCAGCTTGGTTTCAGTGCCAAGAAGTGCAAAGTGATGCATTTAGGAGGTAAGAACCGAGGACACAATTACTAGCTGGAGGGAGTCCCATTAACAAAATCCAAGAAAATCCAAGAAGGAGAAGGATCTGGGAGTGCTGGTAACCAGGGAGATGAACCATTCTGCTCAGAGCAGGAAGGCAGCAGGGAAGGCAAACAGGATACTAGGGTACATAGCAAGGGGGATTACTTCTAGGAGTGGGGAGGTCATCTTGCCCCTGTACTGGTCCCTGGTGAGACCACACCTGGAGCACTGCATGCAATTCTCATGCCACTACTTGAAAAGGGACATCAAACTACTGGAGCGGGTACAGCACAGAGGAACAAAAATGATCCTGTGGTTGGGGGACAGACCATATGAAGAGAGACTGAGAGAGCTCAATATGTATAACCTGGAGGAAAGAAGGGGGAGAGAGGGGATATGATTGAGACCTTCAAGTACCTGAAGGGTTTGAACAAAGTAGACACCAGGAGTGTGTTCAATCTGAAGGGTGGAAGGGAAACCAGGGGAGACTTTACGAAGTTGGAAGAAGGCAGGTTCAAGAGGGAACTGAGGAGGCACAATTTCACAGAAAGGGTGGTGGTAGGGTGGAACAATTTGCCAGAGAAAGTCATATCACTGCAGAGTGTTGGGGGCTTCAAGAGGGGTGGGACAGATTCAAGGAGGGTACAAACCAGGAGGGGCGGGATATGGGGAGGGCATATGAGGGGTGGGCAGCTGCAGTCTAATGGACTGAAGTGCTGCACACTCGAGCAGACTAGATAGACTGAATGGCCTGTATCTGCTGGCAATTTCATGTGTTTGTATGTTCGTAAAGGGGATAAGACTTTCTTCAGGTAGATAAGTGAGAAGAGGAGAGCTAGGGGAAGGATATTGAGGATGAGGAGGGTAACACCTGGAGACTGCACAGAAGAGGATCAAGAAAAGCAGACTCTCTGATGAGGCACTTCTACTCAGTTTTCACAGTGGAGGGAAGGGAGGGATACTGACCACCAGAGAACATCAAGAACAAAAGGGGTGGGGTGGGGACACAAGTCCATTTTCAAAGGAGAGTCAGAAGGACCTTGCAGCTCAGAAAATGGACAAGGCTATGGGACCAGATGAGATACACCCAAGGGCACTAAAGGAACTCAGGGAGGTGCTAGGTACCTGACAGATGGCTAATTCTACAGCCCACTGGAAGCAAGTGGGTTTCCAGAGGACTGTAGGAGTGCAGGCATGGTCCCACTCTGTAAAAGCAACAGCAAGGAGGAAGCTATCAATTTTTGGCAGCCCAGTCTCATGTAAGTGGTGGGGAAATTAATATAAGCCCTGCTAAAGGAATGGTTGCTATAGTATTTTGAATCCAATGGGCTACAAGACCAAAGGCAGTATGGATTTACAGGGGGAAGGAGAGGTCATTCCAGACAAATCTGACAGATTTCTTCAAATTGGTGACCAGGGAAGTAGATCAGGGGAGGGCAGTCGACATTGCATACCTGGACTTTAGCAAGGCTTTTGACATGGTGCTACACAGGAGACTGATAAAGAAATTGAGTAGCCTAGGGATGGGATCCAAAGTGATGAATTGCATAAGGAACTGGTTAATGGATATGTGATGGAGGGCGGTGGATAATGGCACTCACACTAATAAGGAAAGAGTGTACAGTGGGGTGCCAGAGAAACTCAGCACTGGGTCCTTTCCTCTTCCATGTCTTCATAAGTGACATTGCAGAAGAACTGGAAGGGAAGGTATGCCTTTTTGAAGATGACACCAAAATGAGCAATAGGGTGGATACTCCGAGGAGGGGTGGAGAGAATGTGTTAGAACCTTGGGAAACTCAAGGAGTGGTCAAGCATATGGCAGTTGGGGTTCAATACCAAAAAGTTCAAAATCATGCACCTAGGGCACAGGAACCCAGGAACTGAGTATAGGAGTGAGTATAGGAGTGGGGGGAGGGTTTTTTTGACAGTTACTCAGAAGGAACGTGACCTAGGGATTATCATCCCTGATGCTGTCAAAGTGTCAGGGCAATGCTATAAAGCAGTGGGCAGAGCCATTAGGATGCTGGGATGAGGTATCTATGGGAGATGGTGGTGCTGCTGCTCACTCGTGGGTTCCTCCAAGTCATTTCAACAACTTTGTTTTCGCAATCCCCTAGAACGATGGGTGAAACGTCAACTGTCGCAGTTTCACCTATCAGGAAATCATTGTTTTTTTTCTCGAATTTGACACTGTAATGGTCTTTGTTATAATTTTTTCAATGTTTCGCCGGTATACGCTCACTTGTTATACCCCAGCTGTAGTACTGTGTACAATTCTAGAGACCACACCTCAGAAAGGACATAGGCAGGGTACAGGCAGTCCAGAGGAGGGCAACTACAGTGGTGCAGACATTGCATCCAAACATCTACAAAACATCCAAATGACTGTGCCAAATACAGAATGCTATGTAATTCCTCTACTGAAGCTACTAGATTTGCTAAGTCTGAATACTTTAACTCCTCATTCCTGTCTAACATTAACTCTCCATCTAAATTCTGGAGGGGAGTTCATGCCCTATTGTCTCCCTCCTCTCACCCCTTTCCTCCAGTTCTCAAAATAAATAACTCCCTAGTTTCCAACCTTGGCTCCGTGGAAATAAGTTAAATGCCTACTACACCTCGTGTGCCACATCTCTTCTAAATTCCCTCTCTCCTTTGCCACCTACTAACTTCAGCCCTTCGCCTCAGCCAACGCCTACCACTCCCCCTTATTCCTTTTCTACTATCTCCTCTGATGAAGCTCTTAGTACCCTCCTATCCCTCAGCCCCTCTAATGGCTCCTCACCAGATGAGCTTGATCCTAAACTTCTCTACCTTTCTACTCCTGCAGTTGCTTATCCTAATCCCGTAATCTCCCTAATCCTTAACCTCTCCTTTATTTCTGCCCAAGTACCCTCCTCCTGGAAACACACTGTAGTCTTCCTCTCCCCAAGGGTGATGACACATCCTCCCCTGGCAACTGTCGCCCCATTTCCCTCCTTCCTACTCTTGCCAAACTTCAAGAACTTTTAGTTCTCTCTTAACTGTCACCTTTCCTCTCCGATTTCTCCTTCTTCATCCCTTTTCAATCTGGTTTTCGGAAGAACCACTCTACAACCACCTCCCTCCTCAGGCTTACTGACTCCATCCTTTCAGGGATGGATGATGGCCTGATCACCTCGGCCATCTTTGTCGACCTAGCCAAAGCTTTCAACACTGTTTCCCATTCTCTGCTTTTTGATTCCCTCTCCTCAGCTGGCCTTGCTCTGTGAGCTGCCAACTGGTTTAAATCCTTCCTCACTGGCAGGACCCAATCAGTGAGAATCCTTGACTCTATCTCCCCTCCACTCCCCATCAACACTGGTGTCCCTCAGGGCTCAGTGCTTGACCTCCTACTCTTCTCCACTTTTCTTAATGATCTTCCCACAGCCTGCCCATCCTCGTCTATCCACATGTACGCTGATGATACTGTTTCATACAGTTACGGCAAAAACCCTGCTGCTGTGGAAACCAGCTTACAGCATGACTTTAACCAAGTTCACCTCTGGTTTGCTTCTCACCAGCTTTTCCTAAATGCCAAGAAGACAGTCTCAATGACCTTTGGCAGCAGACAGAGACTCTCTAGGCTCCCGGTCCTACCCACTTTCCACACCCTTGATGGGACCATCCTAGAGGACACCTCCTCATTTAGATATCTGGGGGTTTGGCTGGACCAGTGTGGTGGACAAGCTGTGATGGTTTGTACCCCTATAGTTTAGGGTGATGCCAGATAAATCTGGAAGGAGAGGCTGGAGGTGTACTCTAGAACCAAGATGCAAGGTTTATTAACAATAGTTGGAGCACACAGAAAAGACTTAACATTCACTATCACTATCACACAAGAGGAAGAATGAATAAGATTACCGGGACCACAAACTGGCCCCACTAATGTCATACAAAAGTCCAGGTGATTCAAGTCCTAAGGACATAGCAATCTGATGCACCAAGCTTGGGTTTCTAGTATTTTGGTTGGCTGACTGCTGAGTGTGAACCTAAGGAAGCGCTTCCTATACAGGCCATAAAATGGGGCATCCCCCAGTGAACCAGAAACAGAGTAAAGCACTGTAGGCCTCCTGGTCCTGGAAAAAAGGTGACTCCTGGTGTCACTGAGGCAATGTTGAAAGGGAAACACCTGGTTTAGGATGGGTATTGATGCCCGGTTCTGGGTGAAAAGAACCCTTGTCTGGAGTTGTCAGCTGCGGTGACCTCGGGCAGGAGGGCAGGTGCTATCCAGTCGAGGAAAGGGTGCTGGGTGCGATGATCTGCTGGACAACCTCTGGGTAGGTCCCTGGAACCCTTACCACCTCGCCCCTGCAGCTTCAGAATCTGGCAATCTTCAGTGTGACCTCTTGATGAGCTACTAGAACATGAGACACCTACGTAAGGTACAATCAAGAGCGTGGCAACCCTTGGTGTGGACTCTTGTGTGGGCCACTGGTACTTAAACCACCTGTGGGGATGAGGCACTGAGCCTGGCAATCCTCGGCGAGGCCTTGGTATAGACCACTGGTACTATTGCCACCTTGGGACAATGTCCATGCAAGAGAATGGGCAGCGTGACTCCGAGTTTTGCGGATGACTTAAGTCCCTCAAGCTAGAGCCAGGGCAGCTCCTAACCTGACTCACTTTTCTGGGCCCTGGCTACCAGATGGCTACCACTTATGACCGGCAACTCAAACCTGGGGCATCGTGGCGAACTCTTGGAGTTGGTGGAGGTCATTAGAGGTGGGTGCAGGTGATACTGGGCTTCCTGGGGACCCTCCCAGAGTCAAGAAAGAGGCACCAGAGGAATCCTAGATGAGGTGTGAGGTGTGGGCAGGAGCCCCTGGAGTTCAACAAGAATTTCTGTACCCTGGGGAATGCACAATCACAAAAGAGTGATAAGGCCTCTTCTGCTGGAGACTGCTGCATGAAAGGTTCACTGGATCTGTTTCCTGGCCAAGTAGACTGACTCGCTGCACTGGGGGACCAGACTAGACAGCAAATTTCTGCAGAAAACCAATGGAGACTGCTGCTGGAGATCTCCTGGAGGGAGTTACACTGAAGGGAGCCAGGGGAGTCGCTTCAACCTCCTAACAGGGAAGCTGACATCCATTTCCTTACTGTCCTTCACCCTCCCTGGTCAAACTCTTTCTCCTCTCTCCAGCTTGTGCAGAGCCTCCTGTAGGCTGGGGCAGTCCTGGCTACCTGCCAGGGGATTGGCTCCTTCACCCAGATGTCAGCCTCCTGAGGGTGGGTCAGTGGCTTAAAAAAAAAGTCTCCAAATTTGAATCTGCCCTGGCCACAGAGATTGGCTGAGAGGGCTCAGCCTGACTTCCTTCTCCCCCACTGGGACAGGAATGTGGCCCCACTGCTGTAGCCTTGGCTGACTAGGTGTCGATCTTGGGCAGGGGGAAGGGAGGAAAAAGAAGAGGAAAAAAAATGGTTTTCTTTTAAAACCCTGAATTTAGACTGCTAGAACTATCTGCTGGAGTGGGGCCTGTTCTGTTTCAGAGGGTCACCAAAGCTTTTCAAGGGTTTCCAATTAAGCTGCCAGTGTCCCCATAACTGTCTGACCCCTCATGTCTCTGAGGATCCCCTATTTTCTGTGATGCCCCCAAGTCCACTATTTTCTGTCATGCCCCCAATTTCCCTGGGGCACTACAGATTCGGGCCCACCTAACAATACATGTCCTCATGTATTTTCCAAATTTTTACCTTCTTAATCTCAAACTCTAACAATTCCATCCATAAGCAATGGCATTTTCCTCACTCTTATTATGGTAACAAGGCATTGTTAACAGTCTACAGATTATAAACTTTAAATCTTTAATTCTTCCTTTTCTTAACACTCTAAACATTATGGTAGTGGTTTTATCAGTGTATGAGAAAACATTTATGACTTCTTGCATCTTTAAAGCTCTGATTTACATTTTACAACATTTCAATAAACCATATTTACAACTGGGCAATGGTCTTGGCTCTTCTTTCATTTTTCTACTTGTATGGAGACACCCTTCATACAGCTTGAGTCACATATTTCTGAGGTGGTACCCCAAAGTTTGACCTCTGGGATCTACATTGAGGGGGCTCTAAAGCATTGGCTACTGGAGGGTGTGGCACCATTGGATATAGCCATGAGGTTAGTAGCAGGGTGGAAAATGACTCTGGGGTGGTTTCCTCAGTTGGGAGTAGTTCCTGCCTCTCCTTCAGATTACTATCCATGAAGTAACTTCCAGATGGTGGAGCAGCTCTGAAGGTGCAGGAATTAAGTCTGTTGCGATGAACAATCTGTGGTTGCTTCGTGCCAGACTCCTCTTGGATCTTGTAAACAGGTAAGTCATGGAACAGGATCTGAACAATCAAATATGGTTCTGGCTCCCATTTGACATCTAGCTTGTGGCAGTGAGTCTTTCTTAATAGTACCTTTTTGCCAGTGGCCGGAGGCATTGCATGGGCTTGGACATCATAGTTTGCTTTCTGTTGTTCCCGCACTTTCTCCATATTTTGTTCCACTATTTTTCCAGCATCTCATACTTGTTCATGGTGCTCAGCCACCCACTCAGTAGTGGTATGGAGGGGTTTCACTGGGTTTGGCTTTACATCCAGAACCAAGTCCACGGGGAGTCTCCCATGATGGCTAAACAACAAATAGTATGGTGAGTACCCGATGCTGTCATGAGTTATGTTATTGTACAGGTACACTAGCTCTGGGAGAAGTCTTGGTCAATGCAGTCACTAAGACTCTGGTAGGGTTCTGAACATGTCAAGGATAGTCCGGTTGACCCTCCCACAGAACCCATTGCCTTGAGGGTGATAGGCAGTGGTGTGGATCTTTTGCCCTCCATACAAGGCACACAGTTCTTTAAACAAGTGAGACTCAAATGCTGAACCTTGATCAGTCAGGATTTTGGTAGGTAACCATAGGGTTGAACAAACTGCCTCCAGAACTTTACAGTGGTAGTTCGGGCTGAAAGATCGTGGACAGGCACAGCAATGACAAACTTTGAATAGTGATCCGTCATGGTGAGAATGTAGTTTAGGCCATCCCCACTGGGGTCTACTTTAAGATGGTCCAGGGCCACCAGCTCAAGGAGTGCACGAACAATGATTGGATGTAATGGGGCTCTTTGATCTTGCCCCTGTGCTCGCTTGAGGGTACATGTTGGGAATTTGTCACACCACTCTTGGATGTCCTCATGCAGCCCAACCCAATAGAATCTGGTTCTCATGTAAGCCTCTGTCTTTTTGCAGCAAAAATGTCCAGATTTGTCATGATATGCCTCCAGGGCAACATCTGCAGCTTCACGAGGGAGGACAACTTATCGAACTTGGTCATGTGTCTTTGGGTCAGTGATGGCATGGATAAGCCTTCCATCCACAACTGTCATACGAGCCACATGTCACTACAGTTTGACAAGTTCTGGGTCAGTATGCCTTCTGTCCTCCAGAGATAGGGTCCGATGGTTTCTAATGAAGGCCTTCAGCTGTCGGGTCACCGGACTGTGGTCTTGGATCTGCTGCCATAGATCAGTGGTTTCCATTAATGTCTTGGGCATGTCGTCTTCCAATGTTTCTGCAGCTGAAGCAGGGTAGGCAACTGCGGGGAAGTCATAGCAGCAGGCTTGTACCTCCTCTGCAGGGATCTGGAGAAAGGGAGGCATCTCTAGAGCTTCTCTGTGGTTGTCATTCTCCTCCATTTCATCTTGGGAGGGTAACCTTGACAGGGCATTAGCATTTGCATTGGATTTACCGGCACGGTTCTTGATTGTAAAATTGTAGTTGGGAAGTCAATCAATCAAAGTCTTTATTTAACCAGGCGATCACCGTTGAGCAAGCTAATTTTCAAGGTGGTCTTGGGTTTGTTAACAAGGAACAAGGGACAATATACATGGGATGCAACACACAAGAAAATAGTAATAATACAAATAAAGTGAGATACAATAATACGGTATATACAAAGTATCAGCAGGCAACATTGACAGTAGTATATGTTTGGAACAGAAGATACAGCTAGTTTTAGGTAGGACACAATTTTTCATAAAAGTAAAGAAATATACATACCAGGTGCACCGAACACAAATAAAACCTAATATAAAAAGATATGTAGTGATACGGTATGGAGAATTTAGAGCTGGAACCAGGGTCAAAGGAATGTGGAAGGGACAGATATGGGGGTAGAAAAAGGGGAGAGGAAAGAGTTAATTATAGATGTGATTAGTCTTTTAACAGTAGTAATTAGAGTGTGCTTGGACTTATAGGAGTCACTATTTAGGGTAGACAGGCACAAGACTCCTTATTATGATGTAGATATAGAGATTTAAAAGCTGCAAGGCTGATCAGGTGAGTTAATTTCAAAGCTTTTTGCAGCTTGTCCCACAGTTGAGGGAGCACAAAGCTGATGGCTGCTCTGCCAATGCGAGATTTTGCTTTGTAAACATAAAGGTATATATATGAGGTGCTTCTCAGGGCATACTTCCCCAGAGTGCACAAAGGTAAACAGACAGAGATATACTGGGGCAGTTTATTTGAGATAGCTTTGTATGTCCAAACCGCAGCATTTTTTTGCCATCTGTAAGCAAGCGATGACCATCCCACTGCTGTGTACAATGCACAGTGGTAGGTTGAGTATGGAAGACCCGTGATAAATCTTATGGCTCTGTGATAAAGCGTATCGAGTTTGGCTAGGGTACCTGCAGGTCCCTGACAATACAGAAAGTCTGTGTAATCCAATAGGGAAAGAAAGGTAGTTTGAACCAGTTTCAGTTTGCGTCTCTTGTGAGGAGATTATTAATCCTAAAGAACAAACCAAGTCTTTGTCTAAGTTTCTTTGCCAGTTCTTTTAAGTGATCTGTGAAAGTAAGTCTATGGTCTAACAAGATTCCCAGGTACTTGAACTTTGGTACGTAGTCCAACTGCTCACCTAGAATGGTAGTGATCTGCGGAGTGTCCCAGCAATTGCAGGATTTATTGCATTTTGAAGGGGCAAGAGGAACATTGCTTTGGTTGTTTTTGCATTTAAGAGTAGTTTCTGGTTTATAAGCTGATGTTGTAGCAGATTAAATTCATTCTGAAGGGCTTTCAAGAGCTGCTTCAGGTGTGGGGCTACTAGCATAGAGTACCGTATCATCCGCGAATAGGTGTATTTGTGCTTCTTTGATGGGGGCATCTACGTTGTTAATATAAATGGTGAAGAGCAAGGGACCAAGAATGGAACCTTGTGGTACACCCCTCAATAGGGGTTTTGGTGGAGAAACTTCCCCTTCTGCCTTTACTTGTTGAAGTCGCCCTGAGAGGTAGTTGGAGAACCATTTAAGGGATAGGGAATCCAAACCAATGTTCCAGAGGGACAACAGAAGCAGTCTGTGATCAACGGTATCGAACGCCTTGCTTAGGTCCAAGAAAACTGCGCCAAGTTTTTTTTGTCTAATTCAAGCTGCCAGTCATTTGTCACCTTGGCTAGAGCAGAGATTGCACTGTGCTGTGCTCTAAAACGGGATTGTAGTGAGTTGAGCAATTTTTCTGATTCCAGGTACTTCCGGAGCTGGGAGTTCACTATTTTCTCCAGCATCTTTGACAGGATTGGAAGTAGGGAGATTGGCCTGTAGTTATTGTGGTCAGTAGGATCTCCTGGCTTAAACAAAGGGACCACAAGTGCATTTTTCCAAATGAACGGTAGGTCACCCTGGGACAAGGATAAGTTGAAGAGATGAGAAATTGGGACTGCGAGGACATGGCAGCCAATCTTTAAGAAGTACAGGTCAATGAAGTCGGCCCGAGCACTTTTCCTAGTATCCAGCTGAAGGAGAAGATCTTCGACTTCTTTCAGGGAGGTAGGCTGCAGAGAGAAGGATGGACTGGGGATGGGTTTTTCTTGTGTATCCAATCTAAGTTGTTGGCAGAGGATATTCATGGGAGAGGAGTCAAAGGCTAGCCCTGCAGTGGCAAAATGATTATTGAGAGCATCGAGGATAGACGGTCTGTCGGAGATGACAGTTTTGTTGATCAATAATTTAGTAGGTAGGGAATTTACAGTGGTGTGACATTAAATGTCTTTGTTAGTCCTCCAGAATTTGGAGGCACTTCTTGAGGAGCTCTCCAGCTGAGAGCAGTACAAATTAGCTTTGGCTTCTCTGACCATTTTGGTGCAGAGGTTCCTCACCCTCCAGAAAGAATTCCAGTCATTTATTAAATTAGTTTTCCTAGCAGTTCTCCAGAGTACATCTCTGCTCCACAAAACATCTTTCAGGTCTTCTGTAAACCACCAACAGGATTTGTTTCTGGCACAAACTTTTACTATGGGAGCATACTTGTTGAGAGCCCTAGCACAATTTCTGAGAAAATATCATAAGCCGTAGTCAGGGACTTAGCTAGATAGAAGTCCTGCCATCACATGGAGTCTCTTAGGTCTGATATAAACCTGTGGAGATCAAAGTTGCCTATGCACCTTTTAAAGGAGAATTGTGGTACAGTTGTGGATTTAAGAGTGGATCTTACATACGTGATGAAGCAATGGTTGCTAATATTAGAGAAAAAGATGCCAGCATGGGAGAATAAATGGGATTTGTTAACTAAAATGATATCCAAGAGAGTACTGTTATTAGGCTTGAGCTTGTTAGGACGAGTAGATTTGTTTATTAGCTGTGACCACCCAAGGGAATCACAGGACATTTTAAGTGGGGTGGATGCACTGGAGATCCAGTCTAAGTTGAAGTCCCCTGGTATGATACACTCTGAAGATGCCGAAGCCAGGAGGTTTTTGAGATGTTTTAACAACTGTAGTCCAGCTGATGGGGGTCTGTGCATCCTATTATACATAGTGAGACACCGGTGGCAATTTCAATCTTTAATGACAAGCTTTCAAATTCTTTTGGGACAGAGGTTGAGTCAATTATGGAGGCAGGGAATTTATCCTTGATGTAAATAGCTACCCCAACACCTCTGGTTTGCCTGTCGGCTCTGAACAAAGAGTAGGAGGGGTTGTTAACTCTGTTGTTACTGGTCACTGGTCAGAGCCAGGACTCCATAATCACCAGAACATCTGGAGCAGTATGACATACCCAGGCCTGAACAGAAGTGATTTTTTTTAATAGGCTACATACATTAAAATACAAGAATGTAAACCCTTTAAGGCTTTGTAGCTCTGCTGGTGATTCCATGGGTGCCAGAGGGTCTGGATTAAGCTCAGCATTTCCTTAGCATAGTAAAAGCAGGAACAAGAGCTTCCTGCAGAGTCCTAGGAGAAGTGTGGGTGGCTGGGTCTTTTTTCGGTTATGTGATTTGTCTGCGGCAGTACAGGGAGTTCTGAGGCTAGTTCCCAGCAAGTCCTGAGGCCCACCTCTGCTTGAGCGCTTCCAGTTGTGCAGTTTTCAGATGAGTGAGGGGGTTGTCATCAGTGTAGACTGTGAAGGGTGTGGCAGCTAAGTAAGCTTTGAATTTCTCAGTGATGGCCCACACTAGAGCAAGGAATTCCAGCTTAAATGAGCTGTAGCGATTATCATTCCATTCAGCTCCATGTAGCCCATGGCTTGCATAAGCAACGGCCCTCTCAACTCCATCCTGGTCCTGGGAGAGGACAGTCCCTAGCCCTCGATTGCTGGCATCAGTATATAATTTAAAGGGAAGTTGATAATCTGGATAGACAAGTACTGGAGCTTGGATCAACATTGCTTTAAGCTGTTGAAGGACTCCTGCTGGGCTGAACTCCACTGCACTGAGCTGCTTTTGTGCCGTTGCTTTGTTCCCCCCAGCAATTCATGCAATGGGGCAGCTACCTGGGTGAATTTAGGGACAAATCGCCGGTAGTACCCTATAAACCCCAGGAATCTCCTCACATCCCAGACTGTGACTGGAGTTGGCCACTCATGCACTGCTTGAATCTTGTCTGGGTCTGGCGACACTCCGTGCTTAGATACAACATGCCCCAGGTAGTGAACCTCTTCTTTGAGCAGGTGACACTTTGAAGACTTGATCTTGATCCCATAGTCAGCTAGGTGGGTAAGAACAGTTTCTAGGTGCTGCAGGTGTTCAGAGTAGGTTTTAGATTAAATGATGACGTCCTCCAAGTAGAGGAGGACCATGTCAAAATTATAGCTCCCCAAGCAGTGTTCCACTAGTCGCTGAAAGATTCCTGAGGCATTACACAATCCAAATGTCATTCGAGTAAATTCATAGAGGCCCATGGGGGTCACAAACACAGACTTCTCCCTGTCCTCTGGTGCAAGGGAAACCTGCCAGTAGCCACTAGCCAAGTCTAGGGTTGAAAACAGGGATGCTGATTTCAGTGCTGCCAGAGAATCCTCTGTCCATGGTAATGGGTAAGCATCCTTGTGTGTCACTTGGTTCAGCTTCTGATAGTTGACACAGAAGCGAATTTGCCTATCCTTTTTCTTGACCAGTACTATTGGAGCAGACCATGGACTGTGACTCTCAGTGATGACTTTGGCATCCTTCATCTCCTGGAGCATGGTTTTCACTGGTTGGTACAGTGCAGGTGGAATAGGGTGGAATCATTCTCTGATTGGTGGGTGCTGTCCTGTGACTATGTGGTGCTGCACGTTCTTGGCACACCCAAAGTCAAGGGGGTGCTTGGAGAAGACTCTCTCTAATCTCTCTAGCATCAACAGCAACCCCTGTTTGTGTTCTTCAGGGGTTCCTTTGGTGCCCAAGTCAATTTCCTTCAGCCAGCCCTTGGCATCTGCTCCTTCGGGGCCTACAGCTCCATTTAGTTGAAAGACATTCTATCCATGGTCTTCTGAGGGCTCTATTATGTCCTCACTTTGGATCTTTGTCAATCTGGCCACAGGCTGATTCCGGTACAGCTTAACAGGAGTTGTGTCATAGTTCAAGATGCGGATGGGGACCTGCCCCTTGGTAACTGTTGTGAGACTCCGTGCAACAATCACTGGCTTCCGCCCTGTGGCACTGAGTGGTTCAAGTACAGCCACATAGTCCTTGCCTTGCAGTCCCACCTTGGCTTTGCACAGCAGTATGGTCTCTGTACCTGGGTTCAGTCTGACTGGCTGGACATCAAGAATCCGGACTTTCCCAATTTCTCCCTCAGCATTGGCGAACCACTGGCGACACTGCAATACATTGATTGTGTGCTGCCAGGCCTTCTTGCTGGCTTTTGGGAGCTGTGCCGCTTGCTTCCAGAGGACGTCCAGCAATTCTTCATGACAGTTGTCCAGTATATTCATCCCCAAGATCACTGGAGTGAGGTTGTCATTATCAGTGTTGCTAATGATGACCCCTTATTGTGGATAAACATTTTCTCTTAGCTGAATGTCCATTTCCTGGTAGCCCAAGTAAGGGATGCTCATTCCATTGCCTGCAATCAGGTTGTGCCAAGTCTTTGGGGGGCATCTTAGTTGGTCTTGGGTCCAATGCTTGAGGAAATGGTGGCCTTGAATAGTGGTGACTTGGGAGCCGGTATCTAGAAATGCTGTAAAGGTGATCCCATCAAGTTTGAGGGGAACAGTCAGGCACCTCCCTACGTACTTCGACTGTTCCAGGTTTGGGTTCGGACCTAGGAGATTTCTTCCCAAGGGTTGGTCCACTGCCTTGGGGACACCCTGTTTAATGACACAGCAACTTCTCCTTCCCAGATACACTGTCGTTCCACATGGCCACTGATGCCACAGTGCCTGCAGATAGGTCACCCATGATCTTCGAACCAGTCAGTGGGTCACTGGCTCATACTCCTTTGGTCCTGTCTTGCTGGGCATCGGGGATGGTCCATAGAATACCCTAGGCCCCAGCTCCCCTTGAGGTCTTGTACAACTTGGCAAACTTCTGCTAGTTTTTGTGACATGGCCTCCAGCTGGTGGGACAACTCTCAGGTACTGTCTCTTGCCTGGTCACTCGGCTGGTCCTGGGCTTGAGTGATCTGATGGTACACTTTTTCTCTATCTCCTCTGGGGTAGGAGTCATATTCTGGAAGATCCAGTAGATACTCATTTTCCTGGCTGCAATCCTGCTCTGCTGTCCGTCTGGCTGAAGGCATTGCAAGAAGATCAAGGTTCAGACATTGGACCCTCAGTGGCCATGGCTCCAGTGACACCAGCCATCTGCTGGAAGGCCACCATCTCCTCCTCAAGTCATCCAGAGCCAAAGACTTCTATGGCTTCCTCTTTGAAGTCTACAAATTTTGCACCTGGGTTTTGACAGTGCACCA
The DNA here is from genome assembly GCA_016271365.2 of Neoceratodus forsteri. Taxonomy (NCBI): domain Eukaryota; kingdom Metazoa; phylum Chordata; order Ceratodontiformes; family Ceratodontidae; genus Neoceratodus; species Neoceratodus forsteri. Next base: position 834,015,667 of record CM057456.1, on the reverse strand, counting down.
TTCACAGCTTTTGATGTAGAGGCTCTCCCCAGGCCCCCTCGATGAACCGCTCTATCAATACTTGGTCTGGATCATGGTTGTCACTCAGGTCTCGTTTTTGCAGGGCCCAGTGTACCTCTTGCAGGTTCAAGGCAAAGTCCCACAGGGTCTCTTGGGGGCCCTGTGTGAGAGAGAAGAATTTCATTTTGAGGTCTGAGACACTCCGCTTGTCAAAGATGTCACTTAGCTGGGTCAGGATCCATTCAGCAGTGCTCTTTTCTCCATCTGATCAGCTTTCAACTTCCCATTTGGCAGTGCCTCCCAACTGCCCAATCAGGATTTCCACTCTCTGTTGCTCTGGCACTTGGTAGAGACAGAACATAGCCTGCAGCTTTGCATGGAAGTTGACGATGCTGCAGGTGTCTGAACTTCAGTCCCCTATGTACCTTGGTAGCCATGGTGCCCCAAAGTAATAAGGCATCATTATTGGGGGTGGTTGGACTGAGGATGAGGATGATGCTGTGGCTCCCTCAGTATCTGAAGGCATCTTGGGTTGGAGTTGCTCCGGCTTTGGGCTCCTTGTTGACTCTCATCCTGTTGATTATGCCAAGTTCTGGGGTGGATGAGCTGTGGTGGTTCATACCCTTATAGTTTAGGGTGATACCAGATAAATCTGGAAGGAAAGGCTGGAGGAGTACTCTAGAGCCATGATGCAAGATTTAGTAACAATAGTTGGAGCACACAGAAAAGACTTAACATTCACTATCACACAAGAGGAAGAATGAATAAGATTACTGGGACCACAAACTGGCCCCACTAATGTCATACAAAAGTCCAGGTGATTCAAGTCCTAAGGACATAGCAATCTGATGCACCAAGCTTGAGTTTCTAGTATTTTGGTTGGCCGACCGCTGAGTGTGAACCTAAGAAAGCGCTTCCTATATAGGCCATAAAATGGGGCATCCCCCAGTGAACCAGAAACAGAGTAAAGCACTGTAGACCTCCTGGCCCTGGAAAGAAGGTGACTCCTGGTGTCACTGAGGCAATGTCGAAAGGGAAGCAGCTGTTTGAGGATGGTTGTTAACGCCTTGTTCTGGGTGAAGAGAACCCTTGTCTGGAGTTGTCAGCTGCGGTGACCTCGGGCAGGAGGGCAGGTGATATCCAGTCGAGGAAAGGGTGCTGGGTATGATGATCTGCTGGACAACCTCTGGTAGGTCCCCGGAACCCTTACCACCTCACCCCTGCAGCTTCAGAATCTGGCAATCTTCGGTGTGACCTCTTGATGAGCTACTGGAACATGAGATATCTTTGTAAGGTACAATCAAGAGCGTGGCGACCCTTGGTGTGGCCTCTTGCATAGGCCACTGGTACTTACACCACCTGTGGGGATGAGGCACAAAGCCTGGCAATCCTCAGCGAGGCCTTCGTATAGGCCACCGGTACTATTGCCACCTTGGGACAATGTCTGTGCAGGAGAATTGGCAGCATGACTCCAAGTTCGGAGGATGACTTAAGTCACTCAAGCTAAAGCTGGGGTGGCCCCTAATCTGACTCACTTTGGTGGGCCCTAGCTACCAGCTGGCTACCATTTATGACTGGCAACTTGAATCTGGGGCATCGTGGTGAACACTAGGAGTTGGTGAAGGTCATTGGAGGTGGGTGCAGGTGATACTGGGCTTCCCGGGAACCTTCCCTGAGATGAGGAAGAGGCACCGGAGGAATCCTAGATGAGGTGTGAGGTGTGCACAGGTGCCCCTGGAGTTCAACAAGGATTTCTGTACCCTGGGGAACGCACATCCACAAAGGAGTGATAAGGCCTCTTCTGCTGGAGACTGCTGCATGAAAGATTCACTGGGTCTGTTTCCCAGCCAAATAGACTGACTCACCACACTGGGGGACCGGACTAGATGGCAAATTTCTGCAGAAAACTGATGGAGGCTGCTACTGGGGATCTTCTGGAGGGAGTTACACTGAAGGGACCCAGGGGATTCACTTCAACCTCCTAACAGGGAAGCCGACGTCCATTGCCTTGCTGTCCTTCACTCTCCCTGATCAAACTCTTTCTCCCTCTCTCCAGCCTGTGCAGAGCCTCCTGTAGGCTGGGGCAGTCCTTGCTACCTGCCAGGGGATTGGCTCCTTCATCCAGAGGTCAGCCTCCTGAGGCTGGGTCAGTGGCTTTAAAAAAAAAGTCTCCAAATTTGAATCTGCCCTGGCCACAGGAATTGACTGAGAGGGCTCAGCCTGGCTTCCTTCTCCCCCGCTGGTACTGGAATGTGGCCCCACTGGTTTGGCCTTGGCTGACTAGGTGTCAATCTTGGGCAGGGGGAAGGGAGGAAAAAGAAGAGAAAAAAAATGGTTTTCTTTTAAAACCCTGAATTTAGACCGCTAGAACTGTCTGCTGGAGTGGGGCCTGTTCTATGCTTTTCTTGATTTACCTGCACTGGTGTTGTACACATGTAACCCCTAGATGGCGCTATCCCAGGGGCTACTACCCCTGCCTGATTTGCCACTAACAGGTTGAGGGGCCTGGATCCAATGGCGGGTGCCTCCACCCAGAGGTCAGGGTTTGCAATAGTTAAACTAACTTGGTCACAGCCCTCAGGGACACTGCAACCCCCCTTTCTTCCCACTAGTGGCCCACACAATGTATCAGAATTACCTTCACAGTATACACTTACCCCCAGGACTGGTTCCGGCACTGGGACCTCCTGTGAAATAAGATACAGTGCAACAATCACAGTACAGTACTTTAACATAGACAAATACCTCAGGCAGTATAACTTTGCTGAAACAAGCAGCTCTGATTTATTTAGGGATATAACAAGGACAGGGGGAAATCAGGTTAATTAACTTATCACTCTAATCATCTACCTATGGCTCTGTGCACAGGCCTATCCCTATCAATTACTGTCCTGGGTACCCAAGCCCTAGTGGCTAGTCCAAACCGTGGCAGCTGGTAGGGCCCTTTCACACAGAGAAAAGGAAAATTAAACAGTCAGCAGTACAGTAATTCCATTTGGATTTAATGTGGCAATTCAACAGGGAGCGACCTGAATTAGTACTCACGACCTCCAAATAAGATAGGGTCCTTCAATATCAGCAGGGCTACTCTTGAGCTCCAAGAGACTCTTCACACATTTATATGGTAAAAAGGAAGTACTATACCAGGCAGGCTGCTTCTCTATCCGATCGCAATTATTGCACAATACCGGGAGAACACACAGCAGATTCAGTTCCTGACAGACCAGTGCAATTCAACAATTTCTCCAGTCTTCTACAGGGTGAGCCTGGTTTCTACTCTTCAGAGATCCTTTGATTCTTTCACAGGATGGATTCAGTCCTAACAAGCAGTTACACAAGCTGCAGACCGGAACTCTGGGCCTTACACACGTTTTTGACTGAAACTGTGCACTGAAGGAGCCAGGGTTTCTTTCCCTTCACTACCAGATCTAAACTGAAACTCCAACAGACAAAACGGGCACTTCCTTTGAGTTCCTCCCAGTTCTTGACTGGATTGGCTGTCACTCACAATAGACTGCTGCTGTTGGTCCAAAAAGGCGGAAATCTAAACTACATCTCCCAGAGTCACTGTCTAATACAATCCTCTTGTGGCTGGCTCAGATTATGAGTCAAGTTCTGATTAGTCCAAGGCACCATTTTAGAGCTAGCTTACCCCACTGATTGGTCCAGTTCAGCAGTTCAAAACCAGAATGGGGAACAAGGCAGACACAGCTCTGACTGCAAAGAAAGCAGGTTAGACAAACTGTAATTTCATTATTACTGTAAATGATTTCTAGCAAACAGTTACATCTTTCAGATAGGTTCCCTTTGCACTCCTAGTGACTGCAAAAATGGAGTGAATTGGCAGCAGTTCGAGTGGTACTCAAACAGAGAAGCACACAGTCCCCCCATACAAACTAATTATGTCTGCAAGCAGACAGCTCTTAAAGAGACAGTACCAGAGGCTCTAAAAACACTCACTGATAAATGGCTTAAACGGCAAACACCATTCAGGCTTGGAGCATTCAAGCAAGCTCCCGAAGTCTTTGGGAACCCCATTTGCAGGGGTTGCACCTTCCTGGCCTGGGAAAGCTTGCGTCCCACGCCAAGCAAGTACCCCATAAGTTTCAACTGCAACCATATACATTTGCATTAGGCTCGCATGTAATCATCAGTCAATATATATTTTACCAAGAACACATTTCTGAAACATTGCATCGTCACTCTTTACACAGTATTACATACACATTGTACCTAACTCAAGTTATTACCTCTTGTACATGAAACCTGAAAAGAGGCCCTTCCTATCAGTTACCTTGGGGCTGGATGGGGCAAGGGCACCATACTTAGAGGGGAACACAAGTAACTTGGAGTTAGCACTGACGCTCAGTTTGGGCAATGAGCTCGGGACACATACACCCTTTATGGACAACATTGAGAGGCAAGTCCACAGGCCTCCAAAGAAAATCATAACTGAGGTGCACCACAGGCTTTACAGCTCCGACCAGTCTTTCTAGGGGAACTGTTACAGTCTCTGCACTCTGAGCCTCATTTTCAGCATTGTCCTCATTTGTCAGGGGAGTCTCCATGGGGGTAGAGAGGCTAGAACTTGGGGCACTTTCAGCTCCAGGAGTTACAGTTTCTGAGTCCACAACATTTGGCTCGCATGGAGAGCTTTCGGACACTGGCAGTGGACTGTCAGGGCACTCAAAATACTCTTCTTGTTCTGGTGTATCACCAGTCTGCCCCAATCTATCATTTTACTCCCCTGAAAGCTCAAACAGTTCAACCATGCACAATGATTCCATTTCATCTGATCTGATGCTTTGCACTTCACTTTCTGGGAGCATTGGCTCCAGGGATGAAGCTGGGGGCTTAGACAGTCAGAAGGCCCAGCTCGTCTCCAGTATTGACTAGGGATTGCCCCAAACAATTGACTCAGTTAAGTAAGAAGGATAGTATTCAAAGTCACTCTCACTTTCTTCTGATATGGACTGACAGTCATGCTCAACTGGGACTTGTGCAGGGAACACTTTAACTCTGCTTCTGTAGGTGCAGACTTCCTTGATCTATTCTTAGCAGCAGCTCTAGTCACTGGTCCAGAGGGGGCATATTCTAGGGGCTCAGACTCAATCAGGATTTGTCCAATGGGCAGTAAATGATTTCTATGCATTGTTTTACATCTTTTGAATTGTTCTCAGGCCTTACTTTGTACACTGGCAGATCATCTAGTTTTCCCACCTACAATGTGAGGGAGATGGTGCCATCTGTCAGCAATCTTGTGCTTGCCATGCAGTCCCAGATTTCTTAGCAATACCCGATCTCCCTCCTGGAGTTCCTGTGCTTTCACCTTTTATCATACCTTTCTTTGTTGGCCAGATTTCTTTTGGCAGCCATGGTTTGAGCCAGTTGGTACGATGAGTTAGCTGGGCCTTTAACTTTGCACATACTGTAAATAGTTGTCAGCTTGAACCCCATCAGGAGAGACCCCAAAACACATCTACGGTAGTCGAGCTTCTCTTCCAAACATCAGGCAGTAGGGGAGAACCCAGTGGCATCACTTTTGGTGCAGTTATAAGCATGTACCAGGGTGCTAATTTGTTGGCTCCATCTAGTCTTGTCCTTTGGGTGCAGGGTGCCTAGCATATCTAGCAAAGTGGGTTGAAACGTTCAGGCTGTGGGTCCCCCTGGGGGTGGTAAGGAGTGGTTCTGGACTTTCTCACTCCCACAGAGAAAGCATCTCTTTGATCAGACGACTCTCAAAGTCTCTCCCTTGATCAGAATGGATTCTTTGTGGAGCCCCATAGTGAACAAAAGTTTTCTACAAGTACTTTGGCTACAGTGGATGCTTTCTGGTCTTTGGTGGGGAAAGCTTGGGCATATCTCGTGAAATGGTCAGTGACCACCAGCACATTACTGATATTTCTTTGATCTGACTCAAACTCAGAAAATCAATACAGACCAGCTCCATGGGTGCACTGGTGGTTATGTTAACAAGGGGCAGCCCTCTGGGGCAAAGCTTCCTCTGTAAGCAGCGACTACAAGTTCGAATGTGTTGTTCCACATCAGCCCCCATCTTTGGCCAATAGAATCTGGATCTCACCAAGTCAAGTGTTCTGTCTATACCAAGGTGCCCCATGTGGTTGTGCAAGGACCTCAATACTGAGTCTCGAAAGGCAGTGGGCAGCACCAGTTGTTGTTTGTCTACTTGTCCCCGTCTGTCTACTGTTTCTCTGTATAACAGTTTATTGATCAGTTTCAACTGAGGACCTTCTTTGTATAACAGTGCAGTTCTCAAATCAGTGGAGCGTAATTTGGACACATCTTTTCCTGCATAGAGGGCTTCTAAAGCTGATTTGATCATAGGATCGTGAGATTAGGCCCACGAATACTGTCATTGTCCAGCTGGGCAGTGCACCAATGTCTATTGCAGAAAAGTGGCAATAAGCAGCAGGTATGCAATTCTCAGAGGGTCCCAAGCAATCCACCATGCAGTCCATCATGCCTGCGGACATTTGTTCCTCCTGTCAAACTTCCGCAGAGTGCCCGAATGTCAGGTTCTGCCAATCAGACCCAATCATTCTGGGGAACAGGCCTCCTGGAAGAGCATCAGTATCTATGTGGTTCAGACCTGCTCGTATTCGAGAGCATAGTCGTATGTAGATAATGCAGAAAGCCACCTATGGCCAGTGGCATCCAACTTAGCTGAGGTCTGCACATAGGTTAAAGGATTATTGTCAGTTTTACTAGTATTTTAGCCCCATACAAGTACTCATGGAATTGGTCAACAATAGCCACTTCAAAGCTAGAAACTCTAACTTATGTACAGGATAGTTCTTTTCGGATGGGGTCAGACTTCTACTGGCAAAGGCCACTGGTCTCAGGCCATTCTCGTGCTCTTGGTACAACACAGCCCCCAACCCTTGCAAGCTAGCATCAGTGTGCAGGACATAAGGTTTTCTTGGATCGGCATGGCCAGCACTGGAGCATGGGTAAGTTGATAAATGATCTCATGAAAAGCAGTCTCACAATCAGGAGTCCAGCGGGCCCCAAATACTTCACTCGGACGAAAATACACTCTTTCAGTCTTGAGGACGCTGACTTTGGTATTTTTGTGGGTTGGGGATACCCTTGAGTAAGGTTAAGTAAAGGCGGATCACTCTTGAATAGTCCTTGATGAAACGCCGATAATAACCACAGAATCCCAGGAATCTTTGCAGTTCTTTTAGATTTTTGGCTGTGGCCAGGTGGTCAAGGCCTCAACTTTACTTGGTCGGTCTCTATTCCTCGGTGGATACTATGTGTCCCACATACTTTACTGATGTTTGAAAGAATTGACACTTATCAATGGACAGTTTAAGGCCAAAGTCCTCCAGTCGGTCCAATACCTTAAACAATCTGCTCTCATGTTCCTCCAGTGAACTGCCAAACACAATAACATCATCTAGGTATACCAGGCATTCTATAAGTTCATGTCCCCACTGCACGCTCCATCAATCGTTGAAAAGTGGCTGGGGCACCTGAAATCCTTGAGGCATCCTCATGAATTCATAAGATAGCCAAGCGACATAAAGGCTGTCTTCTCACGGTCCTCTGGGGCCATCGGGATCTGGTAGTACCCACACGGAGATCCAGCACAGAGAACCACTTGCTCCCGCTTAGGCAGTCCAAAGCATCCTGAATGCGGGGCATTGTGTACTGATCAGGGATAGTCCACGGTTTAAGGTGCAATAATCCACATACATCCTTACTGTTCCATTCTTTTCCTCACTACCACAATGGGGGAAGCATAAGGGCTTCTGGATTCTTGTATTACACCAGCAGCTAACATCTCTTGCAGATGCCGGCTCACATCATCTATGTCAGCAGGTGCCAGGCGTCGAGACCTCTCCACGAAATAGGTCTTCGTCATGCAGCTGGATATTGTGCTCAGCTCCTTGCACGCATCCTACGTCCCATTCCTTTAAAGAAAACACCTGATCTCTCTGGGCAAGCTTCTCACTGATCCTCACTTTCCATTCAGCTGGCAGCGGGGTGCGAAATCAAACAAGTCAGGCGTTACTCTGTCATTCTTCCTTGAACTCTTGCTGCTGGGTAGCACTGCAGTGTCTGCACAATGCACATTAGCCAGGATGCAACCTCTATTTACTCAATGTCTCTTTCAGACACATTATGAACTTGGACCATTACCCTTCTGGCATAAGCATGGGCTCTAGCGGGCAAAATACTAGGCTTGACCAGCAGTCCCTCTGGCAATTTTCCATCGCCTGGTGCATCCAACATTAATATTTTATTCTAACATCCTTTCTGATACGGACCTCTCCCTGTAAGGTACACTGGGCATTTGGCGCCAGGATCAGAGACTCAGGATCCTTCTTCCATACAATTCCGACCGGTTCCTCTGGTTCTATTTTTTCAGCATCTCTCTGTGCCTCATAGGCCTTCTTAATTAAAGCCGGAACTCTTAAAGCTCTACTAGTCTTTGACTCCTGTTTTCATAACACAACTGTGCCAGCCTTCAACATATGAGCATTTGTTCCAATCAACAAAGGGACACCATCATACAGTCCAGTGGGGGACACACTAAGGCTAGGGTCTCTACTTGTTCGCCACTCCAGCCACGGAGGTGGGGAAAGACAGCCAAATTCGGATATACCCGAATAGGGTAGGCCTTCACTTAACCCCCATACATGCAATCCTTCTAATGGTTGTAACGGTACGCCTGACAAATGCTTCTGATACCAATCTTGGAACATAATTGTCACTTGGGAGCCACTGTCTAATACAGCTGTTGTAGACACTCCATTCACCTTTACAGTGGTCTCCATGGAGGGACCCACTATTCTGGACCAGTCTGGAGAGGCGGTGTGGGGGCCTGGGCAACTGACCTTACCACAAAAGGACGTGAATTAGCATTTTTGGTGCCCTCACTGGGATCATGTCGTGCACCTCTTAACCACTGATTTGTTCTCCGAAGCTCTCCTTGTAGCCTATATGCAACTTTGTCAGTGTCTTTTGGGGACCGGCATTCCCTTTTCATGTGCCCATCCTTCCCACAATTATAGCAAAACATACTTTCTGGAGTTTGAGCTGGCCGAGGCGCCACACTGGGAGCCAGGGCGGGGGTATTACTAACTGGAAACCTTGGTGCCATCTCTGTCTGCGGCGTGATAAGCATTTGGAGACATCTCGTCAGTTTCTCCACTTCCATGGTCAAGGAATTGAGTTTGGAGCTGTTATCAGCAGGAGATACATGGGTGGGTACCCCCACCCCCATAGCAGATGCAGTCGGATATAGGTCAGGGCCCGTACTTGCAGGCGTGGCCTTCATAAAGGGACTGTTTTTGAATTCCCGGATCTCTCTCAATAGTTCACCTCATTGTGGCATATCTTTTTCCTTGTCAGAGCACTCATTGACTGCCAACCTCTGCCCCTGAACTTCACTTGATGGGCCACCCTCAGTCACTCGGGTCATAGCCGCAGCTATTGGTGTAGGTCCCTCCCGAGGTCGCCTTTTCTCAACTCCTCGAATTTCTCTCATTAACTCATCATAGGAGGTGGGGATTCCAGTCGATTTGCCGGAGTAACTGAAGCAACAGCAGTTCTGAGAAGGGGCAGACTTAAGGATCCTGTCCAGCCTGGTTCGGTCCAGTTCAATCGCTGGCAAACTACCCTTTCTGAGGCATTCTTGCAACAATTTTCCAGCCGAGATACATACACAGACAACAACTCCCCTTGGTACTGTTGTGCATTCCTTACTCTCCACCATAGATCCTCATCAGAATCTGGGCTCCCATACACATTCTCCAAGGCCTCAAGATAGGTCTGTGCAGTCACTTCAGGGTTACTGGCCCATTTAGCACGGATGGTAGCCAGGGCAGGACCTCGGAGGCTCTCACTAACCCTCTTTCGCTTTTCTGCTTCTGAGCATTGCCATTCTAGCACTTGGGGGCAACATAGTCTATCCAGGTCTCCCAGTCATCCTCCCTTGGGGGTGGGGAGGTGCCGAGAAGATCCTCAACCTTCGGTAAGAGTCGTGACTAATGGCAGGTGCAGAAATAGGAGTCTGCATTGGTTCAGCCACCATTACGGGTACTGGAGCGGAGAGGGTGTTGGGGAGGAACACCCCAGGTGGCAAGAATAGTTTCTTCAAGTCCTCCACAGTTTTCCCTTCCCCAGCAACCATTTAGCAAATTTCTCCTCAAAAGTTTCAGATAGTGGTGGGGCTCATTCCCCCGGTCTTTACTGTCCTTAGTTATCACTCTCCAAGCAGTGAGGCTCCTCTGGGGTAATGGTCTGTGGCACTTTGGAGCTATCTATGGGATCCTTAAACTCTACTAGGGCCAGGAAAGTGTGGGTGAGCAGATTAGCATGCCGACCCACCACCACAGGGTTTTGTAAACCTTCCACCTTGGAAAGTACTCTGCACAGTGTCCGTGATGATACCCAGGGGATGTCCAGGATAAGCATAGCATTTTGGGGTCGATCTCCTCCCCAGTACACCACTCCACCAGCCGGTGCACAGCCACTTCTGTCGGGTACCCATTTTTTCTTAACAGTGGTTCGTAAATATGGCCACTAGAGGACACACAATCCCAGCGGTGAGCCTCCAAGATGTAACCCCTAGATGGCGCTATCCCAGGGCTACTACCCCTGCCTGATTTGCCACTAACAGGTTGAGGGGCCTGGATCCAATGATGGTGCCTCCACCCAGAGGTCAGGGTTTGCAATAGTTAAACTAACTTGGTCACAGCCCTCTGGGACACTGCAACCCCTTTCTTCCCACTAGTGGCCCACAATGTATCAGAATTACCTTCACAGTATACACTTACCCCCAGGACTGGTTCCGGCACTGGGACCTCCTGTGAAATAAGATACAGTGCAACAATCACAGTACAGTACTTTAACATAGACAAATACCTCAGGCAGTATAACTTTGCTGAAACAAGCAGCTCTGATTTATTTAGGGGGATATAACAAGGACAGGGGGAAATCAGGTTAATTAGCTTATCACTCTAATCATCTACCTATGGCTCTGTGCACAGGCCTATCCCTATCAATTACTGTCCCTGGGTACCCAAGCCCTAGTGGCTAGTCCAAACTGTGGCAGCTGGTAGGGGCCCTTTCACACAGAGAAAAAGAAAATTAAACAGTCAGCAGTACAGTACTCCATTTGGATTTAATGTGGCAATTCAACAAGGAGCGACCCTGAATTAGTACTCACGACCTCCAAATAAGATAGGGTCCTTCAATATCAGCAGGGCTACTCTTGAGCTCCAAGAGACTCTTCACATATTTATATGGTAAAAAAAGGAAGTACTATACCAGGCAGGCTGCTTCTCTATCCCGATCGCAATTACTGCACAATACCCGGGAGAACACACAGCAGATTCAGTTCCTGACAGACCGAGTGCAATTCAACAATTTCTCCAGTCTTCTACAGGGTGAGCCTGGTTTCTACTCTTCAGAGATCCTTTGATTCTTTTCACAGGGCAGATTCAGTCCTAACAAGCAGTTACACAAGCTGCAGACCGGAACTCTGGGCCTTACACGCTTTTGACTGAAACTGTGCACTGAAGGAGCACAGGGTTTCTTTCCCTTCACTACCAGATCTAAACTGAAACTCCAACAGACAAAACCGGCACTTCTTTGAGTTCCTCCCAGTTCTTGACTGGATTGGCTGTCACTCACAATAGACTGCTGCTGTTGGTCCAAAAAGGCGCCGAAATCTAAACTACATCTCCCAGAGTCACTGTCTAATACAATCCTCTTGTGGCTGGCTCAGATTATGAGTCCAAGTTCTGATTCGTCCAAGGCACCATTTTAGAGCTAGCTTACCCCACACTGATTGGTCCAGTTCAGCAGTTCAAAACCAGAATGGGGAACCAGGCAGACACAGCTCTGACTGCAAAGAAAGCAGGTTAGACAAACTGTAATTTCATTATTACTGTAAATGATTTCTAGCAAACAGTTACATCTTTCAGATAGGTTCCCTTTGCACTCCTAGTGACTGCAAAAATGGAGTGAATTGGCAGCAGTTCGAGTGGTACTCAAACAGAGAAGCACACAGTCCCCCCATACAAACTAATTATGTCTGCAAGCAGACAGCTCTTAAAGAGACAGTACCAGAGGCTCTAAAAACACTCACTGATAAATGGCTTAAACGCCAAACACCATTCAGGCTTGGAGCATTCAAGCAAGCTCCTGGAAGTCTTTTGGGAACCCCCATTTGCAGGGGGGTTACACACATCCATTATAGAGGCATAGTAGAACCTTGACTGTTGTGAAACTTCTCAAAAGACATTTTAATAAGATGTCAGAGCTAACTTTTAAAAAGAAAGTTAGTTACTACTAGTATTTTAATTAGAAATAGAAAGTTTGTGATTCCCTTAAAAAACATTGAGATGGACTTTAGCGACTTCCGAGTACATGCATAAGACATGGTATGTGTGCTTGGTAAGAAACAAGCAAAAGGCAACAATCAGCACAAAAGATATATTAAATCCTACATGAACAAAATGTTTAATGTTGAGTCACATGAAAAACACGCAAGAACATGAAAAAAAAAGCCCAGTCTGTGGTACTTGAAAATGGAGGGGAAAGGCACTACCTTTAAATGATCCAGCCTAACCCAATGAGCCTGAAGGACCCTCAAGACCTGAGAAATAAAAGATATTGCTTTGTAAGATGGACAGTAATGCACCACTTTCTGGGTCTTTCTGAGAGTTTACAAAATCTCTGTGTAAGCCAGTTTTGTGGGGTGGTGGGTCCCTGACTGAATCATTGAAATGAGTCATATGGTCCTCTGCCTCATCATCTCTTTCACCCCCCAGCTGCCTTTAACTTTGTTCTCATGTTTGGATGACATCAGAATAAGTGCATCGTTATAGTTGATGTGCTCACATTGTGAACATTTCTACCTCTGCTGACAACTTTTTTACATAGTATACACACACACACATATGCACACACATGCAGCATATCATACCTGTGCTGCAAGATTTACACTGGCTACCAGTTAGGTGGCACTCAACCGTTAATATTTCTCTGTTAATATTCTAGACCTTGCATGGTTTGCATTCTAGCTATCTAAGAGATCTCCTGATATAGTATACTACTGGTTGCTCAGTCTGCTCCACTAAAGCAATGTTGCTGCCAATCTGGAGATCCTGGTTAAAGCAGTCCTTAGACAGGGCTTTCTCAGTGGTGGAGCCATCTATCTGGAATGCCTAACTGTCAAATTTTAGGAGATTCCCTTTAGTGGACACAGTCAAGAATGGGTTAAAATGTTATTTATTTGCACATGCATTTGGCACTATTTAGCTTTTTTTTACTGATTTATTGACAGCCTAATTTATTTATATCCTATAGATGTGCTTATTTCATGCTGTTTGACTTTCTGTATTAATTGAGTTTTTCAGTTTGATTTTACATGTGAAGTGCTCTGAGCCACTGGGCTTGGGCACTACAAAAGAAAATTGCCTTGCCTTGCCCTATGGCATGACACAAATTATTTTGGTGAAGATGAAAAACATTGCACACCACAGATCTAGGCCTCTTAGTTTTTGTGCCGGGCATGTTCAAGCTCAGTCTCCTCTGGATTCGGATTGGTCTCAAACTGGGCTTGGAAATTATATAGAGAATAATGCATATGTAGGTGTGTGATATGCAGCTTTTTTACACACTCAAGGTGTGTGATGACATATAAACCTCAAGAGCAAAGCTCGAGAGGTTTATATATTGTCACATACCAAGGGTACATACAAAAACTGCACATCACACACCTTCGTATGTGTTATTTTTTATAATAACTGGTGCTAAGTAAACAAAGCTCAGAGTCTTTCATGGGTAAGTGTGATCTACACAATGCAGCATGAGACCATAAAAGCCATATCAACTCGTGAGTCACATCAACTTATGGGTTGATACAACCATTTACAGGTTTCAAAAATAGGTTGATATTGGGGGTGGTAACCTGTGAAATAAGCGAATAAAAAACAGCAACTGCATCAACAGCACTGGCAAAAACACGAATCACAAAATAAGCGACATTAATAATAGCTAACAAGCAGAAATAGTGCTACCGCTTAGTATTCTTATAACGATAAAAGCGAATGTAATAGCGATAATGACAACGCAGCATCAGAACAAGACATGCAAGACTGGAGAAAGATAGAGCATGCTCTTTAAATACTGCTAACTGCTGATGCTGCTTTAGGAGGCAGTATAGTGTAGTGGTCTAAGGCTCTGAGCTACAAATCTGGTGATATCTAGCAGACCAGACCTGGGTTTGAATCCCACAGCTTCCACTTGCATACTGTGTGACCCTGATCAAGTCACTTAACCTCCTTGTGCTCCCAGGTCGCTCCTGTAAAAAAGCTTTCAGCTTAGTGTGCTATACCTGGTTAAACAACTAAATAAAAATGAACCTCAGGCACAACAACAACATGTCAAAACAGTGATATCTAGAGTTTTAAAAAAAAAAAAAGTCTCAATGACTTGGTTTACTTTATTGATTCCTCCACCGATAGTGGCAGACAATGAGTCTTACAGTTTTGTACTGGCTCCTGAAACCATTTGTTCCAGCTTCATCTCAGTAAGCCGTTGTTCTTCTTTCAGGCGCAGAATAAATCTCCAAATAGTTGGGTGACAAGCACTTAGACGGCTATTAAACTCCTGATGCCACCCCTCCACAGCATTATTTGTCTCTCACCGTCTGTCACCATTAAATGCAGTCTAATATAGTGGTATCCATTTAAAATGTATGTCATTGCATTTTGGGTAACAGGAAATACCAGGTCATTGGAGAAAAAGTAAACAGAGTGTGGGTTATACCTGCTGGCGTTATTAGGATCCTCCAACCCTATGAAGGACTGGGTTATGTTAGGCATGCCATGTGCTTTTATTGCAGCCGTCCAAATAGGTAAGCGCCATTATTTAGTGACACAATTCTGCAGCTAACCATTATGCCATCGTTATATTGATTTTTCATGATTTATAATTTGCGATTATCACATGGGACCATTGGGGGTCACCAGTTATTATTCAGACTATATGATTCACTGTCACTAACTGTATTTTATCATTCAGACTATATGATTCACTGTCACTAACTGTATTTTATCATTCAGACTATATGATTCACTGTCACTAACTGTATTTTAATTTTCAGTCACAATAGTGGAGCTTTTCTCAGTCTCAGGGCATCCTGATTATCTTTCTTATGTTCACTTCTATCAGTATCACTACCAGTAGTGCCTGTGAATTCTTCATGGACATTAAAACTTTTTTAATATGAGTGGCCATTCATTCAATCCCACTGCAAGTGATACTGTTCCTGCAGCTTCTTTAATACAATAAGTACCTTTCATTTTCTTAGGGCCTAGTGCCACAGATTCTGCTTGTCCTGCACAGGCTTTTTTAAATGTGTGAGTTGTGTTGGTAGATTGTGTAATCTGTCATTGTTGGAACAGCTGAGTGCTTGTGACTGTAAAGGATTCTGCTGCGGAGTTTAAACAACAAAGCACAGCATTTAATGGAAGATAAGGACCACTTGGCCCACCCAGTCTGCCCATTTTCCCTGCCTGTACTGTTCCAATAGACACCACTTGGTCTCTGGTTCTCTCTTTGAAGGTGGTGCATTTTGCACTTGGAGCAAACCTTTGTTCACATCAGATATATTTGCTGAAGCAGAGCATCTGCTTGTTGAAGGTGTAGCTGTGACATTACATAGAAACATAGAACATAGAAACATAGAATTTGACGGCAGATAAGGACCGCTTGGCCCACCCAGTCTGCCCATTTCCCTGCCTACTGGATAAGCTGCAGATCCTAGTTAACCAGCAGCCTACTTTTTCCTACCCCCATCCCCTAGAATTGCCTTATGACTGTCCCATGCATGCTTGAATTTGTTAGAAGGTCATCCCCATGTGCCCTGCATTCTTTTTCCTGTTTACCCTGATCCGTGGTAGGTTTTGTAAGGTTTCACTTGTTTCCTTAAATATAATATAAAATAGAAATCTTCCTGCCGGCACACGGATTGTGGCTTACAGTGTAGGACACTTTCATTTGTGTTTCTGCTTTGCTGGTTTTAATTAAATATTTTAATATTAAAAAAAAAAGACAAAAGGTTTCCTATCAGTGGAGTTGAGCCTGTTGACCCAGACCAGGGCAATCATACTTGCATTTCTTTCTTACAAATCAGACCTTTGACATATCATATAATAAAAGAGTTTTCTGTGATGCAGGCTCCTGCCACTGGACTGGATATCAGAGCCTACCACCCACACTAGGGAACTCGTAATAGCTGTGTAGTGTTTGCATTAATTAAATATAAATAAAATAAAAAAAGAAGGCTTCATTGTGGGGTACTCTTGTGGCTTTCTTATTTAAAGCCAATAAAAAAATTAATACTCATAAAATAAGTACTTGTCAATGCTGAATATTGTCTTGCTGGTGTTGGCATTCGTAGTGCAGGAGTTAGAGAGATGCATAATAGGAACTGCAGTGAAATATTGAACCAACATCAACCCCACCCCACCCTACAGAGACTGACAGGCATTGGGGTGTGCTTTGGGTAGTCAGCCATAACGGTCACGCCATTTCACCCCACCCTACCCTGCAGACACCAACAAGTGTTGAGGTGGGCTTTGGGGTGTTCAGGCTTTACACTCACCCCATTCCATAAGGAAATATGCTGAAATGCACAGTATAGGAGCATGGGGTGAACTTTGGGGCCAAAGAGTCCAAGGCACACCTCGATGCCTGTTACTCGGTTCAGGGTGGGGGTGGGGTGGAATGGTGTCCCAAACATTGATTTCACACAGTGACCATGCCATTGTGTGTCACATGTGCCAAAACACATTTTGGGCCAGATGTGGAAAATGACGGCTGTACTGCTCTTAAGGAGATGTGGAAAAATGGCCATATTGAAAATCTGGAGAGAAAATATTAAAAATTCTTGGAAGTTACAAGCATGCGTAGGAACTGTGCAATGCACATTTGTAACACAGTCATTTTGAGGAATTTTTCCACCAAATTTTCAACATAGGCTTTTTGGGAGCCTACGTCATGAACTGTGACACTGTCATTCCATTAATCAGTTCTGAGAGGCGATTTTGCGCAGTGACCACGAAATCACCTTTTGGGACCGAATAAAAAAATGACAGTGACTGAGTTTATGAGATGGGGTCCCAAGAACCCCATGTTGAAAATTTGGTGCCAAAATTAGCAAAAATGGATATGATAGCCACCTAAGTTGAAAAAAAAACATTTATGCCATTATACAGCTTTCCAGCATTACTTCAGTTCGCGGTCAGCTTTGAAGAGAGCAAACGTGTTCCTGGTCCACCAAAGATCATCGCGCTGGGCTCCGGAGGTGAGTATGGGGTGAGAGGTGTGTGGGGAGGTGGGGTGTGTAGAGGGTGTGTGCAGGTTGGGGGAAGGGAGCACCGCAGACAATGATGGACCGTTTTCTAGTTTTCAGGGTAAAAAATAAATAAAACATTGTGGGAAGGTTTCCTTTCTTTACACGTAGATTTGGCACACTGGGGTGGGCTTCCAGCATGCCACCTGTATGTTTTAGGATAGGAGACTGGAGCTGAGGGGGATTGGGCACCCCCTCAGCAAATAAAAAAGGGTCTGTGTTTTTGGGGGAGGGAGAGACATGATGCCAAGGGGGATTGGGCACCCCCCTCAGCATACAAACTGGAATATGGGGGCCATTATGGATTGGGCTCCCCATCAGCAAATGATCTGAAGAGGGGGCATGCCGACAGGGGGATTGGGCACCCCCCGACATTGGCTTGTTAGGGAGTTTGAGAGGTGGACAGCAACAGTCACCGCCATTTTTCATTGAAATGTTACACCAGGGAAGGCATGCCCTGCACTGAGGGGGTCAGTCCCTCATTGCAGCGGTGAATACATTTTAAGTTGGTGGTATGTTTTTTAACTGCTGTCATAGGCAGCATGCAATCTAATTTGTGCCACAGAGCCCAGCCCGAAAAGGCAGTGGTGCCACTGGCCACAACATGACCGCATCTCCAAAATTCACATATTTCGTTACTGGGTAATATGTTGCTTAAAGTGCACAAGACAACGTAAAAACAGGCATCCTTTGATCACTACTACTTGAATCTACAGCCCAGATCAAGGTATGCCACTTTCACTCCTGATTTTATACTGCCCCGTGACAGACTTTTTTTTTTTAATTTCAGTTACTAGAGCTAAAATTAAACTAAAAAAAAAATCTCACTCTAAAGAAGACACTGGCACTGATGTGTGTGGCTGGCTGTGAAGTGGACTGTGTGGGTCTGCTCAGTCAGCAGCATCACTTTCAACCATTAGCATTCACCTCCTTTTCATCCCTTCCCTTTCACAGTCCCACACCCAGTCCACATAGATAGTTCATGCATATTTTCCTATAACAGTCCACATGCCTTTTTTTTTCTCTTTCAGCTGTATCTTTTTTCTTTCTTTTCTGTTTTTAATATTTTATATTCTCTTCTATATTCTTTCAGTTTCTTAATTTCATTTTCTGAGCTTTCTTTTTTCAAATGACTCAGGTGGAAGATTTCCCCAACCTTTTTTTTTTCTCCTATCTGTTCTTCACACTGCAGTGCATTTCGTTTTTCAGTTTAATTTCTTTTTGATAATAGCAGTAGTTCTTTTTTCCTTCAAAGGGTAAGGTTTTGTATAATTTATCAAAGGGTAAGGTTTTGTATAATTTATTGTTTATTCTCTTCTTCCTCCTACATTCACACCAGCATAGAGCAATAGAGCACATGATTAATCCATCTGATTCCAACTGTGATTACTCCCCCCATTTTCTTTCCCTTCTCTGAGGCTGGCATTTGCATTGTTTTGCAGTAGTTACATTTTCTTTTTAAAGATAATGGTTTTACATATAGTTTTTAAATTTCATTATTGTCCTCCCCCAATCTTTGCTCCATCATGGAGCACATGTCTGCCCCCCACCCACTATTTTTCTCTCCTCAGCTCTTTGACTTGCTGCAGCGCTCCTTAAAGGTTATTTTGTAATAGTATTAACGTTTAGTATTTGCTTTGGTAAGATTTGTTCTTCTTTTAATTTTTTTCTTCTCCCTTCCCAAACTTCTCTGGAGCTATGGAGCAAACATCTGCCTGGATCATCACCACCACATGCCAAGTGCTGCTTCTGTGTAGAAAGCTTTTGGAAATACTGAAGAAACAGCACTACTCACAGTTCTTCTTCTCATATAAGCCCAACCATATGAGTCAACTAGGTGAAAATACCTCAGTAAACAAATTATTTTGGTATTTCTGTCTTGTCCAGCTTTCTGACTCCAAGGGTCTCCCTCAGGGGGCACCCCGGGAATACAGACCAAAGGGTTTACTGAGGAAATTCCATCCAAACTGAACAATTTGAGCCAGATGCAGTTTGGACTTGGAGCAGGGGAAGCCTCACAATGTTTGGGGGGACTCATATCAGTTCAGATCTCAACTGTTCACCCCTAGACAATGCCTCCCTTGTAGCAAATCACAGACTCTGTAATTAAGCACACCACATTTTTTCTAGTGCCCACCACAAATCAAGTACTTTAAATTAAAATAAAACAAAAAAGAAGGCCTCTTATTTTGTGATACAGCCCTTCATATTGTGGCTGAGCTACGGCCCTTCACCTTGGACACAGCATGCACTTGGTCATGTTTTCAGAAGCATTTAAAAGCCAGCCTTTCTTCTCTTTGGGCAAAGCTTCTGGGCAGTGAGGGTCCCTTGGTTGAAGTAAGGGGAGTACTCCACCCTGCACCATAGAAGGTGATTCTAGCAAAGCTGGGCACTCCAAGAACAAATTGAGTGATGGCCAATTGGGACGTTAACCATGTCCCTTGCTGGTAAAACAGCTAATCAATGGGCCAGCTCAGAAGCAGGAAGGGGCCACCGGAGATTTAAACCCTCTGGCAAGCAGAGTGGCCAAAAAGCCTTTGGGAAGAGCAGTGAGTGTCCTTTGGTTGAAGTAAAGGGACCCCTCCCTCCTGCTCTGTAGCAGCCAATTCCAGAGGAGCTAGGCATTCCAAGAGTAGATCAAGTGTTGGCCAATCAGGACACTAGCTATATCCCCTGCCGCTGAAACAGACAATCCAGAAACCACCTCAGTTTACTGGTGCACTTCTTGTTGTTATAAAAAGAAGAAGCCACCAAGCAGCACTCCGCTTGAAGGATGAACACAACAAAGATAGCACAGCAGAGTCTGTCCACCAGAGTCAGCAAGTAGCTGGAAACTCTGCACCTCAGTAGAGAGTAAGCAGACCAGAAAAGGAGTGAAATAGGTGTCCAATGTCAGCAGGCAGCCAAGGAGGAAGCAGGGAAGAAGGAGGTCTATCTGACAATGAAGGTAAGAGTCCTGTTTGACTCCATGGGAGTGAAGTTAGAAGAAGTCTAAAAGTTGGGTATAGGTGTAATGCCGTATCTAGGAAAGGGGTGCAGTAGGGTGTAAAGAAGTACAAAGGGGTTCACTCCCATTTGCAGGACATACACTTTGTGGGTGCATGGTAAGTCAGGGGTAGTATAAAATTGAGGACAGGTGAAAGACTATATAGGGTAGGGATACAAGTAGATTTAAAAAAGGGCAAGGGGATACATGAGCTAGAAGCAAGACTAGAGGAGGTACAAGTGCTGGTAAAGCAGAAGGGGAGAAAGGAAGGAACACTAATACAACAGGGTACAAAATTACACATACCCCCATAGTGCAAAGCATCATGGTATATATATATGCAAATCACCCCAGAATATTATGCTGGTTCAACAGGCTACTACTAGCTGAGCAGGGTAATAGGGTAAACACTTAGCAGGAGAAAAGGGACAAGTAGTTCCAGGCATACCTCTCGACTGTCCCTGATTTTCAGGGACATCCCTGATTTTACCTCAAAATTTTAATCTGTCCCTCCTAAAATTTGTGTTTCCATGACTAAACAGTGGGGTTTGTAAGCACAAATTAATGTAAAACATTAAAGTTACAGACTTGCAGCAATCTAGAAATTGCATTTTACAGTAAGCCCTTTATTCTACCAGCTTCCTGTGTGGATATCACTAATTTTTAAAATGTGTCCCTGATTTTGTTCCTTTGTCCCTGAATTTTTCAAGCCTTGTCCCTGACTTATGAGGGAGGAGGTTGAAAGGTATGGTTCCAGGGGAGACAGAGTAAGAAATTATTGTGGGAGTGGTGTCATGCAGTTGCTGGGGGGGGCAGTCAACAGGGAGACCTTTTAGAGACTGTGGTGCTGCCCCATCTGCTAGCACCTCTCTGAGCTAAGGGAGGAGGTTGCTAGATTCCATGCTGAATTGGCTAGGATTCCAGGGAGCTTTCTTCTCCACCCAGGGACCACCAAGTCTGCCACCCCTTCCACAAAGGATGCTAAGGAGGAGGAGAAGCTGGACTACAGTGGGTTCAGGAAGGATGAGGGTGGTAGGTCAGATGCACATTCCCCAAATAGTACCACTACACAACTCCTATGTCACTGTGGTAGAGTAGAACTGTCCCAAGGAGGCACTTGCAGTAGTGACCAGAGAGGTTGTGGGGGTCCTCCATAGTGGAGAACCCAAGGAGGGTGGATGAGGACCCCAGAGAAGGAGGAAGCAACTCCTGGTGAGGGACTCCATTGTGAGAGTGATAGATTTGGGGACAGAACGGGAGGGGGAAGGGGAGAGGGAGGTTAAGTGCCTACCCAGCACCATTACTTAGAGGGATGGGAAGCATATCCTGAGGATCACTAGGGCAGCAGGATGGGAGGGAGTGCTGGATGTCATTGTCCACCTAGGGACTAATGACCTGGCTAGGGCTGTGGCTAAAATAGTGCAGGAGGAGTTTAAGGAGTTGAGGAGGGGTCTTAGGCAGGTAGCACGCTCACTAACTGTTTCTAAGTTACTGCCTGTCTATGATGAGGGGAGGATAGGGTGCTCTGTACCAGGAGCTTCAACACATGGTTGAAGAAATGGTACAGAGAGGAGGGGTTTGGCAACATTGGGGACTGCTGTCCCACGTGGCAGGGTAAGGACCTATACAGGGGAGGTGGCCTGCATTCATCCAGGAGGGAACCACAGTCCTCAGTGAATGATTTAAATGTTACATTCATGAGCATTTCAACTAGCCAAGAGGTGACAGAAAGAAGCAGGGAGACATAAACTGTTGTTCCCCACAAGCTGAAGTAGTCAGTAGGGAGAACCTTAAGGGAGAGAAAACCTCAAAGGGTACCCAGCAATGAAAAAAAACAAAATCGTAGACATGAAGAGAGATGGGAATGAGAGCAGAGGAGAGAAGGAGAGAACACACAAGCAAAAGTGTGGTGGGGGGTGACAAGCAAGGTGGTAGCAGAATCGTGAAGGCCATGTGTGCAAATGCTCAAAGTCTGGGAAATAAAATCCCAGACCTAGAGGCCATTATGCTGGAGGAAGACCTGGACGTTGTTGCCATTACCAAGTCATGATGCAATGAGAACCATGACTGGGATACAGCCATACCAGGCAATACTCTGTTCCGGAAGGACAGGGTGGGGAGGAGTGGCCATCTATGTGAGAAATAGTGTAAACCCAACAGAGATGCAGGGAATACAGGGAGGGGAAGAGGTCCTGTGGGTCACCATGGAAAAGGGGAATGTAGTTGCCATTCACACTAGCATGATCTACAGACCTCCAGCATGGGGTGGGGAGGGAGGGAGGAGTTGGATAAGATTCTAGTGGAAACCATCCAAAAGATGGCAAATAAGGGGGAGGTGCTGCTGGTGGGGGACTTCAATCTGCTGGATATAGACTGGAGCATCCCAGCTGCAGCTTCACCTAGGAGCAGGGACATTCTGCACTACCTGCTGGGAGGATTCCTCATACAACTAGTAAAAGAGCCCACTCATGTTAGGGTAGTACTGGACACTGTACTCATCAATGGGGAAAGTGTTGCAGGCATCACAGTGGGTGCCCACTCAGGAGCCAGTGATCACTGTATGGTGTGGTTTAATATAAGTACTGTGGCAGAATCAAACTGCACAAAGGCAAGGGTCCTGGACTTCAGGAGGGCTGATTTTAAAAAGATGGGAGAGTACCTGAAGGATGACCTGGTTGGGGGGGGGGAACATGGGTGGAGTGGAGGAACAGTGGGCAAAACTCAAAGTTGTGGATAATGAACCTTTGTGTCAGGCAAGTAAGCAAATGCAAGTGGAAAAAAAGAACACTATGGTTCTTAAAGAGGTGGCTGGGAAGGTAAGGGGTTAAAAATTAGCATTCAGGAGGTATAAGGAAACATAGAGGAGGGAAGAGGACAGGGAGGTGTATCATGATAAATAGAAGCAGGCATGGAAAGTTATTAGGAGTACAAATGCACAAATGGAGAAGAAAATAGCCCAGGTCATAAAAAAAGGGGGACAAGACATTTTTCAAGTATAGAAGCAAAAAAAGAAAGACCAGGGGAGGAGGGAGTGTGTGGAGGGAGACCAGGAAAAAGTGGACATCCTGAATAAATACTTTTGTTCAGTGTTCACAGAGGAAGAGAAAGGTGAGGGGCCTCAGATAACTGCCAGGAGCATCAGAGGAAGGGAGCCGGACACTAGTCTATTTACAGAGGAGAGGGTCCTGAAGGAACTCTCACATCTGAAAGTGGACAAGGCAATGGAACCAGATGGGGTGCATCCAAGGATACTGAGGGAGCTCAAAGAGGTGCTGGCTGCACTTCTGACAGCCCTGTTCAACAACTCACTGGAGATGGGAGTGATTCCAGAGGACTGGAGGAGGGCAGGTGTAATCCAATTTCACAAAAGTGCAGAGAACAATAAGAGGAAGGAGGTGCTGTTAGAACTTTACTAATCTACTGGGACTTAAGAACTAGATATACTACTGGGACCTTCAATTTAGGGTAAAAACAAGCAAACCGTAAAAAAACAAGAGTTAGTGTGTTTGAGTTGGGTGAAGAGAAATGTTATCTGTGCAGTTAGCTAGGTGAAGAAGGGAACTGTGAATTAGGGTAGTGGCTTAGGCAGCAGGAAGCCAAGTGTTTGGATTTAAAACTTTCCTAGATAGCTTTTGGCAGAGAACAGCAAGAGGAAGGCGGTGCTGTTAAGACTTTACCAATCTACTGGGACTCAATAGCCCTCTCTCCCCACTACCCACCACCCTTAGCTAGTTTCACTTTTATAGGCAATGGATTTGACAGACAACAGGAGCTTCCTATTTGGGAGCAGGAAGGGATGGATCACAGATGCACAAAAGACTCAACATCCTAGAAAGAAAAGAGTAGCTCTCCATTCCCCCCAAGCTACTGGAGGTCTGATTCTGAGTAAGTAAGAAGGAGACTACTGAGGAATATAGGAATGTCCTGTCCCAGAACAGGAAGAGCAGGAGCTGTAAGGGCACGGAGACAGTAGGAAAGTAAGGAGAAAAAAATATAAACAGAGAGAGGAAAGAGTAATCATACAAAACAACAGTTGAGGGGCCACAAATAAGACATGATGGAAGTGGTTTTGTGCAGTGGCTGTGGAGCAGCAGTCTTCCAGGAGATGTTCTGGAGGATGCGGTATTGTCCCATCTGCAGGCACCTCTCTGGGCTGAGAGAGGAGGTTGCTCATCTCCAGGCTGAGTTGGCCAGGATTTGGGGACCTCCTTTCCCACCCAGGGACCAGCACAGCCACCGCCGCTGCCTCAGAGGTTGCCAAGAAAGAGGAGTGGTTGGACCACAGTGGGCTCAGGGAGGGTGAGGGTGAGGGTGGTGGAATGGAGGCACATCCCTCCAGTTGTACCTCTCCACAATTCGTACGCCATTCTGGCAGAGTGTGGTTCCTCTAGGGAGGCACCCACAGCAGAGATCAAGGAGGATGTTGGGAATCTCCACAAAGGAGACCTACAGGAGGGTGACATGGGACCCCACAGGGGAAGGAAACAACTCCCGGTGGGGGACTCAGTTGTTAGGAGGGTAGAACTGGGGGAAGGGGAGAGGGAGGTAAGGTGCCTGCCTGGCGCCATGGCTTGGAGGGACAGGGAGCGAATCCTCAGGATCACCAGAGCAGCTGCACTGGGGAGGGAGCTGGATGTCATTGTCCATCTAGGGACAAAAGACCTGGCTAGGAAAGGCATCAGAGCAGTGCAGGAGGAGTCTGTGGAGTTGGGGAAGGGCCTGAGACAAGTAGCACACACTGTAACCTTCTCGGAGGTGCTGCCTGTCTATGGCATGGGTAAGGCTAGGATGCTCCGTACCCTTGGATTCAATCAATGGTTGAAAAACTGGTGCAGAGGTCAGGGTTTTGGCTTCATTGGGGACTGGGGGTCCACCTGGAATGATACAGGCTTATTCTGGCGTGATGGTCTGCATCTGTCCAGGAGGGGAACCAGGATTCTAGGTAATAGGTTTAAATGCTTCATTGGCAAGCATTTAAACTAGCCAAGGGGAGATGAACTAAAAAGGAGCAGGTAAATCCTAGCCCCCCTCCAAAAAAATCTGTGTAATTAGTGAGGTAAACACCAAGATAGAGAAGTTGATAGGGAGAAGGGCAGGGATAAATGGAGAAAAAGGCAAAGGCAGTAAGGACAGGGATGGGGCTAAAAGGAGTAAGGCCATCAAATAATGGAGGGCAATGAGTACCAACACCCATAGTCTAGGTAACAGGCTTCCTAAATTGGTGGACTTGATGGAAGAGGGACACATGGATATTGTAGCAGTCACAGAAACATGGTACAAGGAGAACCATGACTGGGATGTCAACATACCAGGGTACACAATCTACAGGAGGGACAGGGAAGAAGAAGAGGAGGAGGAGGAGGAGTTTTCTACATAAGGGAAGGGATCAAAGCAAAGGAAATAAGGAGTAGACAGGGAGGAGAAGAGGCACTGTGGGTCTCCCTAGAGACTGGAAATGGCACCACAATCCAGACGGTGGTTGTATACAGACCCCTGTCTCAGGGGGAGGAAATGGATAAGGACATGATAGAGGCATCTTAAGGATGGCAGAAAAAGGGGAGATATTGTTGATGGGGACCTGAATATACCAGATGTTAACTGGAGCACTTTTGCTACAGCCACATCCAAGAGAAGAGCCATTCTCGATGCCCTACAGAGGGCATGCCTAAGACAGCTACTGTTGGAACCCACTTGGGAGGGAGCAATCTTAGACCTGGTACTCTCAGATGGAGACAGAGTGAGGATCTCAGATCCAGAAGTGGGCAGCCACCTGGGAACAAGTGACCACCAAACAGTGTGGTTCATGATAAACATACTGTAGCTGTAGAGTCAAGCCATACAAATGTGAGGGTACTGGGCTTTAGGAGTGCTGACTTTGTCAAAATGGGAGAGTGCCTCAGAAAAGCATTAGCAAACAGGCAAGAAGGAGGAGTGAAGTAACAATGGAGAAACATCAAAACTGCCACCACAGATGCAACAAGTCTTTGTGTGAAGCAAATAAACAAATCAAAATAAAAGAAAAAAACACTATGGTTCTCAAAAGAGGTGGCGGGGAAGGTTAGGAAGAAAAAGATAGCATTCAGGAAGTATAAGGAAACACAGAAGGAACAGGACAGAGAACTGTACCAGTTAAAGCAGAAGGAAGCGGGGAAAGCAGTCAGAATAGCAAGGGACCAAACTGAAGAAAAGATAGCCAACTCAGTTAAGAAGGGGGATAAAACCTTTTATAGGCACACTAGGGAGTGAAGAAAGACCAAGGGAGGAATAGTGAGGCTTAATAAAGGGGAGGGTGGGTGTGCAGAGGGGGACAAAGAAAAACCAAGGATACCGAATACTTCTGCTCAGTATTCACAAAAGAAGAGGAGGGGGAGGTACCTAATCCAATCAATAGAAGCACTCTGGATAAGGGGGTCGACACCAGTCCTTTCACAGAAGAAAGGGTTCTGAAAGAACTCCAAAATCTGAAGATGGACAAAGCAATGGGGCCTGATGGGATTCACCCCAGAATTCTAAAAGAACTAAGGGGAGAACTAGTGACACCACTGACTACCCTATTTAACAAATCATGGGAGGACAGAGTGGTACCTAAGGACTGGAGGAGGGTGGATGTGATTCCTCTTCCCAAAGTTGGAGCAAAGCGGAGGCAGGAAACTACAGATCTAGACAGAATCACTTCTGAAAGAAAGAATTGTTGAGTACTTAGAGGCCAGCGTGGCACAGGACTCAAGGCAGCATGGATTCACAGCAGGAAGGTCATGTCAGATGAATCTAATAGATTTCTTTGACTGGATGACCAAAGTAGTAGACCAGGGAGGGACTGTTGACATGGTCTATTCCTAGACTATAGCAAGGCATTTGACACAGTCCCACACAAAAGATTAATAAACAAATTAACCAGCCTGGCAGTGGGTCCCAGGGTAAAAAATTGGCTGAACAACAGGATACAGAGGGTAATAGTAAATGGAGTCCACTCTGAAGAAATGGGGGTTACTAGCGGGATACCGCAGGGTTCAGTACTGGGTCCGGTCCTTCTTAATGTGTTTATAAGTGACATTGCAGAGGGACTGCAAGGAAAAGTATGCCTCTTTGCAGATGACACAATGATCTGCAGCAGGGTTGATACACAAGAGGGGTTGGAAAGGATGAGAAGGGAATTGGCAAGGTTGGAGGAATGGTCAAAAGTATGGCAGCTTAGAGTCAATGCAAAGAAGTGCAAAGTAATGCACCTGGGAAACAAAATCCCAGCGGAAGAGTACACAATGGGGGGGGGGGTATTAACAACAACAAAAATGGAAAGGGACCTGAAGGTAGTCATATCAAATTACCTAAAGGTAAGCAAGAAATGTGAGAAGACAGTAAGGATGACTGGGGGGATACTGGAATGTATAGAGAGAGGCATCACCAGTAGAAAACAGGAACGTGTTATTCCTCTGTACAGACAGCTGGTGAGACCCCATCTGGAGTACTGCATGCAGTTCTGGAGACCCCATCTCTGTAAGGACATAAACTGGACAGAGGCAGTCCAGAGGAAGGCAACTAAAATAGTGCAGGGTCTGCAACAGAAGGCATGCAATGAGAGACTAAAGAAGCTTAATATGTATACCCTCGAGGAAAGGAGGAACGGGGGGCATGGTAGAAACTTTCAAGTACCTCAAGGGAATCAACAAAGTCCAAGAGGGTAGTATCTTTCTGATAAAGAGATGTGCAAGAACAAGGGGACACAATTTGGAGATAGAGGGGGGATGGCTCTGGGACAATGTGAGAAAGTATTGTTTCACAAAGAGGGTGGTGGACGCATGGAACAGCCTTCCTGAGGAGGTTGTGGGGTCAAAAACATTAGGGGAATTCAAGAATGCATGCAACAGACATAAGGCATTCTGGTGGGGGGTAAGAAGAAGTAGGCTGCTGATTAACTAGGGTCTGCAGCTTATCCAATAGGTAGGGAAATAGGCAGACTAGGTGGGCCAAGTGGTCCTTATCTGCTATCAAAGTCTGTATTTCTATGTAAAAGTAGAAGCAGGTAGGAGGCAAGCAATTATATGCCAGTCAGCCTGACTTCAGTGATGGGGAAATAAATGGAATTACTGCTGAAGAAAAGGATTGTGGAATATCTTGAATCCAGTGGCTTACAAGACCTGAGACAGCATTCACTAGGGGAGTAGTTCATGTCAAATAAACCTTCTAGATTTCTTTGACTAGATGACTGGGGAAGTAGATCAGGGTAGAGGGGTGGATATGGCCTACCTAGATTTCAGTAAGGCATTTGACACCGTTCCACATAGGAGACTCATAGACAAGCTGGGCACTCTAGGAGTGGGTCCAAAGTTGGTAAATTGGGTAAGGAATTGGTTGGGGGGGGCTGGAGACAGGGTGGTGGTGGTAAACAGAGTTCATTATGAGGAAGGGAGGGTGGCCAGCAGGGTGCCAGAGGGATTGGTACTGGGACTGATCCTCTTTAATGTGTGTATTAGTGACATTACAGAGGGGCTAGAAGGGAAGGTATGCATCTTTGCAGATGACACTAAAATCTGCAATGGTGTAGACACTCAGGGTTGGGGAGAATGAAGACAGATCTACGAAACTAGAGGAGCGGTCAAGGGTGTGACAGCTAAGCTTCAACGACAAGAAGTGCAAACTCATGCACTTGGGGCACAGAAACCCAAGGGTGGAGTATACAATGTGGGAGTGGTATTAATGACCACCAAACAGGAAAGAGAGCTGGGGGTAA
This sequence comes from Neoceratodus forsteri, assembly GCA_016271365.2. Classification (NCBI taxonomy): domain Eukaryota; kingdom Metazoa; phylum Chordata; order Ceratodontiformes; family Ceratodontidae; genus Neoceratodus; species Neoceratodus forsteri. The sequence goes on along the minus strand of CM057456.1, from coordinate 833,986,549 downwards.
TCATACTCAATGACCTAAAGGTTGCTAGACAGTGTGACAAGGCAGTGGGGAGAGCTAGTGGGATGCTGGGGTGCATAGGGAGGGGGTATCACCAGCAGAAAGAGAGGTGGTGGTACCACTGTATAAAACGCTGGTAACCTTAACTTGAGTACTGTGCTCAGTTCTGGTGACCACATCTCCAGAAGGATATAGAGGTAAGGTGGTCCCTAGAAGGGAAACTAAAATGGTGCATGGTCTGCATCAAAAGCCCTATGAGGAGAGACTAAAAGATCTCAATATGTACACCCTGTAGGAAAGGAGGGAAAGGAGGATATGAGAGATACTTTCAAATACCTCATGGGTGTTAATAAGGTTCAAAAGGGAGGCATTCTTCAGAAAGAAAGATGCTCTAGAACAAGGGGCTATGCTATGAAGCTGGGGGGTAAACTCAAGGGAAAGGCTAGGAAGTATTTTTTTCATAGAAACACTGGAGGATGCCTGGAACAGCCTCCCGCCAGAGGTGGTGGGGGCAAAATCTGTAACAGAATTCAAGAATGCATGGGATAGGCATAAGGGAACCTTTGTGGTAAGGGAAGGGGAGGGGAGGGGTAAAGCCATAAATCAAGTAGGGTCTGTGGTGTTGCAGTAGGTAGGGAAAATGGGAAGACTATTTGGGCCAAGCAGTCTTTAACTGCTGTCAAATTCTATATTTCTATTTTCTGTGGCAGCCACCATATGTGCATTCCTGGTTCTAGTAATGGGGGGGGCTGAATTCTCATCATTTGGGACACAGAGGCACAGCGAGAGTCTCAGAGACAGTACGGTGGTTGGCTAAGACTCAGATACTTCTTTGTAAAAGAGACGACCGCCCGGGCAGTAACAAAAAAAAAAAAGCAACAAAAAATACTCGCATCCAAATATTTTAAAAAAATAATTGGTATCTCTCAGGGTATTACCAGTGAGATGCCATCTCAAGGTTCTGGGCCCTGGAACCTCTCAAGCTTCGCTCTTGAGGTTCCTACATGTCCAGAACCTCTCGATTGTATTACTCACTGGTAATACTCGATGAGATATCCATTATTCTTTTTTTAAATGTATGATTACATTATAGCTGTGTCTTACAGAATACATTTAATAATGTTCTTTATTTTTCTTAAAATGTTTTATTTATAAGTGTTCAATAATATAACAAAATGTCATACTGATGGATGCATAAATAGTGGGCTTATACATCTTATACAAGTAATTTTATTAGAATGAATGATTCAAAACATGAATAATACAACTAACTGCTACTCATTGCCAAGGACTAAGTCTGTCTGTCTGTCTGTGTCAGTCAGTCAGTCTTTCTGTATCTATCTACAGTAGCTACTATGTAATCTAAACTAAGCAAAACTAAGAATATTTCTAACCTATACTGAGTGCAGGGTTCTTTAATTGAAGGTATTTTCTAAGGAATATAGTAATACTACCAACCATTGTTAATTGTTGGTAACATTCAAAAAAGGTAACTGCTTTATATATCAATAAAAAAATATTCAGTTTGTTCATCATAGAACAGCTAATCCTTTCATTACAGGCTATGGTACACCTATTCATCCACCAGGCTTCCAGTATTTGGGGATTTGTTTTCCAGTTACATAGAATTCATTTTTTTTTTCATGCAGATTGATGCTACTGTATATAAATCTTTGTTCTTTGATTTTGGCCCAGTCATACTAGGATTGAAAAGTCTCCCAAAAACTATAAAGCAGGGCCCATAGGTAAGGCAGTTGATACAATATTTAAACATTCTTTAATCAAACAAGTCCATGCCTGATATATGTCATTGCAGAATCAAAGCATATTTGTTTTTATTTTTCTTTATTTTACAATTTTTGAGTAGAAAATATACATTAAGCAGAGGCTTGTTTTCAGGTGTATAGTGACTTGCTCATTGTCACACACTATGCAGTTGGTGGATATGGGATTCCAACTTCATTCTCCCAGGTTTGCAGCTCCGCAATCTTAACCACTACACTATAATGATTATGGTTTGTATGCATGCTAGTACACCTCCAGCATTCAGTATCCTTTAGGAGGTCCATTTATTTTCTAGTTGCAAAGGACTCATATAATAGTAGTGCAATACATTAAATTGAATCAATCTGCTATTTAGGTGTTTACTTGCTTTGTAAACATTTGACCAAAGAGCAAGCCAGATTTCAGATGATTTAAGTTCCTGGTTCATTTTCCCATTTATCTTTTGTGTCTAATGTGCCTAAAGTACCATTGCCTAATGTGTGTAAAGTACCGTTGCCTATTGTATGTGTACACATTTTACCCCTTTCTTAAGATTAATTATTTTGACAAATTATTCCCAATCAATTTTTATGGGAATTGTAACAATTGTAAGAAGAATGTTTTCATGTAACACTTTTCAGATATGTGAAAAGGTGCTAAATTGGAATTTATGAAGACCAGCACATGCCTTGAGAGATTTCAATGTGAACAAAGTATTTGTTTAGGGATCTATAAGGTCTGCTACTGTATGTTTCTTAAGTTCTTTTTTTGCAGTTCTGTAACATCCTGGTCTCTAGACTTTAAGTTCAGGGTGGTGTTATTCCAAAGCAGAATTAGTTCTTTGTAGAAGGAATCACACTTCAAAAACATTTGAATCTTGTTTAGTATATTTTATCCTGTTTATGGTGGGGTGCTATGTTAGTTTGTTTGGGGTTTATAAAAAGAAAATCAGTTATTTTATGTGAGTGGATCATATATAATTCTATCTGCACTAACATTGAGGTTAGAAAACTAAAGCTGGTGCCCCCAGCTCAACACCCCTACAGCTACACTTGAAAAAAAGACCATTATGGCAACAGTTGCTGTAATGGTCTGTTTTTGAGTAATGCTTTTCTCCAGTTCTGCTCCCTCCCCGGAACAACTCTAACCTGGAGGTGATATTCTAAAATTCTCAGGGGTGTGGGGGCAGACCCCCCCCACATGGGAGATGTGGGGGGCACAGCCCCCGAAAGAAAACACTAGTGTTTTGGATGGCACAATACCAGTGTAGGTATTGTGTCGTCACTGGGTGGGAGGTCAGCGTTTTCACTGTTGTCTTCCCTTGGTGCTTCCAACCAAAATATAGAATGTTTGGACACCAATACATGGTGATACTTTTGCCACCAGGGCAAGTTAAAACCCCTGATTTGCAATCTGCTCTGAGCTTGCTGAGGGTTAGACTTGGTGGCCTGATGTCCCAGATACATTTTTATTATGTTTGCTTTAGTTTTGAGAACCATTTGTTTTCTATGCAGACATTAGTTATCAGATTAATTTACAACCCCACAAAAAATATTATTTGGGGATTTTAATAGTGACTGGTCAAAAGATGCCACATTTGGATTAGAGATAAAATATCTGGATTAAATCTGGTGCAGGTGGTGAATAAGGCTACTAGTTTTAGTTACAAACTGATTAAGGGTACTTTGTTGAATTGGGTCTTGGTGACTAATAATAAAAATGTAAAAACAAAATTTAGTTCTCCCAGATGTTCTTAGTGACCATCCCCCATATTATGTAATTGGAATATCAGGATGGTTAGATCTATACCAGAAGCAGTTAATTTTAGAAATATCTTTGCCAACAAATTACAGGCATTTTTAACAGTCATTGGGTAATATAGTTTGCTCTTGTATGACTTGCCTCCCCTAAGCTTTGCATTATTTTACCACTGAGTTCAATCAGATATGTGATAGATTTACACTTATAAGGACTAAAAGAAAGAAATTCTGGTCAGAGCCAATACGGCTGCAAAATGATGGGTTTTATTTTTTCAATTTGACCCCAAATTTTCAAGATAGTCATTTTATGACTGCTCTTATAAACATGACATGTAGCATTTATAGTATATTGGCTAAAATGTCATTTTGTACCACAAGTGGGAAAAGACATATTCTTCAGAATTTAAAAAAAAGAACACACATCACGATTATGAGGTGGTGTGGAAAAATGGATATGCTGAAAGTTTAAAGTAAAAATATTGAAAATCAGCAACCTTATGAGTGAATGTTGAAATACTGCAACATTTAGTCATAACCTGGACATTTTACCATATTTGTACACCAAATTTTCAGGATAGCCTTCTTATTACCCCACCTTATGAACTCCATAGGTGAGCATTTTCAAATCCCCGCTGAAATGTGATTCTACACCACCAAAATTTTATTCCACATCACAGGTGTGAAAACACATTTTGGACAGGAGTTGAAAAATGACAGCTGTCACATTCATGAGGTGGTGTGAAAAAAGGGCTATGTTGAACCTCTATCTTCATTTCCAAATGAATTATTTATTAATTCTTGAAATTCAACAATGCTCACCCTAGTTGGTAGAACTCAAAGTAAACTTTGGATAATGCATGATGACAGCCTTTCAAAGTCATTACAAATCTGAAGACAAATGCTTGCATTATAGTTTCCAATAGGGGAAGTAAGCACAATATAATTACTTCCCCTTAAGAGACAATTGTTCAGTAGTTCGTTTTTTGGATGCAATTGCAAAAGAGTTTACTCTCAACTTGCTTTCCAATACTGTAAATGTTGGTTGATTGATTTTGCATCTAATGCACATCTATAGAGTTTAGTTGATGGAGCAATAAATTACATTGATCAGATGTCTGTCAGTTTCTCGGAGGTGCCTCTGAAATGGTTCAGATCCGTATCAGTTTCTCAGAGATGCCTCTCAAATGGCTCAGTTGTCTGAATTTTAAATCATTTGAACTACAGTATTTAGAAAAGACTGTGCAGCATTTGGGACTAGGAGCTTGTTTTATCTACTGTACTTAGTACGTTGAGATCTTCAATGAAGAACAGTGGGAACCTATAAGAATGGAATATATAGGGAATACATGATGGGTTGCAGTGGAATAACATTTATCTTCACTAGTGAGTGGTAAGACTAATAACTCATGAGTGGCGAAGCCACAAGTTAGTTTTATAGGTCTTACCACTCATGTGTGGAGATAACTGTGTTATTTCACTGCAACCCATAATGTATTTCATATATACCACACAATTTGTAATGCTTTTTTTCAGGTGTTTTACCATGTTTTATCTTAAAACTGCCTTTCTTTCAATTGTAAACTCTCTGATCTATTGTTCTCGGTGTTCTATTTCCAGATTCTACATGGAAATAAAATATTCTAAGTTAAATAAATTGTGTTCTAAGGTAAATAAATTGTGTTGGGTGGGCTGTATGGTCCTTGTCTGCCAACAGATTCTGTGTTTCTAAGTGAAATAAATATTGTCCCAATGTAATATGATTTATTGACCCAGTTTATTTGTCACTGGTGTGGTGTATATATCGTGTTAAGAGTACTACCAAAATCTATACAGTAGTTGGTGAGACATACTTGCAACTCTTCTCAAAATTACTATGAGAAAGATTAGCCCAGCTTACTCACATTCTTGGCCTAGTTGAAATGCTGTTGGTTATAATTGAAGATGCAGTGCAACAAAAAATGATTTTCAAAAAGCTACTCTTTGCTATTATTAAGAATATTGGCATACCTGTCAAATCTACTTTTCCAGCTCCTTCCTGTGTTGAACACCATGAGCTTTTGTTGCCTCAGTCCTATCCCTTACCAGGTTTACAATGGTATCTCTAAGCCAAATGTGGTGATCGTCTATTTTCTTTGAGGAAAAAATAAATTAAAACATCAATAAAATACTCACATTTTGATGGAACTACACATTTCTACCACTAAATGAAACTGGGAGATGTCTGGAATCTTTTGTAGTGAAAAAAGGTATGGTAGGGTCAAATTTACTGCCCAGTTTTGTTACACTGCTACTTTAAGTGTATCTACTGCAAAGTGTAAAATATTTTTTTTTTCTTTTCATTCAGAATCTCATAGGAAAACACAAATAAGGACATGAATGGCTAATGATGCACTCCATTCTCTTGAAGGTAGTGTTTGAGGATTCTGGACTCAACAGTTTTGACCCTGATCCAGTTATCAACCACTGGTTTGCTCTCTTGTTCTGGCACTCACTATGTTCAAGGCCATGCTGCTTCTGCCACACCTACTGTTGGCAATTATGTTCCTTCTGTTTCTAGCTCTTAATTTCCTAATGCTTTATCAGTTGACATACTCCTCATTCCTGTAATACAGATATACAAAAGATTATTTTTTAACTCTGCCTGACATATGTAGCCCTTGTAATAGTCTATTTAATATTGACTGTTCATCTTTGTACTACCAACTTGAACACTATTACCATTTTTTCTACAGCCACTTGTCCTGGACAAATACTTAATTTTGACATTTGTTGACCCCTGGTTGGTGACCAAAAAAGTGAAAAGATGATAGAGATAAAGAGATGCTGCTGTGGTTTTGATGTCTGTGCTGTTTGAATATAGAAAGATAATCTAAGCTATAAGTATTATACAAGTACTGTACATGGTAAGTAGACAGTGAAGTGTAGAAATGCAGGACTGGTAACTGTGCTTCTTTATAATTGAGAGTTGGCTGGAGGCATGTTAGTTTCTGTGTATGTTAATTGCACTGCTATAAGTGAGTAAGTGCCATGAGATGGCTGGAGGCAGGTTGGTTTCCTCTTAAGATAACAGTTCCCATATAGCTCAGAGAGATAGGTGGAGAAAGGAAAGCCACTAAGATAATAGTATATAGACTTTCTGAAATCTAGGAACCAAAAGTTGGTACTACACCCACAGGCCTGGGTTAAGCATAGTCACATTTCTGTATTAAGGAGCATACCTGTACTGTATATATCACTCAGGAAATATATATTTTTTAATTCTGTTTTCTCTGTAAAATATTTTAGCTGATGTGGTAGGTATGTGAGGAACTGATATTACATTTTCTTTCAAAGTTGTAGTCCCAAGCATGAAGGAGAGCTGGGTGTGGAAAGCTAAGCTGTTTGAATTAGAAAGACTCTGTTTTGGTTAAAGGAAAACTACACCCTCATATCTTCTAAATGTTATTTGTTTCCATGTCAATAGACAACTCTTCTCATGTAGCTCTTAAGGATATATGCAAATGCTTTTGTCTGTTTTTACAGTTCATACTAGGCCCTGTGACTGCTCTGGGAGTTTCCATTTCATGGTTGTTAAAATCTCATTGTCCTTGAGAGCTGTATTAGCATATGAGAACATGATGTCAGATCACCCATTTATACCATGCATCTATATGCTGAAAGAACAAATACCTTGCAAAAACTCTCTGGAAACTCATAAACTGAATTAAGTTTTAAGGGGAAAAAAGCTGCATTATAACTCAGATAGTTTGCAAAGCTTACTGAAGGTAGATGTGGTATTTCACACCTTTTTGCAGCTTGTTTCTTTTAAGACTAATTAAGCAGGCGGGTATACTGGGGAGTTTAAAGGGTGATTATGCATCATGTTCTCAATTACTAATGCAGCTCTCAGGGACAATGAGATTTTAACAGTCATGAAATGGAGACTCCCAGGGCAGTCACAGGGCCCAGTATGAACTATAAAAACAGACTAAAGCATTTGCATATATCTTTAGCAGTTACATGAAGAGAGTTGTCTACTGACATGGAAACAAACAACATTTAGAAGATATTAGGGTATAGTTTTCCTTTAACAACAAACTAATGAACCCCTTTTATCTGAAAGAGGTTTTATGTTGACCATAAACAAATGGCTGGTACAGTCAGATGGCACAGTGCTAAGCCATGAACCAATGGAACAGGAGGACAGAGTCCTAATATTCACAGCCAGTTCAGACCAGTTTTGTCTTGGAGGTGGGCTGAAAGATGGAAGAACTGCTCAGTGCATGGTGTCAGAGAGGTAGGGTAGATGATGTGAAAGGGCAAGCCTAGCAGGGCTATTTCTGTGGCTCAATTGCTTATGCAAGTCAATAATATTTGGGCCTGGTGTCCTGCAATATCCTTGATCAGTATGCTTTGACTTAGGTCTAGAGATGTTGTGACGTTTATATCCAATGGTGAAGTTAAGGAAAAGTCATCCAATTTGCCTTCTCAGATAAATATGCAGATTTGTTTTTCTTGATCTAATAGGAAATGTGCCTTTAGAAACTTTGCCTGTAACTTTACCCTTGCAGTATACCAAGGTGATGTCTGGTCAAAATGAGAGTACTGGTAAACAGGTTTCTCAATGTCAAATGGAAGAGCTTCTGCAGGCCACTTGGTACATCCCTAGACAGAAAGGCAATTTCATGTTCAGTTTTGCTTGAACTGTTAATTAGTTAGTCAAGCAGATAGGAGTTTGACTTCTAGCAGAGCACTTTAACATCTGAAACACCTAGATTTTCAACACTTTTTAAGCATTTTATTATTCTTTTCTAATGCTCTGTCAAGTCTTTGTCTTATTAGCAGCACATCAGTTTTATTTTCTGATCTTTTTTCCTAGTCAGTTATTATGCCTCTGTTTTTCCCTTTTTTATTTAATTTTTCTCTGTGCTGATTTATTTTTTCATTTAATTTTCTCTGTGTCAATCTGTCTTTTTCCCTTTTCCATCTATGCCATGGTGTCTCAGAGGGCGAGTAAGGACTCATGAGTAGAGATACAGCAAAGTTTAATTTTGCCAGTGAAGTTGCTACAAACTGGCTGAAGTTCACCTCTGTATAATTTTGTAAAGTTTCTATTGCCCTCAGCAACTTTGACTTCACTGAAAATGGCAAAGTTTTCACCAAAAAGGGTAAAATTTGCTTATGAATTACAGAATTTGTGGGTGAATTCCATACTTCAAAGGAGAATTCTGCACTTCACGGGTGTAATTCTGCACTTTGTGAATTAAAGAAGTTTCATAGATTAATTCACAAACCAGATTTAGTCAACTTTGCACATCTCTACTCATGGGAGTGGTGCCATACTGTGTATTCTTTCAGCATACCTCTTTTGGGGATATTCCAGTAGCCCCCAACTGCCTCATCATACTCCTCCAGCTCCCCCAGATCCTACTCCAGCTCTTCCAGCTGTGCAGCAGCCGTACCGCCACCTCTCAACAGCAGTCTCAGCTCCCACTCCAGATCCCCCAGGTGTGCAGCAGCCCACTGTACCCCACTCCATGGCAGCCTGAAGCCCCTGTGCCCCTCTCACTATTACCACTACAGTCTAACCCTCCTGAAGAGCCTTGCTAATCCTCTTCTGGCTCCAAAGTGCCATCCAGATCAAAGCAGAAATGTTCTTCCCTGGTCTGTGAGAATGTTACTGTTGACCCCAGTATGACAGCATTGTCACCCGTAATATATGTCATGCAGCAATCAGCCAGGGGGGAAAAGTGGGAGCTAGCTTGGGACTGGTGGTCAGCACACCCACTTGAAAATAAGATACCATGACCAGTGGTAATCCAGGCAGAGAGGAGGTGGGAGACCTCTGCTGTCATGTTAACTGTATGGAGAACATTGATGAGCCAGCTATTGGCTAACCAGCAGCTGTTGCTTGCTGGCTTGTAAGAGCTCTGTTGTGGTGGTGAGAGTGCTGCTTCATCTGGTAGACGGCCACAAAAAAACATGCATGGGCATGGCAGGTTCATGTAATACATACTTTTAACTGCAGTCCTTATTTCTCCCTCTTTTAAATCCTGTCTCCTCTTATTCTTTCTTCCCGATTGCTACTCCCCACCAAAAAAAAAGAAAACTTTTAAAAATACAAGAAATGAAGTATTTTCCTGTCTTTCTCTTTTATTGTTTCACTCCACTCTTTCTCATCTGAATTTCTCTGTCAGTATTCTCTCTCATTAAAAAATATTTTCTGTCTATATTTTATGTAATTTCTTTTTACAGCACTGTTTATGCAGCATATCATTCTCTTCTCTCTCATTACTATTTTTGTTGCAAAGCACTGTTGTTTACATGTATAGTGCATGTGTAGAGCACAATATTCCAAATGTTTCCGGTCCCTGAAAAATTATTTCAGTCCAACAATTGATGATGTGCTATATCACTTGGACAGTTACACTGTTTCACTTATCCTCTCACTCAAGACAGTTTCTTTTTTTCACTGTTCTTAGTTCCATGAACTGTATCTCAAACAAGAAATTATTATACAGTGGTAGCTACTAGCACACTGTTCAAATCACTCTCTCAGACTGGATTTGTCAAGGATGTTAGCAAGTCTTAACAAGTGCTGAAGCCTAATATATAAATGTCTCCCTTCTTGAAATTTGCTCATGATCAAAAAATTATGATATGCTGGTAAGGTACTATGCTGTTACTGCTACATAGTACCACACTCTGTGTTACTCCCCTGCCACATTTGTTGTAATGCACTTTCGACTAATTCTGTGTGAAGAGCAAAATAAACATACATTTTATGATCTACCAGAAAAAAAAATGATTCAGACTGTTGCATGCTGCTTAAAGTTGTCACCCTGTCTGGCTGTCCCATTCACACAACTGGCACAGTTCTGTAATGCATTTTATGTGAAATGGTGCTAAAAGCACAAGATATTCAAAGGGGTTGCACATGGCGCAACAGCTGTACCTAAATCTTTTCCCAGAGATATGCAACTGCTTCCACAATTCCTAGCCCCTTCAGACCCCTTTTCACCCCTGCCCCCATTAGATTCCCTCCCTTTTCTGTTTAAGCATTCATCCATTAACATCGATACTATTTGTCTCCTAAACCCCTATACCTTACCTTTCTTCTATACTTGCTTTGGTGCCCAATATCACTGGGTATTCGCCTTGTATATATGTGCATATTATTGTATCTGCTCATTTTTTTCTTAAAAGTCTTTGTTATTGTACTCAATCTGTATTTGTATATATGTGAGTTTCTACCATTTTGTTGATTATGACCAATCAGGTCCATCTTGTAAATGAGCTATGCTCAATGATGTTTGCCTGAATAAATAAAGATTTTGATTGATTGATTGATTGATTGATTTTTGATTGATTGATTGATTGATTTTTTTGATTGATTGATTGTTGCACCATGCGCAACCCACTGATGCACCCCGGTGCGATATTCAAAAGGGGATGTGCCATGCAGATCCCTATGTGCCGGGGTGCACCAGTAATGTATGCGGCGCAAGTGCGGGGGACGTGCCCATGCATATTCCATACATCCTGATATTCAGCCTGGGATGTGCGCCACATATGCTGGTGCAACCCTTACTTGCGCCGCACACTGGTGCTCAAAGTTGAGCCACAAAGAAATAGGAGCAAGGGCTGTCCACCCACATGTGAGCTGCCATATTGCAGGGTGCAACATGGCAGCTGCCAGCTGTGGATAACTACCCGAGCCCATGTGCCAGGGTCCGTCAGCATCGTGAGTCCCCCACACCCGATTGTGGGCATCAGTGATAAATAAAGAAGTCTGATATACCTGGTGGTCTGGTGGACCGCATCCAGTCCAATCGCGGGCAGTAGTAAAGATTAAATGAGTCCTATATCCCTGGTGGTCCAGTGGACCGCTTCCAGCCAGATCGCGGGCATGCATATGCTAAAGCAGTTTAAAATAACCCTGGTGGTCCAGTGGTACCCCCTTCCCACCCATCCACTGAGCCCCACCACCCCGTTCCCCCCTGGTCAGCGGTGGGTGGCAGCACCCCACCCTCCAGCCGCCCGGCCTCCCGCCGACTGACTGTGTACAGTACGGCTGTACGCTCATTGGCCCACAGCATGGGCCAATGGGCATGCAGACCATGCCGTACTACACAGTCCAGAAACGTGAATGGATCCATTCACATATCTGGACTATGTGGTATGGTACAGTCTGAAAGTCCATTGGCCCATGCTATGGACCAATGGGCATACAGCCACACTATATAGTCAGTTGGCAGGCAGCTGGGTGGCTGGAGGGTGGCTGCTGCCGCCCGCTGCTGACTGAGGGGCAGGGTGGCGGGACTGAGTGGGGTTGAGGGCTACCGCGACCACCAGGTTATTTCAATTACTGTAAGCCCATGATCGGGCTGTGGGATCGGGTTCAAATGGACCACCAGGGAGAAATACATAATGAAAGCCCACAATCAGGCTGTGGGATCGGGTCCACTGGACCACCACTGATATTGATACATATCATAGCAAGCGATCGGGCTGGGGTGCATTGCTGGTGAGGGACAGGGGGCTTCGGTCCCCAATGACTGCTGCCTGGCAGGGCGCCAGGTGCAAGCCGCCGAGGATCGGCACACCTGCATGCAAATGGAGCCATAATGACATGCAAATGGCCCCATTTGTGCCTTGCATGCATTATGGCCCCATTTGCATGTCCACCACTGAATATCACGGTTGCTGTACCTAGCACAATGGCACTTGTGCTGGCGCATCCCCCTGCTCCTCCCTGGCCACTTGCGCTGGCGCAGTGCCACTGCACCATGCACAACATGGTTGGCCATGGAGCAATATTCAATGGTGCTGAGCCATGGCACAGCACCATTGAATGTCACCCTGTCAACACCCTGGCGCATCTCAGTTGCACTGCACCCAGGCTTGCGCCACAGCCTGGTGCAGTCTGAATATCCCACCCCCTTATGTTCCCTGAATTTTTCCAAAGTACCAGAATAACTATGTCAAACTGATGCATGCTGTTACATGGTGCTGTTATGTATGTCATTTACACTAATATTGTTCTTGTAATGCCCTTTTTGGGGAAATTGCACAAAAAAAAACACATTACACCAGAACTCTGTCCTCTATGAATTGTTCTCAACAACAGGAACAAATAAGTCATACTACTACATGATGCTACATGGTGTCACACTGTGTGTTAGTCCTATCAACACACTTCTGAGTTGAATAAATCCTTTGGTCTGAAAATGTTTGCACCAGGCAATGAAATTAGATGTGCTCCATGAATTAATAAGCTGCTCCTGTGCTCTCCAAGTGTCACACCACAGCACCTGTCCTGATAAACTGTGTGTAATCAAAGATCAGGATATTTCATGAAATCATAATGCCTGTTTGTGGGGCCAAGCTGGCTAATGATTGTTGAGTATTGCTTTGTATCCTACCAGCAAAAGTTAAGTATTTTTTGTCTAAATGTTTTTTCCAACTGTGGTGTGTGTGGAAAAAAAGTATACTTCTAAGTATCCTTTTTTTCTGTTGTGCTCTGTTCAGATATTTATCACTCAGGTGACTAAATCCTGTTGCAGCATGGTTTTTGCCTGGGTCTGGTTGTTTAATTTAGCAGTATTTCCTACCAGAAAAGGTGAGTATTCTTTTTTTTTCACTGTGTTTTTAAATGTTTTTCATATGTCACTAAATATTTTCTGCTCCTCTTTTTCTGGTTTCAGATAATTCTCGGTTGTGTGGCAGACAATGCAGATGATTGCTAGTCATGCTGGATACAGAGGATAGAATGGGTTGACTTTAATAAGAAAACACACAGCGGTGGAGAATTTGGAGGAAGAGGAGGAGGAAGATCTCCAAGCTTGAGTCTGCTACACTTACCAAATCAATCTGATGTGAAAAGCACAATATACATCAATTCTGTGCTCCCAGAATTTTTCTGAAATATCAAAATAAATACTTCAGGCTGCTGTCAACTGCTGTATGGTGTTGTGCGGTGTCAGTACAACCACCACAGTTCTTGTAACATACTTTAGGGGAAATAGTGTGAAAACATACAAGGCTGCAACTTGCTGCTACAAGGTGCTGCTCTGTGCATCAGTCTCAGCACCACAGTTCTTGTAATGCAGTTTATGGGAAATTGTGATAAAAGCACAACGTACATAAATTCTGTGCTCCCAGAATTTTTCTCTACTATTAGAAAAAAAATATGTTAGGCTGATGCACACTGCCACTAGGTGCTGTACTGTGTGTCAGTCCCCATGCCACAGGTCTTGTAATGCACTTTAGGGGAACAGGTGCAAAAAGCACCTTGATCCTGGATCCCCTCCCAGTAAACACACCAAACCATGTAGTGTGGGTGCTCAGTTGGCAATAAATTTATTTAAATTATTCCTGTATTTACAAACTAAACATTTTTGCTTTTTTGCATCATATTCTTATTTTTCCCACATATTTATATTTCTTCAATTTATTTATTATATCCAACATTAACATTCATCATCTTCCCCAGATGTACTGTACATCTGGGGTCACTATCTTCCTTTTTCTTTTCTTCCTGTTGGGTACATGTGTACACCAATACCCTTTTTCTGTCCTGTGTTGTTCTGAGGCCCTCTGGGTGTACACCCAGAGATTCCTGTCCATCCCCCTTGACCCCCTTTCCTTTTTCTTCCAATGCTTCTACAATATCTTGCTGTCCACCTTCGGCATAACTTAGGAATCCTAGTCCCCTTGTGTTTCCCCTTTGACAGATCTGTCCCTTAAATTAAAGTTTTCCTCCCTCTTGACCTTATCAGAAAACAGGTTGGGTGCATGGAAAAATCACTAGCAAGCTAAATTGTGAGGGAGTCTGCTTTCAGCAGCCCTTTAAATCCCAGTCCCACTTCTCTCTCTCTCCCCCACTCTCTCTCTCTCTCTTTCTGTTGCCCAATCAATTCTGTGTTCCCTTCTTAGGCTCTGCCCCCTTTCTCATGATGTCAGACTGAACTCATCTCATTGCTAATCATTCCCTTTTGCTCAGAAACCTCGCCCCATCCCCTCCTCCATCCCCCTCTTCAATTCAGCCCACTGAGTCACCTAATTGGTCAGAAGCCTGAAACAAATAGGCCTGCCTTGAAATCAGGCAATCCTCCTTGTTCCTGGATCCCCTCTCAGTAAACACACCAGACTATGTTGTGTGGGAGCTCGTCTGGCAATAATTTTATTCAAATTATCCTGTATTTACATTCTAAACATTATTGATTTTTCACATCATGTTTTCATTCTTCCCACATATTTGTATTTCTTCAATTTAGTTGTTATATCCAACATTAACATTCATCTTCTTCCCCAGATGTACATCTTAGGTCATCTTCCTTTTTACATTGGCTCACACGTTCACGCCAGCCAATATATTGCATTAGTAGCAGATTTGGAGGTGCGGTTACTGTGGGTGAATGCAGGGCATGCATCAGTAGGCGCATCCCTCATTCCCCAATAAGGCAGCATGCAGGTGCTGACACCAGCTATACGTAAAGTGACCACCAGATCTAACGAAAGTGCCGCTGCAATGAGAGGCAAGTTCAGCATGCAGCGACACAATAACACGCCCTCCCGACATGCCTTTCCTGGTGAAGCAGTTCAATAAACATGGCGGCACTGACTGCTGCCGTGCAGAATGCCCCAACCCACTTCATTTGCCAATGGGGGAGCCCACTTCCCATCTGCATAATGCCCCCCTCCCATTTAATGTGTATGCTGAGGGGGTGCCCAATACCCCTCGGCATCATGCACCCCCAAAACAGTCTTTCTTTGCTCATGGGGGGGGGTCTAATCACCATTGGCTTCAGTCCACCCTTCCCTGTTTAATTTGCTGATGGAGTAGCCCACTCCCCATCACCATAATGTCCCTGCCGCTTTTGTTGTGTGCTGCGGGGGTGCATAATCCCCCCTCGGCTGTTGCCCCCCTTCAGTATGTGCTGACGGGGGTGCCAAATCCCCTGTTGGCTACATCACTCCCCCAAAACACTCAGGTGGCACACTAGGAGTCCACCCCAGCGTGCAAAATGCCCCTGTAAAACAAAAAACATCCCACAATGGTTTTTTTTTTAAACCTGCAAACCAGAAAACCTTCCCTTGTTGAGTCTGGTGGCCTTCCCTGAACCCGCACCCACCCTCTGCGTACCCTGCCTCCCCACACCCCCTCACCCCATACTCACCTGCAGAGCATGGCGCGATGATCTTCGGTGGACTGGGAACATGTCTGCACTCTTCAAAGATGACCACGAACTGAAGAAATGCTGGTAAGCTGTATAATGGCATAAACAGTTTTTGTTCAACTTTGGTGCATATCTCGGACATTTTGGAGAATTTTAACACCAAATTTTCAACATGGGGTTATTGGGACCCCTCCTCATGAATTCAGTCACTATCGTGGTGTTATTTGGTCCAGAAAGGTGATTTTGTGGTCACTGAGTGGAATCACCTTTCCGGACTGATTAATGAAACTACAGTGCCACTGTTCATTAGAGGTGCTCTCAAAAAGCCCATCTTGCAAATTTGGTGAAAAATCAAGAAATGGCTGTTCTGACGTGCATTGAGCAGTTTCCATGTACACTTGTAACCGTGAACCTGTAATATTTTCAAATTGACGATTCCACACCCCTTGTGAACGGTACAGCTGTCATTTTATATATCCTGGCCGAATGTGTTTGCGCACATCCGGTGAAGAATTGTGCAGTCGCTGTGCAAAATCAGTTTTCGGGACATTTTGAGAAAATGAAGGCGACACTGTTTATGAGCAGAGATCCTAAAATGCCTATGTTGAAAATTTGGTGACTAAAGTCCATAACATTACTGTGTTACAAGTGTGCATTGCTTAGTTTCCACGCACCCTTGTAATTTCACAAATTTGCAAAATTTTCATGACAGATTTTCAACACTGGCATTTTTTTCACACTTCCTTATGAACAGTACAGCTGTAATTTTTCACATCCTGCCCCAAATGTGTTTTTGCACCTGTGGTACACAATGGCGTGGTCGCTGTAGAAAATCAACTTTTGGGACAGATTAACAAAATCACAGTGCTACTGTACATGAGGGGAGGTCCCAAAATGCCTATGTTGAAAATGTGGTTAAAAAATAATTGGGTTACGGTTGTGTGTTGTGCTGTTTCTTTTTTTTTAACTTTCGTCTTTATCCTCCTTCCTACCTCCGGTGCCCCCTCCTTCCGTCTGCTCATGTCCCCCGTTACCAACCTTAGGGATCTGCCCCTAGAGTGCCCATCCTCCTCTCCTTGCACATTGGGGTCTGTCCTGTAGGTGCTCAGGTGGACCTAGGGGCGCCTTCATCTAGGGCTGCTGGAGGATTTTCTGTTTTCTCCCTACGTCCCCACTCCCCTAGGACGCCTTGGCGCTTGGGACGTGACATCCCGAGGTGGTAGCGTGCTGTCGCACGACCCCTCATGCGCCATGCACGCCCCTCCCGGCTCCGGACAAGCGGCCACCTCCATCCCTTCCCAATGTCGGGTGCTTCCACCGCCACGGAGTGGGATGCAGAGCGCACGCGCCTGGTAACTCCGCCCTGAGGGAGAAGAGCATCCATTGGGACACTCAATCCTCCCTCTCCCCGCCGACTCCTGGCTGCCCGAGACTGGCCTCAACCCGGCCGCGGCGAGCACGAGTGTGGCAACCAGCGCCAACCTCAGCACCACCGGGCGGCTGTGTTGTGCTGTTTCTATTCATGCTCATGACTTCACAAATTGTTTATATTTTTCACTCCAGATTTTTTTTACACCTCCTCATGAACAAAACAGTTGTCATTTTTCATATCCTACCCAAAATGTGTTTTCGTCTGGAACAGGGTCAAAATATCACACGGCTGAACGACGTGCGACTTAATCACATTACACGATTTCTTTATTTCTTTTGATCTGAGGGGACTCTGCCCCCACACCCCCCATTACAGGGGGGCTATGCCCCCCAGACTCCCCACTTTGGATTCTAACTCTGGGGGGTCCAACATGGAGAGTGCACAGGTCTGGTGTTTGCGTATAATGCTGTATGCTATTAAGTGTACAACATTATGACCCGGTACGTTTTCATCCCTGTGTCGCCAAATGGCATATCTGCTGTGCAAAACCACCTTTCAGCTAACAAACTGATAGTACCGCTCTTCATGAGGTGGGGTCACAAAAAAGCCTATGTTGAAACTTTGGAGTGAAAATACCAACAAACGCCTATGGCGTTAGATTTTCCAGCTGTAACACCCCACCCTGTAGATACTGACAGGCATCAGGGGTGTGACTTGGGATCATTGGCTGTAATGCTCATGCCATTCCACCCCGACACCCACACCCACCCTGCAGCCAGTGACAGGCATTGAGGTCTGCCTTGGAGTGTTCGGCCCTAAAGTTCACCCCATTCTCCTATACTGTACCTGTCTCAGTGTATTTCCTTATGGAATGGGGTAAGTATAAGGACCAAAGACCCCAAAACACACCATGACACTTATCAGTGTGTACAGGGTAGGGTGAGATAAATGGCATGAGCGTTATAGTTGATGGCCCAAAGGCATACCCCAACACCTGTCAAGTCTCTGCAGGGTTGGGGTGGGGTTGGTGTCAGTTCAATACTTCACTGCCATTGCTATTATGCATCTTTAACTCCTGCACTACCAGTGTCAGTGCCAGCGAGACACCATTTGGCATTGACAAATGCTTGTTTCTTTTCTTCCTGTTGAGTATGTGTCCACCCGTACCCTTTTTCTGTTGTGTTGCTCTAAGGCCCTCTGGGCATACACCCAGATATGCCTGTTCACCCTCCTTGTCCCCTCCTTCCCCTCTTTCCTTTTTCTTCCACTAGCCCACCTCCAACTTGTGCCATAAGGTGGGCTTCTTCCACTTTTTAACCCCTCCCCACCCTCCTTTTTTTATCTGGCGGTCCTTTCTCTCCTCCCCCTTCGGCTGTGTTTGCTATCTCTGTGTTAAAGAGATCTGTTCCTAAATCAGATAAATGAATCCTGTCTGATCTGTAAAACTCATCCAATTTTTCTTCTATCCCATGCTTTATAAACCCCCCCCCCCACAGTGAACAAAGCCCCGACCCTCTGGTTCACTCACTTGCTGGCATTTCCTATTACCCTATGGCTGTTGGCATGTTGCCGCACCCTTCTTGGAACTATCTAGGACTATAGCAATGTGACCTGTGCCCAACATTCTTTTATCTTTTGAATGTCCTCCTTAATTTGATAAAATATGTCCAACTAGGGTCTGGTCTCTAGGCCATTGCCTCACAGGTGTGTTATCAGCATTTGCGGTTCTGGCTCTATTGCCCGCATGTCTTGTAGGGTTAGGAGCAATTGGGCCCTAGCACATCACCTGTATTCCCTTCCAATTCAACTTCATCTGCTCCACTCTTGATTTAGTTGACGGCCACCAGCTTTCACTGCTGCTCTGCAAACTGCCCAATATATAAAAAAATGCCTGCAAATCCACACCTCTACTTTCTTTTTGTGGTCTGTAGGTAAAACAGACAGGTGTGAGATAATAGTTACCATATTTCTTCCCTCCTTCATCTCTCTCTCTCTATATATATCTATCTATCTATCTATATATATATATGGATATATGTTTTTTATTCATGACTCGCATTTACTCCTAGCCCAGTGCTTTCCTGAAAATGAAAACAGAAAACATGGTCATTCAGTTGTTTAATTGTCATACATAGGTTTTATAACTATTTGAGGCCCATCTTCCAACTCTCTTCACTTCCTCATTTGACCATCCATGTGCTGCAGCCTCGAATGCTCCACCTATTCTAAATGAGTGAGATGGGTAGCCTCCTAGATCTTCACCAGGAACTCCAGGGCTTTCTGCAGTACTGCTACTAACTGCATACTTGTTACCTGCATTCCATCCCCATGGATGAATAGGTGATCCACCCTAGCGGGTCTGACTGCAGCATATGCTGACAGTGCATGGCATGTAGTTGCTTTTTCATGCCTTTTTACCTTCCCTACCTGATCTGTCTTAGTTTTTTTCAGTCTCAGGCTGATTTCGTCCCACTACCACATTGTCTCCTCCCACATTAACTCTCCCTGGTCCTATCACTTCACTGACCTGAAAAGCCCTATGATACATTACAGCATGTATTGCCACAAACAGGTATGCCTCTTTAGTTGAGTGGCATACCCTTGGGAGGGCTCCTAGAAGGTGTTCCAGAAAGGCCTCAGAATTGGCTGCCTGCCATCTGATACTTTCCCTTTTATCCTTAGCCACCCTTGCATCATCTTCCTAACTATTTTACTCTTTCCTAGATCCCCCAACCCCATAAGTTACTTACGAGGCCTATCACTGAAAGGTGCACCCCCGTGGTGGCATGGGCTGTTCACTTTTCCCAGTTACATACTACAAATGCAACTACCTGATCCTCAGTAACAACCCCACCTACCTCCGTGCCTTGGCTCTCTCAAAAGACTTGGAATACTCTCCAAGAACCGTCATATGGCCTCACGGTCTGGGGTGACCAACCGTTGCATAAAATCAATTTGGCTCCCTCTAACCAATCTCCCACGTGTCTGCAGGTACCGGTGTCTTTCTGTTTTCAGCCCCTTGGGCGATGGCCTGGAATCCATCCAACTGCAGATGGCAAAGGCTGTCAGCTAATATGTTTTTTAACCCTTCTATATGTTTTGCTCTAAAGAACATGTCCAGTGTTAGCCCCTGCAGCACTAGCTTCTCAATACTTTCATCTCTGTGTCTGACATAGCTCCCCTTTTATTCAGAACATCTACCACTGCCCTGTTATTGCACCAGAATTTTACCTTCTGATTTCGTAACTCCTCCCCTCATACTATGGTGGCCACCCATGTGGGGAAATCTCTAGGAAGGTGATGTCCTTTGTCAGGCCCAACCATGCCCACTCCCTTGGCCATGTCTTTGAAAACTATCTTCCTTTGAAATATGCCCCCATTCCTAGACCTCCGGCTGTGTCCGTGTATAAATCAGGTCTGTGTTAAAAAATACAGTTGTCCTGCCAAAAGGTCACTCCATTATACTCTCTAAGAAACTCTTCCCAGATCTCCAGGTCTTCCCAGATCCCTTTTGAAATATCCACCCAGTGGTGGGGCCTAGTGGCACCTCTTGTAGCTCTGGCTAAACACTGTTTAAACATATGCATGGGGGCTATTGGCCTGCATGCAAAACTGAGGTGCCCCATGAGCTGCTGAACCTGTTGTAGTTGTACTTGCCTGTGCCCTTTGATCAGAGCCACTAGGTCCTTTAGTTTGTCAACCTTAACTTTTGGCAGCCAAAATAGCCCACCTGCTGTGTCTATTTCAGTCCCCAAGAATTCAGTTATTTGACTTGGGGTTTCAGTCTTGTCTGGTGCTAATGGTACCCTAATTTCTTTCACATGTCTCAGAATAGGTTCAGCATAAGCTATGTCTCTGCCCTCCCTTCCCCAATTAACGAAGAAATCATCCAGGTAATGGATGAGTGCACTGTGCCCATACTGGTTCTGAAATATCCACTGCAACCATGTGCCGAACATTTTGAATGTGGCACATGCGATGGAGCAGCCCATGGGCATTGCTTTGTCAAAATAAAATTTATCCTCCACCCGGAATCCCAATGAGTCCAAATCCTCAGGCCTTACTGAGAGCAGATGAAAAGCTGCTTCAGTGTCTGTCTTGGCTAACCAGGCTCCTTTGGTAGCCCATATCAGCCAGACAGCTCTTTCCAGTGTGGCATGTGTGACTCCGCTGTCCTCTTCATCAATGTAATCATTTACCGATCCCCCTCCTCTGGGTATGATAGGTGATGTATCACCTGAAACTCACTAGGCTGCTTTTTGTGTTCCAAATGCAGTAGTCATACCCTAAGGTTGTTGAAAGGAGAACACTCAAATACGAACATGTGAACATATGAAATTGCTGGAAAAAAAAGGCTCACAGGTCTAGCATGTCTGCCCGATTGTGCAGCTTTCAGTTTCATACCACTGCAGCTACCTCCCCACCCAATCTCCTACCTCCATCCCCTCTCCCAGTGCTTCTTCCCATTGTGTTCTTGTCTGTACTAACCCTGCCCCTGACTCTATCCCAACCCCGCTTAAAGCTATCCCCTGTCCTCAGTTTGATTAACTCCTCCAGCAGTGCATTCCATCTCACCACCACTTTCTCTGTGCAGTAGTGCCACCTCATTTCCCTCCTGAACCTTCCCCCTTCCAAATTCGAACTGTGTCCCCCTAGTGACTCTACCCCCTTTAAGCAGAACAGTCCTCCCTCTCTGACTTTGTTTATGGCTTTTATGCCTTTTAAGTACTTAAAGGTCTCTAACACGTCCCCCCTTTACCTTCTGTCCTTCAGCAAGTACATGTTGAGCTCCCACAATCTTTCCTCATAAGGCAGCTCCACCAGTCCCATGATCATTTTCATAGCCCTGTGCTACACCCCTTCCAGTAATATTACATCCTTCTTGAGATATGGGCACCTGTACTGTACACAATACTCCAAGTGTGGCCTCACCAGTGCTATATACGAACATTTGGACAAGCTAGCAGAAGAAGGCCATTGGTCTATCAAGTCTGCTCGTATTGCAGGGTCCACAGCTTGAGCTAATGTCCCTGCCCTCCCTCCCCACTCCTCCCATCCTCCCTACCCATGATGCTTATCTTCCCCCATGCCTATCCCAGCCTCTCTTAAATCTGCTCACTGTCATTAACAAGATGACCTCTTCCGGCAGCACATTCCAAGTGTCCACCACCCTTTCTGTGAAGACGTGCTTCTTGACAACCCTCCTAAAGCTCCCACCCTCTAGCTTAAGACTGTGCCCCCTTGTGATATAGTTGCCACTCAGCTTAAAGAACAAGGGCAAGATGACCTACTCCTTTCTAGAGGTGATCCCTCTGGCAATGCAGCCCAGCATCCTGTTTGCCGTAGCTGCCACCCTCCTACATGTGCTGATACCTTCATGTCCCCTGTGACTATTACTCCCCGGTCCCTTTCTTCCTTCCTTTAGGCTGCTACCTGCACTCCCCAGCCAGTAGCCTTGTCCAGGATTTCTGGCCCGAGGTGCATGACCTTGCGCTTCTTCGCATTAAATCCCAACTGTCACTCCTTAGACCAGTGTTTGAGTTTAGCTAGATCCTCCCTGAGTGCCTGCCTCCTTTCCTCACTGCCCACTTTTGCACAAATCTTAGTGTCATCAGCGAACAGGCTGATCTCACTCTTGACCCCTCTGCAATGTCTCCAATGAAGACATTGAACAAAACAAGGCCCAGAACTGAACTCTGTGGTACCCCACTAGTTACTGGCCTTGGCTTAGATGTCTCCCCTTACAACTACCCACTGTAGTCTGCCCTGCAGCCAGCTCTCAATCCACCCCACCAGTTTCTCCCCCACCCCCATGTCCCTCAGCTTGCTTAGTAACCTCCTGTGTGGCACTGAGTGGAAAGCCTTGCTGGAGTCCAGATACAGAACATCCACAGCATGGCCTTCGTCAACCACCCTAGTGACCCAGTTGAATTCAAGTTGATTAGGTTAGTTTGGCATGATCTTCCTAAGACAAACCCATGCTGTCTCTCATCCTGTAGACAATTGCTATGTAGAAAGGTTATCAACCTCTCCTTCAGAATGGTCTCCATCTACTTCCACACTATAGCAGTCAAGCTCACTGGTCTGTAATTGCCCGGTCGTCCTTGGGTCCACTCTTGTGAAGGGGCCCCATGTAAGTGATCCTTCAGTTTCTGGGTAGATTCCCCATCTCCAAGGAGTTGTTGAACAGGTCTATCAGAGGGCCTACCAACATCTCTGCCAGTTCCTTCAGGACTCTTAGGTGTTCACCGTACGTTTCTGGTGCCTTCTCCACCTGCAAGGCTTTGAGACCCTTCAGAAATCTATCCTTTTGGATGACCCCATCTGTTATTTCTGCCCACTACACCCTTGCCCCCTTTCCCTTGTGGTATTGGGCCATCCATTTCTTTTGTGTACACTAAGTAGAAGTACTCATTGAGTGCCTCTACCTGGTCTTCAGCTTTTTCTGCCCATTCCCCCTCCCTTTTGATTCTAACAATGTCAGCCCTACAACTCCTCTTCTCCCTTATGTATTTAAAGAACCCATTTTCCTCTCTCTGATCCCCTTGGCTAAGTTCAGATCCTTGGCTGCCTTGGCTGCCCTGATTGCCCTGCTCACCTGCCTAGCTGCCTTTGTGAACACCTCCCTGTCCTCCTCACACCCAGATATTTTTCACTTAATGAAGGCCAATCTTTTTCCCTAACCTTCCCCTTCACTTCTTTGCTAAGCCAGCTCAGTTTTTGTGACCTGGACTGGTTACTCTGAGACTTGGCACAGATGTTCCTAGCCTCATTCAGTTCCTTCCTGATGACTGCCCACTTCTGTTCAGCATCCATCCCTGGGCTAATTCCAGCTACATACCCCTATAGGATGCTGCCCATTATGGCAAAGTCTGCCTTCCTGAAGTCTAGCACTCTTGTCCTGGTCTTAGCCGACTCTCTTCGTGGGTTGAGGAGGAACCACACTGAGTGGTGGTTGCTTCCTGCTAGAAGGTCCTGTACTACCACGTCCCAGGCTTGGTTGCTATTTGTTAGCGCAATGTCCAGTATGTTCCACTCCCCAGTAGGCTCCATCACTCCCTGCACTAGGTAGTTGTCTTGGATAGCCTCCAGCAGTACCTGTTCCCTGGTGTTTGTTGTAGTTACAATCCACCAGTCAACCTCAGGTAGGTTGAAGTCTCCCACTGTAACTGTTCTCCCTTTGCCACTGAACTTCCTGATTTGCTTCCCCAGCTCCCTATCCACCTCTTTACTTTGTGAGGGTGGCCTATGCACCACCCATCCTGAGCTGCTTACCTTTGGGGTTTTGGAGCAATCCCCATATGGCTTCCAGCCTCTCCTCTTCCCCCTCCTCCCTGGTACACAGTATCCTGTTCCTAACATAAATAGCCACCCCTCCCCCTCTTCCTCCCTCACAGTCCCGTGGTACACCTTGTATCCTGGGATTTTGAAATACCAATCATGGCATTGGGTGGCCCAGTTTTCTGAGATAGCAGCAATATCTATCTCCCCTTTCGCCATCAGTGCCTGGAACTCTGCCACCTTGTTTGCCAAGCTCCTTGTATTCAAGGATACAACATTCCACCTTGTGTTCTGCCCCTCCCCTTCCCCCCCCACACTTCCACCTTGGTAACTTCTCCTCATACTCTTCCTCCCTCTCTGGGGGGGGGTGAGGCCTTCTAGTCTTCCCTGGAAGGTGACTCCCCCTTGCTGTCCCACTCAGCAGGGGGCTCCTCTGTTTAACTCTATCTTATTTTTAATGTAATTCTCCAGCCCCTGTATCAACATCCTTGTACCCTCGATGTTGAGATGCAGCCTATCCTTTGCATAAAGCCCCTTATTATTCCATGTCTTGCCCCACTTCCCTACTACCCCGTACCCCATTTGCACACACCACCCCTTCAGTCACCTATTTAACTCCTATATTCTTAGCTTTCCAGCGGTCCTTGCCCTAAGTACTGGGAGTACCTCATAGCATGTCACTGAGCTTCCCACCTGATTACAGATACTCCCCACTTCCTTGAACCCCTCCTGCACTTCATCCACTGTACTGCCCTCTAGGTCATTTGCACCTAGATGCACTATGATATAAGGCCCCCCTCCACCTTCTCCACACATTTCTGAATGAACTGCCCTACTCTCCCCGCTGTCATACGTGGCATACACTCCACCCAGGTTAGGCTCTTCATTGCTTCCTAACATCCCCATCTCACCCCCTGAGTATAGAATTCCCTAGTACAAGTACTCGATCCTCCATATCCTGCACTTCACACTTGGTTTGCCATCCTTCAAGCCCCTTTTCCTCGGTGGCCTCTCCTCTAATATCCTGACCTTCCCTCCTCCTTCCCCACTGATTACACCTCCACCTGCTCTCTTCCTTCACCATCCTTTCTGTGCTCCTTCCCTTGCACATCCACCCCTCCACTAATTGTACGTCCACTCAACACCCCCATTATTGTGCCTTCCTCTTCCCCCTCCCTACATGTTTTTGCCTCCTTCCCCCTTTAGTTAGTGTTTTCATGTCAACTTGACATGTTTCTCTGCCCCTTCCTGCTTGTACCTCATAGTCTTCCCTCTCTCCTTGCACCCTGTTTTCCCTTCCCTCATGGTTTCCTATCCCTTGTTCTATGTTGCCTTCCCCATCCTCCTGCTCTGTTTCATCAACCAGTGCCACGTATCTGTCTGTTGTCTCCAACTCCCTGCCCATGCTCCTTCCCCTGAAATCCCTTCCTGCCCCACTTACCCTGAACCTCTTCCCTACTTTCTCTTTCTCTCTGCAGCCTTGTTCCCTATCACTTGCTAGCTTCCCCTTTCTGTGCACCCTGGTCCTTGTGGACTTCCCTTGCTGAGTGGCCCCTTTTGGCCTGTGGTAGCCTGGTCTATCCTGTGATGGAACCCTTCCTGCCCCCTTGCCCCATCTTCTCCTCTCCCTCTCATACCTTCCCCTCCTCCGAGTCCCCATTTCAAGCTCTCTATTTCCAGTGTAAGCTTTCTGAACAACCTGCACACTGGACATCCCCCACCCCACATTCCACCAGGTTCCCAGGAACAGTGCTGATCCACACCCATTGCAGCTCACTACCTTTCCAGCCTCCCTGTGCCACCAACCCCAATCATGCCTACCCCTCCATGCTCCCCCCCATTCATCCACCTGCCTACTTGCTCTGGCCTCCACATCCTCTCAGTATCCCTTAGATACTACTGGCCCCTGTTACTTGGTCTGGCCAATTCATTTCTCTAGGTGCACTGCAACCCATACCCCTCCCTGTGCCTGCCCTTAACCAGTGTGACCTGCTGCCTGCTGTCCTCCCTGCTGATGACCAGAAGATGCCACTCGAGATGCCATACTTCTGCGTCTTGGCACTCACATGTAAGGATCGCTCATGCGAGGGGTCGCTTGTCCCCCTGGGAAATATCAATGAACTCTAGCCACCCTATTGGGCCTACCAAGTCATGTGATCTCTTTTTTCTTGTCCCTCAAGTCCTTCCGTCACCCTCCCTCTCTTGGCGTCCTCCCAGCACCCCGATACTGTAAACACAAAATCCAAAATTCACTCCCCCATCAGCTGTACAACACACAGTTTGTCCAGCAATACAAAAGTTCCACACTTATCTCTGTGAGCTCCGTCCATCCTCCAGCAATGCCCGCCAGTGTCTCTCCCAGTGAATGAACTACTAAAATGGCACCTTTTTATACTACTGTGATTCAGCTGCCCTATTGGCCTTGTCAAAGTCACATGATCTCTTTCTTCCTGTCCCTCAAGTCCTCCTCCCCTCCCTCCCTCCCTCGATGTCCTCCCAGCATCCCGACCAAGTAAACACAAAATTTATAATTCACCCCCATATCAGCTGTATGCCACACAGTTTGTCCAGCAATACAAAAGTTTCACACTTATCTCTGTGCGCTCTGTCTGTTCTCCTGCATGCCCACTGGCATCTCCCCCAGTGAACGGACTACTAAAATGGCACCTTTTTATACTACTGTGACTCTGTCACCCTATTGGCCATGCCAAGTCATGTTGTCTATTTCTTCCTGTCCCTCAAGTCCCTCCCTCCCTCATCATCCCTCTCCTGGCATCCTCCCAGCACTCTGACCCTGTAAACACAAAATCCAAAATTCACCCCCACATCAGCTGTACACCACACAGTTTGTCCTGCAATACAAACATTCCACAGTTATCTCCATGTGCTTTGTCCGTCCTCCTACACGCCCTCCATTGTCTCTCCCAGTGAGTGCCTGAACTCTTCATGCATCTGTTTATTTGTTTATATTTTCACTAGCATTTCTTCTGTGCCCTTTACTGACCCCAAGTTGTTAGCCTTAGAACTTATCCACTGCGCTTGGAAGTGTAAATGAAAATGCTTGTGGAAACTCTCCCTTAAGGCCCCTGTGGCCTCGAGGTCTGCGTATTCCCTAACCCTTTGTTCTAGTACTAAAAAATTGAATGGTGCTTTTGCAATCTGATATGAGGCATGTCTGTCTGCGACCTCTCGCTGCTTACCCATTGTTTTGTGCATACCCCCTCCCCCCCAAAAACCCTACTCCTCCCCAGTTGGCACCTCGGTAGCCCGAGTGGCCTACCTGAAAGGACTGGTTGCTGTAGGTATTCCCCATTATTTTTATCTATGTATGTTCTGCAATTGGATGCTGGGTGGGTCCCACCACACCTAGAGCAGGCATATCTGAAATGGCAATGAGGCCAGGAGCAGAGTGGTCTGTTATAACCCCAACAGCACTTTTGTACTATCCCAGTCCTTTTTCACACTCTCCTTCACACCCCCCAGCCACAGTCAAAGTCTCTAGCCACAGGTCTGAGTGCCTGGTAACCCATCTCAGATCCCCATGGGATGTCATCCTGTGCCTGAACATTTCGTCATACTGGAGCCAATAACCCCCCCCAGTTTGTAAATGCTCCTTACTATCAGGTAGTAAGCCAGATGGAGTTGCTGTCTTGGCTTCTTCTCTATCATTATGGCTGTGTAGTATGTGAAATCTACTGACCTAGAATCCCATGTTTTTTTCTTTTGTTGCCTTGTCCTCCTCCCCTTTTCCCTGCTGCTGTCCCTTTTCTCAAAATTCTTCATCTCATCATATTTTTTAACTGTCTCCTTATAGATCTAAGCAAAAACATTTACATATTCTCCCTTCAATATTTTTATGTTTGCTTGCATGCAAGTGCAAGAAACATAGTGCCATCATCCAAGTTTTCCGAGGTGTGGTACCCTGTCTTCCAATTCATTCAGTGTATTGCAGGTGCGGCCACAGTTAGCCAATGAATGCTGCAGCTGTCTATGACAGCAGTTGAAAATGCAGTGCCGTACAGTTCAAAGGGAGAGCTACGCTTCAGCGAGCAGCGATAAGATATCACTTGCTCATACGCTTCTCTCACACACACACGCATATTGCGTGCTCATGCCCCCCCCAAGCACACACACCAT
This sequence comes from Neoceratodus forsteri, assembly GCA_016271365.2. Classification (NCBI taxonomy): domain Eukaryota; kingdom Metazoa; phylum Chordata; order Ceratodontiformes; family Ceratodontidae; genus Neoceratodus; species Neoceratodus forsteri. The sequence goes on along the minus strand of CM057456.1, from coordinate 833,958,077 downwards.
ATGGCCGATGGGGTGCCCAATCCTCGTTGGCTCTGCTGTGCTCCCCCAACAGAGTTCTAGGTGCCATGCTGAGCCCACCCCAGCATGGCAACAGTCTGCATGGCCGATGGGGATGCCCAATCCCCGTCGGCTCACCGTTCCCAAGAGACTACGGGTGCCATGCTGGGGCCACCCAGTGTGGCAACAGTCCTATGGCCAACGGAGACCCAATCCCCCATCGGTTCCACTGCCTCAAACAGGTTTTCTTCAGCTGCCACGCTGGGAGCCCACCCCAGCGTGGGCACAAGTCCTGCATTATCTATGGGGAAAAGACAAACTGCAAGAAGAAACCCTCGCGGACTGTCCTGACCCCCTTCCCCACCACGCCCATCCTCTGTGCACCCTGCCTCCCCACACTCCCACCTCACCCCATACTTACCTCCATAGTCTGGCGCAACAATCTTTGGTGGATCGGGAACGTGTCTGCACTCTTCAAAGCCGACCGCGAACTGAAGAAATGCTGGTAAGCTGTATAATGGAATAAATAGGGTTTTTTCAACTTTGATGCATATCTCAGGCATTTTGGGGAATTTTTTCACCAAATTTTCAACATGGGGTTTTTGTGACCCCACCTCATAAATTCAGTCAATGTCATTTTGTTAATCAGACCCGAAAGGTGATTCCACAGTCACTGCATGGAACCACCTTTGGGACTGATTACAAAACAAACAGTATCTGATTCATGGTAGGCCCCAAAATCTTATGTTGAAATTGATGAAAAATCTCCAATCGTAAGTTTGAAAATTTTCAATATGTTCCTCCAGGTTTTCAACATTGCCATTTTACCACACCTCCTTATGAGCAGTACAGCTGTCATTTCTCACATCTCACCCAAAATGTGTTTCCGTGCAGGTAGCATACAATGGCACTGTCGGTGTGCAAAATCAATGTTCAGGACAGATTAAGAAAATCACAGTGACACTGTTCATGAGCAGACATGTTAAAATGGCTATGTTAAAATTTGGTAAACAAATCCCAAAAATGGCTGTTTTACGGCGTGCGTTGCTATTGCCTACACAGCAGCTCGGGATCTGGAAATTTTCAATATTTTCACTCCAGATTTTCAACATTGCCATTTTACCACACCTCCTTATGAGCAGTACAGCTGTCATTTTTCACTTCTTGCCCAAAACGTGTTTACGCCCATGTAGTACACAATGGCACAGTCGAATTGCAAAATCAATGTTCGGGACAGATTAAGAAAATCACAGTGACACTGCTCATGAGCACAGGTGTTAAAATGGCTATGTTAAAAATTTGGTGAAAAAAGTCCATTAAATGACTGTTAAGAGTGACCATTGCGCAGTTTCCACGCACCTTTGTAAGTTCAAGGATTTCTAATATTTTCAGTCCAGATTTTCACCACTGGCATGTTTCCACACTTCCTTATGAACAGTACAGCTGTAATTTTTCACACCATAGCCAAAATGTGTTTTTGCACTTCCAGCGCAGAAATGCGTGGTTGCTGTGGGAAAAAACACTGTTTGGGACAGATTAAGAAAATCACAGTGACACTGTTCATGAGTGGAGGTTCCAAAAACCCTGTGTTGACAATCTGCTATAAAAAATTCCCAAACTAATTGCATTATGGGTGTGCATTGCACATTTTCTACACAGGCTCATGACTTCATCAGTTTTTTTAATATTTTCCCTGCAGATTTTCAACATTGCCATTTTTTACACCTTCCCATGAACAGTACAGCTGTCATTTTTCACATCCTGTTTGAAATGTGTTTTCACACATGTGGTGCCAAATAGGTCACTGTACAAAATCAGCTTTCGGCTGTGAACTGATATTGCCACTGTTCATAAGGTGGGGGTCACAAAACCCATGTTGAAATTTGGGTGAAAATCTGTGCAACGCCTGAGGCATTGGGTTTCGACCATAACGCTCCCTCCGTGAGAGATTGACAGGCATCAGGGGTGTGACTTGGGATTCTCACCTGTAATGCTCATACCATTCCACTCCCTGCAGCCAGTGAGAGGCATCGAGGTGTGCCTTGGACTCTGGCCCCAAAGTTCACCCCATTCTCCTATACAGGACCCATCTCACCATATTTCCTGATGGAATAGGGTGAGCATAAGGGCCAAAGACCCCAAGGCACACTGTGACACTTGTCAGTGTCTGCAGGGTAGGGTGTGGTGAAATGGCATGGCTGTTATGCCTGATGACCCAAAGACACACCCCAATGCCTGTCAGTCTCTGCAGGGTGGTGGTGGGGTTGGCTTCAGTTCAATACTTCACTGCCATTCCTATTACACAGCTCTGTAACTTCTACACTACCACTGCCAATGCCAGCAAGCAAACATTCAGCATTGACAAATGCTTGTTTCTTTTGTTGCCAGTGACACATGATCCCCAGTTTTAACCCTTGAGGTACCTACTTCCACCCACCCACATTTTCTAGTAGACTCCCTGCTCCTTTTTTGTCTGACAGTGGTTCCTAGCCTTTTCCTTTTTTAATTTCTCCAAAACTTTTTCAAATTGCTTGGTCCTGTTATCCCCCATGAATCCTGCCATTTGTTCAGCGTCTTCTTTTATACTGCTTTCTAGTGTTATGGATACATTACCTGGCTTCGCTGGCTCCGGTACCAGGGCCAGTATTGGTATGACTGGCAGCTTTGGTGCTTTGTTGTCGGGTGGGAGAGGCCCTTGTGGAGGAGCTGGGGGTGCAGGCACTCCTATGGGTGCCTGCGGCTGTGGTGGCGCCAGCTGAGGCTCCAGTGTTGGTTCTGGTTAGCGTTGTGGCACAGGCATAGGAGGAGAGACAGGAGTTATGGGTCTAGGCAGCTGTAGGGGGACCAGGGCTGCTGGCTCCGGGAACCATGGGTTGACTGGAGGCTTCTTGTTGCCTTTTCCTCCATGTCCCCTTCCTACCTTCCGCTACTCCCCGCACTCTGTCTGGTCATTGTCCACAGCCTCTAGCATCTTTTTCTCAACCAGCTCCATCACCACTCTCACTGCCTCTTCCTTTGAAATCTTGGTACTTCTGGGTGCCATTGCTTAAATCTGGATAGCTGTAATCATAAACAAACCATTAAATAGCTGTTCTCCCTCTCCTATCTTTTGTGGTTGCCTTTTGCCCTATTAGGCCTCTTTTTTTGGGGGGGGGTGAAAATTCCCTTTAAAAAATCCCATTGTAATGTAACTGACACCCCTCAGAGATCCCTATTGCATTCATGCCTTTTTTTATAGTCTCAGCTGTTATTTGCATCCCTCTTGTGTGTCTCTTTCTATTTCCCCTTCTTTTTTTTTGGTTGCACCAGCTTGTGTGCTTGTAGCATCCCAGGGCATCAACTGCCTGACTCCCCGCCCTGTCCAGTATAATAATATAAAAAAACTCTGGCAAATATATTATAGATCTCAGCCCCACAGTGGCTAACATAATAAGATCCATTCATTACGTAAATGCATTTTATTAGGTAAACATTCATTAGGTAAACATTATAAGAGCCAGTCACTAGGTAAATGCCCAGCATTAAGCTAATTGTTGGGAAACTGTTTTCTTTTAATATATCTCCTACTTAAGATGGCGGCCACCATGCAGGTCTGACCCACATCCTAAAATGGTGGCCTCCATCCATGTTGCTGGCCTTTTTGAAGATAGCAGCTGCCACATGGCCCACAGGGCCTTTCCAAAATGGCTGCCATAACGTGGTCTGCCAGCCCTTTCCAAAATGGTGACCACCACGCTGTCCACCTGAAATTTCACCAAATGGTGTCTGTCCCATGCAGTCTGCTAGTGTTCTTACCTGCCAGCCACCACATCATCCTACCGTAACCTCCTTGTGGTGGCTGGCCCCACAGCTGCAATTTTGTCAGCCAAACCTTCTGCATAACTCAGCATACCCATTCTTTTTTAAATGTAGTCTGAGTCACTTTATAGCCCATTTATTGTCCTACATGTTTTAATCAGGCTCCTGATGTCCCAAATATACTGCTGCATCTATTCTTAGCCCCTTTGTCCCTCTAAATTGACCCATCCACCCTTTCTTACTTTCAGATTAAAATCATCTCGCTTCAACATCCACCACAATGTCTCTGCAAGCTGTGTCTGCTGTTTTCTTTTTTTTATATATAGCCTTTTGATCCTCACTGCCACCACTCACCTACTTGGTAATGGGGATACCTAGTAGATTTTTGCTGTTCTTCCTGTATACCTGGGGCCCCAGCACAAAGCTGTGCATGTGTGTGGAGGTACACATGCACCACGTGGTGCTGCTCAGCGCCTTCCACCCCTCCCTTGGAATTAGCTGAGTCCCGCATAGCCCAAACTGCCATTTGTCCTCCACCAGGTGGCAGCCAAGGGCTGGGGGAAACTCCAGATCCCTTCTCAGGAGAGGACAGCCACCCTAAGGTCACTCAATCCCACTGCTCACCCTCTCTCCCTTGGACCCCTGACAACCCAAGCCTGTTCCCGAACCTGGGTTGCTGCCGAAGCATGAGGTGTGGCATCCAGCGCCTCAGTCATCAGTGCCACCAGGCCAGCTCATCTGCTGTTTTTAAAACCAGCTCCTCCATATCTGAGCTGCATCCACAGCTCAGCTCTACCACATGTCCCCGGTCAGCCAATCCACTCCTGCCTCTTTTATTCGCACTCAGAGTGGACAGACCAACCCTTCCACTGCACTGCTATGTCTGTTTTTGCCAGGGAACTTGCCAAAGCTTGCCCTCTTTTCTTGAATGCTCATTTTTTTCTCCTTGGGGTCATACCTTTTGTACAAAAATCTGCAGCCTGAGGTCACTGCAGCACTCAGCCCGATGGCCCTTCCTCCATAATACCGCTCTCATGCCTTCCTTAAAAACATGATCAATCTTGCAAACTGGCACTGAAATATGGCCCTGCAGCCTATCAAAATCTTTCTACCATTTTTACCATACCATTGCGTTTTAACAAACATTTTGAACTCGTATTGCTCTGCATTGGTCTGGCTTTCTTAACCAGCACCTCTGTATGTGAAAGATTGTACTATACTTTTTCTGGACTCTACTTTGCTATCATCTACCATGAACATTATGAGGTATTTTAATTTAACCAATATTGAACCACTTTAACTCATCCCCTGGACCAAATGGCTCTTACAATTTCTTACATCTCCTTTAAGCTCACATCATTTATAATTACCAATTATAACAGAAACCAAATTTCTCACCACTGGAAATTCTGGAACAAAAAGCCGGATTCAAAATATCACCAACAAAAATCACCAACTGATGTGCTAAATTACTAGCAAGCAAAATTGTGAGGGAGTCTGCTTCCAGCAGCCCCTTTTAAATATCTGTCCCCACCTCTCTCTCTTTCTGTTGCCCAATTAATTCCTTATTTCCTTCTTGGGCTCTGCCCCTATCTCATGATGTCCACCTGACCTCATCTCATTGTTAATCCTCCCCTTTTACTCAGAAACACCACCACCACCCCCTCCCTCTACCTCTAATTCAGCTCACTGAGTCCCCTTGTTGGTCAGGGGCCTGGAACAAATGAGACTGCCTTGAAATTAGGTAAACCTCCATATACATACATTCTGTGCTCTCAGAATTTTTTCAGTTACAATAAAAAATATATAAGGCTGCTGTATGATGCTACATGGCGACACACTGTGTCTATTCAAACCACAGTTCTTGAAATGCACTTCAGGGGAAAAGATGTAAAAAGCAAAATATACATAAATTCTGAGCTCCTGAATTTTTCTGAACTGTCAGCAAAAATATAAGGCTGCAACATGGTGCCACACTGGGTGTCTGTCCCACTACCACAGTTCTTGTAATGCACTTTAAGATTAATGGTGCAAACAGCCCAATATACATAAATTATGAGCTCCTGAATTTTCCTGAACTACTAGAACAAAATATATAAGGCTGCTGCATACTGCTACAAGGTGCTGCAAACAATACAGAGGCACAGGTACATTCATTTTTAAAGCTCTGACATGGCAAGGAAATTCTGGCAGATCTCGCACTAATGGAATATGGTCTCAGGAGAGGGACAAAGGACATTCTCCTCAAAGAGTGGAGAGAATGTGAGGAAAAGAAGTTCGTACTGCTCACTGCCCTTTTCATTGTTAATGGAACTGAACTTTATGGGAGGATTCACGATCCCTCTTTCTGGAGCCGATCCTGATGATGATTGTCTACTATGGCTTTGTGTCGTGTCAGCAAAGGTAAGTATTTATTTGTTTGTTTGTTTATTGATTTTACTGATTTATTTATTTATTTATTTTGGGCCAGGGAATGCATTTATAATTATGACCATCTTTCGTTCTTGTTTCTCTCTTTTCAGGTATGTATCACTCAGGTGCTGAAATTGTGTTGCTGCATGGGTTCAGCCTAGAGCTGGTTATTGAATTTAGCAGTGTTTCTTACCAGGTAAGGAAAGTATTTTTTTTTTTCAAATTTGTGTTAATTATTGAATGTTATTCATAGGTCAAGCTATTTTCTGCTCTGTTTCACCTGTTTTCAGATAACTTTCAGCTGTGTGACAATTTACAATCAGGCAGAACCAGCAGGTGGAGTACTGTTATTCATGATGGCTACAGAGGATGTGTTGACTGTAATAAGACCACACAGAGTGGAAGAGAAGATGGAGGAGGAAGTCTGAGCATGAGTCTAACACTGACCACATCGACAGTCTGGTGGATTGGATGGTGATGGCTGGCTTGCTGGAACAGGAGGCTTTCTGACAGAATGGAAAGAGACCTGTGAATACAAAATATAAATTATTGAGACTCCAGTGTAATCCCTGTTGTGTTGTTCTTACACCAGTGAAAGGAAAGCAAAAGTAAACAATTAAAAGAAAAAAAATACTTTTTGGAAAGGATACTTACCATCAAATGAATGATGTCCATGCCTTGAAATGGTATGAAGGCACTACAGACAGAGGAGGCAGAAGAGGAGAACTCCTGCGGGATGAAAAGGTAGTAAGACACAAGACCTGTGAATACCAGAGAAAATTATTTAGGCTCTACTCAATTTGGCACAGTGTGTGTTGTCTCATGGACCATTGTCTGCTTTAAGCCTTACGATACCTGTCACATATGAAGAAGAAAGAGAAATTAGTTTGAATGTCCTGACCACTGTGGAGGCTGCAGGTACATCCGTTGTTCACTCCTAGTGTTACTGTAATTGTCAACTGTGAGGAAAGAAGATAAATTATTTAGAATGTCTTGGTCATTGTGGAGGCTGCACAGTGTGTCCATTGTCGACTCCCAGTCCCATTGTACCTGTGACCTGTGAAAAAAAAGAGAAATAATTTAATCAGATTTGGCCACTGTACCACTGTGCACAAGAACCTGTGAAAGGAAACCTTAAAATAAAATTGGAAAAGAAGCAATGACTCATATAAATATATTTACCATCACATTAGTGAGGCCATGCTGTGTACTGGCATGATTGTACCACAGAGGGGGAGTGGGGGGTGAGGCAATTTAAATTGCAGCCATCTTACCAGTCAGCCAGGTGAATTGGCAAACCTGCTGTGAGGAGACAAAAAGAAAGACACATATTTTAATGCCTTGCAAGAAAGTTGGAAGCCTCTCCGGAGCAAGGACAGACTCACCACCGACAATGAGGCTAAAAAGTGTGCAATTCAGAGAAAGTAACTTACCATTAAAGCAAATAAACCTGTGCTTTGTTGGACATCAGGTATTGCTGTCATGATGGGCTGTCTGGTTAGAGACTTGACCTCAGGATGGGCTGGCTGGCTTGTTTGGAGGTCTGCATGCAACAGCATTAAGTCTAGATTAAAAATCTGTGTTTCTCAGTCTGGAATCTGGATAGGTACAGTGGAAGTGGCTGTGGCACGTGCTGTTGATGGATGTGGATAACAAAAGCAGGGCAGAGGAGGAGTAAGATGTATTGTCTTTTGATTGTAGGAGGTTACATGACTGGCATTGGTACTTATGATGGCTTAATGGTCTGGGATTCTCAGTCTGGAGGCTGCATGCTGTGGATAGGGTGGTGGTCAATACTGTTGCTGGATTTGGAGTACAGAAGCATATTGGAGGAAGAGGAAGTGGTATCTTGATTATTGTAGGGAAGGCATGGTCTGCATGGCTGGCAATGTAATTACATTGGGTGGGATTTTTCAGTCTGGAAGATGTGTTCTGTGGATCTGACAGTGGCCAATGTTATTGTTGGCAAGCTTGTCACTAAATGATGTAATGTTCAATGATGTCTAGTTTGTCTGCAGGCATGACAAAGGAAAGGGCAGAGGGAAGTAATCAGTTGGATTTACTGAACAGCAGCGTTACAACTTGATGAGAGGAAAACAAAATGGAATCCTAAGGAAAAGTATTCAACTGATGAGGAAAGAATGAACAGAATACATTTATTTTTATGCTTCAATCATCACCCTCAAAAACATCCCTCACAGTCTTCCAAACTGGAGTTGTCCTCACATGGAAATTCTTTTTCCATCCATGCTTCATCTACCTCAGTAGAAGGCAAATTGCCAATGCTGATAACATCCAGCTCTTTGCGTTCACCTTCATGACCGCTGCCCACCTTCATGTGGCAGGAATGCAGAGATTACTGTGTTCCATGGAATGTGCTCTGCATTCATTTTAATAAATGTTCAGTGTGCCATAGAAGCATAGAAACATAGAATTTGTTGGCAGACAAGGATCGCTTGGCCCACTGAATCTGCCCATTTGCCCCTGCTTATGCTGTCACCGCAGACCCTATCTGATCTCTGGCTAACCCCTCCTGCTTTCCTACCAATATTTCTTTGTGCCTATCCCATGCTTCCTTGAAGCCCACCACTGTTTTCATTACTACCAACTCTTCTGGAAGACTATTTCTGGCATCCACCACTCTTTCAGTGAAGAAGTACTTCCTCGATACCTCCTAAATTTTCTCCCTTCCAGCTTACTTGCATGTCACCTCATTCTCATGCAACTGCTCCTCTGAAAAATAACTCCCCATACCTTATTCACCCTGGTGATGTATTTAGAAGTCTCTATTATGTCTCTGCTCTCCATCCTGTCTTCCTGGATGTGTATATTTGAGACCCTTTAGTCTCTCTTTTCATAGGGCTTTCAAGTCAACTTTTCAAGGGGACAGAATTATACACCTGTCTCACACAGTGACCTCTACTTAACTGAATAAACTCTTAACACTGACACTAGAGGTCAGACAGCTTAGGTATTTCACTACTATGGAGGCCATTGCTGGCCAGTCAGTGACCTTGCTACTCCAGTACAGCAAGGGCTGTTCCATGATGTTGATGTGCCAGATGTCTGCCAAACAGATATTCATCTTGTATTGTGCTTCCTGCAATCCTGTTGCTTCGTCAGCCATCTCCTTCTCTTTTTCATCCACGTCTTTAAGTATCAATGATAGGCTCCATTTATATTGTGTGTCCAGCATGGTGGCAATCCCAAAATCTGAAGAATACTGGAAATATACATATTGCTGTCAAAGACATGGAGCATGTGTTCCATTAAGGCACAGCTTCTCATATCACCATCTGCCTCCAGCATATGTTATAAAGTTAACAGCATCTGCTTCAGCACCCATAGAAGTGGGATGGCCTGATTAATGCAGACAGTCACTCTACTCACTGCTTGTGCAGCATGTTCAGATGGCTTTAGGATCATTATGAGATCATCAATGGGTCACCCTGGTCTGTTGTCAGACATATGGATACTCCAGCACTGTCACAACTTGAATAAAGCAGCAGATATTCTGAGATGGCTTTGTACTGCTTATACAAGTTCCCAATAATGTACAGTATCAAGTTCCATCAGGGCATGACTTCTAGCTACATCCAGTGCTGACGCTGTTTGTCCTGGCTTTGCAGCTGCTGAGATGGTAATGGGCCTTTCTGGAATGGGCAAATTGTGCACAGATGCAACATGCCATAGACAACATGGACCTGATATCAGGACAAGATAGAAACTCCTGCACAGCAGTGTGCTAGACATGGCACCATGAGAAACCCCTCATCTCTGATGTAGTTCACTAAATTTGAGCCATTATTGCTCACAATAAAACCTGCTTTCAGGGAATAGGGCTGCTCCCATTCATCATTCTCAGTTTGGAGCAACTCTAATTTTTTTGGCTCATGGGTAGTGCTGTGCAGAATGCAGAATTCTGCTGGTGGAATTAGCATGTAATGACCATTCCATTGGCAGAATTTCCACTAGAATTTTGCTGTTTTTCCTGTGAAATTCTGTCTACTTTGATCCACAGAATAATATTCCATGGAACAGCATTTCTTTCTGTGAAACAATTATTCTGCAACAATTTCCTCCTCACAAATATTGAGATCCATGGAATAATATTCTACAGAGCAGTATTTTTTTCCATGGAAAATCATTCTGCAACTATTTTCTGCCATGGAATTTCACCATTCCCTTTTTTGCAGAATTTTGAAAATTCCATATAATTTCATTCTACACAAATTTTAAAATTCCACACAGCACTACTCATGGCTGATCTAGGTACACTCTTTATTGCCAGAGTGACATGCAGGTGAATACAAGGAGTGTTGCTACCACTGTGATTGGGCTTGGTACAAATTTTTCCTTGGCCAGAGTAAAATACTACCCCAGGTACCTGTGCCCAGTGTATGTAATGCACAGGTTGGAGCTACCTGCTGTTTAGTCACAGGTCCACATATCCCTACTGAGATATATGCATGGGGTTCTGAATGCAGCAGGGTATGGATTATTGTGTGAGACAGAGTTCCATAAAGTTCAGAAATGACACTGGGAGATAAGTAAATTAATGAGAGAATCTGCCATTTTGGACAGGCATATGCCATCAACCGTCTAAACCCCTTGTGTTCTCCATGAAAAAAATGGCAGTAGGTCAATGGCCAACATTCCAGCAGTTGCTGCATTCAGTTTGCATGCAATAGCATGATTGGGTGGATATTTGATTGGGTGTGTATTTGGCATGATGCTCAAACATGATATGCAGCTATGACTAGGCTGTCAACATACAGGTTACACAGTCTACAGGAGGGACAGAGAGGGTAGAAGAGGAGGAGGAGGAGTAGCACTCTACATAAGGGAAGGGATCAAAGCAACAGAACTGAAGGGTAAACAGGGAGAAGAAGAGACACTGTGGGTCACTCTGGAGACAGAAATGGTGCCACAGTCCACACTGGTGTTGTGTACAGACTCCAATCTCAGGGGGAGGAAATGGACTAGGAAATGATAGAAGGCATCCTTAGGATGGCAGAAAAAGGGGAGGTATTGTTGATAGTGAACCTGAATATACCAGATGCTAACTGGAGCACCTTTGCTGCAGTCACAGCCAAGAGCAGGGTCATTCTTGATGCCTTACAGGGAGCATGCCTCAGACAGCTAATGTTGGTACCCACTCAGGAGGTAGCAATCTTTGACCTGACACTCTCAAACGTGGACCGAAAGAAGATCTAAAATTTAGAAGTGGGTAACCATCTGGAAACAGGGGACCACCAAACAGGTGGTTCATGATAAACACAGTCATAGAGTCAAGCCATACAAGAGGGAGAGTACTGGACATCAGGAGGGCTGACTTTGTCAAACTGGGACAGTGTCTCAGAAAAAGCACTAGTAAATGGGGAAGAAGGAGGGGTGGAGGAACAATGAGGAAACATCAAAACTGCCATCATAGAGGTAACAAGCCCTTGTGTGGAGCAAATAAATCAAAATGAAGGAAAAAAACACTATGGTTCTCAAAAGAGGTGGCAGAGAAGGTTAGGGAGAAAAAGATAGCATTCAGGAAATATAAGGAAACACAGAAGGAGCAGGACAGAGAACTGTACCAGATAAAGCAGAAGGAAGCAGGGAAGGCAGAATAGCAAAGGTCCAAACAGAGAAAAAGATAGGTAGCCCAGTTAAGAAGGGGGATAAAACTATTTATAGGTACACTAGGGAGCGAAGAAAGACAAAGGGAGGGATAGTGAGTTTTAATAAAGGGGAGGGTGTCTGGGCGGCGGGTGACAGTGAAAAAGCAGGGATACTGAATGAAAACTTCTGCTCAGTATTCACAAAAGAAGAGGGGGGGTACCTAATCCAATCAATAGAAGCACTCTGGATAGAGCAGTCCATACCAGTCCATTCACAGAAGAAAGGGTTCTGAAAGAACTCCTAAAACTGAAGGCGGACAAAGTAATGAACCCTGATGGGATTCACTCCATAATTCTAAAAGAACTAAGGGGAGATCTAGTGACACAACTGACTACCCTTTTTAACAAACCATGGGAGGATGGTGTGATACCTAAGGACTGGATAAGGGAGGATGTAATTCCCCTTTACAAAAGTGGGAGCAAAGCAGAGGCAGGAAATCTACAGACCTGTTAGTTTAACCTCAGTGGCAGGGAAAATGATGGAATCACTTACGAAACAAAGAACTGTTGTATACCAAGAGGCCAGTGGGGCACAGGACCCAGGGCAGTATGGATTCACAGCAAAAGGTCATGCCAGATGATTCTAACAGATTTCTTTGACTGAGTGACCAAAGCAGTACACCAGGGAGGAGCTGTGGACTTGGCCTACCTAGACTTTAACAATTCATTTGACAGAGTCCCACACAAAAGATTAATAAACAAATTAGCCAGCCTGGGAGTGGGTCCCAGGGTGGTAGCCTGGGTAAAAAAACAACAGGACACAGAGGGTAATAGTAAATGGAGTCTGCTCTGAAGAAAGGGGGGTTACTAGCTAGTTACTGCAAGGTTCAGTACTGGGTCCGGTCCTTTTTTGATGCTTTTATAAGTGACATTGCGAAGGCACTGGAAAGAAAATTATCTCTTTTTCCAGACAACACAAAGATCTGCAGCAGGGTTTATATGCGGGTGGAGGGTGGAAAGGATGAAAAGGGACTTGTCAAGGTTGGAGGAATGGTCAAAAGTATGGCAGCTTAGATTCAATGCAAAGAACTGCAAAGGAATGCTCCTGGGAAACAAAAATCCAGTGGGAGAGTACACATGGGGGGACTAACAGCAACAGAAATGGAAAGGGACCCGAGGATAGTCATATCAGATTACCTAAACGTAAGCAAATAATGTGAGAAGGCAGTAAGGAGGGTTGGGGGGATACTGGAATGTATAGGAAGAGGCATCACCAGTAGAAAACAGAAAGTTGTTATCCCTCTGTACAGTTGATGAGATCCCATCTGAAGTAGTGCGTGCAGTTTTGGAGACCCCGTCTCTGCAGGGACATAGACAGGATGAAGGCAGTCCAGAGGAGGGGAACTAAAATGGTGCAGGGTCTGCATCAGAAGCCATACGAAGAGACAGTAAAGGAGCTTAATATGTATACCCTTGAGGAAAGGAGGGGGACATGATAGAAACTTTCAAGTACCTCAAGGGAATCAACAAAATCCAAGAGTGTAGCATCTTTCAGAAAAAGAGATGTGCAAGAACAAGGGGACACAATTTGAAGATAGAGGGGGGACAGCCCAAGTGTAACGTGAGGAACTATTTTTTCATGGAGAGGGTGGTGGACACATGGAACAGCCTTCCTGAGGAGGTCATGAGATCAAAAACAGTGGGGGAATTCAAGAATGCATGGGACAAACACAAGGCAATTCTGGTAGGGGTAGGAAGAAGTCGGCTGTTGGTTAACTAGGATCTGCAGCTTATCCAATAGATAGAGAAATGGGCAGATTGGGTGGGCCAAGCAGTCCTTATCTGCCTTCAAAGTCTATGTTTCTGCATTTCTAGTGTAGGCTGGATCTTTCTGGGTGTTGATCTACCAAACAGCTGGACTCAGTGAGGTGACATGGTTGGTGGGATAGTATTTGACTCCCTGGGATTCACAGTTGCTGCTCAAATAAAAGCAGTGATTTGGGGTATTTTCTGTACTGGGGTTGCTGTGGTTTGGTGCCTCTGAGTGCTAGTACCCAACCCACTACTGCTACTATGACCACTATTAGGCAATCCCATATACTCCTCCTCATCTCTGTAGTAGTTTTCTGTCAACTTTGCCTCTAGTGGGACTGTTTAATGAAGATGATAAGGGTTCCCTTAATCTGGTTTCCCTTTAATGCTAAATCCAGCATAACACATGCCTGGACTTGAGATGTGTGTGTGTGTTTGCCATCAGTGCCTAGGGGCTCCCCTTTTTTTCGATTACCAACTCACACATGGTACAGCTGGCAGATCACTACTGTTTCATCAACTGGGTCCAGTATGTAAAAATCCTAAACTAGGGATTTTGTAGTCTTCAAGTTTACATAATGATAAGATTGGGACAGGGGAGGGATGGCAATCTGTTTTTTTGTGATGATTTCTGCATTGCAACAGTGGGTGGCTCATGTGGTATAATGGACTTAATAGTGGTAACAGGGACAATAGTTGTGGCATTATGAGTGGGGCTTTGGTAATTCCAAAACATAATCATAGTGTGCAAAGCACCACAGGTTGAGCAGCATCTCCCTTTCTTTTTTCATTTCAGTATCCTATGGGAGGCCCAAATCATCATCCCTGTGGAGGTGGATAACCTCCTTCACCTCCTGAAATCTGTCCTCCTCCTCTTCACTTTCTCCATGCTCTCTTTCCTTCTCATCATCCTTGGTGAGTGCAACCTTTTTAAATTTGATCTTTTCTTACCTCTCAAGAGTCAAATCTCCCTCCTCAGACTCTGACTCATGGTAAAGCTCAGCACTTTCATTTGGGAATGGGAACCTGTCATACAGATCAAACTCAGCACCATCACCACCAGCACTCACGAGGACACCAGCAACCTCCTCCATGACCACTGTTCCTGAGCCAGAAATTGTGCTACCTCTTGGATTGATCCTCTTGTCGCCACCTTACCCAGCTCCCACCATCACTGATACCACATATGTGGCAGAGAAACATTTGGCAACATGTATGCCACTGTCATTTTCACCAGCACTCCATTGCTGTTACTACCAACCCTGGAGCCCAGAGATGAAGGTGCTGTAGAAATAGTTTTTTAGGTACAACACCCTTTTGCCCCACAGAATCTTTACACTACTTGGTCACCTTGCCGGCACCTCTCCCTTTACTCAAGCATCTCTTTCCAGTCATTTTGCATATTTAGATTTTTAATAATGCAAGGAAAAAAATTAAATAAGCACTGCAATAAAATGAAATACCACCAGCAGCAAACAGCACCTCACCAGAGGTATTAGCAGTGTGAGCTAACAGTAGTTGAAGTAAAACCACAAAAAAGTTGTTTGTGTTTTTATTATACAATGAGGATTAACAAAGTACACACAATGGGGGTAATTCAAAACAAGTTACTGTATCAGTATCACTTCAAGAATGAAATAAAATAACTACAATCAGTATAGATCAGACTGAAAAAATAACCCACTTAACTACACAAAACTGTACTACAGCAATAAAATGCAAATTCACACACCACAAACAAAAATAATTAACAAGAAAGACTGAGGAAAACAAATCCAACTAATGCTCACAGGGATGCCTTGTTACGTTTGCTAGCTGAAACACCTCCCCTTCCCCAAACAGCACTGCCTCACTACACAAAACAATTATGTTAAATAAATCTGCAAAACTACAAACAAACAATAATAATTAGAAACATAGAAACATAGAAGTTGACGGCAGATAAGGACCGCAAGGCCCCATCCAGTCTGCCCATTTCTTTTTCTACCTTATAAATGTGCCACCGGCCTTTTGTTGCAAATGGCACTCTAGATATTTTTTGTGAGCGATTTACTTCAAAATGCTCTGTATTCAGAGTAGTTTTAAAGGTTTTCTTGTTTACGCAGACAAGGACACATTTCTCTCCAACTCTTTCCATAACTGCACTGAACATAGCCTCCACATGGCATACAGCTCATTTCAGTACCATGTGACTGCTGATCCAATGGTACAGCTTTGCATGTGGACCACACTTTGCTGGCAAGGTTGTCAAATTTCCCTCTTTTGCGAAGTTAGCCCTGTATCATGAACTGGAACCTTGCAAGGCAGAGTAACTTCACCCATTGCTATGAATTTGTGAATTAATCAGTGAAGTTAGTCAACATCGCACCCCACTATTCAGATTCCAGTTGGGGTGAGCTTAAACAAACTAGTTTTACATAGAATTTAGTTTGAACTAGTGAGTGATAGTCTGTGTGGTGTCTCTTTTCATATACATGGTTTTCCACTTCTGTAGTTTACCGTATATCCCAAGTCTTTAACGTGTATAATCCTGTATCATATGTAAGTATCATGGAGTATTAAATATTAGTTTATATATGTCATGCTCTCTATGACTGTGTTTTTAAAGGTATAGATAACCTGAAGTAATTGGTAAATCTGTGATCCATTTTGGAAGAGACAGGCAACTACACGGTCCAGAGCAATTGCAAAGTGTTTTCAGCTGTGACTAAAGGAGCAAATCATTTTTCCTTTGAGAAAGGTCATTGTACTGTGTGAGCGATGGCTGTGTAAGGACTCTGATCTAAAGATACCCTGAGTGAGAGCCAAGTTGGGCGATGGCAGCATATCGAGGTGACAATGCAAGCATCTGAAAAGCCATGAAAACTGGTAACACAGTACGATTTTTGTTCAGGAAAAACCTGTCTGTGACACTCTACAGTATGTAAATATTTGTGTATCTGTTGATCATCTGTGCCTCAGTAATGTGCAAGGTGCAAGGCTTGATGGAGACATCAAGTGTTTAGGTAGGGGATAATTTAAGACTCCATCAAGCCAGTTGGAGGCTTGCTGTATTTAGATCTATTAAAATGTGAGTACCCCTCTTCAGCTCCTAAATGCTTAATTTGTAAATTTTTGACTCTGCTAATGATCATGGTTACAGCCTCTGACATACCCATATATTTCCTGAAATTCCTGAGACATCTCTAGAGAAATATTACTGTAGGAACCACAATGAGATTTCTTTTACACATATCAAAAAATATCAGAACAATGCAATGGCTACAGCTGTGAGCTTCTTATTAATTCTGTGAAATCCTGTTCTGTTCCTGAAATTGCAAGATTCATAACTACCCAGTGGACTAGTGGTACCCAATCAGCTTTCAATTAAGCTTGGTGTGAGGCTTTCTCACAAAAAAAAAATTGCTTTGAGCAGGACCCTTTCAAATTGTGAAAAAAAGCAATTCTGATATTAAGAGGACCTGTTGCAGTATCAGTTTGTGTTACCCTGAGAAGCTGTGCATAACAACATACAGACTCCCCATCAGAGACATCCCTTTCTAGCTCAAGTTTCCATACAATGGCTGCTGCCTTGATTAAACTTACAAATGCATTATGGGATAGATAGCGAGATAGCTAGCTACTGTACATAGACAGACAGACAGACATTTCTGGTTTGCTGACACCTACAGGTAAACCTCCATATCTCATTTGAAAGATCTCCCTATAGGCTTTCATAGCTTGAGAGACGCAGCACATTTACCTTCCCTTTAAGGGTTGCGGTGTTTAAACATGGTGCATTTCCTAGCTCATATTCAGCTACTCCACCATGCATTTACTTGTGTGATTTGCGTTATCAACAAAGACAGAAAGAAAAGAATAATGAGAACATATAGAATACTGGATGGGCAGCCATGTGCAACCAGCCTGTGCTGCTGCAGAGGGGTTCTGGGTATTTCAGACCCAAAGAGCAAAGCTCGAAGGGTCTGATGTAATCAGAACCCTTCTGTAGCAGCACCAGCTGATTGCACATGGTTGTCTATCTGATATTTTTTTATAGTTTAAAAAAACCTCAGTGACAGAAACTATCATTATTTGTTTATTTAAGCACAAACTGGCTGTAGCAGCCAGCAACAGTGCTACAGTGAAATGTAAAAGTAAATGCTCATGAGTTAATATTTCAAATCCATAGTTATCGTTACACAAGTCCCCTTAAGTTCATGAGTCGATCTTCAGAATGTTACAAAGTCTTGGAGGAAAAAAAATGCAGAGACCATCACTGCAGTTCTTTTTCATGTCAGCTGCTTGATGCACGTGTAACATGTCTACGATGGGAAAACAGGTGGCTCCAGGATTTTTTGAATCAGTTGGAATGTTATTGTACCACTGAAGGATACAAAAACTCAGCAATTCCATGACTTTTGAACTGTGGTGCAACAACTTTTCAGCTGATACAGAAATAAAGAAATCTGTGCAGAACAAGGGTCAAGTGTATACTACAGTATATATTTTATTCATTTTATGGCTGTCTCATTCTCTGAAGGTATACCATCTATAGTATGTGCATGAATTTTAGTAGTTGATATTTGAATAATTACAACTGAGCAAAAACAGTAAAAGAATAAAGACTGAGTACTGTATCTTGGATTTTCTTGGAAGTGCCTAGATGATGCCCAAACATGATTGGTTTCGGTTTTGTGAGTATCCCCCCCCCACCGAGTACTTGCCAACTACTCATGCTAAGCATTTCTGATCTCCACATATTCACTATCTGGCTCAAAAACGGAGGGGAAAAGGTCTAAAAAGCTCTAGACCTTTGCAGGTGGAAAGAGCCAGTCTTGCAATTGCCCCTTTCCCCGCACAGAGTCATCTCTCACCACCTCCAACATTATCCCACACACAGAATATATAAACAAAAAGTTGCTGGCTTTCTAGCTGGCCAGTCGGTACATCTACAGTAGCAGTAGCAATAATGCAATAATGTAAAACTACTCATCTCCTCACTCTCAGGCGTGGGATGCTACTGCATATCATTGTGATCTGACTTGGAAAAAGGTTGCTGTGGGTTAAGGAGGGGCACTGACTCACTAGCCAGAATACTGTATGCTAAGTAGTACTGAGCTGTGCTGAACAACCTAACTTATAGATCGACAGAGCACTCCTGACCAATCCGAGTGCTCCTTTCCTCCACACAGGAGATGCTTTTATTCTGTGAAGAGCGTCTCACGTGCAGATGCCCTGGAAATGGGCAGGTTCAGGGAAGTTCTAAAAAATATATATATATATATATATATATATATATATATATATTATGATTACTCTCAATCAATAATATGTTAATATATCACATTGCCTCATTTTGAGGAGTAATTTAGTTTCCATACCTTCAGCTTGAGCCAGAACAGTTCAGCTTTGCTTCGCTGTTCTTGCTCAGCTTAAGGCATGTGAAACCACTCATTTTCAGCAACAAGTAGCTCTGGGGGCCATATTAACACATAAAATGCTTCTGTTCAATGTTTTTCGCACAGTTTCACCCTTTCCGGTGCAACTACTAACAATAGAATCATGGAGGGGTCTAGCACTCTAGCCCAGTTTGTACCTGGGAGACAAATTCATTTGGAGATTTGTTTTTCTAAATGGTAGACAGAGTATTTGTCTTTTTAGTATATTATTGCTACAAATAGAAATTAATAATCCATGGTTATTTCTGAGGTTGGCCCAGAAAATCTGTTTAAGAAGTTTATGTACTATCCATCAAAACCTCTTCAAAACAGAGGATTTAGTGATACATTATCTGTATTTCACAGATTATATTATTAGCTTTTAATCTATTCAGTTATTGACTTTTTTCTTTTATGTCTTCTCTCTTCAAAAAAAATAGTATTAAAGAAGAAAATGACAGAAGAAGAGAACACAGCCACAGCTATTTCTCTACTCGGTAATCTGACTACAGAAGGGAATGGAAAAAGTTCTGAAAATGAAGACCAGAACAATATTGTTCTGATAGTACTCTATAGCTTGGTGCTTGCTGGAGGAACTGTTGGTGCCATCATCATGTCACATCGATTATTTAAAACCAAATGTCTCTCGGCGACAACAGCAGCAGTCAGTAACTTGGTAGTGGTGCACAGTCTTTTTCTCCTCACCATCCCATTTCGCATCAGTTACTATTGCCTGGCAAAATGGAACTTTGGTATTTTCTTCTGCAGACTGGTGAGTGCCATGCTTCTTGTCCACATGTACATTGCCTTTGTCTTCTATGTGGCTATTCTAGTAAGTCGGTTTGTGACTTTCTTCAACAAGAAGATAAAAGTAGGAAATCACAGAAGAGTCAGTGCTGTAGCTACCAGTGCAGCAGTCTGGACTATGGTGACTCTATTAATTCTTCCAGCAATTATACTTCTGTATCAGACTTATGAAAGTAAGAACAACACGTGCTTTGAATTCCAGCTGGCAAAATACAGTCAGTTGCTTGTTGTAATAAACTACTGTACAGATATTACTATGATTTTAGTAATGAGTACATTGTTAATAATTCAGCTAGTTATACTTGCAAAAGTGATGAAGAAATATAGGGGTGCAGCATGTTCGCATCAAGAATTCAGAGCCCAGGTGAAGAGTTTTCTCTTTGTGCTGGCCATGTTAATTTCCTTTTTGCCATATCACGTATTTAGGATTTACTATATAAAGAATGTTACAAATACATTTTCCCTAGAATTACATTTCTATAATGAAGTTTGCTCTGGATTGACTGCAATCAGTTGCCTTGACTTACTGGTGTTTTTAGCAGGTGTTGCCGTGTAAAATTGATAAACATTTTTGAAATAAAACATTTACTGCTATCAGTGGTCATGCTTAATTTTTTCTGCCCTTTGCATGTGGACAAGTTGAACAAAAATTGAAGAAGCATACAAATGGCTTTATGTGATAATGGTGACTTTTAAATGTCACCGAAAAAAGAGGGCGAATCAAATACCACCCGAAGTCAAAATAGCAACTAGTATTAAAGCAACCCCAGCAAACAGCGATGGTCACTTACTGCCCCAAAGCAGGCAAAGAAAACAAATTGTTATGTGGAGGACTACACACCCCCAACAACCCCTTCTGAGTCCAGCCCCCCACACACACTCCAAAACTATTATAATCAACTCGGGGGGGGCGGACACAGGGAAAAGGAGAACCACAAAATAAAAAAAAAAAATTCTATCACAGCAGGACCTAGACCAGAACCTGGGTCCAGCAGCTCCAGGGGCGGTGGCTCAAGCCACTACACCAAATGGCCAGCTTGGCAGGGATTGGCTAAACATATCTCCATATCCAGCTCCAGTGAGTGTAGCTCACTGCTACACTTGCTATACAGTACCCATCACTGTTCCATACTTCTTGCTCTCACTACGAGCTGTCAAATTCAGTCGCTCAAACTGAGCAGTTCAGTTTCACTCGCTCACATCATTGCACACCATACAGATGACTATAATAACCTGCAGTTATTAGAAAGGTTGGGTTCCATATGGAAACATAGATATAATGGCAGAAAAAGTCAAACCACCCATCCAGTCTGATCAACCCTATCTACCGTATGGCACTGTGTGTTGCTAGTATTGTATCAGTCACTCACTCTCTCTCTCCCTCCCTTCCTTCATGGACTCCTCCCCACCCATATTTACCAGCTTCATTTGCCTGGCCCACTTATGCTTAAAACTGGGTTAGACCACCTCCTTTGGCAGCTTATTCTGCTTTCCATAAAGGAACACTTTTGGGTGCATTTTTTTAAATCTCCCATCCAATTGTTTCATGGAGTTACCCCTTGTGTCCATGTTGGTACTCATTGTAAACATTCCCTACTATTCACCCTGTTTACTCCATTTAGTAACATGTTAGCATTTATCATGTTACCCCCTTCCCCTCCTGTGCCTTCCAGCATGAACATGTTGAGATCCTCAAGGCTTTTCTTTATAGAACCTCCATTGCTGCCCCTGAATAATCTTAGTGACCATCCACTGCCCAACCTCTGCACTATCCCTGTCATTCTTCTAATGTGTAGTCCAGAAATGAAAGCAGTACTGTTTCCTAAGTGTGGCCTCACCAGGGATCTGTACAGATCAGAGGCAGAATCACTTTCCTGCTTCTATTGCTAATTGTCTGCATATATGCACTATAGTATTCTATTTGTCTTTCCAATTGCTCTAGTACACTTTTCTAATTGTTTCATGTTGTCTGTAATCATCGCCCCACAATCTGTCTTCTCAGCTGCCATCTCTAATTCCATCTCCCCATCCCACACTCCATTCTTGGGTTACTGGCCCCAATGTGCTTGACCTTTACTTTTTTGCATTGAATTCTAGCTGCATGACTTTGGACAATTTTTCAGCTTCTCCAGATCCTCCCTCATTATCATAACCCCTCCTCATTGTCCATTCTGCCTTAGATTTTCATGTCATCTGCACAAATCTTTCTGTGAATTCCCTCACTCATGTCACATATGAAGACATTAAAGAAGACTGGGCCTAAGATTGGAAAATGTCATTAAATCAGATTTGTTGTGTAAAAAGATACAGAATTGGTTTTAATGCAAACACAGGCCCCTAAAGTGATGGTGTTGCATATAAAAGGCACAGCTCAGAAGACCTCCTAAATGAACAATTGCATTGTTAACAATTACATGTTCCCGTTTGTAAAACCACTAAGAGATATTCTTCTTTACCATATATGGAGCAAAAATATTTTGTAAATGCTGTGTTGCCTAAAGTATATTGCAAATATACTGCTAAGGAGTGAGATATATTGATGTTTACTTTAGCTGCTTTTTCATCAACAAGATGCATTTATTATGTACTGTAGGTACAAGGCCCACTGAGTATTGCATATTTGCTTTTATAAGTGCAAAGTACACTGAACTATTGTAATGTAAGTACAACTTAGTTACACATTTATATTTTAAATTTTCATGTAACTTATTGATTACTTTAAAAGGTTCTTAGTATGGGGGAAGTTAAGATGCTGACTACTAGAGAGGAGCAGGAGAAGGAACGCTATGACAAACCCTACCCCTGAAATTCCTGCTCAAATGCTGATTAATCTCACAATGGGACAAAGCAATTGGTTGACTCACTGAAACCTGAAAAATTGATCCTTCTGTGATGAGATGCTTGCAAAAATAAAATCCATCCAGGAGATCTGTTTGTACTTCCCTTGAGCAGCTGTAAAATGATAGACCACCAGAGCTCAGGATGCTGATACTACAAGTACAGAAGAAATACTGTAGGGGCCAAAGCTCCAGTGGAATGGAGTTTGTGACTCCCTAGGAATTCTAGGATAGGCCAGATGAATCTGGAAGAAGAGGCAGGAAACTTGCTCAGGGACCAAGATGCAAATGATTTATTTACAAGGGACAAGGAAAACAAGAGAACTGTTTTCTACAATACTACAAGATAATAGAAAAAGCAACAAAACAATATGATCAGGACTAACAACTGGTCAAACCAAGAACAGGGGGTTAACTTCTTTCAGTCCAAGTCCTTCGCACACTTTGCTAAGATGATGAAATGATTGATGAATGAAGCTTGGGCTTTACAATGTGTTGGCTGATCAGCAAGTGGGAACTGACCCCACAAAACATTTTTAGAAACAGGCCACATAGAGTGTCCCCTGAACATACAGAGACAAAGAAACAGAATGCTGCTAGCTGGGAAAGAAAGAGCCTGGCCATCATATGCAACTCTTGGAGAGAAGCTGAACTCTCCTGGTCAAACTGATCGTTCTCCATAGCAATAACCATTGGTAGGTCCCTGGCACCCAGGCAACTTCCCAATGAGGAGACTACTGATGATGTGATCCTTGGGCAGCCTCTATAGAGTGGTACTGGTTCACACACGCTTGCAGATGGCTGACAAAATAATAAAAAGGTCATTCATGATGCTAACTGTGGTCCCTTGCTCTTGATCCAGGGTGGCTCCTAGGCTGACTCATTTCTGGACACCTAACTAGTGGCTCTCTACATCTTATCATTGTTGGACTGATGCTGGAACACTGTGGTGGAACTTTGAAGAAGGTTGATGTCACTGGACACAGGCCTGCAGAAGATGGAGAATAGGCAGGGTCCCAGGGTCGATGTCAAGCACTGATGAAACTAGCCCTGGCCATGAAGCTGGACATTAAGTACACAAAGAATGCAGTCCAATAACACAGTTCAGGTTGCAAGCAAACAGTTTGGATTTTAAGCAGACAGTTCAGTTCTTGGACAAGGGGTAGTCTTTGGCGGCTCCAGACAGGCTACAGCACAGTTTGGGTTGGGTGGGGCTCAGGGCACATCCATGTAGCTCCATGGGCAACCTAGGACTGTCAGATAATTCCCCTCTTCTGAAGGGTGCTGTGCCTTTAAGAATCTTCCTTTCTTTGGCTGTTTCTGCTGGTCTAAGCCCCTTGATTAATATTAATACTCCTCCCTATACCTGGTTGCATGGGACTCTCTTTTTATGGCCCTGCCTCCCTCATGAATATTAATTAGGGGGCCTTTAGTCCTGCCTTAAGCTGAGACTCACTTGGGCCTGCCTCTTAATGACTATTAATAATGGCCTCTGCCCCCTGGCACAGAATGGCACCAAAGGAGACAAAGGGACTTTAAGCCCACTTTCTACTGTTCTTCCCACCTCCCAGGGCTTCCATGTCATGGCGCCCCTTTCCTTTTGATAATCTGGAGGCAAGCAGCTATCCAGCTCAGTAGGTCTTTCCTGAAGCCACTTTTATAATAAATAAAATGAAATAAATCTGTGGGCTCTGCCCACTCATGGAGACCACTATTCTCTCTTCAATTTGATCTAAGCTCTGACCTTTAACTTCTGTTCTTTCCTTTTGCCCTCCCTGTTATACAGCCGTCAGCCCACTTTTCTGACCTTTTCTCCCACTCCCAAATGTCTGTAGCATAAGTAAAACCAATTTGGACACACTGTCCACTCATCACCATGGCCCGGGACTGCCTTAAAGTTGGCAGGGAGGGTTGGACAGGTGGCTGGGGAGCGGTGCTCTCATCTGGCATTCACTGTGACTGCTGCAGTGGCTGGCAGTGAAACTGCTGAATCCGGGGCACTTGTTCTGCCTAGAATCAAAACACCACCACACACCCTGGTCCATTGCTGAGAGCCATTCCCACTGCCACTTCTTGGGACTTTTGCAAACAGACCACATCAGGGAGCTGTGCTCCACTCTGACCAATGGATTCTGCAGCTGTTGGACCTTAACTAGAGGGAAGTGATGTTGGAAGAGTCACAGGTCCACACATGGTATGTTTCAGGTGTCTGTGCTCCTGTGGCTTCCACTCTCCAAGCCCAGCCACCACTAAACCCCACAAACCACTCCCCAGGCCCTTTTTTAGGGCAGGGGAGGTCCCAGCTAGCCACAAGGGGTTTAGGCCTTTTGTGAAAAGGTGAGTTCTGCTCTCAGCCCCCCACTGTGCCAAGGGCATGAAACTGAACAAAGGCTGGGATGGGGTTGGGGAACATAACAGGCAAGGGAGGGATGAGGAAGAAAAAAATATACATTTTTGGGCATGCTCTAAGGGGCTCCATCTTTTTGGTAGTGCCCCCCAACTTTGGAGCACAACAATACCACCTGATGACATGAGGGAAGAAAAAATTCCTCACAGACTGCAAAGCAGAACTATTGGCGGTCAGACAGAGAGAGATGTCTGTAAACACTAATGGGACTCAGAGAAAACCCCACAGTTGAAAATTGATTTAGAAAAAAATGATGCTTTCAAAAGACAAAGATGTAAAAGAAATAAAAAAAAACAGTTAGGTCATTCAGCTTAAATGGCTTAAACTGCACAAATGGCAAAAGAAGACAACTCATTTATTATAGGATTTTAAATGACCTTGGCAATTACACAGGACTTGCTACTCAGAAAAGATATTACCCACTCAGAGATAAGATCAGGTGGGACCCTGACCAAAACCATGCCGCAAACTGCCAGTAAAGGACACCGTATCAAACAGCAGGAAATAAAGCACACAGAAAGAGTCACAATTTCAGTAATCCACAAAGAAAAATGTTGTCGTTTTAGAAAAGCAAGAAAAGATAAAAGATACTGATGCAACTAGTATGAATATTATCAAAGAAAATGAGTCTGACCTACCTCATGCAGAACAAACAGATCTTGTTAAGAATGTAGGAGATGAACAAAGCATGTCAAAAAAGATGGAGAGACAAAAAACACAAGGTGAAACAGAGGACAGTTCTAGTAAAGAAGGATTAAATAATATTCTGTCTACTGTCCTGATAGAAATGAGGTCTGGATGTAGTAATGTGGACAAAATAAATCACTTCTAATCAGAGTTCCCTGAAACAAGGGAGGGCATTATTATAAAAAAGGGGAGAATGAACGAGTATGAACAAAGATTGTCCAAAGTGGAGGATTATATTCCTGCAATAGAAAAACAGGTAAGACAAGACTCTAAAGAAATCAAGGAAATAATGGAAAAACTAGGAGATCTTAGAACAAGACTGTGTCCATTATATGGAAAAGTGCTTGACTGAAAAAGTGGGTAGAAACTACCCACGTGAAAGGATTGAGATTGATAGAGAACACAGATCCCCTACTCAAAGGAATCTCATTTTCAATATATGCTGTAAGATTTTAAGATACCACGATGGAGATCCAAAATAAGCAGATTCATGTATTTGTGGACCTTGGGTCAAATATTCAAAAATAAATATTTCAATAAATTCAGTTCTGTGGGAGAATAAAATTCCTTTAGTATATCTGACACAAATACTTTGAAAATTATGTATGGGGGCAGAAATATTTTTTTTGATACAGTGTTAGAAACCAAAGAATTTGTGATAAAAGTGATTGGAGGAATACTAATAGGCACAATGGACCAAAATCAACAGATGGGGAAACATTATCAAAAGAAACTGCTCAGAAAGAGACATAAGAACACAAAATGAAGAAGGAGAGACAGGCAATGAACGCTCAGAGGAAGAATGAAAATAAATACAGTTCTTCTTGTGCATAATTGTTGTATTGTCCTGGATCAAGTAATTATTTAATTTAATTTCAGGAATAGCAAATATAGGGTAGGATTCACCAAGATGATGCGTTGGGTGCAAATGAGATGCACCATCCCATAACAGTGGGATTCACAGAAAGATGCCCTGAGTGAGCTGGCAGTATAGCCTAGAGGTTAGAGGAACGAGGTGTGAATGAGCTTGGTACATTCAGCAGACTAGACCTGAGTTTGATTCTGACAACCTCCACGTGTATACTGTGTGACTCTGAGCAAGTCACTTAACTGCCCAGTGCTCCCAGGTCACCCCTGAAAACAGGCACTTGTGCCTGGTGGGCCTCACCTTGTTACCAAAGACTAAAATAAAAAAAATAAAGATGCACTGTGCATATCCACACTGTGAATTGCACTGAAATGCCATGGCTAACCTGAGATGCCCCAGCACAACTGGGATGTGCAAAAGCACCCTAGACAGTACAACACTGAATACAGAGCAAGTAAGCAAGGGACACAGGAGCAACAGGGGGAGACTGCAGTGGCTCAAAGTATGCAGAAGACCACACCAGCAGGGACTGGCCAGAGTGCCAAAGGGCCAGAGAGTTGCCACAGCAGATGAGGTAAATAGACAGATCACACACGGAGACACCTGGAAGCACCAGACACACACCCCACACAGGGCCCAACAGACATGGGTGCCATGCACAGGGGTGCATGGTAAGGTGGGCCACAGCAGCAGAGGTGCACTGTGCAGCACAGCAGAGGGTGCTGTACACATCCCAGTGCACAGGAACCCAGCAGTGTGGATAAGGGAGATGCCAGACAGGTACACATACGTGGACACGCACAATGGCTGACAGGATGAAAGCCATACCCTGCACAGATGCAACATGCCTGCACACAATATGGATTGCAAGAAAAGTGGCACAATATCAGGGGACCAGTACAACAGAAGCAGCTGGCATGCACCACGCACAGAATAGGGGCACTGTAAAAGGAAGCATGTTGCAATGCCCACCAACAGGCCAGAGGCTACAAGGAGGGGGCACACTGAAGCAGGTATGAAGGGGGGCAGGATGCATTTGAGTGCAGTACCACTGGTGCACACATGTGACTGGGAACAAAGGTACAGTGAAAATCAGCAAGCACAACAGAGTACATGCACAAGGTACAATAAATGACCACAGACACCATTAGCAGTATAAAACACTTTAGTAACAAATGAAAACAGATGAAACTATGTACAATAACAACCATCACTAAGTACAGGGAAGGTGTGGTGTGTGAATCAGAGCAGGAACAATACTAACAGTACACAGGAGGGTGACAGTATGGAGGTGGGGGAACGAGACAGCTACAGACAATGGGGTTGGGCCTGGAGCGTGGGGGTAGAACAACAAAGGGGCTATATACAGGTGTCCATGGCCCTATTGTGCTGGATGGGTCACAGCACAGTGGCCACCACTCCATCCCCCTGGTACTCAGCACCCGGATCAGCAAAGTGAGTGCCTGCAGGAGCTGCCCCACTGACTGTACAGTGGTTGAATGGTTCTCCTCAGTGCCCTCTAGAGCTGCAACCCTGCCAGCCACCCAACAACTTGTTTCCACCAACACCCTGGCACACCCGGCCACACTCTCCGTGGACCTACAGTGGGGACACAGACAACAGGTACTAAGTGCCATGTTTCACACCGGCAGCCCCCCACCCACCACATGAGTGTGCAGGAGGCAGCCACCATGACAATGGCTGACAGCCCGCCAGGCACACTGCATGCCAGTAACAGTGTGGCACACAGTGTCACACTGTGACCATGCAATAGTACTCAGACAGCAAAAGACCCATATGTGCATGTAGAGATAGGTACAGAGGGGCATGTAGCCATGTTCCACACAGCATGTGCAGATACCAGCAGGATGCACAAGCATGCAGGTTCCATCTGAAGACCACTGGAGAACCACAGTGTGATCATGGCTCACAGCAGACATTAACAAGGTAGACTGACACACATGAGCCATGTGCACTGTGGCCCAAGCACACACTGCCATAACCACACCCCATGCATGTGCACAAAATGCAACACACAAACATGCACAAGGGACCAGCAATGGCATGCAGTGGGCACCAACCCCCGGCCCTTATAAACACACAGAGGATGCACAAGAAGGACACTCACCTGCACCCACACAAATTTGCCACTGGGCTCCACCACCAGTCCTAGCGAACCTGGCCTCCACTGTCACTGCGGCCCTCCACCCGTTTGCTGGCCCTGTGAGGGGAACACAAGCTAAGAGCACCATGAGGTGATGGTAGGTATGTCACCCCCCCATGGCAACAGCAACAATGCCAGCATGCAGTAATGGATCCACCTCTGCAGTGCCCCAATGATGGCAGCCCAGTCAGCGTGCAGCAACACATAGCACCCTAGCCCATGCCCACCTAGCCCATACCCACCATGTGTGTGTGTGTGTGCAGCTGAACATGTGCCAAGCCAATGGCTGTACCACACTGTATCCACCACAGTGTCCATGCACCCTCCTAACATGCACCATGATGCACATGGCTATGCATTGTGACCATGCCTTCATCACACATAATGAAGGGGCATGGCATGCCACAGGTGTGTGTGTGGATGTGTGTGTGTGTGTGTGTGTGTGTGTGTGTGTGTGTGGTGAGCATTGTGGCAGCCCCCCCGACACAAACCCCTGCCTGCCTGCCTGCCTAAGTATCTGTAGGGTAATGACTTACCTGGGCATGGCACTGCACCTCTGTATGCATGATCTCTGAGGCTCTAGAGCCTGTCCGGGTCCAGGCACTGCAGACCCCCATACTGGTGCCTGCTTTGCTCTCCTGTGTGCTCCACCCTGGTTCTGCACATCAGGCACTCCGCCACCCTCACCTACACTGCTGAGCATGCCTCTGTGAGGTCATCAGAGCCAAACAGCTGTCCCTCCACATGCATCACCAGTGCCACAAGATTGACCAGCTCAACCTTCCCCCACTTCATGGCCCTGGGCCCTGGGCCCTGCTGCCTGAGCATGTGGCATGTGTCCTCTCTGTGTCTCCTGGGCAGGTGTGCACAGATCAGGCTTCTGATGTTCAATGGCCCAGTCATGCCACATGCACGATTGGCTGTCATGCACCGCACCGTGCAACATGGTAATGTGGCATGGTATGGCACCTATTGTATGTCACCGTGCATGTGCACTGTGCACCACATGGGCAGGAGACTAGGGTCATGTGCATTTCACATGTATCCACGATATTGTACATAGCAAACAATGCCACCCACAGTGCACTGTTTCCATTCACACTGCCAGTGTTGCATTGTACACTGCAGGTGCTCATTGATATCATGTCACACCAATGCACAATACATGCACTCAACAAGACATGCAGCACTGCACAAATAGCACATGGGGACTTGGATGCACTTCTGTAATAGATCGCGCAGTCAGAACCTCGGGACCGGTTGTGCAAAGACTGTCATGCCACTGATCCTGCATCATGCATGTGTGGAGATACACTGTGGCACTTGCACTGAATTCAGGAAATGCCCCAGGTTGGTCATGCATGTGCGGGGAATGTGCCATTGGGGGATGTGTTCAATGCATCACTTGTGCATTGCTGCTTGAGATGAGCTGAGGGCAATTATGCAATTCACAGACAATGCTCCAAAATCAGCTCATTGCCAAATTCAGAGGTATCTCACCTGTTTAGGATCTCATTACATTTGTTCCCACTCTCATTTGTATGCCCTGAGGTATAAATGCTCCTGAATGCACCTCCACAGAGCTCAGGTAACCGACAGTAATTGCATCCTTGAAAGTAGGTCTGTTTACATTCTACCATATTCTGTGTGTCAGCACAATATGACAGAGTGGATTTTACGGCATACAGACATACCTCACAACTGTTTCTGTTCTTCAGGAACATCCCTGAGTGTGCCTTACAGATTTCCACTGTCCCAGCTACAGTTGAGGTGTCTATTGCTGATGAGTAAGGATTCATAGTACAACAGACTGCCAGACATGTGTGTTACAGTCTAGCTCCCCTTCAGATAGTACCTGGCACAGAAAGCCCGACAATTTGGCAGGACACGTTAGCTATATCTTTGCTAACATTGTGTCCCTGATATTGTCCACCTGTCCATGACTATTCTAAGCCTTGTCCCTGATATGCAAGGCAGGCGGTTGAGAAGTATGCATACAGGGTGCTGTGTTCCTGCAGCAGCCAGCCACTGTGCTTGCACACATTCATAGTTGCTTGTACTGTGCTAATGCCTGCATATTGTCATCCACAGAAACCACAATTTATTATTTATTTATTTGAAAAGGTTTCACCAGGAAGGACAACATGAGCTGCAAGCAGCTCATTTCCAGAAGCATCCTGGGGGTGGGGTTATATAGTGGGTAGAGCAGGTAGGACAAAATCTGGCAATATACAAACATGTAACAAAATCAGGTGATATACATCCAGGTAAGTAAACTGGTTATTATACTGGCAGATATACAAAAAGTGCACACACAGAACAGAAGATTACTATACTAGACAGATAGCTGAAGTACACAGGGCAATAACCTATTCTATACAGGGCATAGGTGTCAAGGCACAAACATAACTAAGATGGTATAAATCAGCCACTAGAGTACATCTTTAAGTGCTGGGGGGATGGACTGGGTATAGAGGAGGAGAAGCGCTTAGTGAGAGGCGATGGGAATGGTTGGGGGGGAAGGCATAGATACTGGAAACCCTATGGTGGAAAAGGGCCCAGCAAATGAGTTGGGGGGAAGGAGACAATCCAGGAACCATGTCCTTCTGATGTTGAGACTCCTATGGGGGGTGAACCCTGAAACAGAAGGGAGAGGGAGGGGAGGGAGGGGAGGGAAGAGATGTGAGAGAAGAAGAGAGACATGCTGAGAGCAACCTCCCCTTAGGATGCAAAGAACCCTGTAAGAGGATAGACCCCTGCATTGAGTGTAGGAAGAGGAGAGAGGGAGGGAAGAGGTATGGTGGTTGAGACTACACATATGATGAGAGAACAACCTCCCACCAGGATGCAGAGAACCCTGTGAGGGAAGGCCCAGCATTAAGTGTAGGGAGGGGAGGCTGGAGGGGAGACATGTCATGAACAACCACCCTGATGATGCAGAGAACCTGTGAGGGGGTCAGTCCAGCAGAGGAATGGGGGGAAGGGGAGATAGGGCGAGAAAGAGAGAAAGAGTACCAGAAATGGAAGTGAGGCATGAGAAGAGTAGGGATGGGAGTGTTGGTGGAGAGCAGTAGGCAATAAAGGTCCAGAAAAAGGGGGGTGAACAAAGTGGGGATGCAGGTTAAGTGCAACGGCAACAATGTACAGTGTGCTTTTGGAGGAGGAGCGGAAGCAAGTGATGGGAGCTAACAGAGCAAGTATTGAGTGTGAGGGAGTTCCAGATGCTAGGGAATTTGTATGAGAATGTAGCATGACCAGAAGAAGTGCACCTTGGGTGCAGAGCAAGAGTTCTGTATGTGGAAGCATGAAGGGTGTAGTGGGGGGGTTGGGAGCTAATAGGAGGGAGGAGTGGTATGAAGGGAGAGAACTGAGCTAGAACATTTCATTCAAATTAGCACTGTGTGAAAAGCATCTAGCATAGAGGGAGAGAAAGGAGAGCAAGAAGTAAAGATTGCAGTGGTGAGTAAGTGGAGGGCAGCTGAGAACAAAGTGACAGAAGGAATTGAAGAGGGTGCCCAGTTTGGAGAGGGTGGTTTTAGGGGAGGAGCTGTACAGTATGCCCTCAAAGTCAAGGACAGGGAGAATCATCTTTTGAATGATTTCTCCCTTGGCATGCTGAGGAAGGCAGCTGCATGGTCTGTAGAGAGTACCGAACTTGGGGAGTAGTTTTTTGTGGATGCCATCAATGGGTATTCCAAAGTCAATGTGTTTGTCTACCCATAGTCCAAGGTACTGGGAGTGGCCTATGAGGTAGGACTGGAATCAGTTTGTAGTAGATTCAGAGAGGCCAGCCATGGTTAGCTTGCTCAAGAGGAGGGAATGGGAGACCGTGTTGAAGGCTTTTGCTAGGTTGACAAAGATGGCAGAGGTGATGCATCCCTGATCCATGCCTCTGAGAATGAAGACAGTGAGCCAAAGGAGGGAAGTGGTGGTGGAGTGGTCTTTCTGGAACCTAGACTGAAAAGGGGTGAAAAAGGAGGAGGAGTCAAGAAAAGAGGAGAGTTGTTCCAGAGCCATGTGCTCTTGGAGCTTGGCAACAGTGGGGAGAAGAGAGATGGGGTGGAAGTTGTCTGGGTTAGAGGGGTCCCCACCTTTAGGCAGAGGGATTACAGTAGCAGACTTCCAGATGACAGGCACAGATGCATGTAAGAAGGAGAGGTTCAATAGATAGGACAGTGGAAGAGCAATGGAGTAAGCTGGAAAGTGGAGAAGCTAGGGGTAGAGGCCATCAGGGCTTTTTCCCTTGCTAGAGTTCAAGGCTAACAGCATGTACAGGGTGTCCTCATGGAGTACTGGCTTAATGGAAAAGCATGAGGTGGGTGAGCTTGAGCATGTGGGAAGGAGAAGGTGGGACTAATGGGAGCACCAGAGTCAGTGGGGAAAGAGAGGCCAGGAGGGGAGGTGGTGCAGGAAGTGAAATAGTTCTTGAATTCAGAAGCCATGGATAGGGGATCAGTTAAAGTGCAGATGTCAACTTTTGGGGCTGGGTGAGGTGTAGTGGGCCCGGGAGAGAAAAGGGCATGGATAACCTCTAGAATTTGGATGGATTGTTGATATTTTCATGGAACTAGGCTATGGTACATG
Organism: Neoceratodus forsteri; assembly: GCA_016271365.2. Classification (NCBI taxonomy): domain Eukaryota; kingdom Metazoa; phylum Chordata; order Ceratodontiformes; family Ceratodontidae; genus Neoceratodus; species Neoceratodus forsteri. Next base: position 833,924,675 of record CM057456.1, on the reverse strand, counting down.
CATTGTGGATTGTGCGGTATTGTTGATGGTCTTGTGGGTTGCCTGAAATTTTAAACATGGCCCAGGCTTGTCCTTAGCCTGTTGACATGTGATAAGCTCAGCAGAGACCCAGGGGAGATGGTTGCCTCAGACCCTATCATTTCTAAATGGTGCATGCTGGTCCCAAACATTGATGAACTGTGATCTGAAGTAGCTTAGGGCAGTATTGACAGATGCAGCAGATGTGACTGGGGACCATTTAATACTGGATAGGTTGTAGTGGAGGGCAGAGAGGTCCAGGGAGCAGAAAGAGTGAAAGCTGAGTATGACAGAAGGGTACTTAGTATGGTGGATTTTCAGCACACAGAAGACCATATGATGGTCGCTGAGTGCATCTGGGAGTAAACCAGAATGTACAACACGGTGTGGGTCTGAGGTCAGTATCCAGTCAAGTAGTGTGTATTTACCTGACTTGTGACTGAGGCATGTAGGGTCTGCAATAAGTTGTTTTATATTAAGTGAGGAGACATGAGTACAGGCTTTGGAATAAGGACTGGACAACCAATTAATGTTGAAATTCCCCAGGAGAAAAAGCTCACCAGGGGTAGCAAGGATAGAGATAGAGATGGAGGAGAGGAGATCAGTGACAGAGGACAGTGAGGAGGCTGAGAGGTTAGGGCAGCAGTAAACACTGCCTACAGAGATAGGAAGGGAAAAGGAGAGATACATTTTTACTAGTAGAAGTTCATAGGATGAGGGGGAGGACTCAGAGAGGCAGATAGAGTAGGTGACATTTGTGGCTAGGTACATGGCAACTCGCCCTTCCCGGGTCTTATGGTCCTGATGGGAGAGGGAGTAACCAGGGATGGAGATAACTGAATCAGGAATTTTAGAGTTGAGCCATGATTCAGATATGATAAGAATAGAGGATTTAAGGTGTAGCATGAGTGACTGTAGAGTCAATTTTGGGGAGAAGGCTTCTGATGGTAAGGTGCAGGAGGGTAAGTCCTTTGGGCAGTGAAGGAGAGGATAACTGGTGGGGGGGGACTGGGGTTTGACTCAATGTCTCCTACTGTGATATGCATAAATGTAATAAGTGATTTGGTAATAATGGCCAGCCTTTTTTTGGATGGCAGAAGTGAGTGATAGGTGGCTGGGTTTGTCTTAGTGGTATTGGTACCAGAGTGGAAGTTAAGAGTGCGTAGGAGAGCCAAGTGGGACCCAGTCTGAGGGAGGATGCAGGCCGCAGGATGTCGGGGTAGTGTGAGAGGGGAGGCTGACAGGAGGAGGTGAGGGTGGGGGAGAAGGAGGGATAACAGAGGGTGGGAGTGGGTGAAGGGGTGGCAGTGAGGAATGGGGGATGGATGACAGGGCAAAAAGCAGGGAGAGAAGGGTAAGGCAGAGTGAGAACATGGCAGGTGACATGTAAGGGGAGGACAATTAGACAGTGGAATGAGGAGGTGAGAGAGTTTATTCAAGTAGAGAGATGGCAAAGTGGGGGATGATAGAGGGGGGAACAGAATGGGAAGGATATGAATTACTTTGGGTGGAGAGTAACTTAGCTAATGGCAGAAGCTGGTATGCTGAAGTCACTAGGAAAGTGGAGAGGAGAGATATACGGAGACTGATGAGAAGGAATATATGGAGGGTGGACAGAGCAGAAGAGCTGCAGTGGATATTTTCAGAGATAGGTAGGTGGCAGGGTATAGTCTACTAGGTGCAGTCCATAAGGAGACAGGTGAAAATGCACTCAGTGGCAGGGAGCAGAGATGAGCCAACTGGACAAGAGTTATATACTTAGGAGGAGCCATAAGTTTCGATTACTGTATTTAAGAGTAGCGGGGAATGGAGGAAAACTTTTCTATTTCCAGAGCTCTCTAAAAGCTGAGTTGGAGATGAATTCAAGGTAGCTAATCCAGTGAAGAAGCCAAGGGGAACCATCCAATCAGCTTGCTGGTACCTAAAATCAAATGGAATGGTGCTAGCAGTAGGGACTGTAGCTGCAATCTTTGCTTGTCGTCGGAGGGTGAGGCGAGGGTGGCCGAGGAAAAACATTGAGCCACCACTGGGAAGAGCACCCGATCAGGGGAAGCTCTGTAGGGAGAGAAAGAGAGAAAGGGAGAAGTTTAAATTAGCTAGGCAGCAGTCAGGTGGGGTGGGGGGACAGTTGAGACTTCAGACAGTAAAACAACAGGGAGTCAGAGATGCCTGCAAGCTAGATCAGTGGGCAGGGAGAGATACAACAGAGGTGAAAGTAGCAGAGGAGGAGGTGTGGTGGGTCAGTGGTGAGTGCCAGGGTGGTGGGGGAATGCAGACGCGAAGACTAGGAGTGAGGAAATGTGAGTGAACAGGGGCCAAGTTCAGCTGAGCAATACAGTCTTACAATGTTGTTAACAGCAGAGCAAAAACAGTCAAAAATGTTTAAACAGCAGAAGCATACAATTACTGGTACAAGTCAGACAGTGTGCCAAGAAGCTTAAGATAGAAAAATAAAATAACATTTTTCTATTTCCCAAGCTCTCTAAGAGCTGAGCTGGAGCTGAATTCAAGTCAGCCAATCTGATGGAGGAGTCGAGGGGAACCATCCAATCAGCTTCCTGGTGCCTAAAATCAAATGGAATGGTGCTAGCAGTAGGGACTGTACCTGAAATCTTTGCTTGCCATCAGAGGGAGGCTGGGGCAGCTGAGGAAAAGCACAACACTGCCAATAGGAAGCATGCCCGGTCAGGGGCAGATCTTTAGGGAGAGAAAGAGAGAGAGGGAGAAGTTTAAATTAGCTAGGTAGCAGTTGGGCAGGGCGGGGGATGGTAGGCTTCAGACAGTGAAACAATAGGAGGTTGAAGATGGCTGCAAGCTAAACTGGTGGGCAGGGAGAGACACAATAGAGGCAGAAGGAGAAGTGAAGGTGGTGCAGTGGGTCAATACCAAGCACCGGGGGTGGTGGTAGGAGGCAGATGTGAAGACTAAGAGTGAGGAAAAACAAGTGAACAGGGGCAAAGTTCAGCTGAGCAATACAGTTTTACAGTGTTGTTAACTGCACAGCAAAGACAGTCCAAAAATGTTTGAATAGCAAAAGCATACGATTACTGGTACAAGTCAGATAGTTTGCCAAGAAGCTTAAGATAGAACAATAAAATAAAATGTTTCTATTTACCCGAGCTCTCTAAGAACTGAGCTGGAGCTGAATTCAAGTCAGCCAATCCAGTGGAGGTGCCAAGGGAACCGTCCAATCAGCTTGTTGGTGTCTAGAATTAAATAGAATGGCACTAGCAGTAGGGACTATACCTGTAATCTTTGTTTGCTGTCTGAGTGTGGGGGGGGAGGCAGCTGAGGAAAAGCACTGCACCGCCGCTGGGAAGCATACCCAGTCAGGGGGAGATCTGCAGTATTTGCTTGCCATCAGAGGATGAAGTGGGGGTGGCTGAGGAAACGCACTGCACCACCACTGGGAAGCACACCTGGTTAGGGGAATGTCTGCTGTCTTTGCTTGCCGTCAGAGGGTGAGGTAGGGACGGCTGAGAAAAGCACTGCAGCACTGTTGGGAAGGGCGCCCAGTCAGGAACAGATCTGTCCAGACAGGACGCAGCTGCAGGACAGAGATGTCCAAATTTCACAGTGGATGAGGACAGGACACTGATAGAGGCCTATCTCATACGGCAGGACATCCTGGCTGTCAGGGGTGGCAGCTGCCTGCAGAGGGATGAGTGCTGGGAGGCAGTGGCAAGGCATGTCAATGCCAAAGTGAAGTTTAAGAGAACATCTCAGGAGTGCAGGAAGCACTTCAATGACATGAAGAGGAGAGGAGAGTGAAGGAGAAGGTAGCACACATCGAGGCCTCCCTGGATGGGACAGGGGATGGGCCACAGACAGGTGTGCAACTCACATCCACTGAGAAGCTGCTGTTGGCCAGCATGGGCCAGCAAACTGCACAGGGAGTTCAGGGAGGGGGCTTCCAGACAGGTGGCTGTCCATCACAGCACTGTGAGTATACATATCCCAGGAACTGTGCCTGTCCATGTGTGTGTGCCCTGGGTGCCCTGACCAGCCCCAGTGTGGGATGCTAGGTGACTGTCACAGAGTGGCTCTGTGAGATTTAAAATATAATAAGATAATAATGTATGAGACTAGATGTTTATTTTCTTTTTCTGGTATATTTGGAAGCTCTCCCTTTAAGAGAGAAAGGTAGCTAAATTTTGAGCTGGTAATAGGGTTTTCTGAGATGTTCAGGAGATTACTCCCTTAGCGTGGATCTTGGGGTGAGTGTTGGTGAAGGACTTTGTTGTTTGGATCCTGCGAGTGGATGTTTGGTTTTGCGATTTAAAAGATCGGTAAAATGGCACATCCGTGCGATTGTGCGCACGTTCGTGCAGTTTAAAATGACATTCCGGTTTTTAGGTTCAGGAATAGTAGCTTTTCTATGGGTGCTGTTGTTTCTTAAAGATCGGCTAAACGGCATGACTGGGTGATAGTATTCACCTTTGTGCAGTAAGTGTATGTGTTCTGGTATTGGGAATGTTTAGCCGTCGGGAAATGGGCTCTCTTGTTTTGTGCAATTTTATTGTTGCATTTCTTGAGAGGAGTTGGTATGTGTTTGAGAGTGGTGTGCTTGGGTCCTTGGAAGTGTGCTCCGTAGGGATACTGTGTGATGGAAACTCTGGACATTGTTCTTGGCGGGTGTTGTGAGCAGGAACCAGGTAATATAGTATTCTAAACGTAGAAGAAGCATCGTTTGGACCCCCTGAATGTGTGTAAGTAGCCTTGCAATTTCTGTATATGGAGTCTGGAGGCTGGGGTTTGGACGGCAACATGGATAGCTGGCTAAATTGTTGTATTGGTGTTCACCTTAATAGGGTATTTCTATTTTGGCTTTGTGGTTCTTGGTTGCCGAAAAAGGTACCCCCTTTCTTAATGAGTAGTGTACGGCTTTTCATCTTTTATAATTTATTGCAGAGTTTGGAGTTGCGGTAGAGCCTGAGGTAAAATGCATATATATTTAGTATCCTCGGGTTATTAGAGGAGGTTTGCTGAGGGATATTTTGTTTGGGGCTGTGCGGCTGTAAGAGCCGGTTTTGCAAGCTGCCGCTTGAGTGTGTCAGTGTGAATGTATGAGCTGCTATTTTCTCGATAGTAAGCATAGTCGCTGGGGTATTTAACAGTCTGCTGATTAGAAAATCAAAACCTTTGTGTGTCTAAATGGATAGGATTGTATTTCTTACCCTCCGTGAAGTGAATTCTGTGGTGTGGAGTTGATTTGGTGTTGGTCTGTGGACGAGGGTGTTTCGCGGTGTTTGTGAGGTCCAGGAGTTTGCTTCCTGCCGGCGTCTTTGTTTTTCTAGGAGCCGGCCGCCATTCTCCTTTCTAAGTATTGTTAGGAGTGAAGCTTCCTGTTTCTAGAAAATGAAAAAAAAATGTTTTCAAAGAATATAAATCACTTCTGAGTGAGGGAATATGTTGTTATATGAATTTAAAAGATATAATGTCTTTAAATAAAATAAATAATTAGAGTATAAAACAATATAGTTAATAATTGTAAGTAGGGGTGGAGTTTTAAGGTCACCTGACCCTTTTAGGGTATAAAGGGTGAACATTTGATTCAGTTAGTTAGATCAAGATCTAGATGGAGATCCAGATCCTGTTTTGCTGTGTGCCTGGAGGTGTGCTCTAGATGCTGCTGAAAAGTGCTCTATGGAGTTCTATAATGAACTGTGTTACTTCATGCTTCGAATTTGAAGATTTAGAACTGCTAGAATGTTCTGTCTGCTGTTTACTTCTGTTTACTGCCTCACCTAGAAGATTTACAAATATGAGATGATGCCATCTGCTTTAATGTCTGCTGTCCAAATGGAAGTATAAGATGAGAAAAGTACTGTGCCATGCTGGTATTATCCTGTTGTGATTGGTGTCAGAAAAGAGGAACTAATTAAAATTGGAGAAAATTGCAAGAAGTGGTGAGACATTTTTTCTTTTGACTGCCCACATATACCTGCGCCCTACCACATTGGTGTTTGAAGTGGGATGTTCGTGATCTGCATAAGGTCTGGTGGGCAGTGAGCCTGGCAAGATGGTACTTTGAACTAGCTCCTTTCTACTGGTTATTGGTGAGAGAACTTTTTCCCGTGGATAAAACCAGCTGAGTGATGATTCTGGGATGGTGGCAAAGCCTTGTCTGAACAAGCTATATGAAGATGAGGAGCCACTGTGAAATTTTGTGTGACCAGAAGAGTGACCAGAGTGATCGAATGGAGGTGATACAATGGTTAATTAATCACTGGATGGAGGCGGAGAGTCGGTGTAAAGAGCAGAACAAAGGTACCAGGAGGTGCTAAGCTAATTGACGGTAATGAAGGACAATATGGTTTTTTAAAGGCCTATGAAGAGGGCTGAAAAGATGTACTATGTGGATTGTGTGGACTGTGTTGAGGACCAGCTTCCTGTTCTACCCATGTTCCAGGGAATGTATTGGGTTGAAGATGATGGAAGAACGACATCAGACAAGTCCCCAGGTGAGACTGTTTTGGTATCTGGAGTGAAGGATGCAAGCAAGACAGAAGAGGCAGTAGGTGCCGAAGGGACTTGTTCATTGACTTGTAATAATGTTGATGACAAAAATGTTATTAATTTTTCTGCTGCGAGCTGGAAAATTGTGCAGGCAGAGGATCTGGAAATCCAGCAGATAAATAGCCAAGTTACTCTGAATAAAGATAGAACAGGTATGGATGGGGGCAAGGGGCAGTTATGGTGGTACGAAATGAGAGATGAGGTATTATATCACATGAGACCAAACCCCCGTACAAAGCAAATAGATTCTAGGGTGGTGGTACCTCGTAGATATAGAAAGGATGTTTTAGATGCCTTATGTATCAACACTAAACACATGAATCAAGAGGAAATGTTGAGGTGTCTCATTCCTTCTTTTCATTGGCCTGGGATGTACAGTCAAGTGGCTCTATATTTAAGGAGGTTGGTAGCCACTCAAGGGAAGGGAAAAGAATGTAGTAATTGGCTCCCTTGGAAAAAGGGGAGGGTGATTCACAGGGATATGAGTAGTAGATGGTAGATGTTTATAGTACAAGACAGGGTATGTAGTGAGTGATGGGATTGGAGGAATAGTCCATGTAGGTAGTGTACCCAAGTGGCTTTCTGTCAAAAACTCCAATCCTAGTATGTTTTAGGTACAGAGAGTAATGAAAAGGTTACTAGATAAAAGGAGTACTAGATGGAAGGGGCCAAAATAAAGTATTTAGATAAATTGTTAGAGAAGTAGGAAGGTGCACATATTTACATCATGGAATAACTGTCTGAAAAAAAAAAAAGAGTGAGACAGATAGGAAGGAGAATATTTAATGGAAATAATTTGCTTCACTAAAATAAAGAGTATGAGTATAATGGGGGTTTCCATTATCCTGGGTGTAGGGTAATTGTTTGGGATAGTTTTGATGAAGTAAAAGTGAAGGGTACAGATCTGAGAACAATTTATGTGAAGGAATACATCTTAAAGCAACAAGTTTAAAGTTAAGTGTTACCTCCTTTATGCTTTTTAAGACTGGAGGGTTGGCCACCTGCAGTTGAAGTTATTCTGTTATTTTTTTTTTTAGTCCTTTCTTGTATTTATTTTTGTTTGTTTATTTCAAAACAAAATATAGCTAAAGTAATAGCCTGCTTGCTTAGGAGATGTTATTCAATGAATGTTATTTGAACTACTATATTATTCTTGTCGGTAGTGAAATTGAAGTTAATGATGTGAGACAGGATAAATTATGTGTTCCAGAATATGAAGGCGATATAGGCTATAACAGTTCCGAAAATGAAACTGTTGGCTTGGAAAATACTTTTCATATGTATGAAAATCATATTTCTCATACAAAATCTTAGTATTTTATTTATGCATGGTACATAGAGTTTAATGGATATGGCCATGTGGGTAGAGAAAGAGAAGGGAAGGAAAATCAAATTTATGTGGAATAATTTGGACATGGTGTCTTGTGGTGTTGCAGATTGTCCAGGCGCTGGCCAGGTTGGTCAATATTTGGAGATTTGGTGGCGTCATGGTTTGGGATGTGAAATATGGATATAGAAATATTTATACAAGGCGCAATATAAAACAGTTTTAGTATTTATTGAGGTGGTATGATCGATACGCTAAGGGACTCTTGGGTTAGAGCTCTAAGGTGAGGAGGACCAGGGCTTTGGTAGGTTAACCCCTTTCATTTTTTAAGCCAAAGAGTTTAAGGAAGTGGACAACCAAGGTTATGGTTGCCCTCTTGGGTGGGGAGGAATGTCACAGAGTGGCTCTGTGAGATTTAAAATATAATAAGATAATAATGTATGAGACTAGATGTTTATTTTCTTTTTCTGGTATATTTGGAAGCTCTCCCTTTAAGAGAGAAAGGTAGCTAAATTTTGAGCTGGTAATAGGGTTTTCTGAGATTTTCAGGAGATTACTCCCTTAGCATGGATCTTGGGGTGAGTGTTGGTGAAGGACTTTGTTGTTTGGATCCTGCGAGTGGATGTTTGGTTTTGTGATTTAAAAGATCGGTAAAACGGCACGTCCGTGCGATTGTGCACACGTTCGTGCAGTTTAAAATGACATTCCGGTTTTTTGGTTCAGGAATAGTAGCTTTTCTATGGGTGCTGCTGTTTCTTAAAGATCGGCTAAACGGCATGACTGGGTGATAGTATTCACCTTTGTGCAGTAAGTGTATGTGTTCTGGTATTGGGAATGTTTGGCCGTCGGGAAATGGGCTCTCTTGTTTTGTGCAATTTTATTGTTGCATTTCTTGAGAGGAGTTGGTATGTGTTTGAGGGTGGTGTGCTTGGGTCCTAGGAAGTGTGCTCTGTAGGGATACTGTGTGATGGAAACTCTGGACATTGTTCTTGGTGGGGTGTTGTGAGCAGGAACCAGGTAATATAGTATTCTAAACGTAGAAGAAAGCATCGTTTTGGACCCCCTGAATGTGTGTAAGTAGCCTTGCAATTTCTGTATATGGGAGTCTGGGAGAAGCTGGGGTTTTGGACGGCAACATGGATAGCTGGAGAAATTGTTGTATTGGTGTGTTCACCTTAATAGGGTATTTCTATTTTGGCTTTGTGGTTCTTGGTTGCCGAAAAAGGTACCCCCTTTCCTTAATGAGTAGTGTACGGCTTTTCATCTTTTATAATTTATTGCAGAGTTTGGAGTTGCGGTAGAGCCTGAGGTAAAATGCATATATATTTAGTATCCTCGGGTTATTAGAGGAGGTTTGCTGAGGGATATTTTGTTTGGGGCTGTGCGGCTGTAAGAGCCGGTTTTGCAAGCTGCCGCTTTGAGTGTGTCAGTGTGAATGTATGAGCGGCTATTTTCTCGTTGGTGCGCATAGTCGCTGGGGTATTTAACAGTCTGCTGATTAGAAAATCAAAATCCTTTGTGTGTCTAAATGGATAGGATTGTATTTCTTACCCTCCGTAGGTGAATTCTGTGGTGTGGAGTTGATTTGGTGTTGGTCTGTGGACGAGGGTGTTTGCAGTGTTTGTGAGGTCCCGAGTTTGCTTCCTGCCGGCGTCTTTGTTTTTCTAGGAGCCGGCCGGCCATTCTCTCCTTTCTTAAGTATTGTTAGGAAGGGGTGGTGCTCCCCTGTTTCTAGAAATGAAATTAAAAATGCTTTCAAAGAATATAAATCACTTCTGAGTGAGGGAATATGTTGTTATATGAATTTAAAAAGATATAATGTCTTTAAATAAAATAAATAATTAGAGTATAAAACAATATAGTTAATAATTGTAAGTAGGGGGTGGAGTTTTAAGGTCACCTGACCCTTTTAGGGTATAAAGGGTGAACATTTGATTCAGTTAGTTAGATCAAGATCTAGATGGAGATCCAGATCCTGTTTTGCTGTGTGCCTGGAGGTGTGCTCTAGATGCTGCTGAAAAGTGCTCTATGGAGTTCTATAATGAACTGTGTTACTTCATGCTTCGAATTTGAAGATTTAGAACTGCTAGAATGTTCTGTCTGCTGTTTACTTCTGTTTACTGCCTCACCTAGAAGATTTACAAATATGAGATGATGCCATCTGCTTTAATGTCTGCTGTCCAAATGGAAGTGTAAGATGAGAAAAGTACTGTGCCATGCTGGTATTATCCTGTTGTGATTGGTGTCAGAAAAGAGGAACTAATTAAAATTGGAGGAAATTGCAAGAAGTGGTGAGACATTTTTTCTTTTGACTGCCCACATATACCTGCGCCCTACCACAGCGACCATGTGCTTGTGTGCACTGATCATGTTGCTGTACACCCCATCCATCTACTATATGTCACAGATGCATGACAAAAGCTCATGTGCAGCCTTGGGGGGGGAACTGACCATGGTATGTGGTGCTGGTGGTCATCTGGGATGATATCCCCGTGGGTGGTGTCCAGGGTGTTGGGCCGGTCACACACATGTCCATGGGTACTTGTACAGGTATGTCTGCATTCACCAGTGCTTGGCCACATCAGGGGCCCCATGGCTGACTGCCACCTGCATGGCATGTCAGTCGCACCTATGGCACACATGCATGTCCCACTGTACATGCCTGTCTGAACACAACAGTCACACATGTCAGTAACCATGTTTCCCTTCTTTATTTTACAACTCCATCACATCTCATGGGTGCTGCTGTGGTGGCCGGTCTGGGTAAGATGCCAGGCCATCACACCAGGCTGCAGCCGGGGCTGTGGATGATGCCATGCCAGGCCATTCTAATACCACTGCAGCCCCAGCTGCAATGCCAGTTGTAGCAAGACCATCCAACCCCTCTATGACTGGTGTCATGGCTGGAGACCAGGACTGATCATGGCTGGTCAGCATTCTGGGTTTGGCAAATGATGACTGAGTGGACAGGGTGAACATCATGGCTGCCCTGTTGGTGCTGGCATCTGGTATGCAAGGGGTGAATGATGATGATGATCCAGACGCCTCACAAATCTGGGGGAATACAGCTGACAGTGGAACAGCTGAGGCACAGGTGCATGCACGGGTGGCACCATGCAGCGTCAGCAGTCCTGCATCCCCTAGCACACCTGCAGGGCCTGCACACCTGCCAAGGGTGGCAGTTGATGTGGGCCCTGTGTCTGGTGCTGCTGTTGCAGGGACAGGAACTGCTGGCACAATTCAGCAGGGTGCTGTGGTGCAGAAGTGGGCAGTGGGGAACTGTGATGCAGGTGTCCCTGGAGATGTAGTGGTGGCTCAAGCCCAGTGCCTGCCCATTCAGTGGCCTGTTGTGGTGCATCCACCTATGGTGGGTGCAGCAGGCTGGCACCTTACCTGGTTATCGGTGCTGTCCCCATGATGCATCCCCTGTTAACAAGTTTGAGGGCTATGCACGCCTCTTGTGGGACACCATGGAGGGGAAGGTGTCCCTAAGTGTGGAACTCAAGGGTATTTGGATGCAAGTGGCCATGGAACATGAGTCATTGGCTGAGTAGTGTGCCCAGATGTGGGCAGAGGCTTGCCTACTATGGGTGGGAACTACCACAGCTCTGGATCATATTGCGCTTGCTACCAAGGCAACAAGTGCAAACAGTGCACCATGTAGCCACCAGCCGCACCCCCAGGAGTGGCCACATGCACCCCCAGGTAACAGTGTTGGGTGAACCCATTGATGCTGACTCTAACATCATGCATGGCTATCCCCAGCAACCACGAGTCCCACATGGATCTTGGGGATGACACACCAGAGAGCACTCATTCATAGCTTCATTGCAGTACTCCTCCAGAGGTAGTAGTCACCTGCCCTGCGGCTAGTGGTGCAGACACAGCATCCACCAGGCATGGGTGTGGCTGCCCACATGTACGTAGCAGCTGTGGTGCCTCCCAGTGATGCCTGAGTTGACAACCCACATGGCCCCTGTCACCTGCTGACTGTGCCTGGGGCAGTGTGGGTGGCATGCACCTGCCCCAGTACAATGCCTGTGTGGATCACCTGTGCATTGCACTGTGCATGGCCAGGGGCACCGTTGTTGTGCTGTGTGGCATAGGCATGATAAGTGCAGATCTGTGTCCGCTATGCATGTGTGCCATCCTAAGCATATACACTGTGTCCCCCTTGGCCGTGTGTGTCCCTTGCTGTGCATGTGTGTACAGTGCTGTTACCCCTCATGGGTGCACTGCTCAACAGCTGAGTTGTCATCATCTGCCCTGTGGTGTGGTTGTGGGTGTATGAGTGTGTGTGTGTGTGTGGGTGTGGTTGTATGTGTTTGTGTGGACATGTGGGTTTGGGGAGCTGCCTTGTTTGTCCCACCTGTGTTACTCACCTGCAGTCCCTGAAGTGCTCTTCCACAATGATGTCCCTGTGACGCTGGGACCTGATGACCAGACGTGGGTCCCTCTGGGCCAGTGGTAGTCTGCCATGGGGTCTCTGCTCTGCAGCATCCTCCTTTTCCCTCTCCTACTCAGAACTGTTGTCCTCCTCAGCCTGGACAGCTATTTCACGGTCATTGACCATGCTGTGCAGCATGCAACAGGCCAGGAATATGCCACAGACCTTCTCTGGGCTATATTGTATGGCACCACCTGACCTATCCAGGAACCTAAAGCACATCTTCAGCATGCCAAAGACATGCTCGATGATGGTGCTCATAGCGATGTGTGCCTCGTCGTAGTACTCCTCCACCTCTGTTCCAGGTTGGTGAAAGGGTGTGAGGAGCCAGGGTCAGAGGGGGTATGTCTCATCACCTGTGGGGGGCAAGAGCAGTCTGTTACAACCCCACATACATGTGCATTGTGTACCACAGCCCCAGTTTGACCATAGAACACTGGTGCGGCTGGTGACTGTCCACCCCTGGCCCTGTGGCATCCCCCCCAGTGTGTCTCCCTTCCCCATGGCAGGCTGGCACACACCAGTGCCTGCATGCCCTGGCTGCCCTCAGCTGCCCTGTAGATACCTGTACACACTGCCACAGCTGCCCACACCTGTCCCATCCATCATAGCCTGCCCTCTACTGCCCAGTGGTCACCTATGCCTGGCTGCATGTGGTGCATTCAGACCTGCCATTCATACTTGCTGTTGCACATCACCTCACCTCACCTCCCATGCTGCACTGTGATACTGCACTGTTCCCCATGTTGCGTATGCAGCTCCTTCGGCATGCCCACTTCCAATACCCCACCTGTGGACCTCCCTCTATACAGGCCCTGATGTGGTCCATGTACACCCACTCTCCCTCCCGTCATTTGTTGTGCCATGGTGTCCTGTTTGTAGGCATGTATGCATGCCCCACTCACCGGCTAGGTGGGTGCTGGGTGTGTCCCCTGTCTCAAACCGGTGGCACAGGGTGGATTGGTGCCATATGAAGGCATTGTGTGTTCTCCCAGGGCATGTGGTGCAGACATTGCTGATGCATCCTGTGGCATTGCACACCACCTGGCGGTTGATGGAGTAGAACCCCTTGCAGTTCATGTATAGCATGGCCTCTTCACCAGGTGGTGCACAGATTGCCACATGGCTGCAGTCAATGGCCCCTAGGATGCCTGGCATACATGTCACCCTGTAGACCTGCTGCATGCTTCTGTCCACTCTGCCTGTGTGCTTAAGATGCAGATGAATTCCGAAGCGTGTGGGAGCAGTGCTGTGGGAAATTGTGTGAGGAGACAGGATGTGGATGGCTGGGATGTTCCAGTGTTGTCTCCAACTGGCCTCTGGAAAGATCTTGTGGTGAGCAGGCACATTGCTGTTGTCACTTTGGTCTCCACTGATATGGCATGACCCCTTTCCCTTCCAGTAGGGGTCTGCATTTCATCATGGCACAGCCCACAGAGCTGCCTCATAATAGCCCTGTTCAGGTAGTATCGCCTGACTGTTTCTGTGTCTGTCAGTTGTTCGAAAGTTAGTCTGGCACAATACCACTATGGGGCAGGCCACCTATGGTGCCTTTTGCAACCACATTGTTGGTTTGCCCATCTCCTCATCCCTATTATCATACCCACCGTCAAGAACAGTGTAACATCCTTCTCTGTGACCTATTTTCTACTGCTGCTGTCCTGCCTGTTGCTGCAGCAATCCTGCAGTCTGCCTGCTGAAGGCTTGCACTTAAGTCTACTTCTTTTATACTTATGTCCTTATGGTGTATTTGGTAGATGCACTGTGAATGCCCCATGTTTGCATATTCATTTTGTTTTGTGAATATCTCTTCTCTGTGTAAGAAGCTACATGCCCCTTCAGAAGTGCCGCATATAATTATTTTCATCCTCCGTGCATCCGGTGTGGTGCAGCACATCTAGGATGCACTAGGGCATCTTTGCCCTTTGTGAATGGCGCTGTGGCACATTTTTATGTTGTGCTGATGCATCTCATTTGCACCCAGCACATCTGCTTTGTGAAGCTTGCCATTACTCTTATCTATTTATCTCTCTCTCTCCCCTTCCCTCCTTCTCTCTCTTTCTCTCTCTGTCTCTCAATATCTATCTATATATATATATATATATATATATATACGTATATATAGATATATGTCTACACACAGACACACACACACACACACACACACACACACACACACACACACACACAGATGTGTCAAGCCAGGATGAAGCACAGAAATGCTGCAGAATATCACAGAATACTGAAACTTGCTGCAGGGGTCTTTGTAAATCAATAGCAATTAAGCCCTTTTGTCATGCAGGATTATGTGACGTCATTACTGCAAGTTACTGTGCTTCATTGTGTCTGACACATCTGTGTGTGTGTGTATATATATATATATATATAGTCATTGCAAAAAACTTTGTTAATGTATCAGTTAGGGTTGCTCATACAGTGATAAAAGTAAGCAAATTCAATGTTAGGGTTTTCAACCCTAACTCCCAATCCCTCCCCACTCTCACACATACACAACATACATACAAGCAGGGGACAGTACAGCACAACACAACCAATCAGAAACAGACACTATAAGGTAACAGAAAGAACATACAACCCTGTAAACATACCACAAGAGGCATCCATCATCTTTCAGCTACTGCATCACTTCTGCTGCCATCCCAGTGTCTTGAGGGGTACACCCACTTACTGTGCAAAGATGCAGGTAGGTGTTAAGAAGGATATGTAGAACCTTTTTGGTGAAAGTTCTTTAATATGAGATAGTTATGACTGTTTCATACTATTTTGCTACACCTGCTCATAATTTGATGTGTTGCAGTATATGGGCCACACTCTCTGATATTTCCACAGATGGATGCACAGTGCATGTCCACCTGTGGAGGGACAGGAATGCAGGGTGTAATCCAACCTAATGTGTGACTCTGACTTATACATACTGTTCTTTTGTGTGGATGGAGGAATGGAAGCACAGGATGTATAGTATCATATGGTTCTGCAGTTAGCTATGTGCACTCTTCTACTATCTGCATCTAAGGATGTGACTGTACTGTGAATAACTCCACTCTCCATGCCTGATCTATGCAGACTATTGTAGTACCTACATGTATTGATAGTATTTCCTGATCTATGCAGACTATTGTAGTACCTACATGTACTGATAGTATTTCCAACATTTCATAAAGACACTGTTCTATTATGTCAGTGTGTGGCTGGGAGTTCCCTGTCTTTTGGACCATGCACTCTCATCCATATATTTACATAGTATGTCAGAATCCATAGAACACACTGTTCATATGGTATGGTATGGTATGGTAACATTTTATTTATACAGTGATACAGCCATTAGGGTTCCAAAAATTCCTGTTCACAAGGCTTACCTGTTTACATTATGCAAAATTATTACAACTATACATTTATAACAATACAAGTTACAGAAAAGTACAAAACAATACATCAGAGTTTTACAAACTCATCAATAACAGGCATGTTAGCATTTTTAGATTTACATTAATTTCACCTATTACAACAATGACGAAAACTAAGTTCGTGATTCAGGCCATTTTTAAAAACATGATCAGTAGTTGTCAGTTCACGTAAAAAAGGAGGAAGACAATTCCAGCTTTTAGCTACTTGATATTGAAGGGTCATTTCACTAAATCGATTTTTTAACTTTGGTATTATTAAATCTCTAGCACCAGTTTTTCTTAAATTTAAACCATGTTTTGGTTTTTGTAATTTGTTTTTTAAGTTATCTAAAGATTAATTTTTAAATATATTATGGACCTGATTTAGCCAGATTCACCTAGCCCATAAGTCTAATGGAATCCAACCGAAATCCATATACATAGTGCAATGATGAGTTTTAAAATCACACCTTAACACAAATCTTGCAAGCTTATTATGAAGTGTATCCAAGTTATTTAAATGTTTTCTTGCTGTATGTCTATAAATATGACTTCCATAGTCAATAACCGGCATTATTAATTGATTGATCATAATCAATCTTGTTTCTCTTGTCATGCAATTTGATATTCATCTCATAGCTCCAATCTTAACATGTTTTCTTGATTAAATTTGTTATATGATATTGGAAAGTAAGACACTGATCTGTATATACCCCAAAATATTTATATGTTTCAGTTTGTTCTAAAAACTTACCCTCTTGTGTCTTTATATTCAATTTTGAAATTCCCTATAAGCCCAATGCAAATGACATAACCTGTGTCTTTTTACTATTAACTAATAAACCGAGAGATGAAAAGTGACCTTGCTTGATGCTAAAGTCACTCTGTAAGTTTAGTTCTACTCCACTTATAGTTTTTTCCTCTGCTACTAAAGCCGTATCGTCTGCATATAGACAAATTTTTGAATATCCAATTTTCTTTGGTAAGTCATTTAAACAGACTATAAACAGTAGGGGGCCCAGGATAGATCCCTGGGGAACCCCTCTTGTTACATAGTCTGTTTTTGACTGGTGTCCATTTAGGACAACAAATTGTGATCTTTTATCAAGGTATGATATAAATCAATTGCAGGTTTCTTCCTCCACCCCTATTTTCATTAATGAGTTTATCAAAATACTATGGTTTACTAAATGAAATGCTTTAGATAGGTCCACGTATACCACACCCACGGACTTTGCATCCCCAAGAGGGGTTGCTATGAGAGCCAAAAAGTCAGTGAGTGTGGTAGCCGTGGACCTACCCTGCCTAAAGCCATACTGTTGAGTCAATTTATTCTATTTTTCCAAGTAGTCCATTAACTGATCATGGACATTTTTTTTCAAATAACTTGGATACTGTGGACAACAAGGCTATTGGATGGTAATTTGAAACATCCTTTGGATCCCCTCCCTTATCTAGTGGTATCACTTTGGCTAATTTCCAGCTAGAGGGAAACTGTCCCTCTCTTAGACTCCAATTAAAAATGTCCCTTAGTACAGGTGACAATTCCATAGCAGCCTCTTTTAATAATTTATTATCTATTCTATCTGGGCCACTTGCTTTATTTATTTTTAATCTATGTATATTTTTTAGAACTTCTTTGTTTTTCACTCTCTTAAACCTGAATTTGGGTTCTTTCTCATCTTGGGGACACTCACCCTTTACTTCATTCAAGGTATTAGTTTTAGTTATGAGATCTAATTTCATATCGGGGAGGTTTATGAAATAATCATTCAAAATTTCTGCAGCTTTATTTGTTTCAAACACTTTTCCATTCTGACTCAATTTTATTTCACTTTGTTTACTATTTGGATTTATAAGATTTTTTATAACAGACCAATAAGCACCTGGATTTGTTGATTCTTTAATCTGCTGTTTATAATAACTAGCTTTTGATTTCCTGATTTCCTGTATTACTCGATTCCTTAACCTTTTGTATTGTTCCCAAATTTCACTGTTTAATGTTTTATTTGCTTTTTTCCAATAATGATTTCTAATCCTAATCATTTTTTTTAATTTTACAGTTAGCCATGGTAAATGTTTTATTCTATGATTTACTTTTTTATATGGGGCAAATTTATCACCAGCATTAATAAACATTGTTGTAAATTCTAATACAGCCTCATTTAAATCTGGGATAAGAAAAATCCTATACCAAGGGAGTCTCTGAAGATACTTTCTAAATGATAAACTATTACATTTTAAATAACATCTTTTAGATATTTGTGGTACTGATTTTATGGGAATATTATTTTTAATCGTAGAGAATACACACTTAACTATATTGTGGTCTCCTAAACTGGGGTCACATACACTTTTCTCCAAGATTGTCAATTCAGGTGAAACAAACATCAAATCCAAAATATTACCTTTACTTAATAAGGAACCTTTCATTGTAGGTGTATCTATAATTTGTATCAGGTATAAACAGCTCATTGATTTTTCCAACTTTTGACCCCTGGGACAACCCCAAGCTGTGTTGAAATCACCAGCCAGAACTACTTATAGTTGACCCAGGTGTTCCATTAAAACATGTGAAAATTTGTCAAAATGCATAGGGTTTATTTTAGGTGGAGAGTAAACTACTCCAATAACCAGTTTTACTTCTTGTATCTCAATTAACAGGCATTCAATGCCCTCAATCGACCCAGAGAACAACATTTTGGAGTTACCAATTGAATGATTTATGTACACAGAACTGCTCCTCCCCATGTTCCCCGATCCTTCCTAAAGTGGTAGAAGTCCCTTAATTCTATTTCTTTATATTCAAATCCTTTTTTTAACCAGGTTTCTGTTAACATTATTATGTCTGGCTCTTCATGTTCTACCCAGGATCTAAAATAGTCAATTTTATTTATCATACTTCGAGCATTATCTAAGACCATTTTAATTACAGGACCTGGGTTCAATTCAATTTCTCCACAGAGAGCCAAGGACAATAACAATGCCTGGTTACTTGTACAGATATACCCTGTTTGGATTACCATGTCCTTAACATGAAGTTATTCTCTGATGAGGTTGAAAGGGTTTCATCATGAGGTCAGCTTAGCTGTTTGTAACTTGAAATTGTTAGAGCAATTTACATGAGCACTTGATCTTTTCATCAAAACATCAGTTCTCATGATAACAAATAGCTGAATGACACAGACCAAACCCACTATCAACCCCATCATCTTAGATGACAACATCTTTTTCATTTTACAGCTGTGTCCAAATACAAAGGAAATAATCTATAGATGCCTGTTTATAAAAGTAAAAAATAATCAGAACATTAACATTTTTATTTAGGTAACAGTAACTTACGTAAGTCAATGTTACCAAAATCTAAACCCCAAACTGGGGACTTATTTAAGCATTAAACATCTTATTTAAGCTTACCATATACTGCTATATAAGTGTTTATTAAGATATGTTTAGCAATTATGGTAAGCTTTAATAATATACTCTCAGGAGTAACTCCTCTATCGCTAATTACTATCAGAGATAATGCAAAAATTCAACAATATATTTAGAATAAATACTTTCTCATTTAATACTCTAAGCTTCTTTTAAAATCAGTCTGTAGTCTCGGATACTTTAAACAATAGTTTTTGATCTGTTACCCTCGTTTTATAAGTTTCCAGATTACCTGCTTTTTAAAATGTTACAAACTTATTCTCGTTTCTCTTCCGAGTGGCGCTTGCACCACTCACGCTTGCGCCACTGTGCTCGCGCAGTAGCAGCGTGAGCCTTTTATGTTGTTACTGCCCCTCCTACTCCACTGATGAAATTAACAAAAGTCCTACCAAGCACAGCTGATGACACTCTCCAAACTTCAGTAATCAGGCTCTTGCTAGCAGGGCTACTGCAGGAAGGAGCTTAGGCACAGAATTACACTGTCACACACAAGCACAGGGTTCTTTTAGTCTGGCTGCAGTGGCTGTTAATGTGAGATGTTAACACAGCATACCTGTTCGTGTTCTAGCAGCACAAGCCTTTTATGTTGTTACTGCCCCTCCTCCTGCACTGATGAAATGAAAAAAAGTCCCACCAAGCACAGCTGATGACACTCTCCAAACCTCAGTAATCAGGCTCTTTCTAGCAGGACTGCTGCAGGAAGGAGCTGAGGCACAGAAATACACTGTCACACACAAGCACAGAGTTATCTTAGTCTGGCTGCAGTTGCTGTTAATGTGAGATGTTAACACAGCATACCTGTTCATGTTCTAGCAGCACAAGCCTTTTATGTTGTCACTGCCCGTCCACCTGCACTGATGAAATTAACAAAAGTCCCACCAAGCACAGCTGATGACACTCTCCAAACCTCAGTAATCAGGCTCTTGCTAGCAGGGCTGCTGCAGGAAGGAGCTGAGGCACAGAAATACACTGTCACACACAAGCACAGTTATCTTAGTCTGGCTGCAGTTGCACACTGTGTCACTGTGGCACACTGCCTTCCTAGTCCTACATCAAGATAGTGCAATACTATCCATATGTCACATTGTACATATGTCACAGTGAGAACACAGGGTAGTTTGGATCGTACACTACCATACCTCTTTTGAAATAGTACAAGACAATCCATATGTAACACTATCCATATGTTGCATTTTGTTGTGACATATACTGTAGGCAGTGTGACTTATGTACTGTGTTGTAGTATGATGATGGAGGAATTGGACAGCAGAATATGAAGCACTATGTACTCTTGCTGTAGCATATGGATAGTTTGAAATATAGATTGTATTGTTCTTATATCTTGATGGAGTGATGGGAGTGCAGTAGCTGAACAACCATCAGGTGACACTGTAATATATGGATACAGTGACACATACATAGTGTTGTACTGTGCTAATACAGGGATGGTAGGGCAGGTACACAGCACCCTGTGATCCCTCTGTGACATATGTAGAGTGTTGCTCTAGCTCAATGGAAGGATGGAAGAATAGGGCCCAGCTCACCATGTAGTCCTACCATGACTTATGGGTACTGTTGTACTATCTGCATGGAGATATACAGTTCATGCACTGGCCATCTTACATGGTTGCACAGCATGTGGGTGTACCCCCCAAGACACTGGGATGCCAGCAGAAATGATACAGTTCCTGAAAGATGATGAAGGATGCCTCTTGTGGCATGTTTACAGAGTTGTATGTTGTTTCTGTTACCTTATGGTGTCTGTTTCTGATTGGTTGTGTTGAGTTGTACCATTCCTTGCTTGTGTGTGTGTTATTTATGTGTGTATGGGGCAGGATTTGGATTTAGGGTTGAAAACCTGAACATTGAATTTACTCACTTTTGTCACTGTGTAAGCAACCCTAACTGATGCATTAACAAAGTTTTTGCAATGAATTTCCCTACTTTCTTGAAAAAGTGTAAAGTTACATTTATTGGTGGGAGCACTCCAACCAACTTGTCCATTTCTACCTAACAATATGCATCTGTGGGAGGGTCCGTGCTCCCACTTCCACATAGCTACAGAGCCATACAGCAGCCCTATAGGGCAAGGAACCCTTGTAACACTAATTTGCTGATATCTCAGGAACTGTAGCAGGCAGAAAATTCAAGTGTCATTTTAATCATAACAGCAAGTAGCTCACGTGACAATAAACAACCAAACCCGTGTCTCACATCATTTACAAAATATGGGTACCAAAAAGCACTGGATAGATACTCTTTGATCCCTGAGACTAATTTGCCAATATCTCATTAATTGTACAACCCATGAAAAAATTCCACTGCAGGTGCAGTCTGTGGTTTCCAATCTTGTTCCAGCAGCTTAGATCTAAGCCACCAGCAGCAAAAAGTCTGTAGCTCACTTTGTTTCTGAAATACAGAAGATGAAAATGCATTGGGCACCACAATATTATCCTTTGGGGAAAAATCTAAATTTCGTAATGGCATGTCTATGGAACCGCTTAATTCCCCAACACCTAAACAGCACAATTCACACCTGGAGGGCATCCCCTCACTACTCCCAAAATTTCAAGTCAAAAAACCAAACCATTCATTAGCAAAGTAATTGTAAAGTTTTTACATCTTTAAAAATTTCTAGTCCATGAGACAACAAAATCCTGCACCATCAGATCAATTCCCATCCACGAGGTAGCAAAATTCTAGTCCATCAGCAGACATTTGGTCACACCATCAGGGACATCTGGTCACAAAATTCTGGGCATCGGGTCAGGCAATGATGGGCAAGGCTTGTGGACCAGGATCTGCTCACTGACTAGGATTTTGTTGACTTGTAGACTAGGATCATTAGCAAGTCACAGTCAAAGAATTGTTTAATTTTAAAAACCTATTTTTTGACAAAAACAAACCAAACAAAAGATATGAGTTTGTAGAGGGCATCACCCTGAGTAACAGCAATACCTAATTTGGCCCAAAAATCATTGGTGGAGAATGCTATGACATTTTGTAGCTAGGAAACACTGAAAACATGATGGTGGCTCACAGACAAGGAATTTTTCTGACGGACTATGTTTTTTTAGTCTGCAAAGTAGCGAAATCCTAGTCCATAACCTTAATTCTGATCTGTCAGGGGACATCTAGTCACGCCATCACAGCCATCTGGTGACAAAAATCTGGCCATCTAATCACGAAATGACGGAGAAGGCTCACGAACTGGGATAGTTAGCTAGTTGCGGTCAAAGAATTTTTATATATTTTTTTTAATTACTTTTTATCCACCTTATCACCTTGATGTTCCACTCCTTCAGGCTTAGCTCATGCCACCCACTCTTTCAACCCTGAGTCTGCCCCCAGAGTGATCTTGGTGACTCCTACCTCCCTCTTACCTCTGTGGAGCACCTTACACAGTGGGGTCTGCCTGTAGTTTCTGGACTGGGTGGCTAGAGTGGCCGCCATCTAGGAACAGCAAGGGTAGTTTCCGTTTTCCTTGTGGTTTCCCCGCCAACCCCTGAGGATGCTGGCTCAGGCAGGGATGTACTTACGCACACCTGCCAAGTGCCTAACAGTGTCCTCCCCTCCCCGACTCCTCTATAGAGGAGCCGCCAATGCCCCCAAGAGTCGGTGCTTCCACAGGCTCTCATGGACATCGGGTGCATTAAGTACCCCTGGTAACCCTCCCTGAAGGAGGAGATCATCCGTTGGAATGCTCAATCTTACTTCCCCCAGCCGACCCCCGGCAACCTGAGTCTGTATCCGAACCCGGGTCACCGGAGTGGTGCGAGGTGTGGCATCCAGTGCCTCAACCCTCAGACCACCGGGCCAGCAGAATTTTTATATTTTAAAAAACTATTTTTTGACAAAAATGAACAAAACTAAATGCATGACTTTGTAGAGGTAATCACCCTAAACAAAACTCATGCCTCATTTTGCCCAAAATTTACTCAAGGAGAAAACTACATTTTGTATGGCTGAAAAACAGAAAACTAGCTGGAGACTCACAGACAAGGAATTTTTCTGATGGACTAGGATTTTTTTTTACAATCCTAGTTCATGAGGTGGCAAAATCCTTGACCATGAGATCATTTTTAGTTTGCAAAAAATACATATAAATTTTGGAGTGAGCCGAGCATGCTCAGAACCCAAACATTAAAAATTAAATAACTTTTGAACAGATTATTATTTTTTTTACCAAACCAATGCTGGATTGTTCCTTGACCCAAACTCTTTCTACTTTCTAAATTCCAAACCAAAAGACCACACATTGTGGTCACAGAGCCATGGGCAAAACATGCATCAAACGTGGCAGAAAGTGAATTTTAGGGTGTTTTGCTGCACAGAAACCATATGTCCAACCAAAACACAACTTGGTAAATCAAGAGAGCTACCATACCAGACCACACATTCCACATTTTGTGCAAATATGTTGAATGGTTGCAAAGTTATTAACGCACAACTATTGAGGTTTAACATTAAAGTGCCTACTCAACCATAACTATAGGGATGCAATTGTGCCCATATATATATATACACATACACACACATATATATATATATATATATATATATAGATATATATACACATACACACACATACATATATATATATATATATGTACACATACACACACATTATAGTGGCACAGTAGTGCCACTATAATTAGGATTAAAGGGTCACTTCTATGTTAAATCCTATATTTTGCATTTTAACAACTTTGCAAATGTTTGTCTAATTTGCGTGAACTGCTGCATGCACAGTCAGGGAGCAAAGATCTCTTGATGTGTCAAGTTTTGCTTTGGTCAGATGTGCAATTGCGGAGATGCGGAATGCCAAAAAATGTGAAAATTACCATTTTTTATGCAAATCCTTTGTCACATCTGTTCTCAGAAATGGCTTGGGGGTTTTGTCTGAACTTTCAGGGCATATGAGGTTTGGGTCACAGATATGCCTTTTGAAGGTTTGGTGAAAAAAATATAAAAAATGTTCAAAAGTTATTAAACATTAAAGTTTCCCATCTTTTCCTTTAGGAAAAATTAGATGTGCTGTGTGAAAACACTTTTTACTACCGTGAAAGCGGTAGTTGCTTTTGCAAATGCGGAATGTAGTGTTGAGATTCTGCCATCTTGTTTTCAGTTAGCGATGCAGAAAAATTTTAATAGTTTAAAAAATACTATCCCTTGGTAAACACCAAGGAATCAGATGCTGGGCTTACTTTCGGCCAAAAGTGGCCAGAAATATGTTTATTTTAATTGAGCCATTTTTACTTACACAAATTGTGGCACTATTGCCACAATTTGCAAAAGTACTTTTGCAAAAGTATTGTAAATTGTGATACTTTCAAAAAACTACAGGGGCTCTGCCACAATTTGCGACACTGCTTTTATAAAAATTACATCAGATGATGAAAATAACCCATTTCTAGCCATTTTTTGGCCACACTGTTCCCAGAATCCCATGCTTTGGACCCCGTTTAGGAAAACACCTGTTGGCATTTACCTAAATAAAGGATTTTTTGATCCTTTTACTGACTCAAAGGGGGACAAGGCATGTTAATTTGAAATATATATTTACAGACATCGGGGTGCCCAATCCCCATGTCGGTGATAGAAGCCCCCCCCCCACCAGTTGGGACACTGGGGAGCCCACTTCCAGTTTCTTGAATTATGTAATAATTTAAACCTAAAAAAAAAAGTCCCATGATGTAGGATTAATTTGCTGACAGCGGGGTGCCCAATCCCCATGTCAGCACTAGAAGCCCCCCCACCTGTGTGGAACACTGGACAGCCCACTTTCTGTGTCCCAAGATGTCTCTCCCTCAATGGTGTGGGACACAAGGGAGTCCACTCCCAGTGTCCTGAAATAATGTAATAATTTATTACCTGTAAAGAAGAAAACTGTCCCCCAACATCTTTTTTTAACTTGAAAAAGAAAATGGTCCTTTGACCTCTCTGCCATCCACTCCCCCATCTCAACCTTCCCATTGAGCACTCACCACCCCTTACCCCCCCTTACCCTATACTTACATCCAGAGGTTGTCCACTGTTATCCTCTGTGGACCAGGACACATCTGCACTCTTCAACGCTGAACCTCAAACTGAGGAATCAAGGCAAGAGCTGTATAATGTATTTCAATAACGTTTTGAACTTAAGCTCACAGCTTTGCCATTTTTTGGTATTTTTCCAGCAAATTTTTAACATGGGCTTTTTGGGACCCCACCTCATGAACACTCTGAGAGTCATTTTGTTAATTGGGCCTGGAATGTGATTTCATGGTCACTGCACAAAATCATCTTTTGGGACTAATTAGCGAAATGACAGTGGCAGTGTTCATGAGGTGAGGATCCCATAAAACCCATGTTGAAAATATGTTGAAAACATTCCTAAAAATGGCTGAGTTATGAGCGGTCATTGAAATGTTTCTACGCACACACATAACTTTGGTAATTTTTAATATTTTGACTCCAAATTTTCAACCAAGCAGTTTTTTCTCACCACTTCATTAACATTACAGCTGCCATTTTTCACTTCCTGCTCAAAATGTGTTTTTGCACCTGTGGCACGGAATGGTATTTTGGCATAAATTTGGCAGTTTTCATCTATGGTGTTTATGAGGTGGGATCATAAGAAGACAATGTTAAAAATCTGTGGTCAAAATATGAAAAAATGCCAAAGTTATGACATTTTATTGCAATTTCACTACACTCTCCCATAACTTTAGTAATGTTAAATATTTTTACCCCAGATTTTCAACATAGCCATCTAATTTCTCCACCTCAAGTACTGTATGTCAAAACTGTAATTTTTAAAATCCTGCCCAAAATGTGTTTTCACACCTGTGGCATGCAATGGCACTGCAGTTGGGCAGAATTATGTTTTGGCATGGATTTGAAAATGTTTCTGTATCAGGGTACATGAGGTGGGGTAATGAGATGTCTATGCTAACAATCTGGTCACTGTTGTCCTATAAATGGAAGCACAGGGTCAAGAGGACCCTATGCTTCCACACCTACATACTGTACATATATACATCTATGGAGTGATGGGAGTGCAGGGCCAAAATAAGGATATGAATATATTATGAGAAAAGTAAGGAAATTCATTGCAAAAATGTAATTAATGCATCAGTTAGGGTTCTTAATAAAGTGACAAAAACAGGAAAATATTGTGGACAGGTATTAGGGGTGTGCCTTGGGGGTCATTGGTCCTAATGCTCACCCCATTTTCCTATACTGTGCCCATCTCAGATTATTTACTTATGGAATGAGGGGAGCATTAGGGTAAACAACCCCAAGGCATAACCCCAGTGCATGTTAGTGTCTGCAGGGTGAGGGATAGGATGTTTGGGTTTGAAACCCTAACACCACATTTTCCTACTTTTGTATCTTTAGTAAGAACCCTAACTGGTGCATTAATGAAGTTTTTTGTAATGAATGTATTACAGGGGCATGATGGTACCCCTATATTATGGTTCAATGGCCAGTTCTATGTTAAACCCCAAATTCTGTGCTTTAATAACTTTTCAAATGTTCATTCAATCCACAAGTCAGTTTGCATGTGCTGTCAAGGTGCCAGGATCTCTGGATTTGGCAAGTATTGCTCTGCTCAGATGTGTGGTAGCAGATATGCAGAGTGTCACAAAAAAGTGAAAATTACCACTTTTGTGCAAATTATTTGCCATGCCCTTTCTCTGAAACAGCTTGGGGATTTGGTCTGAAATTATAGGGTATATGGAGTTTAGTTCACAGATTTTCCACTTGAAGGTTTGGTGAAAAAATATTAATCCATTCAAAAGTTATTAAACTGTAAAGTTTCCCATCATATCCTATGGGAATAATTAAATGTGCCATGTGAAAGCTCTTTTTACTGCTGCAAAAATGGTAGTTGCTTTTGCAAATAGGAAATGTAGTGTTGAGATTCTACCATCTTGTTTTCAGTTAGCAAGATGGAAAAAGTTAAATAGTTTAAAAAATACTGCCCCATGGTAAACACCTACACTTGCATTTACCTAATCTGGCCAAGGAATCAGACTCTGTGATTATTCTGATTCAGAAGTACCCAGAAATATGTTTATTTTAATTCGCCCATTCTTGCTTTCGCAAATTGCAGCACTACTGCAGCAATTTGCAAAAGTACTTTTGTGAAAGTATTGCAAATTGTGGCACTATTTTGTGAAACTATAAGGGTTATGCAGCAAATTGCAACATAGTTTTGTGAAAAAACTGGGGTATTGCTGCAATTGCAACACTACTGTTCCAGATATGTCTGTTTGTTTGTCACTTCATTGCAAACAAATGGTTTGCACTTATGGGCTGAAATGTTCAGGGTACGAAGTGTTTGCCCCACAGATGTTCCTTTTGTTGGTTTGGTGAGAACAATTTTCTCTGTTGCATAGTTATAAGCTTTTGAAGTTTCATGATTGCCCGTAGGATAACATTGCAATGGTTGGAGTACCTTTCAGAAGCTATATCTCGAAAATGCTTCAACAAGAGATGCAGACTCTATGCAAATCACAGTTTAGTACATCTTTAGGTGTGCTAAGTTTTTTTGCATGTTTCCAGGCCTTGTTTACAGCTGCAGGGGAAATTTTATGAATGGGGCCAGGGTAACTGTGATGATGTGCCATTGAGGGTTAATTACAATGTCTCTAAACTTATGGATAGATTGGATTGCAAGGCTTGGAGATCCCTGTGCTTCCATAAACAACTACAGCTATGGTGATACTTTCATAAAAAGTAAGGAAATTCATGGCAAAAAACTGCGTTAATGCTCTAGTAGGGTTCCTTATTGTGAAACTTCCACAAAAAATTAGGAAATTAATTGCAAACAAATTGTGTTAATGCACCACTAGGTTTCTAGCATCAAAAGTAGGGAAATGAGAACTTAGTGTTCCCAACTCTAAGACCCCATTCCCACCCTTGGCTTCCAACCCCAAGACCCCACCACCACACTGCATGCAGGAACAAGTATGAGGGGTGTGCCTTGGGGTTTTGAACCCTAATGCTCACCCAATTTTTTTATTCTGTACCCATTTTCGCTTACTTTGTCTTGGAATAGGAATGGAATATATGTATCTATTAAGTATAGGGGTACCTATAGTTAGGGTTGAGTAGTCCTGTTTAATGTTAAACTTCAAATTTTGTACTTTAAAAGCTTTGCAACCATTTCATGGATTTGCACAAAATTTGGTACACGCTGTCCCATGTAGTAGATCTCTTGACCTGGCAAGTTTCATTCTGGTTGGATGTGTAGATTCTGAGATCCAGACAGTGCAAACAAATTAAAAGTCACCACTTTTTGCAGTTGTTTTCCTCATCATCCTGCACCCAGATGGTGTGGATCTTTGGTGTGATTTTTTTATGGTAGAAAGAACTTGGGTAACAGAAGAAAAAATTACTCACCTTAGTAATGTTGTTTCTTCTAATGGAGTCTTGCTATATTATGACAAGTTGCAGTTTGTCCCACCACTAGAACTGCTCCGGAGGTGAAATATTTAAATCCATTCCATGAATGGAACTTTGAGCATGAGCTCTAAGATAGAAGCTCTGTCTGTGTAGTTTCAAACCTGAACTGTCAGATCTTTATGAGCAAAACTCACTAAGGTCTGTGTGGAAGCTGTAACCTACACTAGCCAACTGGCTACCTAAATAATAACACTCCATTGCTGGTCCCAACACCAAAGACTCAAGTCAGGGGACCAGAATTAATAATATAATTTAACAATATGAGAAATAACACAAGAGAATAATAAACACCACACCCCAAACCCCAAAAGGGGTGAAACGCCTAAAAGGGCATAAAATAGTGCCCACACTAGGTTGCCCACACCATACCCAAGTAGAAGTTCTGAGAGGGGCAGGTTGGGTATAATATAGCAAGACTCCATTAGAAGAAACAACATTACTAAGGTGAGTAATTTTTCTTCAAACAACATGAAGTCTTGCTATTTATGACAAGTTGCAGACTACACAGCAGTACCTCCATGGAGGAGGGACAGAACCACTTAGGAATAGGCTCTGAAGCACAGCTGTGCCAAACCGAGCATCTCCTAGCCTGGACATCCAGGGAGTAATGCTTGGTGAAAGTGTGTACCGTTTTCCAAGTAGCAGCCTGGCATATCTCCAATATAGGGATGTCTCTGGCAGCAGCTAGAGACGTGACATTACCTCTGGTAGAATGAGCCCTCAAGCCAGAGGGGGGATCTCTGCCCAGTTTCTGATAACAAAATTGGATACAAGAGACAATCCACCTGGCAATTGATCTCTTAGTGGCAGGTTTCCCTTTCCCAACCTCACCTTAAGTGAGGAAAAGTTGGAGGGATTCGAACCTGTGACCCTTGGTACGTTCTAAATAGTAACTAAGGGACCTCTTAACATCCAAACTGTGCAATCTCCTCTCACCAGAAGAGGAGTGTTAGTGAAGAATACTGGAAGGAGATAGATTGGTTAAGATGGAAATCTGAAACCACCTTAGGCAAAACTTCCTGTTAGTCCTGAGGACTACCTTATCCCTGTGGAAAGAAATAAAGTCAGTTTCTACTGACAAGGCTTGCAACTCACTTGTCGTGCCTAGCAGAAGCGATAGCTACTAGGAAAACAGTTTTCCAGTTAGATACTTCAGCTCTGCAGAAAACAGAGGTCAAAAGGGGTTGCATTAACTGGGCAATGCAACATTAAGGTCCCAGGCAGGGGCTGGATCCCGAAAAGGTGGATTAGTATGGAGTAATCCCTTAAAAAACTTGGAAAACACAGGGTGAGCGGAAAGAGAGGATGAATTTCCTGCTGAAACAAAAGCAGAGACAGCTGCCAAATGAACTCTCAGGGTAGCTGGTCTGAGGCCCAAGGAATTAAGATGGACCATGTAATCTAACACAATGGGCAAATCAGCAGATTCTGTGGAAACATGCTTCCCACAACACCAAATGGAAAACCTTTTCCATTTAGAATTATAAGTAGCCCTAGTGGAAGGCTTCCTAGAAGCCTTTAGAATTTCAAGAACACCCTGAGAGAGGTGTAAGTCAGCAAATCCTAACTCCTCAAGAGCCAGGCCTTGAGGTTGAGATATTTGAGGTTCGGATACCAAACTCTCCCCTGGGCACAGGATAATAGGTTGTGATTCCTGGGGAGACACAGGGGAAGATTGACTGTCAGGGACAGAAGGAGTGGGTAACAGGGCTGTCTGGCCCAATCCGGGGCAATCAGAATCACCCTGCAAGGCTGGGATCTGATTTTGACTAACACTTTGAATAGGAGAGGAAAGGGGGGAAAAGAATAAAGAAACTTCCCTTCCCAATCCAGAAGGAGGGCGTCCAGGGGGACTGAGCTCAACACTGGAGGTCTGCAGCAGAACAGTGGAAATTGGTGATTGTCTGGGGCTGCAAAAAGATCTATCTGAAGGGTGCCCCATCTGGCAAAGACTATCCCCAGTACTTGAGGATCCAGGGACCATTCGTGATGGCCCTGAGAAATCCTGCTGAGAGCATCTGCTAGAACATTGTCCTTTCCTGGAAGGTGAACTGCTATGAGGGAAGTGTTCAGGGAATAGGCCAGAGACCACAACTTCATTGCCTCGGTGCACAAGGCCAAGACCGAGTGCCCCCCTGCTTGTTGATGTACCACATTGTTGTGGTGTTGTCTGTTCTGACTTGTACCACTTTGTTCTGAACAGATGCAGAAAACACTTGAAGTGCTAAAAAGACAGCTCTGAGTTCCAGCAAATTGATGTGGAACAGAGATTCCTGGGGAGACCACACTCCCTGAGTGGAGAGGTCGCCCATGTGGGCTCCCCACCCCAGGAGGGAAGCATCTGTAGTGAGAGTCAACGTGTGAGCATGGGGAATGAAGGGGACCCCCAATCTTAAATTGCTCTGATCCTGCCACCACTGGAGGGCCTGGATCAAGGTTCAAGTCACTGGGACCAACTTAGAAAGGGGGTCTCTTCTCTGAGACCAATAGGTTCTCAAGTGAAACTGAATGTCTCTCATCTGAAATCTTGCTCCCTGCACTACAGCTGTGGATGCAGCCATGTGATCCAGGAGCTGCAAAAAGTGTCTTGCTGGTCGAGAAACCCGCAGAGTGAAGGAGGAGGTCAGAGCCACCAAGTTCCTTACCCTTTCTAAGGGAAGAAAAGCTCTGGCCCGGTTTGTGTCCAATTCTGCACCTATAAAGGTGAGTTCCTGGACTGGTTCCAGAACCAACTTTGGTAGATTTAGAGGAAGCCCAGGAGGTGAGAAGCTGCTGGGTGACTTGCAGGTGAGATTTTACTCGTGCTGGGGACTGGCCTACAATGAGCCAGTCGTCTAGATAGGGAAAAACAGCAATCCTTTGCCTCCTTAAGTGAGCCACTGCTACTGCCAGACATTTTGTGAATACCCTTGGGGCAGAGGTCAAGCCGAGGGCATTGTCTGAACTGGTAATGACCTGAGGGCAGTTCGAATCTGAGGTACTTGGTGGGAGCTTCTGATTAGGATGTGAAAATAGGCATCCTTGAGGTCCAGGGAAGCTAGCCAGTCCCTGGCCTTAGAGAAGGTAAAATCATTGCCGAGTTACCATTCTGAACTTTGGTTTCAAAAGATGCTTGTTCAGATATCTGAGGTCTAAGATGGGCCGCCATTCTCCTGTCTTTTTTGGGGTAAGGAAGTATCTGGAATACAGACCCCTGCCCTGGTGTAGGGGAGGAACCCTTTCTACTGCTCTGAGAACCAACAGGGTTGAGACCTCTGCTTCTAGAGCAAGGGTCTGTAAAGAACTTGCAGTTAGAAAAGGCCTGGCTCTCATCTTGGGGAACTTTTTGAAGCTGAGAACCAGACCCTGGCTTACTACTTCCAGAACCCACTTGTCTGAGGTTAAAGACACCCAGTTCTGACTGAAGTAAGCCAACCTGCCCCCTACTGGTAAAGGAGAATCGGCCCTGGGCACCCCATCAGGGTGCCTGCTTGGCAGGAGCTTTAAGCTGAGGGGTGGGAGCAGGTCTGCCCACACCCCGTCTTCCTCTACCTCTGAAGAACCCCCTCTGAGCATTAGCAGAGGAGGCCTGAGTTTGGTAGAAAGGCCTGTGGAAAGACCTACCCCTACCCCTGGGGGGGTGCCTCTGGGGAGTGGCTTGCCGCTCCTTAGCTTGGGCACTTTTGTAAGTAGTCCTATATTCATCCATCTTTTTCATATAATTCTCTGTCTGCTCCCCAAACAGAGAATTTCCCACCACAGGAAAATCCATAGCCTTAGTCTGGGTATCCTGTGAGAGGCTAGTACACCTGAGCCAGGCCAACCTACGAAAAGCAACAGATGTGGCCATGACTCTAGAGGAGACATCATTAACATCCACAGCAGCATGAAACTGCACCTTAGAAGCCTCAATGCCATCGGCAGCCACCTGTTCCAGCTCACTAGCAAGCTGGCCATGGGCTTGTTTGGCTAATTCCATAACAGTATCCCATCTAGATTTCTGATACCTTGCTACATAAGCCATATAATTTGCTTGCCTGAGTCCCAAGGACGCTGCCATATACTGTTTTTTTGCCATGGCATCAATCTTCCTGGAATCCTTGTCAGGAGGATGTGAAGCCAGGGGAATATTAGCTTTATCACAGGCTGCAGCCTGAACTACCCCAACATGACTGCATTGCTGAGAAAGGAATTCTGTATCAGCACCTGACAATGTACCTTCTGTCCATCTTTTTATCTACAGGAGGCACAGAATTAGGAGTTTTAAGATTTTATTGTTTGTTTCCTAAAAGACTTATGCAAAGGAATAGACAATCTTCTAGACTCTGGAATATCCATCATTTCTACAAAATCAGGCTCCTCTTGCTCATCCACAGCTTCTTCCAAAGGAAGCTGGAGGTTTCAACAACTTTCTTGTAAAACATAAAATGAGAGGGGACTCAGAAAGCATAGGGGGAGATTCTAAAGGTCTGTCTGGGGAAATGTCCGGTTCAATGGGCACACCCAGACCCTCCCAGCCACATTCATACTGTTCATAATCATCCTCCCCCTCCTCTGGTTCATAAAACTCCTCAACCTCATATTCTTGAACCGATGGAACCGGACAAACCGACCTTTTACCAGATTGTGGCGGTTCCGACAGGACCGGAGACAGTGACTGGACAATTTGAATAGCTCTTGCTATCTCTGCAGCAGTTGGAGAAGGGATTTTGGACTCCAAACCTGCTGACTTCCTTGTTCTCTTTACTGGAACTGGTTCCTCCGAACCAGCTTTTCTTTTGGCCGAGGAAGTCTCGCCCTGGTCAGAGGGCACTCCCTCCAATTCGGTTGGCACCGAACTGGGCTGGCCATCCGGGTCAGCAGACTTTTTGGCCTCTCGTTCCCTGAGCCTGCCCAATCTCTTTTCCAGGGTGGCTGCAGGGAAATTCTTACAAATCTGGCAGTCTGACTGGAGGTGGACAAACCCCAGACAATAAACACATGTGGTGTGTGGGTCAGCCTTGGCAAAGACTTCCCCACAGTCATCACAGTGTTGAAACCCAGTGGGCCCAGTTTTTCTTTTGGGTTTCTCAGCCATAATGCAAGCCTAACCAGAAAAACTTGCCCTTTGAACTGCAGTGCCAGGCAAGACACCCTTATCGGTTCCTAACCGTGACACGGGTATTGGAAAAAAACGTAAATAAATCCATTTTTTTTAGAACCGATAAGAACCGGGAACAGCACTCTAAAATGACAAGCTTTAAAATTTTTAAGCTTTTAACCCAGCTGATCGGTTCAAAACCGAACCGATAAACTTACAAGTTCCACACAGAAAATACAATTTTAAATTACTTACGATACCACAGACAGAGCTTGAACCGAACGGTTTTGCGGTTAAAATAAAACTATTCTCGGCTGAATCGAACCGAGAAAACACTGTTTAAACCGAGAAATGAACCGAGCAGTAGGAGAAATCTCCGGAGCGACTGTTCAGTGAGGCGGAGCAAAGAATCTGATAGTTCAGGTTTGAAACTACACAGACAGAGCTTCTATCTTAGAGCTCGTGCTCAAAGTTCCATTCATGGAATGGATTTAACTATTTCACCTCCGGAGCAGTTCTAGTGGTGGGACAAACAGCAACTTGTCATAATATAGCAAGACTTCATGTTGTTTGAACAGACAGTGTTTGTTTGGTGCAAAAATATTAACCTGCTGCAAAGTTATTCAGTTTTGAAGTTCTCGTTATTTCCTATGGGAAGTTCATTTTTCAGGATAGATATAAAAAGTTTGACAAGGGATTAGATCTTGCGAAAAATGGTTAATTCTCACGAGATCAGTTCCTTTTCTGTGAAGGAAAAATCTTTCTTTTTGTGAGCTGCCATCTTGGTTTTTTTCAGCAACTAAAAAGTGTTGAAAATACATTAAAATATTGTAATTTTAAAAATCAAACACCAGAACCTACTGTAGCTAAATTGGCTTAATTTAGCTAGATTCTGATGTTTGTTTTTCAAAATTAGGACAAGAAATACTTTGTCTGGGCACCCAAATCCTGGGTGCCCATTTTTGCAAGAGAAGCCTTCCCCTGTATTCTCTGTATGAGAATAAAAGATTTTCTTGACTTCTGCAGCCACAGCTGAACTCCTGCTGCCAGCTGCAGTGTCAGTTATAAGCTGCCCTGCCATTTCCCTGGTGTTTGGTGGGGTGACCACCCCCCACACACTGTCCCCATAAAAAATATCTTTCCTGGTGTCTAGTGGCATACCCAACTCTCCGATTGCCATCCCCATTTTTTTTAAATGAGCTCTGGTGTCTAGTAGCACTCCACTCCCTGGATTGCCTTCCCCATGATTTTTATAATTATACCTGGTGTTTAGTGGCAGCCCCTCACCATCCAATTGCCATCCTCATTGTTTCTGAAATGATCCCTGATACCTAGAGGCACCCCCACCCTCTGATTACCTTCCCTATAATTCTAGTTTATTGCCCCCCTCACAGCCTGTTATTTTATTAAACTTCAGACATCGGGGGACTCAGTCCCTGTGACAGCATTTAGAGACCTCACTACCCTAGCAGTGCGGGACACTGAAGAACCCACCTCAGTGTACCAGTATGTTTCTTGGTACCTGCAACAGAAAAAAAATTCCCCCAATTTCTATTTTTTCACCTGAAACAAAGAAAATAGTCCCTTGTCATTGCTGCTGACCATCTCCCTCATCCTGACCCTTCCACAGAGCACCCACCTCCTCACATCCCCTTACACTATACTTACCACCCACTTTCCAATTCAGTCATCGTCTATGAACTGAGATATGTCTGCACTCTTCAAAGCAGAACCATGAACTGAGAAATAAAGGTAAGTGCCGTGTAATGTATTTCAATGGCATGTTGAACTTATGTTCATAACTTTGCCACTTTTTGGAATTGTTTCACCAAATTTTTAACATGACCTTTTTGGGACCCCACCTCATGAACACTACAACTTTTGTTTCATTAATCAGGCCCAGAAGGTGATTTTGGGACTGAATAATGAAACTTCACCACCCGTGTTCATGAGGTGGAGTCCCAAAAAGGCCATGTTGAAAATTTGGTGAAAACAATTTCCTAAAAATGGCTGAGTTACATAGAAACATAGAAACACAGAAATTGTCAGCAGAAGGAGATCACTAGGTCCATCTGGTCTGCCCATTTGTTTTAGACCTATTTTGACACTTTAGTTTCCCTTTGTAGTCAGGGCTCCCTTGTGTCTATGCCATGCATTCTTCAATCCCCCAAAGTGTTGACCCCCACAACCTCTTGAGGCAGGCTGTTCCAGGCATCCACCACCTCCTTCTGTTAAGACAAACTTCCTGGTATTGGTAGAGAACCTCCCTACCTCCCTCCTGGCAGTATGAGGTCAGGTCCCATGGTCCTGGAGCCCTTCTTGAAGTGAAAAGGTTCCTGTGCCTGTACCTTGTTAATGCCTTTTATGTATTTTAATGTTTCAGTTATGTCCCCTCTCTCTTTTTCTCTCTCTCTCTTCTCCTCTCCAGGGAGTAGATATTCAGTTCCCTAAGTCTTTCCTCCTAGGACATGTACTGCAGACCCTGAATCATTTTTGTCACCTTTCTCTGTACTGCTCCCAGCCGGTCAATGTCCTTGCTGAGGTGAGGCCTCCAGAATTGGATTCCATATTACAGGTGAGGCCTGACCAATGATCTATACAGTGGTAGCACCACCTCTCTCCTCCTGCTCGTGATTCCTGTCCCAATGCAGCCCAGCATTCTGTTGGCCTTCAATGTTGCCTTCTCACACTGCTTACTAATCTTCAAGTCATCTTAGACTATGATTCCCAGATTTCATTCCTGGTTTGAGGCCGCCAGTCTTTCACCTCCTAGGTAATACTCCTTTTCTTGGATTTTTCTTTCTTATGTGCATGACCTTGCACTTTTTGCCATTAAATCTCAGCTGCCACACTCCAGACCATTCTTCTAGTTTCTTGAGGTCAGTTTCCATCTTGCTCACTCCTTCTGAGGTGTCTACCCTGTTACATATCTTGGTGTTGTCTGTGAACAGACACACCTTCCCTTCCAGTCTGTCAGGAATGTCTGCTATAAAAGCATTGAAGAGCAGAGGCCCCAGCACGGAGCCCTGGGGCACCCCACTGGTCACCCTGCCTTTTGTTGATTGCATTCTATTAACCTGTACACTTTTGTTTCTGCCTTACAACCAGTTTTGTACCCATCTGACTACTTCTGGATCAACCCCTGTGTGGTCTAGCTTCTTTACCAGGCTTCTGTGTGGAACCAAGTTAAAGGCTTTACTAAAGTCTAGGTATACCACATCTAATGCCCCACCATCATCCACTGTGTTTGTAGAGTAGTCAAAAAACTTGAGCAGATTTGTCTGGCATGACCTACCTGTCATGAAACTGTGCTGTTTAGGGTCTTGCTGGCTGCTAGTTTCAAGGAATGCTATGGTCCTCTGATTGAGTACTGTTTCCATTAGTTTCCCTACTAAAGATGTGAGGCTCACCGATCTATAATTACTGGCCTCTTCGCAACTGCCTGATCTGTGAAGTGGAACCACTATTGCCATTTTAAAGTCTTTGGGTACAACACCGCTATTCAAAGATTTCAGGAGTTGAAGTGCCAGAGGGGCTGCTAATTCTGCACCCTGTTCCTTAAGGATTCTGGGGTGCATCTCATCTGGTCCCATGGCTTTGTCTGCTTTTAGTTTATTTAGTGCCTCCCCTACTTCAGCTTCTGTAAAGGGACTTGTGTCTATCCCTGTTCCTGGGGTGTTGTGTTTTTTCAGGGCTGGGCCATCCCCCTGTGTCCACTTTAGTAAACACCGAGCAGAAATATTTGTTGAGGATTCTGTCTTTCTCTGGGTCATGTTTGGTGCATTTCCCTTCTTCAGTAGCAATCTTCACTGTCCACCCTTTTGCCTTCTTATGTTCCCTAATGTATCTAAAAACCGATTTGTCTCCTCTCCTCTCTTTGCCCCTTTTGCTATCTTTTCCTCTGTCTGGGCTTTTGCCTTTCTAATTTGTTTGTTAGATTCGCTCATTTTTTCTTTGTACAACTCCCAGTCTTTCTCAGTTTTGGTTTCCTGGTATAGATTGTACGCCTTCTTTTTTTCTTTGATTGTGGTATCCACTTCCTTTGAAGACCATAGAGGATTTTTTTTTTGCTTTACTGACCCATCTGGCACATTGATCTGTGTTAGTCTTTATTGCTCCCTTGAGTCTCCCCACATGACCTCCACCTCCTTAACTTCTAGTTCCATTAATGGCTACTTATGTTGTTCCTCATTTTTTGGAATCAGCCTTTCTGAAATCTAGCACCTTTATCTTTGAGTGGCTGGTGTCCTGTGTTATGTTTACCTTAAAGCTTACCATGCTATGGTCACTGTTGTCCATATGGCATCCCACTTCAATGTCCTTGATCCTTTCTGAATTTGTGAGGACAAAGATCAAGAATGGCATCTCCTCTTGTTGAGGTTTTAACAAGCTGGCATAGTCCCACACCTTGCAGTGACAATGACAGTTGCAAGCATTCACTTAAAATCTTCTAAGCACGTGCATAACAACATTTTCAACATAGTCATTTTTTCACACCACCTCATGAACAGTACAACTGTCATTTTTCACATCCTATCCAAAACATGTTTTCCTACCTGTGGCACTGAATGGCATTTTGACAAAGATTTGAAAAATTTCACCTATGGGTCTTACGAAGTGGGATCATAAGAAGACTATGTTGAAAAGTTGGGGACAAAATATGAAAATGCCAAAGTTATGACCATTCATTGAAATTTTGCTTTGCACACTCATAACTTTTAATATTTTAAATATTTTGACCCCAGGTTTTCAACATAGCTTTCTTATTACCTCACCTCATGTATGTCACAGCTGTCATTTTTCAAATCCTGCCCAAAGTATGTTTTCACACCTGCGGCATGGAATGGTGTTGCAGTTGCACAGAATTACTTTTTGATGGGGATTTGAACATTTTCTGTACTGGATACATGAGGTGGCATAATAATGTGGCTATGCTGACAATTTGATCACTGTTGTCCTATAAATGGAAGTACAGGGCCTGGATGGCCCTGTGCTTCCATGGTTACACCTATGGACACATGTACAGAGGGATGGGGATGCAGGGTCGAAGGGACCCTACACTCCCACAGTATAATAGGGATACTATTATACTAGCTCAAAAAGTAAGGAAATAAGTTGCAAAAACATTTTTAATGCTCTAGTTAGGTTCAAAGCAACAAAAGTTGGGAAATGAGGTACTAGGGTTTCTCAAGCCTAATGCTCACCCCATTCTCATAAAGTCTACACATCTGTAGTGTCAGTGTGGCTCAGTTGGTAGCACATCCGCCTCTGGACCAGAAGATCGTGGGTTCTCATCCCACACCGGGATTGGACTTGCACCTAAAAATCGCTGGCATCCGAGTGCAGTACTGGGGGGTGCTGTACTGCTGGGGTGTGCCGTCCTTCAGATGAGATGTTAAACCAAGGTCCCTTCTACCCATCCTGGTGTTGTCCTGGTGGGTGTCCAGGTGGAAGTAAAAGAACCCAGGGCACTCTTCGCAAAAGAGTAGGGAACATTCCCAGTGTCCTGGCCAACATTCCCCTTCCCATAAACCGGTTCATGCAATCGCCCAGGCTGTGTGTGGGTGATAATGTGCGATATGGCCACCACAACACATTCAGTCACTTCACTACCAGTCTAGCATTGCTTGTAAAGTGCTTTGGATGTATGAAAAGCACTATATAAATGCTGATTCTTCTTCTTCTTCATCTGACCTTAGTTTTACATAGAATGGGGTGAGTGTTAGGTGAGTGTTAAGCTTAAGAAGTCCTAGACACACCCCACACCTGCTCTTCTGCCTGGTTTGGGAGGGTGGGGTGTTAGGGTTGGAAACCTTAATGCCTCATTTCCCAATTTTTGTCACTTTGACCCTAACTGGAGCATTAACAAAGTTTTTTTGTAGTATATATATGTTATAGTGGCATGGTAGTGACACTTTAATTAGGGTTGAGTACCCCATTTAAGGATAAATGATGACATTTTGCACCTTAATAACTTTGCCACCATTCAATGGATTTGCCTGAAATTATATCTATCTATCTACATATATATATATATATATATATATATATATATATATATATATGTGTATATATGTGTATATATATATATATATATGTAGATATATATATAGAGAGAGAGAGAGAGAGAGAGAGAGAGAAACAGAGACAGAGAGCAAGCATATATATATATATCTATATATATATAGATATATATATATAGATATATAGATATAGGATATACTATATATATATATAAAATATTAATAAGAAGCTAATATACTGTACAACAGTATCAGACAAAACATAGTTCAGCTACACAAAACTGGAAACACTGGAAAAGAATATAACAAGACAGGATATACAGTATAATGAAGAGAGGGAGAAAAAGTTATCAATAAATTGGTGTGTGTGTGCGTGTGGTAATGCACGACGTGTGCATAAGTAAGTGAATGTGTATGAATGTAGTGTATGTGACAAAGCCACGTTGTATAGATGCAATGCAATAATTACTAACACTTATTGCAATTATAGCATTGTTAAGCATAACTATATAAAGAATGCATAGAGGCTGAGGGGGACACAGACAGTATCTACAATGGCTGGGGAGGGGATTATGTCGATTCAGTCTTGGACTAAGGATGAAAGGATGTTAGTCCCAATTTCAGGGTTGCTAACTGAAAAAGAGAGGTGGCCAAAGGGATTAAGGGTGGGGAAAGTGAAGGAAAAATAGAAAATATGAGACATTCAAGACATTTATGAAAATAATGTTGGAAAGAATATATGATGATGCATTTTACAGCTCTCTATTTTATATTATAGGAAAACAAAAAGGATAATGGTGGGTGAAAAGTTGTTAAATATAATAAGATGGAGCACAAATGGGTTACATAATGCAGCTAAAAGGAAAAGAATATTAAAATATGTATGATCTAAAGACACCCACTGTCTTTTGTTCCAAGAAAAACGCATATAAATAATAAAGAAGCACAGAAATTAACTAAAACATGGGGAGAAGGATACCATTCAGTTTATGACACAGTCAAAATGGGTTTTAATATTCATGGATTAAAAGGTTAAAACAA
The DNA here is from genome assembly GCA_016271365.2 of Neoceratodus forsteri. NCBI lineage: Eukaryota > Metazoa > Chordata > Ceratodontiformes > Ceratodontidae > Neoceratodus > Neoceratodus forsteri. The sequence continues at coordinate 833,883,946 of CM057456.1, read as the reverse complement.
AAATTAATAAAGTTAATATAGATACAGAGAGTCTTTTTTATACTATCATGACAAATTAATAATTAAGCAATAAGGCATGACCAGGGGTTAGATTAACAGTCTGTTAATCACCCACTAGGGGTGTAATGTGGCACAAGGCGCAGCCGAGTGCCATATTGCCCCTAGGGGGTGATTAACTGACTGTTAATCTAACTCCTGGGAGTCCCTTATTGCTATTATAAAAAAAACACACCAAAAGAAGAGTTTAAAGTATACCTTTTCAATGTTTTCCTCATTTAGAGGGTGATTTTTAATAAAATAGTTCTTCCACCAACAGTTTAAGAATGCTGGCTCAAAATCAGAATGCATCATTCTACACATTCAGTAGGGCTAGAGGACGGAATGCTGACAAAAATAATTCATGTGCCATGGTGATCAGGCTGTACATGACAGTATAACATGGATTAATGTAAGGCTGTTGGAATCCTAACAGCCAATCAGATTGCAGCATTTATGAGACCCTTTTTATAATGTAACATTACCAATAGCAGCTATATAAGCAGAAAGTATAGACAAACCAGAATACTTTACAGAACTTTTAGGACATTATCACAATTCCCCAAACCATATTTTGTTGGTGGGGACTTTAGTCAGATACTTGACTCTAAAATAGATATAATAGCAAAGATAGAAGTGATATTAAGGCAACAAAATGAATAAAAAGAAAGATGGAAGAATTATGATGATCAGAAGTATGGAGATTTATGCATCGAGAAAAACAGAAATTTCATTTTACTCAAAGAGACACAGAGCATATTCAAGAACAGACCTCCCACTAGCCTCAACATACACAATATTATGGGTTTAGAACAGTTAATATTTTCTTATTACATTTATGGATCAAGCTCCTTTATTAGTCTCTTTGGCATCCAGGGCATCACCAAATCTACAAAGCAATGGAAAATGAGTCAAATTCTATTCCCAGATAAAGATTTACAGAACTGATAAAAGAAGAACCAATATTTTTCTGGAAAACAAAATATAGGTTCTATTAGTAACATCAGCACTGCATGGGACACATATAAAGTATATATGAGAGGCATTACAGATTCATACAATGCACATAGAAGGAAAAAAAAATAAAATTAAATCAGAAGAATTGGAAAATTGGATAAAAGAAGCACAAGTAAAATATTCTGAGAAGGGCTTAGGGATACATGAGAAAATATTAGAGAATTTGGAACAGAAATATAGTCAGATACAAAATGAACAGATAGAAAGACTGATTCTGTTAACAAGAACAAAATTCAAACAGATAAATCTGGTAAACATTTAGCCTACCTTCAACAAAGAGAAAGATGATAGATTAATAGAGGGAAATGAAGCAGGCAAAGGCAGGAAAACAAGTGCCCAGGATGAAAACAATACAACTTTTCTCCAGTACTGTTCTAAATCTAGAGATTGGTGGAACATCTGGTTGTCAATGGACTACAGGACCCAAGGCAGCATGGTTTCACCAGGGGGAGGTCATGTCAGACCAACCTTGTTGAATTTTTTGACTGGGTGACAAGGGAGGTGGATCAGGGGAAGGCAGTGGACATGGCCTATCTGGACTTCAGCAAGGCCTTTGACACTGTGCCACATAGAAGACTATTACACAAACTGGGGAATATGGGTGTGGGCAGGACAGTAGTGTGGTGGGTAGGTAACTGGCTGGGTGACAGGACACAGAGGGTGGTGGTAAATGGCTGTCCTCCACAGAGGAAAGAGTGACCAGTGGGGTACCACAGGGATCAGTGCTGGGACCGGTCCTGTTCAACATCTTCATCAGAGACATGGTGCAGGACCTAGAAGGCAGAATTTCACTGTTCGCTGATGACACAAAGCTCTGTAACAGAGTAGACACACCAGAGGGTGTAGACAGAATGAGAAGCGACCTGCAGAAACTTGAAGAATGGTAAGGGTTTGGCAGTTGAAATTCAATGCAAAGAAGTGCAAGATAATGCATATGGGGCACAAAAACCCTGGCACAATATATCAGTTGGGGGCTGAGGATATAGCATGCACCAAGCAGGAAAGGGATCTTGGGGTTATCATCTCTGATTACCTCAAGGTAGGGAAACAGTGTGACAAGGCAGCAGGTAAAACAAATAGGATGCTGGGATGTATAGGCAGGGGCATTACCAGAAGGAAAAGGGAGGTCATAATTCCGCTATACAAGACACTAGTGAGGCCCCACCTGGAGTACAGTGTATAGTTCTGGAGACCATACCTACGTAAGGACATAGACAGGGTAGAGAAGGTTCAGAGGAGGGCAACAAAGATGGTGCCTGCATTGCATCACAAGTCCTATGAAGACAGGTTGAAGGAACTGAACATGTACTCCCTGAAGGAGAGAAGGGAGAGAGGGGATATGATAGAGACATACAAGTATCTTACAGGGAGAAACAGGGTGCAGGAAAACACTATTTTTAAGCGAAAAAGATGTTCCAGGACTAGAGGGCATGGGATGAAGTTGGGCTGAGGACGATTCAGAGGAAACATGAGAAAGAATTTCTTCACAGAACGGGTGGTGGACAAGTGGAACACCCTGCCAGAGGAAGTGGTGGGGGCTGAAACAATCACGGGATTTAAGAATGCATGGGATAGACATAAAGGAATTCTGGAGGTCAGGGGTAAAGTGCAGCAGACTTCTAGGAAAACAAACTGAACTTACAAGCTCAAATGGGCAGACTGGGTCAGCCATAGGCCCTTATCTGCCGACACTGTCTATGTATCTATGTATCTATGTAAATTATACCAATCAGAATACACACCACAAAAGATAAAGGGCTCGATTTGTAAAGAGCCTTTAGATTGCCAGAATTTGTGGCACTCTAGGACTGCAACAAACTCCAAGTGCATCAGACACCCTGTACCCATTTTTTAAACAAATGGGGGCCCCTGCACCAAAGTTCTCAGAGGTGCCACAGCCACAGGGTTGCGCCAAAGGTTTGGTGTACTGGTGGGGTTTGATGAAGGGATCCATCATCGTCCATCCAGCACAACATGAGAGAGGGCATGAACGTAGGGTGTGAGAGGGCATGTGAATAAGCTTGCAGGGTGGGGACTGAAGAAGACAAAGCATAGAGAGTGGCCTAGGGTGTGATGAGGGCATGGTGGAAATATGATGGCGATGTGGTGGCACCCAGTGGGTGTGCCCTGTGGAAATGCAGACAGACAAAGGTACATTGGATTTTGTAGGGAAGGACCAGGACCTGACTTCAGGTGGACATGGCACCTGCCCCATAGCTGCCAATGACCCAAACACCGCAGGTGGACGGTAGTCACTGCAGGTTGCAGGGTGCAAGAGCTGGATGGGAACAGTCCCTGGGCACTGCAACAGTCTCCTAGTGCACAGGCATCCCCCGTGTGGAAACAGGCTACTGCCCACCTATGGTGCTGAGGTGATTAATACCTATGGGGCAGTTGCCAGGGCTGTGTCCCTCATAGGCCAGGTCCTTGTCCCTTCCTGCCACACTACCTGTACCTAGGCCAATCAGATGTCTGCACTTGCGCAGGGCACCCCTAAAGTATGCCACCACATCCCTCTCACATTGCTGCTGTGTCCTGGTTGTTCCCTAGGCCACTCCTACACTCCTTCTGCCCCAAGTCCCCTCCTTCCAGTCACCCCACATGCCACCCTGCCCCCACATGGCACTTAGAACACCTCCTAGCTGATCTAAACTGACCCTCCTGTTGCGACTATGGTGGGGCTTCTAAAATACCAAAAAAGGGGATGATGCAGTCCCACAATGGTGCAAGCTCCATTGTGACCTGTCACATGGGCACTTCTGCCACAAGGGTGGTGCAGGGTGGCTTTGGTGTATGGTATCCCAACTTTGATGCAGCCTGCAATCAAAAATTGGGATTGCCACATACTTTGACACACGGTGCCACTTATGTTATCCCCATTTGTCACAGGCACCTTGCATCAAAGATTTCCCTTTGAAAACCAAGCCCACAGACTTTAAACAATGCAGAAATAGATTTTGGGGAACTAAGTAGTTAGAAACAGCAGGAGCTAGATAGAGATATATCTGAAATAGAAATCCAAAATGCTATCAAACAACTGAAAAATGGAAAAGCCCCAGCCCAGATAGTTTCCCTATAGTTTTTTTTATTTTTATTAATACTTTGACACCCTCACTTTCCCAACTTTTCAACTCCTTCAAAATATCAAAAACTGTCCTTCCTTTGAAGTCCTGATATTAGTGCTACATAGAAAGGATAAAATACCAACTAAAAGACCCATAATATAAGCCATTTTCTTTGTTAAATTCAGATGATAAAATATTCACAAGGCTAATAACAGACAGATTAGAAAAGAACAATTATGTATGAACATACAATAACAGTAGAGCTTCAAGAGAATCTCTTTCAGTAGGTCACACCTTTGGAACTATAGTCATCAGGTACTGTGACCACAGGGAAACATTTTTGCTATCAGTCTACCTAGGACTACCCACAGTGACATCATCACATCAAAATCAACATCCTCTCTATATAGCCATGGGCAGCCCTGCACCCTTCTTGGTTACTCACCAGAGACCATCTGGCAAGGACTTACTCCTAAAGGGACAGTAGGAGAGATAGAGGATCCCACCACTATGCAAGTGGGGAACAGAAGGTACAGAGAGACAGGAGGAGAAAAGCTCTGAGATTAACAGGGGTGGAGGGTGGGATGGAATGCCCTGCTGAAAGAGATTCTCTCGAAGATCTACAGTTACAGTAAGTTCATATGTAACTGCTCTATCTTCCTAGAGGATATCTCTTTCAGCAGATCACTTTGGAACTAGTTCCAAGCAGTACTGCACTGATTAAACAGTCTGGCAGCACCTCTCGGGGCCATTAATTAGAGCCCCTTTCCTGGTTTCTCTATATACATTCTGTCTCTTGTGTGGGTCAACAGACTTATGTCCCTTCCCAAGACAGGGTACCCTGATCCGTGTCATCACACACACACACACACACACACCCTGTCATTCAGAGCTACCCAGCCAAATATAAGGTAGTGACACTCTTTCTGTCCCATATATTCACTAAAAAGGGCATCTTCTACCTGGCCCTGCATTTCCATACTAAACACAGTAGAGAGGACTTTCTCCCTCTATCCCCTTCAACCCTACTGCTCCTGTCACTCCTGCTGCTTCTATCAGGTGACATCAAACCTAATCCAGGCCCTCCCATTACCAACGTCGCTCTCGGCTCACCCCATGACTTACACTGGGCATCTACCAAGAGCCTAAAAATTACCCATATGAATGTATGCAGCCTTCACCCAAAAAATGCAGGAGGTACAGGGCTGGATGTCTCTTTACAACACTGATATTCTGGCTGTGTCCCAAACATGGTTTAAGCCTCACACCCAACCCCATGAGGTAGCACTGACTGACTACACTACCTTCTGCAAGGACAGGGAGGACAAAAAAGGGGGTGGGGTTCTCATATATGCAAGGGACTCCCTTGATGCTGCCCTTGTGCAAATACCCAGCACTGCTCACATGGGAGGTGAATCAGTCTTTATAAAAATTACCCTTGGCAATGCTAAACACTTTACCGTTGGATGCCTGTACCACCCTCCAAAGGTGTCCCTACTTGCCTTGGAAAATATCACCAAGGCCCTTGCTGATTCGGTCACCTCTGAACTCCTGATACTGGGGGACTTGTTTCAACTGGGCAAAGGACTCAAAGCAGTCCCTCAAAGCCTTGCTTCTAGATGCTAACCTGGAGCAAATTATCACTGAAAAGACCAGGGCCAACTACAAAACAGGTAACCACACTACCCTCTACTGGACTCTGGTGTCTCACCCCTCCAACATTGCGATTGCAGGTATCTTGGCTGATGCTCTTAGTGACCACTCACCCCATCTTCTGCATCTGGAAAAAACACTCCCCTCTGGTCCCTCCAAAGATAGTCTCTGCCCGAGACTATTCCAAATTCTAGGAGGATGCCTTCGATGCATACCTCGGCAACCTCGACTGTTCTCCACTAAGGCTTCTCTCAAATCTTGAAGAAGCCCTGGACTTCTTACAGAACTCCTTCAACTCCGTAGCTAACCTGTTCACCCCACTTAGAAAACTCTGAGCTAAGGGCAGCTGCCATAGATGGATCACCACAGATCTCAAATCTTTGATGGTGAACTGAGACAAGGCATGGAAGCGTCACAAACAGTCCACCCTGCCTGCTGACCTTCTGACCTACAAACAACTAAGGAATGAGTGCAAACATTCCTCTAAGATGGCAAAAAGAGACTTTTTCAAGCACCTCCAGCAAACCACTCTAGCCACCCCTCTATCATTCTGGTCCCACGTCAATGACCTGCTAAAGGGCAATAAGTCCCCCTCCCCTGGCCCTATCGAGATCAATGGCCTTATGACTGTCATGAAATTGTTGCTGCCTTCTACAGTTACTTCACCAACCTCTAGGATTATAAGTCTAACCTTAATTCTACCACTACTCTGACCCCCTGCTCAGAGGGTCCTTGCCCTGCAAGGCCTGTCTTCCACCTGTGGCTAGTTAAGGTCAAAGAGGTACTGCCACTCTTAAAGCATATCAAACTCAAAGGCCCTGGAGGACCTGATGGCATATGCCCTAAACTACTAAAGGTGGCTGCATCAGCCATTGATCCACCTATTACATGGCTAATTAACAGATCACTGCTTGAAGGCACTGTACCCAATACCTGGAAATGGACCGTTGTTGCTCCTATCCCCAAAGGGGGTCCCAGGGATTCCCTCAGTAACTACAGGCCAATCTCGCTGCTTTGTGCTCTGGCCAAGATTCAGGAGGGGCTTGTATACTGTCAGCTCAGAGACTATCTGGAGGCTAATCAACTACTAGCTCCCACCCAACACGGCTTTAGGCAAAATCATGGCACTGGTACAGCCCTCATAAAATTTACAGTTGATGTACTGGAAGCCATGGACAAAGGGCTCCCCACAGGTGCTGTTTTCATTGATCTTTCTAAGGCTTTTGACCTATTCGACCACAAGCTCCAGCTAACCAAACCGGCCTCCTTTGGACTGGACCAGCATTCCCTTTCCTGGTTCACCTCCTATCTATCCGGTCGCTCCCAGCAGGTCAAGTGGATGAGCATGACCTCAGGTCCACTTCCCCAAATGAGGGGATGCCTCAATGTTCTATCCTTGGCCCCCTCCTCTTCTCACTATTCATTAATGACCTTAACTCGCACTGTGGTGGCAGCCTGGTCATTCAATATGCAGATGATGCTATTATCTACCGGTCCCCGCGTAATCCCTCTGAAGTGGCACCCCATCTACAAGCTGACTTTTGAGTTAGAGACCTGGCTTACAGAAAATTAACTGGTCTTAAATGCCTCAAAAACCAAGGCAATGCTATTTAGACAGAGAAACCTCAGCCCAGACAGTAGTGCCTTGCTCCCTTTGATCTTAGCCTCTGGCAGCCATACTGAAGTTGTGAGTTCCCTCAAATACCTGGGGCTAAACCTTGATCAGGGGTTCACTCTAAAGACTCACTTAGACCAGGTAACTAAAGCAGTGCACTGCAAACTGGGTCTCCTGTACCACCTGAATGACCAGCTAATCCCTGAGTCAAGAATAACCATAGCTAACAGTCTCCTCCTCCTTCCTATCCTGACCTATGCTGCCCCTATACTTCAGGGGTTGGCCAAAAAGGAAATGAGCAGGCTGCAGGTTCTTTACAGCAAAGTAGCTTGGTTTGTGACTCAGTCTCACAAACAAAGGCACCACTGTGATGACCTTGCTTCTCTGCATTGGCCCTCCCTAGCTGGTCACCTTCAGTACCCCCTTCTTTGTCACACCTACAAGCTCCTACATTGTAAATCCCCAGATAGTCTGTCCAGTCTCCTGGTCCCCAAGCACTCAGTGTGCACCCTTCGTTCCTCTGGGTGTAACCTACTAGAGAAACCTAAGGTTCAAACCACTACTGGCAGCAAGTCCTTTGCCATGTCTACCCCTGCCCTATGGAACAAGCTTCCTCCCCTCCTTCAGGAAACCTCCTCCCTCGGAACTTTCCGCAAGGGACTTTGTGCTCACTTACTAGAAGTGAGCATCTGCTCTTGTCAGTGAAGGGGCTTACCCTATCTCAAACTCTAGGTCCCTGCCAGCCTAAGTTATGACTACTGTATTAAGTCTCACCCTTCCCCTGTACTGTCTACCCTTGACCCTTCTTGTTGTAGTCCACTCCAGATTATTGTACTGCTACCTATTACACTGTTAGTTGTCTTCACCTGTAACTAATTTTGCTGCAATATCTGCATGATTTCTGTAACTGAATTCCTTCCTATTGTGATAATATACTATGTGATGTCCACTTTTGTACCTGTATCCTCTGTAACTAATTCTGGGTCGCTCCTGAAAAAGGGACTTTCAGGGCTCATTGGCCCTACCTGGTTACCAAAACTGAATACATAAATACTGTCAAAAAAGGTTAATATGGGGCCTTGAGAAGAAAAGTGTTTTTCATCCTCAAAGAAACAAAGACAACTATAGTGACACAGCTTCTGCTACCTGTTCTGGAATATGGAAGCATTGTATACCAGCACACTGCTTACACAGTGCTATGAAAACTAGATGGAACATGGAACACGTTAACAAGCTTTGTATTAGGTTGCACTTACGATCAACATCATTGTTTAATGTGCAGTGACCTACAATGGGATTCCTTGGCACTCAGGAGGAAACAAATGAGAGTAACATTAGCCTTTTGAAATGAACGAGGGAAAAACTGAGCTTCCTGAATCTGATGCTGTTGTAATACCTAGACATACTCATAACTTGAGGGAGATAAAAAAGGGGGAGGTATTCCTATGGCAACTATCTCCTTCAGGAAAATGAAATCAAACTGCTGGGTAGCCAAAGAATGGAACATGTGACTCCCAGAAATCAAGAAAGCAACAACTATTAATTAATTGAGATCCCTAC